>CM062293.1:462745292-463945292 GCA_031216915.1 Pictodentalium vernedei
GCTCATGCAAAATGCCGCGTTTGACCGAAGCACGGAGAAATAATGCCATTGGTCGCTTGGAAACAAGCGAATCAGCTTCGAATGTAGCGAGAGTGTTCAATGTCTCGCCGAGCACCACCACACGCCTGTGGAACCGCTACCAAATCCAGGTGACAACGCAGGACCTTCCAAGATCCGGGGGATCCTGAGTGACCACCCCAGCTCAGGATCGATACATCCATTTACATCATTTGCAGGAGAGAACAACCACAGCGACCTCTACAACGTTAACGCTACCAGGTCGGCGGAATATTTCAGATTAGATCGTTCGCAACCGTGCCAGCATTGTCGACAGCGTCTTCAGTGGTTCAGTGGCGAGTCATGGTTCCTTCTTCGTCGAGCTGATGGGCGATGCTGTGTGTACAGACGTCGTTGAGAACATTTTGCGCGTAGCTGCGTTCGGGAGGTGGACAGATTTGGTGGGGATGGCGTTCTGATGTGGGCAGCCATCTCACACACCACTTGCAGAACAGACCTTGTCCATGTTGAGGAAAACGTGACGGCCCAGAGGTACAGAGATGAAACTTTGCATCCACACGTGCTCGCCATTACGCAGATTGGCAACGCCATTTTCCAGCATGTCGACGCCATTTTCCAGCATGGCGACGCCATTTTCCAGCATGGCAACACCTGACCGCAAGCAGCAAGGCTCACGACAGCTTATCTACAGAATAACGACATCGAAGGTCTTCCCTGGCCCTCCAGATCTCCAGATTTGAATCCGATCGAACATCTAGGGGATCAACTGGATCGACTCCCCGTGGGAACCCCGGGAAGTAAGCAGCACTTGTTTACTGTGGTAAACCAGTTCCGCTTTACTAGTAAAATAGGACCCAGTCACCAATGCTTGGGGTGAAAGTCCTCTAAAATGGGCAACATGTTGATCAACGATTGACTAAACTTGACTTCATCTCCATGTTGTGTCACGATTAGCCCTGGTGCACAAATGTGTGACGTTAACCACCAGCAAACAAACAAACAAACTGGATCGACGTGTACGACAACGTCAACCACAACCTCAGACGTCGCCGCAGTTGGTGCGAGCGTTGCAGTAAGAGTGGGCCACCAAACCCCAAGCTTCCACCTGGAATCTGATTACTTCAATGAACATAAGGTGCCAATCAGTTTTGGACTCAGATAGCGGTCACACTAGATTTAGAGTTTGGATGACGTCTTCTCGCGACGTTAACGTCTGAAACGTCTCCATTTGCGCTCCATTCATCCATTAAAATTTGGTTATGAATTGATTTCGTTCTCTATCCCATTATACCTCAACGCGGGAACGTCCCTCATCACAGAAAACCCGTTTTGCGTTTCACCTTTGAACAGTATATATACATTCCTATAAATATAATCTTTTTTCGGATGCTTAACACTTTGAGTCCGAGCGGCCGCTTTTCCAGCCCAGAAGCATGATACATCATAATTAAATTAAGTAGGATAGCTGAGTGAAATTGTGGGGTACACCAATTAATATTTTCAACGTGCAGTCCAACGGCTGCTAGTTGAAAATATTAATTGCTAATCCCCAAATTATGAATGTGGACTGTTCCAATTGCTAGAATTGAACAGACATGGAAGATACCGCCAGTATTCAAAGACTTCTAGGACGCAGGAAAGCTCCGGAATTGAATGCTGACTTGAATTTTTAGCGATTTATTTCTTTTTAGAGCTGACACGGTTGAGCCGTTTTCATAACCCTCTGATCGCAGAAAATAATCTGGTAGTAATCGCTTGACCACAGCCATTCTTACAGTGACCATTAGAGTGAAAGCGTCGGAATATAGGAGCAGTATACGAGGAAACCAACGCGTAGTCTGTAAATAAACGAGCGTTTTAGAGTACTTGATTTTGGATACGTTCTTCAGAATAGTTTTCCCCGTTTGAACTCTGGGAAATTGGGAAATGAATCACAGCTTATTGCGGTAAACAAGCTCTGTTTAACTGGTAAAATAGGACCCAATCTCCAGTAGTTTGGGTGGAAGTCCTCTTAACCCTTTATCTAACAAGGAAAGCAGACGACACTTGTAAAAAAAAGTCCTGAATAAATAATTTTTTTTTTCATTTTTTGTTTCAAAAACATTGGTTATGAAAAATTAAATTAATCTAATTCCATGTTTATAACAATAATTTATTACTTTCCAAAGTGTGATTTACTGGGATTTCCAGGATTGATTATAAACGATAACTTCACAAGTGAATTATGCAATCAATAATTGTGTCATGTATCCGTGCACGCAATCGAAGACGCTTTGCCGTGGGTGTAATGAGAACTTCCTTGTTTTTTCCACTTTACCTAACATGAAAAGCAGACGACAATTGCAAAAAGAATTCTTGAATAACTATTTCATTTTTGTCTCAAAAACATAGGTTATGACCCCTCATTGGAATGAGCTCGACGAGCTCGTTAGTAGTGTGTCATGTACGTTTGAGGGATCATTGGCAGGATCTCATTGCAGGATCTCAAGTGGCGTCACAGTCACGTGACCCAGTGGCGCCATGTTTGGTTGTCATGGTAACCCGCGTGAGCGGCCATATTGTGACATCATCCCCATAGTGATACGTGGTGTTAGTGCGCATGCACAGCGCGTGTTGTTAGGGTGATACGTGTTTCCGTCGTCCATTTTGTATACTGGAGGCCGCCATCTTGGTTTCTATGGTAGCACATGATTGCTATGTTACCTAAAACCTTCTTATACGACAGGGGTATGTTCGGAGGATATGTTCGATTGAACTAGAGTATATCTAATTACCCAAATAAACCCGAACAAGTTGTATTATTTCGAATTCTTTCAGAATCTTCTGCTTCTATCTATATATGCAATAGTTTTCGCCTAACTGGCCACGCCCCTTTGCCCTGGAGAATACTGGAACAGCTTTGCTTATAAAAACTATGCTTAGGTATTCTGGTCTGTTCTTGTTAGTTCTGACCATATTCCAAGTACTCTCGTTGTTTCATTTATCTAGATCATTTATATAGATTATAACTAACCAATCAGATTTCTGATTTCCCGTAATCTGTATGCAGAGTTATCTCCCTTGTGTATAACGAAAGCATTTCCAAACCCAGTAAGCTATCGAGCAGTTACTAGTAAGTCATTGCTCGAACGACTCGAATCAAATCGAGCAAATGAGCTTTAGAGCAATTGCTCGATCGAGATGACGTCACAATATGGCCGCTCACGCGAGTTACCATGACAACCAAACATGGCGCCACTGGGTCACGAGACTATGACGTCACAGGAGATCCTGCAATGAGATCCTGCCAATGATCCCTCAAACGTACATAACATACTACTCTCGTTCCAATGAGGGATTAAAACCTGTGTTTTTGAGACAAAATATGAAAAAATAATGCAAATTAATTGGCGATTTTTGAGAATAGCGCTGGCCGGTTTTGAACATTACGTTGGGTAAAGGGTTAAATAAATTAAATCAATAAGGAATATCTTGTGGAATGCCAGTAACCACGGATACCATTCCACGGAGGAACGGGGGAAACCTTTGACCTAAACTAAAGCCACCAAAGACCAAAGAGACCATGGGAAACAACAAATTGGGCTTGTAGACAGCATGAGCCATTCAATATATAATCATGAATAATTCAGCAGAATGTTCGTGCAGTTTCGTGTGCTGGATTATAACGCACGAACAGGATCATAAATCAGTGAATTAAGCATGATTCTAAAATAATAGAGCATGATGCTAAAATAATAGTCATACTGGATTGACTGATTAAAAAGCTCTTCTCGTAGCCATCGGCTTTAATGTATAAGCTGAAAAAAATAACTGGTATGGTTCGTGTGAAATGCAATAGAAATATAGTGTCAGTCAGTAGGTATTTATTTTAATATTTTATATTTTTAGCTCAACTTGAGCTATTAGTGTTGGTTGTGATCCGTTGTCCGGGGTCACGATGGCGTTGCGGTAACCGGTTCTCGTCAGATCACCGACGTTAAGCAACGTCGAGACCAGTTAGTCTTTGGATGGGTGACCGTCTGAGCGATTGATTTAGGACTCCTGCGTTGTGTCCATGGACAAGACACTTTACCCCGATTGTCTAAATGGGGGCACGATGGCGCCGTGTACTAAAGCGTACTGTACGTCGATGGTGCGCATGTCTTGAACCAATCTAACCCTTCCTGTGCTGCAGTGCCGAGTTACGATGTTGGGGAGCTGACAACTGATAGTCGTTGTTCGGTGATTCCTCCACCCGTCAAACTGTCTAAAACGCGATGTGACCTTGGCTGTTAAAGTGTCGATAAACCCCAATAAATAAATAAAAAAATAAATAAATAAATAACAGCGTGAGTCAATGATTCAATTACAATTGGATATCTATCAAGTTATGCGTGCACTGCACGAGGCGTTAGCCGAGGTCAATATACGTTTTTAGGTTCATATCACATCATATTTACCACCACAAAGTCCATAACTGTATTATATATACCATCCTAAAAACAATCTTATATTTGTCAATTGAAAGTTCAATTGTTTCAATCAGAAATACTTTTATTTAACAATAAAATAGTTATCAACCAACTGCAGAATAACATAAAAATAAACTCTGTTACGGAGATTACGTCGATTGAAATAGAACTAGAGAGAGGATTTCCAAAGGCTATTTTTAGAAAGTTGATATTCACTGGAAAACCGGTGTAATGGATTTCCTCACCTGAGGAGGTCAGGAGGCCCTGAAAAGAAGAAAAGAAAAAAGAGTCCAGCAACCAAGCGAAGGGATTCCCGTCGCTTGGAGGCTTTCCTGGAAAAGAAGAGAGAGAATAGGGAGGAGCCAGAGGCAGTCACCATTTCCGCTCCTACTCCCACAGAGACACCCATCTTGCCTTCAGCTCCACAGCTGGAGACGCCAGATGTGGACAACTCTGTGAAGACTGAGTTGGAAACGGAAGCTATCTTCTCGCCACGTCCCGGTCCCCACTCACCTCTTCCTTAGATGCCAGAAAGCCCAGCGTCAGAAACTGTCCAACAGTTAGCCAAAAAAAGTGGGAAAAACACAGAGAAAAGTACGTGATTAAAAGCGAAAGGCAACACCAAGAGTTACTGGCATTAATTAAAAGAACGGACACTTCAACAAAACCAGGGGCAGCACAACAGGCACCTCCAAGGGAAACACCTACCACACCAACAGCCATAGATACCCTTTCACCATCACAGCCACCTCCTCACAAGAAAAAACCAAGAAACACAGACGCCGTTAACTTTCTTCCCTTCCATTTCCTCCTTTTACAGGATCAGACATGGTGCATGACACAGTAAAATTACCTTAATTGAAGGGGTCGAAAGGGGCTTGCTCCCCAAACCGTCCCTGCGCGCCTTCGGAGCGCAAAAAAATTTCATTCAGGGATAAAGTGCTCATAAAAAAGTAGGATCGGACATTAAGGTTTGGATCTGTCGGGAAACCTGAAGTGTTTTTTTTTTCGGCTTAGTATATAGTTTACCAACGGATTGTCGATCGTTATTGATATTTTCGAAAGCTTTTCCAATCGGTTTAGGCCGGGACCCACAGTGAACTGTTTCAGCACATTTTCGCATTTATATGCTCACGTCATGTTCAAGGAAATGTCTTTTTGGTCATTTTAGCCTGAAGACGTCAGTGCGTCCGATAGCGCATCAGGATCATCAGATGGTGGTGACACGGAAAGTGACTTAGAAGTCGAAGAAGGGGATTCAGGCTTCTTACAACTTAAGGTACATATATGTCAAAACGAGTTTAACCCTTTACCCAACGCAGACGATATCAAAATTTATTATTTTAAATATCATTTTTTCAAATTTTTTCAAAACATTTCAACAAAACCATATCGTGTGACCCCTCGTTGGAACGAGCTCGACGAGCTCGTTCCAACGAGGGGTCACATGATATGGTTTTGTTGAAATTTTTTGAAAAAAAATATTTTTTCAACTGCTGAATTTGCATATTGCGCGGGCAGATACGGGCGATTCGTTCGGTAAAGGGTTGAAATTTAGTCTAGTATTAAACCATTTATCCATGTTTATTAGGACCACCCTTCCCAGAACGAGAAGCCGACGCTTGCGCAAAGGACTGAAAAATTGACCATTCCCTATCAAGGGATATAATAATAAACGGAAATTCTAGCTAGATGGAATTACGGAATCACATACTTCCCATTTGTACAAAGGATAAACTGACAACTGATATCTTCGAATCGGGCGCATGGCCAGGATTCTATAATAGGGGATCCTTGTCTGTTTTTTGGATGGGCGGGGTGTGAGGGGAAAGATATTTGAAAGGTGGTTGTGTAGGGTTTCCGGTCCTCCCCTAGTCTTAACTAGAACTCTCTGGCCGTTGCCCCTCCTTCCACTTCCTTGAAAGGAAGTGAGAGGAGGGATCTTCAATCCGAGGTGCCTAGTTAGGACTAACTCCCCACATCCGAGAATATTTTGTAAAATTTAAAAATCGACGAACAAATCTAAGGCATTTGTAGCGTGTGCCAGCGATATATTGGAGACCATTTGGGTACTCTCTGTTGTGCGAAGGTTGCATTGGGCAATGTTTTGCTCCCCCCCCCCCCCTCCCCGAATAACGTTGGCCGGTTTGGGCAGTTTCTTGTGGTCAAGGATTAAAAAGTATCTGTGCAATAGTTATGGTAGCAACAACTTCATAACAGATCTCAATAGCTTAATTGTTTCAGACAATTTTAGGGTTTCAGTTCTATTACCTCCATTACACCCCTGTTCAGTCCCTTTGTTTTGTATCTACTGGCCTACTTGCACAGAGAACACATTGGAACTCAGGGGACGATTTTTAGCTATCGCTAGCGATTAAAATTGTAATTGCGTTTCACGATTTGTAGAAAATTCCAGTGAAATTTCGCTTCCATTTAAAAATAGTCAGTCAATGATTTCCGTTCCGCACATATGTGCGTAACAGATTTTCATTTTTCAGCATGGTTCAGTGTTGCTGTAGATGGGGATTTCATAGAACAGGCGTGTAATAAATAGAGGATATGGAATGCGTGTTTTTCTCATATAATATATATGAAGCGAGTCTAAGAATTTTCCGTTTTTGGCGAGTCTCTGGCGAGCCCAAACGGAAAATTCGGACGAGTTTCATAAATATTATATGAGAAAAACACTCATTTCATATTCTATTTATCATATGACACACACACGCACAAATTAGCCACTTAGTATGACTTTTTAACCCATCACCTAACATGAGTTGCAGACGGCACATGGAAAAAACATCCTCGTATAACTAAAAATTTTTATTTTTTGCTTCCAAAACATAGGTTATGACCCCTCATTGGAACGAGCTCGTCGAGCTCGTTCCAATGAGGGGTCATAACATACATTTTGGAAGCAAAAAGTGGAAATATAAAAAAAATGAATGGCGTTTTTCTTGTAGGTAAAAGATTAATACAATATAACCCACCCTAAATAGGACAGATAACGTAAATTCTCCCTACTGAAATTATGCAAATGAGACCCAGTTGCTTTTTGTTTAGCCAATTAAATTGTCCAGTTTTGAAATTGACCAATGAAAGCTCTCAACTCTAATTATGCAAATTATGAAAATGTGGCCCAGTTGTATTTTGTTCAGCCAATCAAATTGTCTAGTTTTGAAATTGACCAATGAAATTGACGGAAGGTTTTATTTATCACTGATTAATATGAAAACAAAATATCAAATGCTTTAAAGTGAACAAAACGGACGAGTCATATGATAAAAGAACTTACGTAACTTGTATTCGTTTACATGCACTGGTCTTCAAAAACAAAAGCTTGCTATTTTTATCTGTTCAAAAAGGCGAGCTCTATTCATTACCATTCAATTCTCTTTACTTTATTTTTGTCTTAAAAACATAGCTCAGGAACCTCATTGGAACGACCTCGTTTTTTGCAAAAAATGAAAAAAATTAGTTATTCAAGACTTTTGTTGCAAGTGTCGTCTGCCTTTCGGTTTATGGAAAAAGTTAAAACAAGAGAAAAACGCGTGTTTACAATTTTCTTGAAAACTGTGCATTGTTACCAGACGATCTCTTATTTCCCCATATTACGTTGCCTCAACTTTAGTCAATCCATATTTTGGGTAACCCTTTTACGATATATTTCTAAGAGAAAGTAGGGGTAAAACGGACCCGATAACCATTGTTGGTGTAAATGTTTGTGACGACCCTCTCCCCGGATAATTTCCAGTCGGGACATTTCGGTCTGGATTGAGGTCTTCCACATCGATTTGCTCTTGCGGATGATTATGTACTTTCTCACAGGACTATACAGTGGAGAACCTCTTAAATGGATACCTCTCAATTGAATAACCCTGTTAATTGAATATAATTTCCCAACACAAAACCATTTACCATACCCCCAATACAAATTTGACCTGTTAATTGAATATAGGTTATCGAGTGAACTCCTGTTAATTGAAATAAAATCTTGTAACCTGTCGAGAAATCACCTCGACTCTCCCAAGTTTTTCTTTATTTGTAGACCTATTTGGCCTCGGCACATCCGATACAGGCTTTGATGTATTATATATTGTTTGACAGAGCTCATGTAGCTCTGTCAAAGAAGATATAATAGAACAAATGCAAAGTTTATCTCTTGAATACAGGAAAGTGACACAATCTCTGTTGAATACTCCTGTTAATTGAATAATTTTCACTTGCAAAGTGGATATTCATTTAACAAGGTTCCACTGCATTTGCTTCTTGGACTTAAGTCACACGCAGTTGGTCTCATGCAATCATGCAAATTGAGGTCTGTGGACGATTGTGGCTGTTGGGGTCCAAGCATGACTAATTTTGAGTCCGGTTAATGCTGAATAAATAAGATGACGGGAAGTCCATACACCACGACATAGGCTTACTGAACGTAGTTGGTGCACTTGGGCTCAGCCAATGCTAACCCTGCTTGTGTGGAGTTAGTATGCTTGGGAGTCTGACAGTTAGTGGCCGCTGCTCTGTGGTTTTCTCTGGGTACCTCGTGTTCCTCCACCCGTACAACTGTCCGACACGATGTGACCCTAGCTGTAGAAAGTGTCGTTAAACCCAAATAAATAAATGAAGTAGTGCCTGTTTACTGCGGTAAACAGGCTTTGTTTTAATGGTAAAATGGGACCTTGTCACCAATGCTTGGGAGGTGCAAACCCTCTCTAAAATGGGCAACATGGCTTATTAACGCTCACCCCTAGTCTTGAGTTGATACTCATGTTGTGCTCATGATAAGCCATTGTACAAACATATGTGACCTTAAACACCAATAAAAAAATATCAACAAAAAAATTCCTGATGTTTTTTTAACTACAATCCCCATTAACCCTTTACCCAAGGTAACGGCAAAAACCGGCCAGTGCTATTCACAAAAATCGCCAATTAATTTTCATTATTTTAAAAAAATTTTTGTTTCAGAAACGTAGGTTATGACCCCTCTTTGGAACGAGCTCGGCGAGCTCGTTCCAATGAGGGGTCATAACCTACGTTTTTGAGACAAAAAATGAAAAAAATTGGTTATTCAAGAATTTTATTTGGAAGTGTCGTCTGCTTTTCATGTTAGGTAAAGGGTTAACAAATATTTCAACTACATCATCAAGCCATGCCTTCAAAGAAGACATGTCTTGATGAAGTTGGATAGTTCTTCAGTTGGGACTTCAGTCATGACAGTCGGGACAGTTTGGGTTTGCCACCCCCCCCCCCCCACTCCCCCCCAATCATGAATCTTGCGACTCCCTGCCCACAAGATCGAAGAACCCTTTCTATCAGTGTATTACATCACGGCAATTTTCCCCAGGGATCATAACTATAGTTTTAGGATAGTGAAAGTCTACAAACCACAGTTGTATCTAACTTTCTCGCTATTTGCCTGAGGTGTTACCAAAATTTTGAATCCAAAAAATGATGTCCGATCGAAACAATCCTTCACCAATTTGGCAACTTTGTGCAGTCCTGGAAGGTAACCACAATAGAAGATAATTATTTTCCCTTCTTTGCATTATTATTTAGCTTATTTTAACACTTGCGCTTCTCTCCTTTTGCTAACTTCACAGTGTGACACCTCTCCACGTACCAAAATGCGACATGTTGGTAGCCTTTTCTCATAGATGTTTTATCATTTTTCATTCTTATTCATTACCGGGTCCCCCGTGGGAACCCCGGGAAGTGAAGCAGTACTTGTTTACTGTGGTAAACAAGCTCTGTTTCACTGGTAAAATAGGACCCAGTCACTAATGCTTGGGGTGTGAATCCTCTAAAATAGGCAACATGGGGTATAAACGATTGACTGACCTTGACTTTATCTCCATATTGTGGTCTTGATTAGCCATTGTGCAGAAGTATGTGACCTTAAACAACAATAAATAAATATTACCGGATGGATGTTTGCTAAGATTAGGAGTAAGTAAGTTCTCCATAGATAGAAGGTTACTCGTGGAAACCCGGGGAAGTAGAGCAGTGCTCGTTTACTAGGGTTAACAAGTTTTGCTTTACTGATAAAATAGTACCCGTTAAATGCCTATGGCTGAAGTCCTCTACAGTGGGCAACATAGGTTTAACGCTTTACCTAACACGAAAATGCTTGAAAAACTATATTTTTATACTGTACCAATGACCCAGACTTAGCTGGTGCTAACTCTAACAAAACCAGGGCCAAACACAAATTTTGCCCCCCAGTCCCCAAAATTTGCATCCAAAACCAAAAGAAATCATGTCCTATAGGACCTCCATACTTCGCCCCTACTGCGCATGCGCAGTGTCAAGGACGTTCCGAAATTGGCGCCAATTATCATTCTCTGTTTGGCCCTTCATCAGTCAACATCTCACTGATCTTTGTGCTTGTAAATCTCAGTTTAAAGGATGCCAGACACGTAATTATTGGAGAAATGGTGATTCTAAGGAGGATATAGAAGGAGGAGAGGAAAAAGGAGTGACAAAAAATAATCAGGGCTGTACTTAAAATTTTTTATGAAATTATGTTAAGTTGCCTATTTTCGAGGCATGGGCATGTTGTCATTCTTGCTAAAAAGTTGCACTGCTTATTCAGTGTTTCCTCTCCCCTGGTCTTCTAAGTCCCCCCTTGCAATTCTCCCATGCTTTTGGCATATTTTTGAGAAAGTTCATTTCTAAAATTCTCTTGGGAGAGTTGCTTGGTTACAGAATGTTTTCTGTTATTTTCCCCATAGTTACGTTTTCACCTATGGGTGTATAAACGTTGTGTTCTGCATCTTCCATCTGATGTTCTGCAGATTCTCCCCTGGGAGTCTCTGTCTTGCATCAGATAGAGTGTAATTTTGATGACTGATTTCGGGCCAGTTTTTTCAGTGCCTGGAGTCATGTTTTCTGGTGTTTTACACTGTTTGTTTACATTGGCAACAGTCTCTTTTGAGGGGGGCTGTTTGCCTTTGGTGTAGTTTATCTCACTATAAGATACATTTTTATTATCCGTAAGTGTTGCATTAATTATTTAATATAATTTAAAATTTTTGACCACACTTAGCCATCGGATCCATCGGGGCTCAACGTTACTTTTCAGAAACTTGGGCTTCGCTGAAAAAATATTTTTCAAAAATTATTTTGATTTGCAATTGTTTTTTCATTATTAATGGATCATGTTATTATGTATCTTTGTGTTAGGGGTTTGTGCGAGTAACTAGGACTTGTTGACTTTTCACAATGAAAGGATATTGTTCAAATTGTAATAGGAAGAAATCTTCCTCTGACTTTCATGATCATTGTATTAATTGTAGTCAGTGTTCTCGCACTAATCCCTGTTCTATATGTCAATATTGGGATGACAAACATTGGAAACGTGTGTCACGGTATGTTACTGGAGAATGGGCTATGCCGGCTCTTTCTCCGCAAGGTCACTCTACTCTCTGTTTCTATTTCAGAGGAACAAGAATAGGGTGATGTTTCCATGTTATCTTTCGCAAGTGCGCTTCCGTCGTCACAAATGAATACAGAGCCAGCGGCAAAAGTGCTCATGGAGATTAAACAAATGTCGTCCGCTAGCTCGCCCGGTGTAGCGTCCATTCACCGAATGGTTCGGCAGCCGGGTTCGTCCGATGCGGTCCAGGAGGAAATGTTGGGTGATGCGAGCACTATAAACATTCAACGTGCACACCCAGTGACGGCGAATAGTAGGCGAGATCAGAGGAAGCCTTTGAGTCCGGTTCCTAGCTCGTCCAGGTCCAGCCGGGCCGCGAGCGAGAGAGGCCCCTCTCTCGTACAACAACATCTGGGACCAGATGTTGTGGTACAAAATGTGTCGCAAGCGGAGCATACGTCCGTCGCTCGGGACGCTCCGTTGTACAGGCAGTCCGCGGAGACTGCTCAGGCTTCTTCTTCTCGTCAGCGCACACGACCGCACCTTGGCTGCGTGACCGCCGATATTTTACCAGCTTCGCCGATCAGGGATTCTTCGGCGTCCAGGTCACACCATCCGGTAGCCAGGGACACGAGGCCGATGGACTCCGGACGTTCGCATAGAAAAAGTATGCGGGAGTCATCAGATGCGGAGCTGCCCTCTGCGAAGCAGCGAAAGACTGCGCCTCCGCAGGCCTCGATGCCGGACGTACTTGTGCAGATAGCACAACTTATCGCAGCATCCCAGCAGCCGACAGAAACGGTGTCGGATCGGGAATTATCCGACGGCGCTGGGTCGGTACGCTCCGCCGAAGCATCGGGGGCGGACGACCGGGAGCATCATGAGGTCCGACCGGATGGTGAAAGGGATACGGATGACTTGGAGCTATCCCTTTCGGAACAACATAAAGCTGCCGTGGACTTCATCCGGCACTTTCTTCCTCAAGTTGTTCCGTCGGGCCAGACTGCTGCGGTTCCGGACAAGAGGATTATAGCGTCATTGGACTCTGAATTTTTTGAGCGGTTCAGGGACATCGCTCCCGAGTTTCCGTCGCAGTCCAATAATGTTGCAAGAACATTTGAATTATTGAACGACGCTATATTTAAACTTGCTTCTAAAACGGGGAAAGCAGGTTTCTTGTCCGCCAATACTCTCAACCTGCCTTTCATTAATGCAAGGAATAAATTCGACACGGCAGGACAGGGTATTCCGAGAGTTCCTCTGCGTATGGACGACGAGGCGGAAGACTTAGAGCTATCATTACCGTCGTCGGCGTCTATTCCAACCGCGGTGCTGGAAACAGCTATTTCGTCTAACAGAGCCAGTTTAGATGCCTTATCTTACGCAGATCACCTTACTAAGGCGTTATCACTGCGCCTTCAAGGGAAAGAATTTCAGGATATACAATCCTCTTTAAGACTTCTTTCAAGGGCAGTAGCTTATTCCACGTGCAACTCCGCCCTTTCAGTGGCAAACCTGGAGTTGGTTAGACGTGACGCAGCCCTAGCTACATCCACACTCGTGGATACTAAGGTGAAGAACTCTCTCAGAGTCGCTTCGGTCTCCGGAGAACTTCTCTTTGACGGCAAGCTTTCTGCTATTTATGATAAAATTACAAAGAAAGCTTCGGATTCTCTGTTGTTCAAATCTGCTTCTAAGAAGTCGGATACGGCAGACAAGAATAAGACAGGCACTTCTGGGTCTAATGCGCCCAAGAGAGGTTCCTATAGAGGTTCCGGTGCGTCCTCTTGGTCTTATTCGAGAGACCGTCAAGGTAGCGACTCACGTTTGGGACGTCCTTCGGGCCGGGGCAACCGGTCGGATGCCCCGAGGTCGACCAAGTCATTCACACATCTGGGAATGAGCTTCGAGACGCACAACAATCTCGTTCGTCTGCCGTTAACCAGAGCGAAATTAGTCAGTTGTTACGCTCGCTATTGTCTGCACGCAGACAAAGTCTCAGCGAGAAAATTTATGAGACTGATAGGTCTGTGCGGAGCCGCTGCGGATCTCATTCCGATGGGGCGGTTACGCACGCGTCCTCTCCAAATTTTCTTGACTCAGAATTGGAGTGTGAAAATTCATTCGCTCGACATAGACGTTCTCTTGTCAGATCAAGTGAAACAAGAGATTCAGACTTGGCAAACATTCAGTGGTTAACTCAGGGAGTTCCGCTGCAGTTGCCTGATCCGAGTCTTACCATTATGACGGATGCCAGTCAAACAGGTTGGGGTGCATCATTGATCCCAACGGATTCGAGATGCCAGGGACTTTGGGATCCGCAATTCCTGGGCAAGCACATAAACATCAAGGAAATGATGTCAATTTGGCTTGCGTTACGTCATTGGATGGACATTATTCACAATGCTCATGTCCAAATCCTATCCGACAATACGACAGTAGTGGCGTATATACGGAATCAGGGAGGCACTCATTCAGTTCAGTTGTTCAATCTAACGGAAAGAATCCTTCTGTTTGCGCTAGAACATCAGGTTCTTCTTTCGGTCCGTCACATACCGGGTCGTCTGAATGTGCTAGCAGACTCCCTTTCACGAAAGGGTCGCTTGTTGCCGTCGGAGTGGACTCTCAACATAGCCCAAGAACATTAGGTTTCACTAGGGAAAAAAATCGGAGAAAGCTGATTTTTTCAGGGAATGTCGAGAACATGTCACTGAACGATTAGACCAAAGTCCCCTAAAATCCCAGTTGAGCTTTTTTTTCTACAGCCTTTTTTCGAAAACAAGTTTGAAAAAAATCAAAAAAAATCGCACGAACTTTGTAACCTCGAATTGATCCAACTGTATTTTTTGTTTACGCGTATTTCGAGCTACATAATGTCTAATATACATTTACCTAGAGGAAAATGTGCATTCTGTGACAATTTCTGCGAAAAATTATTGAAAATTCACAAAAAAGTATCGGATTTACGCAAAAAATGACGATTTTCCTAACGGATTTGCCCAAAGGGTCGTAGCACAGAACGGGATGTTAGTTGGACAGACGATAAAAAATCCACCACCATTTGAAGACTTTTATCATTGCTTACAAAATAGACATTATGGAAGACCCCCTATGCTTCTGGCCGAGTTCCCCTTTTGGCATAAAATTCGTCAGCATGAGAACTCAACTATTTTCGGGCTTGGGACCGAACAGACACGTCTGTGTCTGGCAGCATTAGATCAATAAATAATATTTACAGAATGTACAAAAATCAATAAATAATATTTACAGAATGTACAAATCAATCAACATGGATTAAGTTACATTGACTATTATCAACGCTATACACAGAAATGACATGACCTATATACATATTATTCATCGAACTCAGAAATTTCCGACAGGACAGTGTTTCTGTGGTTGTTACAAGAATCCGAACTGCAATTACACAAACCTGAGCAAGAGAGTCCTGCCTTCTTACACCCACACCTTTTTGTACAAGCACTCTTGCAACCACAACTGATCAGATTCAGTAGGTTATCGGGGGCACATGGTTTTGTGGCTGCAGTCGGTACAAGAAGTCCATTGTCTAGCGACCACCCCCAATCCGTCGGAGGAAGCGAAGTGCCCAGCCATTGTTGGACCTGGAGATAACATCTGTAGACATGTTGTTGTGCAGCATCGCTGCTTGGTGGGAGTGAGGCTAGGTCGATGGGTTTATTCAGTTTAGATTTTGCTACATAACGCTTGTAAGTGACATATCTATATTGGTCGAGAGAGGAAACAGTTTTACTCCCGTATAAGATCAGGAGAAGTTGTTCCCCGGCAGCGGCTACTGCACTTGGTGTACTGTCATCCGCCAAAATTGTGTGGACATACTGTTGTGAGTCGCTAGTAACATCGGAGACAATTGTACTGAATACTTTCTTCTTACCAACTCGAAAGAGTGCAGAAGTAGTGTCACAACCACTTATAGAATGTGCTACAAGGAGGTTGCTTCCATGGTCACCCATTTTGGTTGCTATTTCACTAACTGAAACTAGTAAGTTTGGGGTAATGGAATACATCATGTGAATATTACATCCCGGTTGAACTCGAGAGGTAAGAATGACTAACAAGTCTGTGTCTGTTCCCACGACGACAACATTGTTGTCATCTTGAGCGATGTCAAGTGCAGTTTCGGCTATCAGTACATCAGCATCAGCCTCGGCCTGCTTGGACTGAATATTGATAGCAGATAGCTCCTGCATTAGAAGATCGATCAGTTGGGTTTTGTTCTTGGCATTTGCAAGGAAATCGGATTGGGGTGTGGTGGCTGGTAACTCGGGTGAGATATTGATATCAATGGAATACCTGTCTTTAGATCTACGGGCTTGTTCCATGCCCTTTGTCGACATTGTACAAGCATAACCATCAAAAACAACCACGACGTTCGCCCCAAAATGTCTCACTAGATAATTGGAATATGATGTACATATGTCCTTATATGACGACTGTTTAGGCCATACAACTGCCCTCAATAAAAATCCACCATCTACAACAAACAGAGAATGTTCTGGGATTTTAGTTTGCTCGGAACCGTATGTTTTGAGGATCTTACCGATCGTGCTTTTCTGTGTCTTCCTCATTCCAGCAGAATCAAACAATGCTGGTGGTTTCGGGGCGAGTTCATATTTGAGATACTCTTCCATCTCTGCTTGTGACTGAATAACACATGTGATGCGGTTGAACAGAATTGTGGGGTCAATCACTACCTTACTTCCACGGACTTTGATGCTATTTGCCATCGATGCGAAAGACTTCACGGTGTCAACACGTCGTAGTTTGATGCTGTTGAACGTTTTGCTTACAACATTCGATACGCAACATTCACCAATTTTGCGAACTTGGTCACAGTTCACAGTTTCGTCGGCCACAAGCCCGGTCGCTATAGAGACTAATTGTAGTGGATCTCTATTCTGAAAGGGGGAATGCACTCTGAGCCAGTTCAATAATTTGGTGATATCATTGGCATCAGTCAATTGTGAACTTTGACGGAGATCCCGATGTTGTTCGCCATGACCAGTGTGAACATGAACAACATTTTCGAGAGCATTACATATCGGAAGGCAAAGAGGTAGTCCATGTACCCATTTCGCAACAGTGCTATCGGTTATTCCCCTGCCATGTGTGAGACCACCAGGGAGCTTGAACATTCTCATTAGACACTGCTCTATGGTCTGATCAGAATATATCCCGTCCCAGAATTTATCTGAGCGCCTTATGGTAAAGTAACCTTTCTCAGTGAACAACTTCAAATCATCCTGTTGCATTATTTCTGTTAGCTCATTCATCTGCTGCAAATAGAGGTGAGAACTTTTTGCGTATGCAAAATGACCACCTGCGTGAAATACTGGAATCATATTGCGAACACAATATGTGTGGAGTTCCCAGTCGCCTGTGCGCTCTGCTCTCAAGAACAACTGGAGAAGACCTATTTGCTCGTAGTATTGTACCCAAAGCTTTCCTGTGCGTCCTATGGACGCATTCTGGAGCAGTTCGTGTAATTTTGACAGTAGATGGTTGACACTTTCTTGATTGACAGCGTCAGCTGTTGTACAGTCACCTCTGGCAAGTCCACAGAATATTTCATTGACTTCTGTGCAGTCTATGTTATCTTTTGTTCGGCTTTCTTCAAACACAAGTTTTGTAATGGCAATTTGTGTTAGCAAATGGGCACGAACTGCTCTTGAATATGCATGACCACTGATCAAATGATGGATTGACCCACCAGCATAAACAGTCCCCCAAAGTTCATCCAAGCCGCTACCAGCCATGATCGAACCAATTGCCCCTAAATATGACATAATCATATGGAAGCCGCCGAGTCTAACGAAAACTTTTGTCAACTTATCTGCACACATTACATGCCAATGCATCTTGAGTGTAGGCGAACACCACATTATGTGATTTAATCGAACATGGAAATTGAAACAATGATGCTATAATACGGTATTTGAATGAGAAAAGTCGATGCCGTTTGAATTTGAGTTTAGGGGGTATGGTTAATATTTCACACGTTTCACCAGTTCATTATGGAATAAATGACTATTGTTATATATCATTATAAAGCCACTGGTTTTCTGCAATTTTTGATATGTAATTTAACTCCCAAAGTAGTCGTAGATTTGATTTAATGGACGTTGTGTACCGTTGTGTGTATGAAAACAATAAATTTTTTTTCGTAATTCTGTACATTTTCGTGAATATTTCACCATTGAGTGTGAGGATTGGTACAAAGTTGGCATTTTCTGTTGGGGATATGTATTCTCAATATAATTCAGCACGATATTTATGATTCTCACCCCACTAAGGCATATAAGAATGAGAAATATGGAGCTGGGTCGAATTTTTTTTTGAATTTTTTTTTTCATCAAAAAAACGCTATAACTAAAAAAAGCTCAACTCGGATTCGCGGGGACTTTTCACACTTTATCCGCAATGTGTGTCCCGGAAACATATAAAAAATCGGCTTTCTCCGATTTTTTTCCTTACTTTCTCATTTTTATGTCTAATGTGCCTGGACTAACAAACAAGTATTCAATCAGATTTGCTACCAATGGGAACGGCCAATGATAGATTTATTTGCGACACATCTCAACAATCAGTTGCAGACGTATGTGTCTCCGTGTCAGGATCCAAGAGCATTTGCAGTAGACGCTCTGTCGATCTCTTGGGACGGAATGATAGGATATGCGTATCCTCTAGCGCCGTTAATTCAGCAAGTATTGCTAAAGATAAAACAATCTCAATGCAAGATTCTGTTGGTAGCATCTCTGTCTCCACAGAGACCGTGGATAAATCTACTCAGGTGTCTGTTGTGGGACCTACCGCGAAAGCTTCCTCCACGGGAGGATCTTCTTTCGCAGGGGAAATCGCGTCAACTCCATCACAACCCGCAAGGTCTCAACCTTCACGTTTTTCCGTTGTGCGGTCCTTCTTGCATGGCAAGCACTTTACAGGACGAGCAGTGGACGCGATTTCTAACTGTAGGAGGACCTCCTCTTCGCTAAACTATGCGGCTAAGTGGAAGGTTTTTCGTCGTTGGTGTAGGGATCATTCTGTAGATATTTTCGATCCCTCTATACCAGACATTGCAAACTTTCTAGTATACTTGTTTGACGAAATCAAACTGCAGCCTGTTACTATTAAGGGTTATAGGTCTATGTTATCTGATACCTATGCATATCATGATAGTTTACAAATTGGATCTAATGTCTCTTTATCTAAGTTGGTTAGAAACTTCTCGATAAATAGACCCAGAACTCTTAGGTTAATTCCTAAATGGAATTTAGCTTGGGTTCTTCTTAAATTGAAGGAAAAGCCATTTGAACCTCTTGGGACAGTAGATTTCAAATTCTTATCTTATAAGACAGCTTTTCTCTTAGCTTTCTCTTCTGCTAGAAGAGTCAGTGAGCTTCATGCACTGTCGGTGGATGATTCTCACTATCGCACGGCAGTGTCGGGAACACTATCACCTTCACTACTAATGTGGGTTTTTTAGCTAAGAATCAGGCTCCTAATAAATATCTGGAACCTATTGTCATTAAGGCTCTTCCGTCTTCAGACGGGCGTAGGCCTTTACTCTGTCCTGTTAGAGCGTTACGTATCTATAAACAGAGATCTCAGTTTATCAGAAAGGGACGAAAACGTTTCTTTCTGTCTTTGATGCCTAATAGAAGGGACATTTCGGTCCATTCTATTGCTAGATGGATTCAATTAACTATCCGTACTGCTTATGAGAGTTTATCATCTTCTCAGCAGTCTGTGCTTAAGATTTCCGCTCATGAAGTAAGAGCTCTTGCTACTTCTTGGGCTTACGCTAATAGTATTGCTATTACAGATTTAATGAAGGCTGCTTATTGGTCTCAGCCATCCACATTCACGAATTTTTATCTCAGAAATATTGAGTCCATTTCTGGAGACCTGCATTGTTTAGGTCCGTTATCTATTGCTCAGAATGTCGTCCACTAAACAGTTGCAACTATAGTTATGCAGGCTTTCTGTTCCGGCAGTGACTCCGTCCGGCTGCCCTCTTCGCTCTGGGCTATTTGACCCAGGGCAAGGGGAAGGGGGGGTGTTCCCTTAGGTCACCTGCTTTATAGTGAAAAGCAAGGGAATGCCTCCTCCAAAGTCAGTATTTCTGAGTCGCTTCCGGGATGGTTTTAAAGTGTAATATTAATGTTAAAATTCATTCATGTCATATTTTTAAAGTGTAGCTCGGTGTGAAGCATTTGTATATGTCAAGTGTCAAACGGGCGTTAATATACAATCCTCGGACACTTTTAAAAGATTATAAAGAGTCTCAATTCTCTGGACTAACTTTATTTATTGGCTTACTTTAAAAATAATTATTAGTGTAAAGGGTTATACTGGATGTTAATAGAGAACATGAATGTTATTGTGCTCAATTATGAAGGGTATTGTATCTTTCTAATTTAACATTAAATAAGAAAGATACATGTAAAGCCTAATACTCCTTTTCTCCTTAAGGGGTTGCCTCTATATTATATAGTTGAGCTTTTTGAATTTTCCTCTATGTCCTAGGCCCTCCAGCCTTTTTACTATTCAGCTAAGTCTGGGTCATTGGTACAGTATAAAAATGTTAAAAAATTTATAGTAATTTATATATTTTTTATACTTACCAATGACCCAGACGGGGATGGCCCTCCCAAGAGTTGGGAACTCTTGCCTCCCCGCTGAGTACATAGCGCTGACCAGGCACTGCCAGTAAGAATGATAATTGGCGCCAATTTCGGAACGTCCTTGACACTGCGCATGCGCAGTAGGGTCGAAATATGGAGGTCCTATAGGACATGATTTCTTTTGGTTTTGGATGCAAATTTTGGGGATTGGGGGGCAAAGTTTGTGTTTGGCCCTGGTTTTGTTAGAGTTAGCACCAGCTACGTCTGGGTCATTGGTAAGTATAAAAAATATATAAATTACTATAAATTTTTTAACTTTTTCAGTTTTGCGTCAAAAACAAAGCTTGTGACCCGTTGAGTTCGTTCCAATAAGGGGTCATAAGCTATGTTTTGAGACAAAAATGAAAAAGAATATTGAAAATTGAATGGTAATTTTTACGAATAGCGGCTTTTGCCGTTATGTTGCTGAAGAGTTAAATGATTGGCTAACCTTGACTGCGGACATGTTGTAACTATAGACGCTTAAAGTGACCTTAAACACTAGTAAATAAACAAAAAGAAGACTATTTGGCGCCCTTCAATTCTCTCCAACGACTGTCTAACTCATTATGCCGCAAAAATGATGCGAACAAGAATGACAAACGGTATACGTGGCCTACCTACATGTAGTCGCGAATAATATATCTTATTCACTGAAATGTTAAATAGGCAGGGGAGTTCTGGACGGCGGTAGAAGCGCTTGCCTTCCGGTCAATTCTTAACTGGTTGAGTGCTGGAAGCCACTATCATGGCTTTCAAGAAACATGGGGGCACCATACTAAAGTCTTCATATTCTTTACACAAATTTCCTATTCAGTCATAAGCAAATACAATTGTGTTCATATAGATTTGCATTATTAAAAATTATTGGAGAGTGCCTTAAGGCACTCTCCAATAATTTTTAATGCAAATCTATACGAACAAATTCCAACTTCCAAAAATAACCTAGCACTCAACCAGTTAATTGTCAGAGGTGGGATCGGCTCTGAGATAACGCATTGAATCACCAAATTGTCTGAAATCTAATGGGATTGCCAACAGTGTTTGGAAAACTTTAACCTCCTGCACACTGATGTCGAAATATCTAAAGTTCAGGATGCAAATATTTTTCCATAATGTAACTAGAAATTTAATCAATTCAATCTTGTTTGACAGAGCTCAATGAACTCTGTCGAACAAGATTGAATTGGTTAAATTCCTAGTTGCATTATGGGGAAAATGGCTACTTCAAATATGGATATTTTGACATCAGTGTGCAGGGGTTAATGAGAGCGTCTCCATACACTAAGTTCCCAGTTTTGTAGTGAATGGCTTTCCTACTCGTCATTCTGAGCTGATGGAACTAAAAACGTGTGTTTTTTAGGGCGTCAGATAGCCTAAAGCCACTCAAAATATTGTGTCGCTGTCTTTCTTCATTCTTGTGGACTCTTGTATGATAGCGCACTTCTGAAAACTCACCATTGTTCAGTATTGCCAACACATTCGTTGCTTTGTTCTGTTATCTTCCCATAAGATTACCTGTTGTATGACCAACGCACATCAGTTGACAAAAAGCTCGTTATTGTTGTGTTAGTTTGCTCATCAAATCAACCGTCCCGGAATGAACAAAAAACTAACAGGTGTTTTATTCAATTTTGAAATCTATCCTGTCATATCCCGCGTGAGAACCCCAGGAAGTGAAGCAGTGCTTGTTCATTGTTGTATACAAGCTCTGCTTTATTGATAAAATAGGACCCAGTCACCAATGCTTGATGGAAGTCCTATAAAATGTGCAACATGGGTATACACGATTGACTAAACTTGACTTTATCTGCATGTCGGGGTAGGGGTTGGCTATTGTGCAAAAATGTGACCTTAATAAATAAATAAAATAAATAAATAAATAAATAAATACCGTCGTACAATAAACAAATTATTACATGTACAATCAATCAGTCTGGATCGATGAGACGAGATCCGCCAAATCAAACATGGCTCCCACGGAGTCGTGTTTGAGCTAACTGATGTGGTCTCATTCACCATAGAAAATATAACAACCCGGATCAGTTGACTGCTATATTAATCTGTATTTTCAGGTTGTCATAATATCCACCACGGCATCCCTGACTTTTATATTGTCATGAAGATCGACTTTCGATAATGTTATCTCCGTTGAAATTATTCTACGATCGCGGAAAGACAAATTAAGAAACAAGTCCATGATTAGAAAACCTTTTGACATCAGTTAAAAATGAAGTAAACTTTTCTTTTGTTACTTTTAATAAAAGAAAGCAACAAACAGCTCTCGGAGTTGTCTGTTTTCCTTTATTGAAAGTAACAAAATGAAATTTGGCTTTTTATAGCAAGCTAATTGGAAGCGACTAGATCCGATAATCCACCACTTTGTTCAGCGACTGTGTTTTTACAGTAATTTGCAAGTTAGTATTCTTCCTAGGGAAAAAATGCTCCCTGTGTTGATATCATGTACAGAAAAAAAAGTTCCAGAACAGAAAAAGATGGTGAAAACGCCTTTTTCTTGTTTTTTGAAAGGATTTCAAGACATTATTATGTTCTTTATAAATAGCCATATTTGTGTTGGATGGATCCTGTACATGTGACTGATATTCAGAATTCATGTACACCGCTTTTCCAGTGAATATCAAGTTTCTAAATATAGCTTTTGGAAATCCCCCTCTCTGGTTCTATTTCAATCGACGTTACCGCTGTAACATTGTTTATTTTTATGTTATTCTGCAGATGGTAACTATTTTATTGTTAAATAAAAGTATTTCTGGTTGATATAATTGAACATTTAATTGGCAAATAGAAGATTATTTTTTTAGGATGGTGTATATAAAAAAAAACAGTTATGTACTTTTGTGGTGGTAAATATGATGTGATATGAATCTAAAAAACTTATATTGACCGAGGCTAACGCCTCGGTCAATATAAGTTTTTTTTCAAGTTCATATCATATCAAATTCACCATCACAAAAGTCCATAATTGTATAATAAGTCAAACGCTCAAACTGATTGGTGGAAAATGTAAAAAAGTCGACTTCTTTATTTTGATACTGCTCAACAGGAAAATACCCGGAGTTTGTGAAATGATGCGTACATTGATGATATAAATTCCCACACCTTTGGTTTTAAATGTACTGACAGATTTAGGAAATTAAAATACTGAGCTACCATTCCTGCGAATGTCTTCCGTTGGGGGCGCGGTGGCTCAGTAGGTAGAGGTGCAGGCTGCAAGCCGAGAGGTCCTCGGTTCGATTCTCACCTGCGGCAACCGCGTTGTGTCCTTGGGCAAGACACTTCACCCCGCGTACTGCACGTCGATGGTGCACTTGTCTTCAACCAATTCTAACCCTGCTTGTGTGGAGTTAGTATGTTGGGGAGCTGGCAGATGCTCGCCGTTGCTCGGTGGTTCTCTCCGGGTACTCCGGCTTCCCCCACCTGTAAAACTGTCGCCGTCATGATTAGCCATTGTGCAGAAATATGTGACCTTAAACACCAATAAATAAATGAATAATAAACAAATATAATGTCTTCCGTTGACGAAAATTATCAGCCATAGCTTGAGGGAGGACCCTACACCCAAGTATACCACAGTGAAACGCCCTATGAACAGGTAGCGTAACAGGCTGTTCATCCCTAATTCTGAAGAAAAGTAAACACATGCAATCAAGTTCTCGTGGGATCAGTGAATGAAAACTACTATAAAGTGATTTAAATATCTTCGCAAATGGACTTGTGGGTATTTATCTGTTTGCAGGATACGAAAACAAAACTGATAAATGAAAAAGAAACAGAATTAAAAACTGATAAAAGTTACTCAAAAACGGAAGAACTTAGGGGGAAGAACGAACAGAGGATACTATCTGTTCAATCTCAACATAATAAGGTTTGTTGACCTGCTTAAAACAATATTTTAAATCCATCCACAATGACTTCAAATTCTGTTTATTTCATTTGTCATGTGGCATCAGGACGTTTTCAGAATACTGATGTCCCACGATATTTCCCCCAGCCCCTGATTAGCTTTCAATGTTGGTGAAGATAAATTTATGTCCCCACTCCGCGTATCCCCCTACACACAGACGCCTGATTTTTTTTTCTTAACATAAAATCATCACTTTCTTTTCAGAACTTTTGGGGGACTTTTTTCGATACCAGAAATCAACAAGTGTACAGTGAGAAATGTGTTGGTTTTTCTTAACAGAATCTGACAATATGGCCCTGAATGTCGTCAATAAGAATTATATGTGCTTTGTATTTTCCGAACCAAATCAAGTGCTTTAGTCATTATTGCTGGTAAATGTTTGTTTATGTTTGATAACATAAATTTCTTCAAAAACTGAGAGTGAGTTGTTACTCGAACTCCTAGTTAGAAGAAAATATGAAGACTACAATGTTTTTCCCTACCACAAAAGTTATTTTTATATCAAAATATCTCCATAAGTCTTGTTACTATGCATTATATGATCTATTTACAAACCAGAAACAATGTCTGAAGCAGGTTGAGTTAATTAAAAAAAAATTGGGACCGAATTGTGCACTTGTTGATTTCTGAGTTCGGATAAAGTTCCTATATCACGGCCCAAAATAAAATATTTATCTGTACAAGAAAAAAAACAATATGTGGGTTTGGGTGGGTTAGGGAGATACGCAGAGTGTGGGTATACACGGTATAAACCAGTTTATATTCCTCAAAGGGGAATAATTAGAGACTAAACTGTTAACCATGTTCCTTTTGTGGGTCCAACTTAGTACACTACTTACTTTTATCATATGATTCGTCCATTTTGTTCACTTTAAAACATTTGATATTTTGTTTTCATATTAATCAGTGATACATAAAGCCTTCTGTCAATTTCATTGGTCAGTTTCTCATTCTAGACAATTTGATTGGTTTAACAAAATACAACTAGGCCACATTTTCATAATTGCATAATTAGAGTTGGGAGCTTTCATTGGTCAATTTCAAAACTGGACAATTTGATTGGCTAAACAAAATACAACTGGGTCATATTTGCATAATTTCAGTAGGAAGAATTTACGTGATCTGTCATATTTAGGGTGGGTTATATTGTATTAATCTGTTACCTACAAGAAAAACGCCATTCATTTTTTTTATATTTTCACTTTTTGCTTCCAAAACATAGGTTATGACCTCTCATTGGAACGAGCTCGTTCCAATGAGGGGTCATAAGCTGTGTTTTGGAAGCAAAAAATGAAAATTTTTAGTTGTACGAGGATGCTTTTTCCAAGTGCCGTCTGCAACTCAAGTTAGGTGATGGGTTAAAAAGTCATACTAAGTGGCTAATTTGTGCGTGTGTGTGTCATATGATAAATAGAATATGAAATAAGTGTTTTTCCCATATAATATTAATGAAACTCGTCCGAATTTTCCGTTTGGGCTCGCCAGAGGCTCGCCCAAACGGAAAATTCTTAGACTCGTTTCATAAATATTATATGACAAAAACACTCATTCCATATCCTCTATATATCCAATGTATACATATACCTATATATTTGAAAGTAGGGGGGGGGGGGGGGGGGGTGCTCCTCGTTTTTTAGACTGGCTTTGCCCTGACGCCAAGAAGGCATTCTTTGATAATGTAATTGGAATATTTGATCATTCTGGACTTGAGACATGACAATAAGGACTAACTTTGTTTACACCTCTCCTCCAATCGGTCATCTTCGGGACGCTCCTGGTCTTAGAGTATGAACCTAATTTTGCTTCGTTTAAACGCTAATGGACAAACTAACACTAATATCTTTCCCTAGAAGTTGACCGGTCGGTCATAGCTAAGAATAATTTTTCTCCCCCACTTCCTATGCAAGATATGCGTGTCTCATGTGAGAGGGCCATGTGAGATAGATATCTGTCTCACATGACCCACATGACCGTATCTTATGTTTCGTTGGTGTTCAAAGTTTTGTTGTTTGTTGTACTTAATCTTAATAATAACAGTATACTATATACAATTTGTTCAGTTTCCTATCACTACAGCGTCCATCCATTGATTGATGCACGCGCCAAACTGACGTCATCAGAATGTGTCAATGTTCATTTCGCTACAAATCTTTAAGCCTTGTCTTATCGACGTTGGCAACCGCGTTGTGTCCTTGGGCAAGACACTTCACCCCGATTGCCTACATGGGGGCACGATGACGCTGTGTATTGAGGCGTACTGCACGTCGATGGTGCGCATGTCTTCAACCAATCTAACCCTGCCTGTGCTGCGGTGCAGAGTTCAGAGTTACGATGTTGGGGAGCTGACAGCTGCTCGTCGTTGCTCGGTGGTTCTCTCCGGGTACTCCGGCTTCCTCCACCCGTAAAACTGTCACGGTCACGATTAGCCATTGTGCATAAGTATGTGACCTTAAACACCAATAAATAAATAAATATCGACGTTGGAATTTAATTTCGTGGTATATACCAGTGGTATATATATAACTTTTGTGCACTCTTTCCGATAAGCAAATCAGTTTTTTTCAGAAATCTACTACAATATTGTTTAGTATAGCTGCACTTACCACTCAATTACTTTTGATGACGTCAGGGTGTTTAGGTGGGGCGAGAAAAACTATCCCTGATGGGGGTGGGTGTGAGATGGGGAATTCTCCCACCACTGAGATACTGAGACATATATAAAGTCGTGTGATACAGCTGGAAGAGATATGCATGTCTCACCCCACCCACCTGACAGCTATTTCACCCCATAGAATATTTGATGAGCGCAGGGCTATTAAATCACTAATTTGTCTTGTGATTTACCAGAAGGCCGTTAATCCTTGACCTAAAGTAAGGCCATCCGACATGGAACTCCCGGAAGTGGAGCAGTGTTTTGTTTATATGGCCCAGTAACCAACTCCTGTGGTGGAAGTCTTCTTAAATGGGCAGCGTAGATATAAACTTGATTTCATGCCTACGTTGTTATCATATAGCCATATATGTTGAAAGTGACCTCAAATAACAATAAATTACGTAATACTATAGCCAGCCAGCGCGATCCACAAAAATCACCGTTCAAATTTTATGAATTTTAAAAAAAAATATTTTGCTTCAGGCGTAGCTAAGAGCCATGTTATAATGGGTCATAAGCGTTGGGGGTTTCTGTTGACAAAAATGAAAATACTTATTCAATAAATATTTTTGGAAGTGACGCTTGCTATTCAGAGGCCTTGAATAATCCGCGGAGGATCGCAGACCTTTAGATCAGTCTAATTTGGGCACAACGGCAAATATGGATGTGGCCTGCATAGAAAATATATTTAATATAATAGTTTACAACCCCTTGTTATAGGTCTTCACCATTATCATTGGTTCCCACCACCCTTTGACGTAAGTTTACTCGACTAACTTGAGAAGGCTTCTTAGTTTCCCAGTGTCGAGCCAAAGGTCTATTTGAATATAAACAAGAGCGCACGTATCGCTGAAGCAATACAGTGTCCCCTACCGAACTAATGAGCATTAATAATTATACAAATGTTGTAACCTAGATGTGATCAGCATGAATTCCGTTTAAGCGTTTCCAAAAAAAGTCCGGAAAACTGATATTTTGGCGCTTTTCCATATTTCCAAGGGTCATAAATCACACAAGAATAATGCAATCAGCATGAAACTCAAACTTGATCTGTAAGTCATCGTTCTATAGTAGTTTACCAAAAATGAAATCATTCCGTTGAAGCGTTTCCAAAAAAAAAAAAAACTCCGGAAAAACTAAAGTGTGACTGACAGACTGACGGACAGAGTGCAAACCTATAGTCCCCTCCGGCGATGCCGGTAGTGGACTAATTACACATGGCGTTTACAAAGAAATGCCACAAACTTGAATATAATAGATCTCAAGCTTTAAGTGCGTGATCATATGGAATTCGCCACAGAAAAGTAATCGGTGCCGACAGTGTCGTGACACTGTCGACGCCGATTACTATTCTATGGCGACCTCTGTAGGTTTTTTAAAAAATTATCTGTTGCATTGTTTGAATCGAAGGTAAGCTCTAAGCTATATTGCAAGCATCAGGGAAACCTGGCCAAACTATATATTGCGGAAACACTGCAAAACTTTGGAAAAAGTTAAAAACTACGCATAATTTGGGCGCAATTATCTTATTTAGGCACAGCGTTTACTGTCGTTAGTTGGGAAGAATTTAAAGGCCTAGACGATTGTTTATGTTACGTCGGGGGGGGGGGGGGGGGGGGTTACATCAATTATAAAATAAGCCAACGAACTAACTAAAGAGTACATCAATATAATACAACCTTAATTAAATCGCTGGGAGCGCGGTGACTCTGCGGTAGACTGTTGGACTTCTATGCTAGAGGTGGCGGGAGACCCCCTCCGGGTCCCTCTCCCAGTTGAATTTCACTACCCTACCCCCCCCCCCCCCCCCCCCAATCGGAAACCTCTGGCCAGGTCCCTGCCATCCATGTTAATGTGAGGAACATATTTTGTCTCGAAAGTGTGGTGTGTCATTTCAGTCATGTTTGCTGAAAGACTTCTTTTGCTCAATCCAAGTACCACTGTGCTGAAAACTACAGACTCCCGGAAACACTCAGATATAATCCTAGGGGATGAGATCTGAACAAACTTGATTTGGCAAACCGTGTGAATCGAGTATGTCCATCAATTGCATTTTGATTGCCACAATGGCAAATGGAGAAATATTGCAAATATTATAATGTTTAGCTCAACAGAGAAAAGTCCCATAAACTGTACCTACCACTGTTGCTTCTAATGTGATCATAACTAAACGATTTGCATCATACCCAGTCAAGTGGGGTGTTTGTAAACAATTACTGAGATTTGTTTACAATAGAGAGTCTATCATGCATGACACTGACCAGGACTGATATGACACTACAGCAGTTTTTTCCTGGGTGTAGCGTACCAGACTTTTGGGGAAAAAACTCCTTGTTGTTAACCCTTTACCCAACGTAACGGCCAAAACCGGCCAGCGCTATTAACAAAAATCGCCAATTAATTTTCATTATTTTTTTCAGTTTTTGTCTCAAAAACATAGGTTATGACCCCTCTTTGGAACGAGCTCACCGAGCTCGTTCCAAAGAGGGGTCATAACCTATGTTTTTGAGACAAAAAATGAAAAAAATTAGTTATTCAAAAATTTTGTTTGCAAGTGTCGTCTGCTTTTCATGTTGGGTAAAGAGTTAACATGATCAAAAGGGTTGGCGTTTGTTTGTTTTCACCACCTTCATTTACATATTACAGAAACTACTCATATTTCTTTCATGATACAAAATATCAAAATTGCAGATCACGGCTCATACACACCGGAAAAAGTAAGAACTGTCACTAGAGTTTTTGTAAAGGCTGGATTACATAAGAATGAGAATAATTACCTCGGTCTCAGTGCATATACACTAGAAAAAGACAGAACTGTATGTATAGTTTTTGTAACGGCTGGATTAGACAAGAAAGAGAATAACTGCCTCGAAAAAATGTTATTTATAAGTGAGATTATCAAATATTTAAATTATAAAATGATTTGAAGGTCTCAGAATATCTTATTTATGATATAGGATGGACGTGCACTAAGAGTGCATCCTACATTAGGAACAGAAAGAAATTCCGCACGACAGTTTTTGCCAAATTGTTTGTTTACATTCCCCTTAAAACTTCAACAGCATGGCTCGCATAGGAAAAACAGAAAAGGCAAAACAGCATCAAAACACTATTTTAATCATACGTTAACACACTTATATAGCACGACATGCTAACAGATCACGGCGTAAACTCGTTTCCTGGCTTGTTTTTGGAACAAGTAGTAAAAATGTGGGGGATTTGGTGCTTGTGCGTTTGGGAAGTCACCACCCCAACTGAATTTCATTGCTAATGAATTTGTATTTATGTATTTTCAGGATACAGACACAAAACCGAAAAGCGAAATAAAAACTGAATTGAAAAAAGAAAAAAGAAGTACACCTAAAAAAGAAGACCGTATTGGTAAGAATGAAACGAGAAAGTCAGTTGGCGAAACTGAAGATAATAAGGTTTGTGTGCTGTTTGCTACATTCTGATTGACATTTATCCACGGATCAATATGTAACTGGATTACTGAAACGCCAGCGAAAAACGTCGCCACTCAGTCTACTTTCACCCAACCCCTGAGATGGCATCAAGTCAATCAACGCAGTAACTCCTCCCAGTCCATGACGTTTGATGACGTGAAAGCTGTTACGCCATGACTGTAGTCACAGCATAACAGCTTTCACTTCATCAATCAATCTTCTGATCCACCAGTAAGAGTCGTTTGATTTTTCTTATACAGCATCCTCAGTGGAGTCAGATTCAGTTTTGTTCAATTCAAGTAGTTAATATTTCCGAGCAAGGAATTTTTCAATTTCAAACCTCAACGATGCATTTTTTTTTCTATCGCTGATTCCGAAAATATGGGTGTATAATGTACAGAGTCAGTAAAAAGACGATTAATACTTCCTCCACACAGACGATATCAGAATTTATTTGAAATATTTTTTTAAATTCTTTAACAAAACCATATCAAGTGACCCCCTGGTTGGATCAAGCTCGTCGGGCCCGTTCCAATGAGGGGTCACCTGATATGGTATTGTTGAAAAATTTTGAAAAAATAATTTTTTCAACTGCTAGTTGGTAAAGGGTTAAGGTTGGTTTTTGTGATAACATGTCAATAAAGGTTATCACAACTCTTGATTGGACAGGGTCCAGGTCTCGTCTCTGGGTACATATCGACGAGTCGGAAGACCAAGTCGATATATGGTCTAGAGAAGAGGTCAAGACTTAATGAACCATCCCACCCCTCGTATCTACATCCAGGACATTTTCTTAATTTTGACTGCTCGAAATGGATTAAGTTATATAGATAACAAAATTAATGCTGATATTTATTGCAATTCAATGAGCAGTTTAGAATGTGGAATGCTTCCCACAACCATCACGACCCTCAATCAGTTCTGTCTTTAACGCGTCTAGGCTTTTGAAAGAAGATGCATCATATGAAAAGACATAAAACAACGAGGGTGCAGTATAAGGGACTGAAATTAACTATCCAAGTTGGAGGTTTGCCTGTATTTCGCGCCGAAAGCGCGCGTGAAATACAAGAAAAACTCCAACTGTTGTTGATTCCTATCCCGGTACTCTGCGTGAGTCGTGGTCCGCATTTATACCACGATTGAATTTGAATTTAATGGATGAACCCGTTATTTTAACTGGTAGAGTGCTGGAAGCCCATATTTGGGCTTTACTCTGAAGTATTGGTACCACAACTTAAAGGCTTCATATTTTGTGGATGTTGTTCATATCACCTTTCATTTGAAATTATTCAGTCTGTTAGGATTTGCTTTGTTACAATTCATGGGAGAGTGCCTATTATTAAGACAAAGATATGTGAACAAATTTTGATGACCAAAAATAATTCGGCACTTTTCTTTTAGAAAAATCGGCGGACTGTTTACTTTTTTGCTTCACACTGTTTTGTATCATTCACGTCATAATGTCACTCACATACACGACGACCAATGAGATGCTCTTGCACGTTGTCTGGATTCCACGCGTAGTGCACCTAGCACATTCCCGAATGTCTATTGTATCGCCATGCGTTAAATACACACAGGAATCGTTGTATAATAGTTGGAGGGTGATGTGTATCTCTACGAGCTGATTGGACATGTGTAATGTATGAACAGAAAACAACTGACACATTGTTATTCATATATCGCCGCAGTGATAAAGAGAGTCAAATTGGCATTTAGCTTGATAAATATTTCTTTCGACTCATACCGTACAACTAACAAAGTTTTTGTTTCAGGAAAATACAGAAAAGTGGACAGAAGTATCTAGGAAACCCAAAGATCGGCAAAAGGTTTGTATTACTGGTTACTTTCAGAATGTATTTTGTCCAAACCATCATTCAAGTGACTAGAATCAATTATTTTGTCACCGTATGCAGAAACAGTTAAAGCTATTCAATGAAAGTCTGCGTGTGTATGGTGAGGGGCACAAGTATACCAGACGCACTGTCCCTACTATAGTTAGGCCGATTTTCACGAAGAGAAAACTATTTCCGAGCCTTGATGAGTGTGGCAAAAGGTGTTATGAATTGTGTGTGTGTGTGTGGGGGGGGGGGAGAGGGGGGGATAAGGATCATAAGCTAAACATGTAGATTGCACTTTAACAGATAATGAAGACTTCCCCTAACTGTGACACATCCTGACAAGACATGATCCAAGTTGAAAGTATCGTTAAACCGCAATAAACAAACAAAGGTTAATGAATAAACTTAATCCTCGCAAGTGCTCCGACTTCACATTATGGCTGTTCGTATCAACAAGCCCGGAAATGAATTCATGAAACTGAATAGAAACGTCAGTGGAGGCAACTGTGTGGCCAGAAACACCTCACCCGACCTCTAGAACACCAAGGGAGTTAATTATTTTTTAACTTAACAGTCCAAGATGAGAAGAGCTGTGTGACACTTGTGTAACACTCTGGCTTAGGTGTTAACCAAAGCTGGAGGTATGTCAGTTGATTGGACACTGTTTCTGATGAGCTTTACAGCTTTATTGGAATGCCATTTATATTTGTCAGCCATTAACACTGACACAGGCATGTATGTACTGTTTGACTAAATCGGACCACACGCTTATTTTGAAAGTCACAGCCCCTACAATTAACCAAATAACAACAGAGTCCTGTATGGTACTCCATACATGATATCTACGCATGTGTAGACATCCAGGAATTGCCGTCCAATCCCGTCAACAGCCATTCTTTTGGCCAATGTGTGGTCAGTTGATTGTTTACTCTCATGTTAAGTTTTGCTGTTTTAAAACACTGGATCACACAAAAATGCTTCATTACAAGATCTACATATACTACAAGGCAGAATGAAACGCAAAACGAAGTTTATCCGGGTAGTGTTTTCTAAAAAAAATTACAAGTGTTTGCCAAACCTTATCATCGTGGCCAAATGTGCATGGTGCACATAATCTGGTTAGGAAGTCACAAGTTGTCCATTTCCCGCCAGACTTGCTCAATCAATTTCCCCATTTTCAGCCATCTTTTGGTTTTAACAAATCTCCTCCACAGTTTCATCAAGAATAGGTGCAGTTTCTCAGGAAATTCAGTGGAACAATGTTTTGAAGCATAACATAGGTGTCACAGACATCAAACAGTTCCCAGCCATCAGCTTTCTCAAGGAAGTGATGAAATTTATTAGCTCTATTATAAACGTGACCAAAACATGTCGCCCAGTCCTTCAAAACTTACCCAAATAACACAAGTGCCTTATTCTCATCTACTTGCTTTGTTTTTCCAACCTCCTCCACCTTCCATTAACCCTTGATGCAATTTCTCAAAGGAAATTCACTATTTACACTCAGCAGGAGACACAAAACAATAGTTATGGTCGGGTCTGGAGGACACTTCCTTGGCTCTACGCATGCGTAGACACCATGTAAAGAGGCCCATACAGGACACTAGATTTCTGTAACTTTGGCTTAATTGTCGGGGTGTGGGAGGTTGTAAATTAAGCATTTAGTCTGAATTCTATCGAAGAGCGTGCCAGCATGTCTGAGCCAGTTGTAGGTATGGTACATATATAGAATATACTCATAGTAGCTTGGTCTACCAAATGTTCACCACGAGTGGTGAACATTTGGTACACCAAGCTACTTTGGGTATATTTTATTTATACCATGATCATCAGATTATTAAGAGTTGCTATTATTTTTTCTCGTTTTTACTGAGCAGGGGCCGTACATACGTGCGAATTTGCTTTTGTTTACATGAGGATCGGTGGGCGGTACTTCCGCTGTCAATTTTATCACCAAAACGAGATAGAAAAAGAAACCGAGCCTTTTTCATTTTAATAACATAACATACTGTTTCGAGTTATGGATGCTTTATTAATATGAGACAATGCTAATGTTAATTTTCGGCGTTTTTATGGGGTAAACACATTTAAAAACGTAATAAATAATTGTCACTTTCATTTCACTCTTCGTGAGGCGGCGTGCGATAAATTTGGACAAGTTGCATTCAGGTCGACGTCACCAAAGGTCGACTTGGATGTAGTTCCACTGTAGGTGTAAATTTTAACTATTGAATATTCCAATTGCTGGCGTGTTCACCACAGTTGGTGTATAAAGCTAAAATTTATGTCATAGGCTTTTCATATATTGTAGAATAGGTAATCATGTTATAAACAGAAATTATTAGAAATTTCTATTTTTTGAGTGTGGTGGATAACACTCCATGAGGAGGAGGGGTAGGGAGTCCAGTAATAATTGACTCTTGATAAACTGGAAATACCAGAATAGCCAGATTTCTCCAAAACAAAAAATACAAACAAACCATTGACAGTACTGCATCAATATCATATCGGAAGGAGGTCTATTATGTATATTGGTGCTTTGTGTGGCTGGAATTTGGCAACACACTGATACAACATACATATGGACCTAGTAAAACTGCCTGGAAAATTCTTTCACAAAAGTAAATTTAAGAGTGCCCACATCTATGTGCACCTTTGTCCGCTGCCGGTTAACATGTTTTAAACTTCAGAGAATGTTCAGTTCCAGGAGGTAACTACAAGAAAATATCTGTTAATTTTTTATTATGTTGACAATTCCAGATGTTGACAGAGCTCCAACCTGTACAAAACTGAAATGAAGTCACAAAGAACAAGCGAAGGAATAAACTGTTTCCTATATGTTCAAATTTCTTCGTGCAGATGCTCGAGTTTATTTGATGAATCTCTCTGTGCTTTCCTGTAATGATATGTTGAAAAAGCGGTCAGTCCTATTATATTTCCAACAGTTTATTACAACAAAGGCTCTTGTCCTTGTGTGACGCAATGCCGTACTCGCCAAAAGCAAACACAAAATAATTGTGCGAGTTAATCGAAAGACAAGAACCCAAGCTGGCCTCACTTAACGATAAAACATGGAGGTACACGAAATTCTTTTTAATCCTTCCAAGCCCACCCAAGGTAGATATAGTACACGATACTCGATTTTGATGGATGTCGTGAACTCGACTACAGTTAAAACTAGAAGTCCTGAATAACCTGGAGAACCTGCCGTGCTTTGGATGCCATTCGATATGGCAACTGCGCGCAATTCCTACGCGCAATGAAGCCTAGATAAGCGCACAGTTCGTAACAGGACTTCTAGTTTTAACTGTAAGTTAACATAGTTAAATAAATCGATTTTGGTATATATTAAGCGCATGACCATTCTTAAAATTAACTTTTCTGGTAAGTATCAATTGTAATATTAAAAATATGGTAAAGCTGAGTTCAAACGAAAATTTATGTAACGAGCACTACAAATTACCTTCGTGGACATGTTTTCAGGATGAAAATTCAACTTGTCAAGATACTTCTAAACCAGCAAGAAGATCTTCAAAAAAGGTAAGTGATGGAGTGTTATGACTTAACATCACGAATGTCACATCTTCAAATTTAACTACGCATTGGGTTCGAAATAAATTAGTGTTACATTTAGTTAACTTTATATGTGTGATTTTTGTGTTGGTCCGTTGTGTCCTTGGGCAAGACACTTCATCTCCATTGCCCGCGTGGGGGCACGATGACGTCGTGTACTAAGGCGTACTGTACGTTGATGGTACGCATGTCTTCAACCAGTCTAACCCTGCCTGTGCTGCAGTGCGGAGTTACGATGTTGGGGAGCTGGCAGCTGCTCGTCGTTGCTCGGTGGTTCTCTCCGGGTACTCCGGCTTCCTCCACCCGTAAAACTGTCACGGTCATGATTAGCCATTGTGCATAAATATGTGACCTTAAACATCAATAAATAAATAAATAAATAAATATGTGTTAGTCCCCTTTTATCAACTCTTATCTTTTCGATTGGCCAGGGATTCGTCTGCCCTCTTTGGGAAAGGACCTGGGCCCACGCACTTGGGAAAATCCGCATCATGAAGGCTCCAATGGGGAATTTATTTGGGAGAAGAAACACAAAGAAATGTTACCTTCATACTGAACTGAGAACATTAATACAGAAGGTAATACATGTATAGTACACGTATAAGTTTTCTAACAGTTGCATGAAATAATGTTCAGTCTCTGTAATCTCTATTAAATAAATTGTTCTAACATTATTAAATAATGAAGGTATTTATGCATTTTGCTACCATTTAATATAATCGACATTCTATGGCTTTGCAGTTGTGTCTCGGCATGTCTTGGCTTCCTATTATTTATTTATTTATTTATTGGTGTTTAAGGTCACATACTTATGCACAATTGCCAATCGTCACCGTGACAGTTTTACGGGTGAGGGAAGCCGGAGTACCCGGAGAGAACCACCGAACATCGGCGAGCAACTGTCAGCTCAACATTCTAACTCTGTTCAAGCTCCGCTCAAGAAAGGTTACAGCGGTTGAAGACATGTGCACCATCGACGTGCACCATTAGTACACGGCGTCATCGTGCCCCGATGTAGGCAACCGGGATAAAGTGCCTTGTCCAAGGACACAAAACGGGATCGAACTCTTACCTCTAGCATAGAAGTCCAACAGTCTACCACTGAGTCAGCGCGCTCCCGTCTTGGCTTCCTATAAAGGCAGCCAAGACTTGCCTAGAAACAACCGACAAGGTTCTTGTGATATACATTACAAATGTATCTAGAAACTACCTGTTGGGATACCTGTTTTGTTGCAGTAAAAGGTGCTGAAAGACAAAATTAGGCCTTCAAGAGTTAAAGAAAGATCCAAGTTTTTTCATTGAGGACTGGGATTGGGAGAATTTGGGTTTGAATTGGGAAAAATTACAAAATGCCATTGGGAATGGGTCCTATATTCGGCCCCTGTAGACACCCAAAAGAATGCTTGTAGGCATAAATAAATGTCTACGTACTATATTCTCCTGTGAACTGATGCAATTATCTAGGCCCAAATTTAGGATTTAATAACAAGTGTACAAGTGCCGCAAATGAAGTTGTCATATTCGTAACGTGCACTCCATATTCAGCTACAAGAATAGGGGTAGGGGTGGGGGTTGGGTGTTCACAGAGGACACGAACCTTTTGCCCCCTCTTTCTTTTCTACAGACGTGCTATACCTTCAGTCGGTTTGATCAATTTCTTCTGCTCCATCCATCAGATGATTGACCTCAAAGGAAATTATACGGATAGACGGGGGCGCGGTGGCTCAATTGGTAGAGGTGCAGGCTGCAAGCCGAGAGGTCTTCGGTTCGAATCCCACCTGCGGCAACCGCGTTGTGTCCTTGGGCAAGACACTTCACCCCCATTGCCCATATGGCGGCACGGTGACGTTGTGTACTAAGGTGTACTGCACGTCGATGGTGCACCTGTCTTCAACAAATGCTAACCCTGCTTGTCTGGAGTTGGTATGTTGGGGAGCTGACAGTTGCTCGCCGTTGCTCGGTGGTTCTCTCCGGGCACTCCGGCTTCCTCCACCTGTAAAACTTTCACGGTCATGGTTAGCCATTGTGCAGAAATATGTGACCTTAAACACCAATACATAAATAAATAAATATACGGATAGACTAAGCCATGGCCAGACACACTGAAAGATAGTTTACAGGAGGGTATGTGAACACGTCAGTTCTGATATATTGTTGTAATATGTGACGGGACATGAAAAAACTATCAGCTGTTTCAAAGATATACTACATTGATAGGTGCCCCCCCCCCCCCCCCCCCCACACACACACACACTCACACTCACACACATTTTAACACCTTTCGATACTTACCAAGATCGTCTCATCAAGGAAATTTCAAGTCGTTCAATCTATTTTTCAAATGTTTTTGCTTCAGCTTTCACCATCTCTGATAAATTGCATTTGTTAATAAGGATTTTAAAATAAAATGTATTTTTATACTGTACCAATGACCCAGACTTAGCTGGTGCTAACTCCACAAAAACCAGGGCCAAACACAAATTTTGCCCCCCAATCCCCAAAATTTGCATCCAAAACAAAAAGAAATCATGTCCTAAAGGACCTCCATAGTACGACTCTACTGCGCATGCGCAGTGACGCAGTCGTCCCGAAATTGGCGCCAAATATCATTCTCTGTTTGGCCCTTCATCAGTCAACATCTCACTGATCTTTGTGCTTGTAAATCTCAGTTTAAAGGATGCCAGACACGTAATTCTTGGAGAAAATGTGATTCTAAGGAGGATAGAAGGAGGAGAGGAAAAAAGAAGTGGCAAAAAATAATCAGGGCTGTACTTAAAATTTTTTGTTAAAATTATGTTAAGTTGCCTATTTTCGAGGCAAACGCCTCTTGTTGTCATTCTTGCTAATTGTTGCACTGCTTATTCAGTGTTTCCTCTCCCCTAACCTTCTAAAGTCCCCCCTTGCAATTCTCCCATGCTTTTGGCATATTTTTGAGAAGTTTCATTTCAAAAAATTCCCTGGGAGAGTTGCTTGGTTACAGAATGTTTTCTGTTATTTTCCCCATAGTTACGTTTTCACCCATGGGTGTATAACGTTTGTGTTCTGCATCTTCCATCTGATGTTCTGCAGATTCTCCCCTGGGAGTCTCTGTTTTGCATCAGATAGAGTGTAATTGAGGACTGATTCCGGGCCAGTTTTTTCAGTGCCTGGAGTCATGTTTTCTTCTGTGTTTACACTGTTTGTTTTCATTGGCAACAGCCTTTTTTGAGGGGGGCTGTTTGCCTTTGAGGTAGTTTATCTCATTATAAGATACATTTATATTTTCCGAAAGTGTCTCATTAATTATTTTATATAATTTTAAAATTTTTGACCACACTTTGCCATCGGATCCATCGGGGCTCAACGTTACTTTTCAGCAACTTGGGCTTCTCTGAAAAAATATTTTTTCAAAATTATTTTGTTTTGCAATTGTTTTTTCATTTATTAATGGATCATGTTATTATGTATCTTTGTGTCAGGGGTTTTTGCGAGTAACTAGGACTTATTGTTGTTCTTTCACAATGAAGGGAACTTGTTCAAATTGTAATAGGAAGAAATCTTCCTCTGACTTTCATGATTATTGCATAAATTGTAGTCAGTGTTCTCGCATTAATCCCTGTCCTGTATGTGAACATTGGGATGAGAAACATTGGAAACGTGTGTCACGATATGTTGTTTCTGGAGAAAGAGCGATGCCGGCTCTTTCTCCACAAGGTCACTCTACTCTCTCAGTTTCTATTTCAGAGGAACCAGAACAGGGTGATGTTTCCATGTTATCTTCTTCAAGTGTGCGTCCGTCGTCACAATTAAATACAGAGCTAGCGGCAAAAGTGCTCATGGAGATTAGACAAATGTCGTCCGCTAGCTCGCCCGGTGTAGCGTCCATTCACCGAATGGTTCGGCAGCCGGGTTCGTCCGATGCGGTCCAAGAGGAAATTTTGGGTGATGCGAGCACTATAAAAATAATAGATGCACACCCAGTGACGGCGGATAGTGAACGAGAACGGAGGAAGCCTTTTAGTCCGGTTCCTAGCTCGTCCAGGTCCAGCCGGGCCGCGAGCGAGAGAGGCCCCTCTCTCGTACAACAACATCTGGGACCAGATGTTGTGGTACAAAATGTGTCTTTAGCGGAGCATACGTCCGTCGCTCGGGACGCTCCGTTGTATAAGCAGTCCGCAGAGACTGTTAAGGCTTCCTCTTCTCGCCGGCGCACACGACCGCACCTTGGCTGCGTGACCTCCGATATCTTGCCAGCTTCGCCGATGAAGGATTATTCGGCGACCAGGTCACACCATCCGGCAGCCAGGGATTCGAGACCGATGGACTCCGGACGTTCGCATAGGAAAAGTATGCGGGAGCCATCTGATGCGGAGCTGCCCTCGGCAAAGCAGCGAAAGACCGCTCCTCCGCAGGTCTCGACGTCGGACATTCTAGTGCAGATAGCACAGCTTATCGCAGCATCCCAGCAGCCGACAGAGACGGTGTCGGATCGAGAATTATCCGACGGCGCTGGGTCGGTACGCTCCGCCGAAGCATCGGGGGCGGACGACCGGGAACATCGGGAGGTCCGACCGGATGGTGAAAGGGATACGGATGAATTGGAGCTATCCCTTTCGGAACAACACAAAGCTGCCGTAGACTTCATCCGGCACTTTCTTCCTCAAGTTGTTCCGTCGGGCCAGACTGCTGCGCTTCCGGACAGGAGAATTATAGCGTCATTGGACTCTGATTTTTTCGAGCGGTTCAGGGACATCGCTCCCGAGTTTCCGTCGCAGTCCAATAATGTTGCAAGAACATTTGAATTATTGAACGACGCTATTTTTAAACTTGCTTCCAGGACAGGGAAAGCAGGCTTCTTGTCCGCAAATACTCTCAACCTGCCTTTCATTAATGCAAGGAATAAATTCGACACGGCAGGTCAGGGTATACCGAGAGTTCCTCTGCGTATGGACGACGAGGCGGAAGACTTAGAGCTATCATTACCGTCGTCAGCTTCTATTCCAACCGCAGTGTTGGAAACAGCTATTGCGTCTAACAGAGCCAATTTAGATGCCTTATCTTACGCAGATCACCTTACGAAGGCGTTATCACTGCGTCTTCAAGGGGAAGAGTTTCAGGATATACAATCCTCCTTAAGACTTCTTTCAAGGGCAGTAGCTTATTCCACGTGTAACTCCGCCCTTTCAGTGGCAAATCTGGAGTTGGTTAGACGTGACGCAGCCCTGTCTACATCCACACTAGTGGATTCTAAGGTGAAGAACTCTCTTAGAGTCGCTTCGGTCTCAGGAGATCTTCTCTTTGACGGCAAGCTTTCCGCTATTTATGATAATATTAAAAAGAAAGCTAGTGATTCTCTGTTGTTTAGATCCGCTCCTAAAAGGTCGGATTCAGCAGACACGAATAAGGCGGGCACTTCTGGGTCTTATCCGCCCAAGAGAGGTTCCTATAGAGGTTCCGGTGCGTCCTCTAGCTCTTATTCGAGAGACCGTCAGGATAGCGACTCTCGTTCGGGACGTCCTTCAGGCCGGGACAATCGGTCGGACGCCCCGAGGTCGACGAGGCGAGGTGCGGGTCGTGGAAGACGTGGTTTCTCCTACCGCAGGCCTCGCAGATCCAGGAGGTGATGGCTCAAACCTCTATCGCGTTCCGGTTGGCGGAAGGTTGTCGAGTTTTTCTCAAGAGTGGGCGTCGATTACGGACGATCCGTGGGTGAGAGGAGTGACTTCGGAAGGTCTAAAGATATCCTTCAAACGAAAGCCTCCATTAACTCGAAGTCCAAAGTGGACTCATCTTCCGTCAAACCCTCAGAAAAGAGACGCTCTGCTATCAGAGGTGCAGTCTCTTTTAATGAAGAACGCGGTAGAGGTCGTAGAAAACCAGGAATCGCTGGGATTCTACAGCCATCTGTTTCTGGTTCCGAAACCAGACGGCTCGTTCCGTCCAGTCATAGATTTGAGCTGGATAAACAAGCTGATCATCGCTCCGAAGTTTTATATGGAGACGATTCGATCGGTCAGAGCGAGTATTCGGGTGAACGATTATGCAACGAGCATAGATCTCAAAGATGCGTACTTTCACGTCATGGTACATCCGACATTCCGAAAGTATCTACGCTTCGCAGTCCTAGGAGTGGTGTATCAGTTCCGGGCCATGTGCTTCGGATTGAATCTAGTACCCTGGGCTTTCACTCGGGTAATGAACTCGGTAATGATCTACTTCCGAGCTCATTCGTCTGCGGTAACGTCGGCCTACCTGGACGACATTCTTCAGAGGTACGGCAACGAGTTAACGCTTCAGAACGATGTTCAGAATCTTCTTCTATTGCTCCGACGTCTCGGTTTCATAGTAAACGAGGAGAAGTCGGATCTGGTGCCGTCCAAGTCATTCACTCATCTGGGAATGAGCTTCGAGACGCACAACAATCTCGTTCGTCTGCCGTTAACCAGAGCGAAATTAGTCAGTTGTTACGCTCGCTATTGTCTAAATACAGACAAAGTCACAGCGAGAGAATTTATGAGACTGATAGGTCTGTGCGGAGCCGCTGCGGATCTCATTCCGATGGGACGGCTACGCACACGGCCTCTTCAAATTTTCTTGACTCAGAATTGGAGTGTGAAAATTCATTCGCTCGATGTAGACGTTCTCTTGTCAGATCAAGTGAAACAAGAGATTCAGACTTGGGCAAACATTCAGTGGTTAACTCAAGGAGTTCCGCTGCAGTTGCCGGATCCGAGTTTTACCATTATGACGGATGCCAGTCAAACAGGTTGGGGTGCATCATTAATCCCAACGGATTCGAGATGCCAGGGTCTTTGGGATCCGCAATTCCTGTGCAAGCACATAAACATCAAGGAAATGATGTCAATTTGGCTTGCGTTACGTCACTGGATGGACATTATTCACGATGCTCATGTCCAAATCCTATCCGACAATACGACAGTAGTGGCGTATATACGGAATCAGGGAGGCACTCATTCAGTTCCGTTGTTCAATCTAACGGAAAGAATCCTTCTGTTTGCGTTGGAACATCACGTTCTTCTTTCGGTCCATCACATACCGGGTCGTCTGAATGTGCTAGCAGACTCCCTTTCTCGAAAGGGTCGCTTGTTGCCGTCGGAGTGGACTCTCAACAAACAAGTATTCAATCAGATTTGCTACCAATGGGAACGGCCAATGATAGACTTATTTGCGACACATCTCAACAATCAGTTGCAAACGTATGTGTCCCCGTGTCCGGATCCAAGAGCATTTGCTGTAGACGCTCTATCGATCCCTTGGGACGGAATGATAGGATATGCGTATCCTCCAGCGCCGTTAATTCAACAAGTATTGCTAAAGATAAAACAATCTCAATGCAAGATTCTGTTGGTAGCATCTCTGTCGCCACAGAGACCGTGGATAAATCTACTCAGGTGTCTGTTGTGGGACCTACCGCGGAAGCTCCCTCCACGAGAGGATCTTCTTTGGCAGGGGAAATCGCGCCAACTGCATCACAACCCGCAAGGTCTCAACCTTCACGTTTTTCCGTTGTGCGGTCCTTCTTGCATGGCAAGCACTTTACAGGACGAGCAGTGGACGCGATTTCTAACTGTAGGAGGACCTCCTCTTCGCTAAACTATGCGGCTAAGTGGAAGGTTTTCCGTCGTTGGTGTAGGGATCATTCTGTTGATATATTTGATCCCTCTATACCAGACATTGCTAACTTTCTAGTATACTTGTTTGACGAAATCAAACTGCAACCGGTTACTATAAAGGGTTATAGATCTATGTTATCTGATACCTATGCACATCATGATAGTTTACAAATTGGATCTAATGTCTCTTTATCGAAATTGGTTAGAAACTTTTCGATAAATAGACCTAGAACTCTTAGATTAATTCCTAAGTGGAATTTAGCTTGGGTTCTCCTTAAATTGAAGGAAAAGCCATTTGAACCTCTTGGGACAGTAGATTTCAAATTCTTATCTTATAAGACAGCTTTTCTCTTAGCTTTCTCTTCTGCCAGAAGAGTCAGTGAGCTTCATGCACTATCGGTGGATGATTCTCATTATCGTAGTGTTGGGAACACTATCACCTTCACTACTAACGTCGGTTTTTTAGCTAAGAATCAGGCTCCTAATAAATATCCGGAACCTATTGTTATTAAGGCTCTTCCGTCTTCAGACGGGCGTAGGCCTTTACTCTGTCCTGTTAGAGCACTACGTATCTATAAACAGAGATCTCAGTTCATCAGAAAGGGACGGAAACGTTTCTTTCTGTCTTTGATGCCTAATAGAAAGGACATTTCAGTCCATTCTATTGCTAGATGGATTCAGTTAACTATCCGTACTGCGTATGAAGATTTATCTTCTTCTCAGCAGTCTGTGCTTAAGATTTCTGCTCATGAAGTAAGAGCTCTTTCTACTTCCTGGGCTTATGCTAATAGTGTTGCTATTACAGATTTAATGAAGGCTGCTTATTGGTCTCAGCCATCCACATTTACTAATTTTTATCTCAGAAATATTGAGTCCATTTCTGGAGACCTGCATTATTTAGGTCCGTTATCTGTTGCTCAGAATGTCGTCCACTAAACAGTTGCAACTATAGTTATGCAGGCTTTCTGTTCCGGCAGTGACTCCGTCCGGCTGCCCTCTTCGCTCTGGGCTATTTGACCCAGGGCAAGGGGAAGGGGGGGGGGGGGGGTGGGTGTTCCCTTAGGTCACCTGCTTTATAGTGAAAAGCAAGGGAATGCCTCCTCCAAGACAGTATTTCTGAGTCGCTTCCGGGATGGTTTTAAAGTGTAATATTAATGTTTAATTTCATTCATGTCTTATTTTTAAAGTGTAGCTCGGTGTGAAGCATTTGTATATGTCAAGTGTCAAACGGGCTTTAATATACAATACTCGGACACTTTTAAATGATTATAAAGAGTCTCAATTCTCTGGACTACTTTATTTATTGGCTTGTTTTAAAAATAATTAGTATAAAGGTTATACTGGATGTTAATAGAGAACATGAATGTTATTGTGCTCAATTATTAAGGGTAGTGTATCTTTCTAATTTAAATATTAAATAAGAAAGATACATGTAAAGCCTAATACTCCTTTTCTCCTTAAGGGGTTACCTCTTTATTTTATAATTGAGCTTATTGGATTTTCCTCTATGTCCTAGGCCCTCCAGCCTGTTTACTATTCAGCTAAGTCTGGGTCATTGGTACAGTATAAAAATGTGAAAAAATTTATAGTAATTTATATATTTTTTATACTTACCAATGACCCAGACGGGGATGGCCCTCCCTGAGTTGGGAACTCTTGCCTCCCCGCTGAGTACATAGCGCTGACCAGGCACTGCCAGTAAGAATGATATTTGGCGCCAATTTCGGGACGACTGCGTCACTGCGCATGCGCAGTAGAGTCGTACTATGGAGGTCCTTTAGGACATGATTTCTTTTTGTTTTGGATGCAAATTTTGGGGATTGGGGGGCAAAATTTGTGTTTGGCCCTGGTTTTTGTGGAGTTAGCACCAGCTAAGTCTGGGTCATTGGTAAGTATAAAAAATATATAAATTACTATAAATTTTTTCACATTAGTGAGTGCCTACAGACATTACCTAAGACATTGTAATGAAATAATTTTTGAGAAGTAATCAAGCAATCAGGATATTAACCCTTTACCCAACACATATATTGGACGACAAAAAATATTAATTTAATCACTCACAATTTTTGCCTCCAACATAGAGCTTAGTATCCCTCAACGATCTCGTTAAAATAGCGGCCATAAAAGATAGGTTTGGGAGGCAAATATTATGAAATAATGAATGAATTAATGAATGAAACTTTATTTGCTATAAAATGCTGCATAGTAAATGGTAATCAACTTACAGAAATGCCCCCCAAATAGCATAGCCCCGATCGCTGTCTTCATGCAATTCTCATATTAAAACTAAATCCGATTGCCCACGTGGGGGCACGGTGACTCTGTGTACTAAGGCGTAATGCACGTCGATGGTGCACCTGTCTTCAATCAGTGCTAACCCTGCTTGTGTGGAGTTAGTACGTTGGGGAGTCTGACAGTTGCTCGACGTTGCTCGGTGGTTCTCTCAGGGTACTCCGGCTTCCTCCTCCCATAAAACTGTCCGATACCAGGTGACCCTGGCTATCGAAAGTGTCATTAATTCCAAATAAATAATAAATAAATTAATAATAAATTAAATAAATACATAAATCTTTTCTAAATTCTTCAGAAAGTAGTTCTGTTTAACAATACAACCCACTTTTCCTTCTCTACAAAAAATCCTTATCAGAGTGTGCCTACCCAGACCAGTGGAAATTAGCTGATGTGATTCCACTTTTTAAAAAGGGGGGACAAATACGATCCGAAAAATTACAGGCCTATATTCTTATGCTGTATTGGGAAAATCATGGAACGAGTGGTTTTTAAAGATATTTACAAATACTTCCATAATAACAGGTTATTTTATAAATTCCAGTCTGGATTTTTGCCGAACAATAGTACAGTATTCCAATTAATAGAGGTCTATCACAACCTTTGCAATGCAATAGACAAAAACATGCAAACCTGTGGCGTTTTCTGTGATATTTCCAAGGCTTTTGACAGGGTATGGCACAAAGGACTAATTTTTTAACTAAAGCAATATGGGGTTTCTGGTCCACTGCTACAATGGTTTCATAGTTATCTTACAGACCGAAGGCAAAGGGTGGAAATTAACGGTTGCAAATCGGATTATAGAAATATAGAAGCCAGAGGCCCACAAGGTTCCGTTCTTGGCCCTTTTCTGTTTCTGGTGTACATCAACGACATACCCGACGATATCGAGTAAAATAAACACCGAGCTCAAAAAAAATAAACAAATCTGTTGACAAGTGGTTGGTCATATTTAATGCTAAAAAAAATAACGTTATACTATTTACACTCAGCAGGGATGTTATATTTTCAAATGTTGTTTTCAACAACGAAGTACTAGATTTTGTTGCTGTCCAATCCCGCTTAAGTTGGGAAGCCCATATTGATGATATCTGTAAAAAAGCTTGTGCAAGACTTTCTCAGATGAGAAAATTGAATTTCTCAGATGAGAAAATTGAATCACATTTTTAATCGACAGATCCTGGGAAAGATATATAATGCTTTCGTATTACCAATATTCGAGTACGGAAGTCCTTTTTGGTGCGGTGCTCCGCAACATTTAATGAAGCGCCTTGAGGAGATACACTGCGATACTGCACGAATCGTATGTAGCCTGATGCGATCAGTATCACGAGATCGCATCTTGTTAGAAGTTGGGTGGAATAATCTAGAAACGAGATGCCACTTTCAAACGATGTGCATCATTAACAAAATCGTACACAACGGTACTCCAGATTTTCTCTATGAACTTCTACCACCAAGGGTTTGTGACACGTCGTCTTTTTTCCTTCGCAATTCGTCAAATTTCATGCCTTACAGCTTGCGAACTGAGCTATTTAAACGATCACTCTTTCCGTCTTGTACGGAAACGTGGAACAATTTACCCCAATCAGTACGAAATTGCTCATCGCTAAATGAATTCAAAATATTCATATCACCCTCCGAATGTAGACCACCTGTATACTTCTCCTATGGTGCTAGAAAATACTTATCATTCACAGTAGAATTGGAACTAGTTGTAGTGATCTGAACAGTGATAAATTCCACAATTACATCTCCGAATGTCATTATTGTCCACATTGTATAACAGTTGTTCAGGACGCAGAACATTATTTCCTTGTCTGCCCCTATTATTCAAAAGCTCGTAACGCTCTTATTGGTAATTTAACAAATCTTAATAGTACTTTGAATTCGGTGAATATTCTACTGTACAGTGATACGGTGTTAAAACCAAATCTAACACTTTGATTTTTAAATTTGTGCAACAATTTATTTGTAGCACTGGAAGTTCGACAACGAGTTTCCCATCTTGTAATATTTGCAAAACAATGTTGACTCAAGGTATCCATTTCAATATAGAATATGTATGGAGGGGTTACGGAACGGAATGGACGCATCGTCAGGGTGACGTTGAGGCAGCGCCTCGGTACACAGATTGCACTGTCATGATGATAGTCACGGTTGCGCTGTTTGTGGCCTGAGTCTCTGACGCGGCGTTTCTCCTACCCCTTGTGTGAACCGGCATGGATCTAATGAGACACGTCCCCAAAGCTGCAGTACAGAAGGCGGGGATGTTGTTGTTGTTGTTGTTGTTGTTTCAACACATTCTAATCCCAGCGGGAAAGTCGGAAAGTGAAGCAATGTCTGTTCACTGCGGCAAACAAGCTATGTTTTACTGGTAAAGTAGGACCCAGTCACCAATGCTTGGGAGGTGCAAACCCGCTCTAAAATGTTCAACGTGGCTTAGAACTATCATGTCACCAGATTATGTAGATACCCGCTAGCCACTGAAGGTATGGTGTGTTCACATGTTTGTACGCAAGACGAGCTTAATGTGTTTACAATTATTTCTGTGGCAAAATAATAGGTTCATCCACTTTATTTAGATTCAAGCGTGGTATAAATACAGAACACAACCCGGCTAGAGTACGGGGTCACGAGCATAGGTATCCTTAGTTTTTTTGTCCTGTAGTTCACGCACGCCTTTGGTGCTCTTGAGATACAGGCAAAACTCCCACCTCGAGTAGTTGATTCCAGTCCTCCGAACTCCCAAGCCAGAAAATAAGCAGACTGTCATCTACAAAATGAGGTCCCCAGAGGGTGAATTTGGTGATGCTACGCTGCACAGCAGGGTAGCGTCACTAAATTTACCCTCTGTCAACCTCAGTCTGAATCAGCGTCTCATACCTAAACAGAAAGAGGTATCCAGTGGATAAACTGGCCCACTGTATGGGATAGCATTAGAAAATGCATCCTCCGGGGACCTCATTCTGCAAATGACTCCAGTTTCTGCTCCAGTTTGGGTAGAATGTGTTGTGTTAACCTTTATCTAATTCAAAGGCCATATGCGGTCAGCGTTATTTCCAAAAATCGCCATTCAAATTTAATTTTTTTTTTCGTATATTGCCCCCGTCGACTCATTTCAAGGAGCTCCGCGAATCATTTCTAAAGAAGTGTAAAGGACTGATTTTTAACCACTACTAACCTTGCTTGTGTCGAGAGAGTAAATTTTCGAGTTCGACAGTTACTCGCAGTAGTAGGTGATTCTCCACAGGTACGCACACTTTCTCTACCCATAGCTATAGCTGCCCGACACGATATGACGTAGTGTCGTTAAATCCCAATAAAGAAACAAAGGGTTAAGGAACAAAGTAGCTCTGATTTCAAATTGTAATTGCTTCAATCAAATAGTCCAGAACAATCATGGGAAGGAATGGAAACATCGCGGGTGGCAACTCTGTGGTCAGCACCACACACCTCAGTCGACTTCATAAACATCAAGGGAGTTAATTCCTCAGGCCAGAAGGACCGTGAGACGCAAAGTTTTTGCTTATATGTGAAAGAGCATGTAAAAGTATACTGCATGCAAAACGTAAGAAATCGGAAGGAAAGCGAAATTACTTGAGTTATTAAAAAGCTTTAATGCAGGCGACTTTTCAGAAATTACGACATTGCGAAGATTAAACGAACTGACACGAAAGTTATCGGAGGTGAACGTGGTCAGATTTCAGCTTTGTTCAAATCGACTGCCAGATTTAATATTTAGGCTCCCTATTGGAGTCCGAATTTTAACTTAGTGCAATATGAGAAATTTTTTTTAAAAATGCTTTCGTATTTGGTATACAACATCTCTGGGGGAGGGGGGGGGGGCAGATTCACGTTTGTTCAATTCGAGTGCTTGGGTTAACCCTTTACCCAACGTAACGGCCAAAACCAGCCAGCGCTATTCTCAAAAATCGCCAATTAATTTTCACTATTTTTTTCATTTTTTGTCTCAAAAACATAGGTTATGACCCCTCGTTGGAACGAGCTCGTCGAGCTCGTTCCAACGAGGGGTCATAACCTATGTTTTTGAGACAAAAAATGAAAAAAATTAGTTATTCAAGAATTTTGTTTGCAAGTGTCGTCTGCTTTTCACGTTAGGTAAAGGGTTAATATTTGGGCTCCCTATAGGAGCCCGAATTTTAACTTAGGGCAATATGAGAAAATTTCTTTTAAAATCTTCTTCAGATACACATGACAGAATGCTTTCATATTTGGTACCCAACATCTCTAGGGGGTCAGATTCATCTTTGTTCAAATCGACTGCCCGTGTTAATATTTGGGCTCCCTATGGGAACCTGAATTTTAACTTTGTGCAATAAGAGGGAATTTCTTCAAAAATCTTCAGATTCACTTGTAAGAATCCTTTCATAGTTGGTTTACAGCATCTCTTGGGTAGTCAGGTTCAAGTCTGTTCAAATTGAGTCCCTAGCTTAATATTTGGCTCCCTATAGGGCTCTGTTCAAACTGAGTCCCTAGCTTAATATTTGGGCACTCTGCAGTAGACTAAGTTTTAACTTAGTGCAATATGAGGGAATCTCTTTAAAAAATCTTCTTCAGATTCCCTAGTCAGTATCCTTTCATATTTGGTTTACAACATCTCCAGGGGAGTTGGACTCCGTTTTGTTTAAATCGGGTCCCTGGGTTAATATTTGGGCTCCCTATGGTAGCCCGAATTTTAACTTAGTGCAATATGAGGAAATGTCTTTAAAAATCTTCTTCTTCCGGGAGCCGGAATTTGCTATGTAGCTGAAGAATTAGACATTTTTTATTAAGTACCCTCGGGGTGGGCAGTGGCGTTGCGGTAACCGGTTCACGTCAGATCACCCAAGTTAAGCAAGGTCGAGCCCGGTTAGTCCTTGGATGGGTGACCGTCTGAGCGATCAATTTGGACTCCCGTGTTGTTAACTTGGGCAAGACACTAAACCCCGATTGTCTACATGGCGACACGATTACGCCGTGTACTAATGGGTACTGCACGTCGATGGTGCGCATGTCTTCAACCAATCTAACCCTGCCTGTGCTGCATTGCGGAGTTACGATTTTGGGGAGCTGGCAGCTGCTCGTCGTTGCTCGGTGGTTCTCTCCGGGTACTCCGGCTCCCTCCACCCGAAGAACTGTCACCGACACGCTCTGACCTTGGCTATTAATGTGTCGTTAAACTTTAATAAATAAATAAGTACCATCTGGAGGTATGAAAGTAAGATTAATCCACATAGGTTGTAGGGGCTCCACACGATATGACCTTGGCTATTAATGTGTCGTTAAACCTTAAATAAATAAGTACCATCTGGAGGTATGAAAGTAAGATTAATCCGCATAGGTTGTAGGGGCTCCATAGGGGAGCTCAACTTTTTACATTATGTTCAACCGAAGAAAAGGCATGATGCTTGGACTATTTTCGTTACTCCTGAAGGTCTCAAGGATTGACAATGTATCCTATGGAGATTGTTTGCTTAATATAGATTCATTCTTGGACTCTGTTCATTTCGGGTTCTGTTCAAGGCGAGCGCTTCAGGCCCGGTGGGTCCTCTTGTTTTGTCAAAGCAGCTTCAGTTGTTGAAAGGTAATTGAATGAGAACAGGATGTATGTGAACTCTGAGCTGTTTGCTACAAATCTTCAAGTTAATCAACTCCACTACAATTTTTCTTCCCTGAATATATTTTCAGGACGAGAGTTCAAATGTTCAAGATACTTCGGCACCAGCAAGAGGACCTTCAAAGAAGGTAAGTGAAGATTTTTTGAGTTTCGACATAACATAAATGTCATTTCTTTCAATTTTACTCCCTAATTTGTTTTGGAATAAATTAGCTTCACCTTCAGTGGACTCAATATGTGCGTTGATCACTTTTTATCAACCCTCATCTTTTCGATGTACATAATTATTGTCAACGTTCTACTCTATTCTTCGATGAGCTATTGCGGTTTTATAAACCCATGTTTGTGCCTTATTAACACTGAATTGTACGCGCTGCAATGAAGTTGCCATGAAAAGGCAAAAGTCGCGATGGAATCGCGGAGGGCTGCGGTCAAAGGAGGCACGAGATCCTTCCCCACACGTTTTTCCACATATGCTACACCTTCAGCCGGTTTGCTCATTTTATTCTACTCCAACCATCCGATGACTGACCTCTAAGAAAATTATGGAGAGATGGACTAAACTATGGCCAGAACATAACATCTACACTCAGGGACGTGGCTAGAGGTTTTCGATTGGGGGGGGGGGGGGGGGGGGGGTTAGTGAATTACCAACTAGGGGAAGGACCGGAAGGGGCCCCCCGTCCCTCCCCCAGTTGGAAATTCACTACCGATAAAAGTTTTGAAAGGGGGCACAAAATTGATTCTAGTAACTGAAATACCAACACATTTATGATAGAATTATCAGGTTATTATTATTTGGTATTGTTCTGGGAATTGAATATGTGTTAAACAAATGCTCAAGCTGAGAACTTTGAGCAATTCACGCTGACCTAACATTAAATCAGATCTTATGCAGGAATTATCAATTTTCGATGATGGAATTAACTCAGGATAACGAATTTAAAACGTACTTTAGAAAACCCGTACCGATTGACATCATGCACACTTACGAAGCTCGATATTGCGTACACTGTAGTTGTAAAAAGTCAGAGTTAGAATTTTTGCCGATTTGAAACAGTGTTGGAATTTGGGGAACTAAAGGAGACATCAGCATCACCGAAGAAGCTCTAAAATCCAGAGAGATGGAATTTCCAACTACTCATGACTTTTCCCTCCGAATTTCCAACGAGAGGAAAATTTTGGCCAGGTTTGGGAGGGGGGGGGGGGGGGGGGTGACACACCCCCACCCCACCCCTCCTGTCGCCACGTCCCTGTCTACACTAAAAGTGAGTTTACTAGCGGGTATTTCGTTCCATGAGTGCAACAAGATGTTAAAGAATTGCAGATGACGCCTTCTTGCACTCAAGTGATGATTTATACATATGCTGATATTAAAACGAAACACAACGAGGGTGGATTATGGGAGACAGGAATCGACGATCTGAGTTGGAGTCTTTCAAGTGTTTTGTGGGCGAGGAAGGCACGTGTGAAATACTTTGAAAACTCCAAGACGTTGTGTATTCATATTACGATTAAACTTGAATTAAGTGAATGAAACTTAGATTTTTAACCCGTCTCCTAACACGGAAGGTAGACGACACTTGCAAAGCAATGTTTTCAATAAACGGATTTTTGTTCGCGTCTAAAACATATCTTATGACCCCTCATTGAAACATTGATAATGATTCAAGGAAGGATGGGAAACAAACGAATTCAGTCAAGACATTACTATCTACGAAAGTACTTTGAAAAGTTATAGAAGCCAGCGTTGCCCTCATTTGGGTCTTTCCCTGATAGTGTTTACATAATGTATAATAATTAGTTTGATCTAAATACCTCAGTGCAATGCCCCCCCCCCCCCCCCCCCACACACACACATACACAGATGTTTCTGCACCATTTGGAGTTTTTAAATTATTTCATAAACGGCTTCCCAAGGACAATTTTGTTCTTGCGTTCATTGGAAATAGTTCCGACATTCATCCAATTAGTCCCAAGAATTTTTTTTGCCTTCATTGTAAATAGTTCCGTTTTTTTTTTACGTTACTAGGACACCAGTTCTTGGGTTCCCCTCAAATTATGCTCTACCCCAAGTAAATTTGTTGCCTTCATCGAAATAGTTCCGGTAGTTTTCTTCAAATTAAAGCCCTGTCTCAAGTAAATTTGTTGCCTTCATTATTTTCCGTCACTATTGGGACAGTTCTATTATTTCTGGGATTAGGTATGTTTTCAAAATTTAATGTTAAAAAAAAGTAACTTTTTACATGCTTTACTCTGTCTCAAATAATTGATGTGAGTCAGTGTGACAATGTTTGTCTGTTTTGGAGCAAGTTTGTTCCTTTGTTAACTCATATAATACAGTAGTTTAAAAGTAACTGTTAATCGATCAATTACTTTTTGGATCGATCAAGATGTTGATCATTGATTAATCGATTAACCGGATAACCGTTACAGCTCTACAAAGGGCCAAGTTCAGGGAAAGGAGTATCAGTGTTTTGGTACAGCAATTTGCTAACCTAGGTCTAAGATAATCTTGGTTTTCAGTTCAATATCATAATCTTCAGAGTGTTATAGTCTCCGGGCAGTTTCATGTTGATTTCTTTCATGGTAGTAGTATAACTAATGGTAGTATAGTACAAGCAGTACTAGACATTCTACAAGCAAACCAAGCAAAAACTGACTATGTTCAAGCAGTAGCTGATGAATTCAATCGATGCACATTATCGTTGATGAATTCCACATATTTGCTCAGTATGAATGCCATAAACAGCTTAGTGAATAATTAATTAGCTAGCTGAAACGCCTAAATTTTGAGTTTTTTTTATCTTCTTGGTTCTATTTTTGTTACTTCAATTTTGTGTTTTATTTCTGATGATTGAAAGTAATTGTCAGTCCTAAGTTCAGTTTTGCACTTTTGCATTGAAATTTCAACTTTCTATTAGTTTTTTTTATGAACAGTACAGTTAAAACTAAAAGTCCTGTCACGAACTGTGCGCTTATCTAGGGTTAATTGCGCGTAGGGATTGCGCGCAATTGCCATATCGAATGGCACCCAAAGCATGGCAGGTTCTTGTTACCCATAGCAAACACAAGCAATGTTCCTGCCAATGGACCTCCGGATTACCCGGAGGTCCATTGGCTGAAACTTTGCTTGAGCACAGGCCGTATGTGCAGAATTTGATGGCCTTGCCATCGTTATAACGCGAAGATTAACGCGCAAATCGACGTGCTATTTGTGCACATTTCAGGACAGGACTTCTAGTTTTAACAGTACTTCATATTAGTTGTGTGATACACATAGTGGCAATCAGGTTTAATGCTCCAATTTTCACAGAACCTCAAATCTCTAAGTAAATCAGTTGACCAATCGTTTAGCTAGTACAGGTTCAGTACCAGTAACAGTTACACAAATGCACGTGCATTTCTCAATGAGTGAACTATAAACTACTTGAAACAAGTAATTGTTATGCAATATTATTCCAACACTATCCGATGGTCCCACTGTGTGAATTGTTCAAAGTTCTCAGCTTGAGTATTTGGTTAGCACATGTTCAATTACTAGAATAATACGAAATAATAATAACCTGATAATTCTATCATAAATGTGTTGGCATTTCAGTTACTAGAATCAATTTTATGCCTCCTTTCATGGCTTCATTTTCAACACCCCTCCCGGTCCCTCCCCCAGTTGGAAATTCACTACCCTACAACCCCCAATCGAAAACCTCTAGCCACGTCCCTGCTTGATTTTCACCGAGTGAAATCCACATAAACCCTGTCTAGTTTGTGAGGAATGCGGTAATAAACGGTAGAAAAAAGGTAGAGCCGTTTCTTTGCTTTCACCCGGTTATTCCGTGATTGTCTTCTAATTATCGTCGCCTGAGTGTTAGAATGTCCTATGTCCCCTACGGGAGTATTCTGTCCCCTGTGGGAGTACTCTGTACCCTACGGGGCATAGGACATTCTAGCACTTAGGCGACGTTATGACTCACACAATGACTCTGTTACAGGAAGATCAGTAGCAGAAGCTAACGAACCGAAGCCCCCGTGGGAAACCCAGGAAGTTAAGCAGTGCTTGTTTACTGTGGTAAACAAGCTCTGTTTCACTGGTAAAATAATAGGACCCAGTCACTAATTCTTGGGTGCGAGTCCTCTAAAATAGGCAACATGGGGTATAAACGATTGACTGACCTTGACTTTATCTCCATGTTGTGGTCATGATTAGCCATTGTGCAGAGGTGTGTGACCTTAAACAACAATAAATAAATAAATACAGAACCGAAGTCAATGATAGTTGTTTTACCGCCAAGGTCAGGGTCGAATTGCACCGGAGCCATTATGCCTGAGGACTAGCTCTCATCAAAGATGCAACAAAATAATTCAGCTGCTTCAATCTTGGGGTCAAGGTCTGTTGGCAGCCGAATTAATGCCAGCTCATAAGGGCGAGAATAGTCCTATTTAGGTGCAGCCTCAGTGTTCTTGGGTAATGCGCGAAAAGTGGGCGAGACGAATAGTCCACCGGGGAATCACGTGAGGCGCGGCCTCTAAGTGGTTTCTCGACTGGATCAGCAAGTAGAACATTACCCCTGTCACCGAGAACGGTGCTTCGTCCGGTAGGATCAGACCATTGTTTAATTTTCTTCGTCGATACATCTGCCTCGTCACTACAGACGTTCACCGAGCAGACACTTGCTTTTGAAGCCATAATTCTGGAATGGAAGGAAGGATGGAATCTTAAATCAACCTGGCTCGGTGAAGGCAAGTCACCATGGTCATATGCGTCGGCTTAACACTTTTATGCCACGGTCACCCTCCAAACGTCACAAGAGCCAGTCTCGGAGCGACTCCGAATTTGGAATAGCCTTAATAGAAGCTCTACAACTGGTTTCACATGCATTTCCGATGCAGTTTTCGCCTAATCGGACATTATCATAGTATTAACACAATAGTGGTACAGTAACTAACTTATTGTGTGCCCTAATTGCTACTCCTCTTTCAAGTTTTTCATTTGTTACAAAACTTCGGCGGGAGGGGGAGGTGATCATGAATTTGTGCCTGAATCGACCTTATACTATCTCATAAGGTTACCGAGTCTCAATATTCACATAGCTATAATATTTAACCCTTTGAACTCTAGTGGTATCTTCCATTCCAGTTCAATGAAAGCACTTGGGAGAGCCCATATTCATTTTTTGGGGTAGACCCATCAATATTTTCAACGTGCAGCCTTGCGGCTGCACGTTGAAAATATTAATTGGTCTTCTCCCACAGATTTACTGAACAGCCATCCTATTTAATTACGTTATAACTTATGTTCCTGGCAGGAAAAGGGACCACTAGGGTTCAAAGGGTTAAGTATTTTAAAATTAATTTTGTTTTATCAGATATTAAGAAGGCTGCAGACTATACACGGCCTTCTACACTCTCCTAATTTATACAAGATAACTAATATCTAGGACACGTGACCCAAAGTCTTTGACCTTCTGTCGGTGGCACAAAACGTTCTATAGTAATCTAACAGTACATTTTCAAGGCGGTCTTTCATTTATTGTGGCTTACTTCTATTTTTTGTGTAGGCAGTGCAAACCTGGAAATGAGCAATCTTCCATTTGCAAAATGAGGTCTCCAGAGGGTGAACTTGCTGCTTCTATCCCATACAGTGGACTAGAATCCCCTAATTTATCCTCTGGGTGCCTCTTTCTGTTCAGGCCCGAGACCTTGATTCATATTGAGGTTCACAGAAGGTAAATTTAGTAATGCCACCCTGTGCAAGGTAGCATTACCCTAATTAACCCTCTGGGAGACTTCATTCTGTAGATGACAGTATGCTCATTTCCAGGCTTGAGGCAGTGTTTCCTCACGAAACATTTTTTTTTTTTTTTTTGGGGGGGGGGGGGGGGGGGGGTGCTGTTCATTTTCTGTGGATTAGAAAGTTTGATTGAGCTTCTCTCTCGTTTGTTTTGGTGTACCACATTCAATGCCAATGTTCTGGTATTGGTTTTTACTAGTCATGAGCTCATTCTATATTATAACTCTAGACAAGGAATCTGAATATAAATCGTCTTTTATATTGCCTTGGCACGCATTTGTATATTGATACCCCAAAATAAATTGTAGCAGTTAAGGATATGCATCTTCTTTAACTCATTGTAATTCCAGACGAGGATTCTGTTATCCGTTCTTAGTCATTTTATCTGCCAACAGTTAATCAGTTATTATTGTTAGATGTAGACTATTTTGTTATCTCAATCTTTTGCGGAGTTAATTATACAAGCATGCTTTAACCATTCCTCTTAGGCATGTGTGTTCCCTCCATCCTCTTTTTTATTCGGCATGTCTGGTCACGTGGTAATAGTGGATAGATATTGGAAATTTAAAATAATTTCTACATTTATCTTACTTACGACAGGCTGGAAGTGCCCTTCCGTAAGTTATTCACTCAGACCTTCCCGCATTCTACTATATTTACTAAACGGACACAACAAAAGAATAGACAGTATTTTCTGAATCTCTGCGCATCCGCTAACATGTATGGAGCACCATGCAAGACTCTTTAATTTTTGTTACTTTGGATTAATTTCGGGGGTTTGAGGAGTTAAAAATTAACTCTTAATCCGCTGAGTATTTCAAATATATTTTTCATCAAATCCAGTCATGGCTGTTGTGAAGCAGCCATGACTAGATCTGATGAAAACTTCAACTAAATTTAACTCAAGAAATCACTGGTGAAAAATATCCATGCCATTTACAGAGGGAAACTTTGATTAAATGTGCCCAAATTATACTTAAGTCAGTAGCAAGAGAAGTCCTGTCCTAGACCGGAATATTTGCCACCAGTATGCAAGGAGTTGATCGTTTAGCCTGATTGGTTTTACGACAGAGCTAGCTAACATAGTTGGGCCATTGAAGGGTGGTAAGATAAATATAGATATTATTATAGGATCCCAAATCACCGAGTTTACTTCTTGATGAGTAACTAAATAAATTCATGCTGCAGTTTGTTGGGGTTGAAGAATCCGAATTACATTATTGTTAGACACATGGAATATTTACTCCATCATAAGAAATGTTTCTTGTGTGTGTGTTGGAGAATTGAGATTTGGAGACTGGTTACAACAACGGTCATTGTTTGTTTTTTATTGCAGGATGAAAGTTTAGCGCATAAAGAAACTTTTAAGCCAGCAAGAGGAGCTCCAGTTAAAGTAAGTGAATATGGTGTTGCCTCAGTGTATAAAAACAGTTAACTGGACGATACCTTACACCCAGTTTAACCCTTTACCTAACATGAAAAGCAGACGACACTTGCAAAAAAAATTCTTGAATAACTAATTTTTTTCATTATTTGTCTCAAAAACATAGGTTATGATCCCTCGTTGGAACGAGCTCGTTCCAACGAGGGATCATAACCTATGTTTTTGAGACAAAAAATGAAAATATTTTGAAAATTAATTGGCGATTTTTGAGAATAGCGCTGGCCGGTTTTGGCCGTTACGTTGGGTAAAGGGTTTAAAAAACCTGCATAAATCTGCAGAACAAGTTTCTTGAATTGAAATACTTACCTCCAACAGAAACTCGTTTGCGTGTCCTTGTATTGACTGTGTCTAACATTACTTCATTAAAATGCATTATATTGCACAGCTCCTGAATATTGTCATGCACTGTCTTAGCATGCACCCGTCGCCTCTTAATTATTCATTGGTTTGTAATTACATATGAAACATACTAAAATCAATTTTGAGTTCTTTCATATTCCCAGCATGTACCTGTAGCCACACACACCATGCACACCCTTATCTTAGCATACTATGAGTTGGGATCTAGATGATGTGTCCTCTGAAATCCTGGTGCACATCTGTTTGTTAGTATTATGTTATATATGCGGTTTGGGGTAGTCCATATTTGTTAAGAGCTATACTCTCTCTCAATATAGAATAAAATGACACCATATATGCCACCTTGGCTCACTAATGAACTTTGTAACGAATGTATCTTGCTGAGTGCCTTTTGTTTACTAAACTTGCATTTCCGATGAAAACGTATCACAGAAGTCGTACCTGATTGACGTGAAACTGTTACTGCCTGCCACCATTTTGAAAGTTGACTAAACAAGAGACCCCTAGAGAGCTCCGCCCAAAGTCTCTGCTTTTAGGGGAAGATTTATACAAGACAAGAATCCGAGTGTTACTGCTAGTGACCTTGACCTTAATGAGACGACAATGGGTCAAGGTCATCACACAATATTAGGTAATGGGTAAGAATTGTGTGAAGGGTGAACAAGATCTGTCACATAAATTCAATTTTACAGACCAGACAGGGGCTGTATAACAATAGAAAATGTCTTCAACTAGTGCTAACCCTGCTTGTGCTGAGTTAGTACGTTGTGGAGAGAGTCTTGACACCTTGCTCGCCATCAGTTTATTGGGACTGGAGAATCCGAATTACATGGAGAGTAATTGTTTGCCTGGACTGGTTACGTGAAATAATTCATGAGAGGTGAGGTACGTTGTACAAACACGAGCGAATGCGCACGAGTGTTTTGCACTGTAGTTCCTCGTCTCGAATGAATTATTTCACGTAACCAGTCCAGTCAAGCGATTACTCTGTTTATTACTTTTCATTATTAACGATAATTATATTATTTAACCCTCTCCTAACGTAACGGCCAAAAACGACCAGCGCTATTCTCAAAACACGCCAATTTTTATTATTTCATTTTTTGTCTCAAAACATAGGTTATGACTCCTCATTGGAACGAGCTAGTCGAGATAATTCCAATGAGGGGTCATAACCTATTATTATTCAAGATTTTTTTTGCAAGTGTCGTCTGCTTTTCATGTCAGGTAAAGGGTTAAAAAAAAACAAAAAAACAATGAAGTCCCCATTACACCCACGGCAAATCGTCTTCGTTTGCGCACACGGATACATGACACAATTGTTGATAGCATAATTCACTTGTGTAGTTATCGTTTATAATCAGTCCTGGAAATCCAAGTAAATCACACTTTGGAAAGTAATAAATTATTGTTATACACATGGAATTAGATTAATTTGACTTTTTACTTTATCATAAGAAATGTTTCGTGTGTATGTTGGAGTTAGGGGTGGGGGACTAGTTACAAAAACGCTCATTGTATTGTTTTCTTCTTTTTTCAGGATGAAAGTTTAGCACATAAAGATACTTTTAAGCCAGCAAGAGGAGCTCCAGTTAAAGTAAGTGAATATGGTATCGCCTCGGTGTATAAATAGAGATTATTACCATTATGTGGATGTACAAAATATGTATCCGAGTCTCGTTCCGGGTTCTAAGGGTAGATCACGACTCGTCGAATATTGATCTTACAATATATTGGGGGATAAGTCAAGAATGTAGACGAATATATAACGAACTATTTATTCGTGCGGATGAACAAAAAGAAAAAAAAAATGGAACTCACGCGAAAGGAACGTGCTTGTATCCGACCCCCTGATACAAACATCTGTATCAGGGGGTCGGATACACGACAGTTGCGGAGTTAATACAGACACAATACATGTTGATTGTAAGATAAAAACAGTTAACCGAACGATATGTTCCTGGCCGAAGAAAGTGGCACATTAAACTCCGTTAAAAAAAATGCATAAATCTGCAGAACAAGTTTCTTGCATAGAAATACTTACCTGCATCGGAAACTTGTTTGTGTGTCCTTGTATTGACTGTGTCCAAAATTCTTCATTATAATGCATTATGTTGCACAGTTCCTGAATAATGTTATGCACTGCCTTAGTAAGCATCCGTCACCTCTTAATTATGCAATGGTTTGTAATTACAAATATGAAACATACTAAATTCCAGAACAAGTTTCTTGAATTGAAATACTTGCCTCCAACAGAAACGTGTTTGCTTGTCCTTGTATTGACTGTGTCTAACATTACTTCATTATAATGCATTATGTTGTACAGTTCCTGAACATTGCCACACACTGCCTTAGCATGCACCCGTCACCTCTTAATTATTCAATGGTTTGTAATTACATGTATGAAACATATAAAATCCATTCATTCATATCCCCAACATGTATCTGTAGTCACACACGCCATACACACCCTTATCTTGGCGTACTATGAGTTGGGATATAGACGATGTGTCCTTTGAATTAGTTTGTTAGTATTATGTTATTGAGATGAATTGACGGTAACATGGTCTGCGATTTGCGGCTCGGAGCTTATGTTCAACCAAGACCGAAGCGTCGATGTTGAACATACGCTCCGAGCCGCAAACCTCAGACCATGTTACCGTCAACTCATCACAGTAACGTATATGTTCCAATAGACACTGTCCATAGCCCAAAACCTACATTGTGAAAAACGAAAGGCTTATTTACTAAACTTGTGATCGTTAAAATTTGCCTTGTTCAAGGCAACTTTTAACGATCACATGTTTAGTAAGTAAACCTCTCGTGTCCACGACGGCACTGGATAAATAATCAATAAAGCAGATAAACTCATTCCATCTTAGTTCAAATCGTAAATCGGTTTGTAATGTAAACAACACTTCACCTGGAACACCGTCTGTTGCACATGTGAAACATCCCGAAAAATGAAGCGGCTTGCTAGTCACTCCGTTGATGAAGCAGTTACGAAACGGACGACGTCATTGCAAATACTTCGCGTTGTGACGTCAGACGGTAACATTTGCCACTTGAGCCGTAAACATAGAATATAGGCCTACCAAGCGAGCTCTCGTCCAATCAGAGGAAGAGGATTTTAGTCTTGTTGGAACATTGTTATATGCGGTTTAGGATAGTCCATATTTTATAAGGGCTGTACTCTCTCTCAATATGGAATAAAATAACACCGTATACGCCACCTTGGCTCACTAACGAACTGTGTAACAAATGTATCTTGCCGAGTACTTTTTGTATACTAAACTTGCATTGTCGATGAAAACATATGACGGAATTCGCACCAGATCAACATGAAACCGGCCACCATTTTGATAGATGGCTAAACAAGAGGCCTCTCCGCCTACACAACTCCGCCCAAAGTCACTGCTTTTAGGGGAAGACAAGAATCGAAATGTTACTGCTTGTGACCTTGATATGACAATGGGTCAAGGTCATGACACAATGTTAGGTTATGGGTACCAATTGTGTAAAGAATTAACAAGTTCTGTCACATAAATTCAATTTTACAGACCAGACTAGGGCTGTATAACCATACCAAATGTCTTCAACCAGTGCATAGCCTGCTTGTGCGGAGCTAGTACATTGTGGAGAGAGTCTTGACACCTTGCTTGCTGTCAGTTTATTGGTATTAAAGAATCCAAATTCCATTATTGTTTTACACATGGAATTACAGATTAACTCTATCATAAGAAATGTTTCTTGTGTGTGTGTTACAATTAGGAGTGAGTGACTAGTTACTTAAACGGTCATTGTATTGTTTTCTCAATTTTTTCAGGATGAAAGTTTAGCACATAAAGATACTTCTAAGCCAGCAAGGGGAGCTCCAGTCAGGGTAAGTGAATATGGTGTCGCCTCAGTTTACAGAACAGTAAACCGGCGATATGTGCTTGACTATTGAAAGCGGAGCATTGCACCCAGTTTACAAAAAACTGCGTAAATCTGCAGAACAAGTTTCTTGCATGGAAATAATTAAATCCAACAGAAATAATTACTTTGCTATTAAAAACGTTTTTGATAACTAGATTTTCATAATTTCATTGCTCTTCTTTCAGTACAGTTTCTAAAAGCTAACGAGCATAATGATAAATTTGGAATTTTTTATTTTAGATTAGTTAATTAGTATGTCGATTTATTTTAAAAATGATCTTAACAAAGACTCAAAGAATATTTGGAATATATATGTAGTGCTCATGCTGGTAAAAGGACCCTGTGAAGTTAAATTTTGTCAGTAACCCCCCCCCCCCCCCCTCCACTTTTTGTTCGACGTTTTGGACTCACGCATGTGTGCTTTGGACGGTTGTATCCACAAGACCATTTCGTATGCAAAACGCGAGTCGATTGATCCCGTAAGAAACCTCTAATAATCACATGCTATGTCTCGGGGGAGGGGGGGGGGGGTGGTCGGGGGGGGGGGCAAAAACTGAAATGTTTTGTTATTCCAGAAATCTTATTTGCAGGTATCGCTTGTTATTTATGTTACGTGAAAGATCAAGAGCTCACGAAGTTTAGTATATTCTTTCAACACCAACATATTTTTAACTCATTCGTCGCCATTGTCGCAAAAATGCGTCCCCTAACGGAGACCACAGAGTTAGTTGTACAAATGTCGATCGTGGGTACCAATAATGAATCTGTAGAGTCCCACCTTACCGATTTTATATGGTACATACTGATTAACCCACTGGGGGCGCGGTGGCTCAGTAGGTAGAGGTGCAGGCTGCAAACCGAGAGGTCCTCGGTTAGAATCCCACCTGCGGCAACCGCGTTGTGTCCTTGGGCAAGGCACTTCACCCCCCCCCCCCCCCCCCCCATTGCCCATGTGGGGGCACGATGACGCCGTGTACTAAGGCGTACTGCACGTCGATGGTACGCATGTCTTCAACCAATCTAACCCTGCCTGTGCTGCAGTGTGGAGTTACGATGTTGGGGAGCTGGCAGCTGCTCGTCGTTGCTCGGTGGTTCTCTCCGGGTACTCCGGCTTCCTCCACCCGTAAAACTGTCACGGTCATGATTAGCCATTGTGCATAAATATGTGACCTTAAACATCAATAAATAAATAATAAATTAACCCACTGCACGTTGATGTCAAAATGGCTAAGTTTTTAGCAGCAAATATTACCCATAATACAGTTTGATATTTAACCAAATATACCTTGTTTGATAGCTCTGTGAGCTTTGTCAAAGAAGATATAATTGGTTAAATTCATTATTGTTAAACAGGGCGAAAACCGTGATTGGAGAAAATTGTTGCATCACCAGAGTGACAGAGGTTAAATAAGCTTGAAGCACCTGCTGAAAATGACATCAGTTAAATGGTTGAGGGCTAGATTATTTTTGGTGGTCTGAATTTGTGATACAATATTTGTTTATTTCAAATTATTGGAGAGTGCCCACAGGCACCACGCCCACAGGCACTCTCCAATAAGTTGTAATAAAACAAATTTATATAAACAAAATATTATTTGCTTTTCACTGAATATGAAATGTAAACAAGGAAAATGTTGGCCTTAGCTCTGGTACCCACATTTTTTGAAAGCCCTGTTAGTGGCTTCTAGCACTCAACCAGTTAATAGCATGAATGTGAGGTCGGTGGAATAACTATGCTGGAGAGCGCGATGGCTCTGTGCTTAGATTATTGAATTTTAAATTGAAAGGTTGACGGTTCGATCCTTACCAGCAGTAACTATGTTATGACACTAAATCCAGGTTGCGCATGTAGTGGCGCTGTGTACTAAGGTGTACTGCAAATGGACGGTACTTCTGCCTTCAACCGCTGCCAAAACTGCTTGTGCAGAATTGGTAAGTTGGAGAGTCTAGCTGCTGTTCGCCACTTCTAAATTTTTCTCTCCGGTACCCCGGCTTCTCCACTGATCACATTCTTGTCTAAATTGTCGGCCTCCTCTGAACGGCACTGTAGAATCTCACTCCTTGAAGGGGGAAATCTTCTGATGTTATTTTATTTTTATTATACTTTCCAAAGTAGCACAAGTGCCTCTTCCACTTCCTTACTCTCAAATGAAAAAGAGGACAAATTTTGGAGAATCCCAACAAAAAATCTTTTAGTAGGTTTAAAATTGCCAAAAGTCAAATTTTAGGTCGAACCGAGTTCACCCGGTACAGATTTGTGTAGGTACACAAAGCCTGGTGACCAGTATCCTACAAAGAACGGAGATCTATTAAAATTTCCACCCATCATGCGCCAAGTCAATGGCTCTATTCCAAACAATGGAGAAGACCTTGTTTATTGTGCTCTGTTATTTTCTTGGAAAATCGGCGTTTTTTGAGGATTCCAGAGTTGAAAATGGATTATCACGTGCATATATTGTTGCCCGGTGGTTGACTAGGTACTCCGTCTTTCTCTAACCGTACAATTACTGTCAGACAAGAGGTGACCCTGGCTGTCGAAAGTGTCGTTAAACCCCAGTAAATAAAATAAATACATTAAAATGTATGAATGTAAAGTTAATATCGTTCCAGGAACTTTGTCCTTGCGTAGAAACCTATTACGAACTTGGGAGCTCTTAGTTTTGTAATTTTCATGTATGAATAGGGCGCAAATGGACAACCTATTGTTTTTTCAATGAAACACGACCCGAACCTGAAAGTGCTCTGCGCACACTGCTATATCAGCTGTTTGTACTGGGGCTTCGTCAAAAACACTCTGTAAAAGACCTCCCTGAAAATAATTTTTAAACTCTTCAAAGAAAACAATGCAGGTGTTATAACGTTTTTGGAGATGTGTGTAACGTTCCTGGATGGGAATCAAAAGCATAAAGCTTCCGACGGAAAATAACAATGTGGAATAAAGAAAACAAATTGTCGAAACTTTGTCCCCACTGGTTTCTCTATATTAAGAGGGGTGTCTCTTCTCAAATACGGAAATTTATCAAAACGGATGTCAAGGGGCGAAAATTACCTTGACTCGAATGAGAAGTTTATATTTACGGACAAACCGTTGATTGGGGAATGCTTAACAACCCCGCTCAGCCCATATCTAATCCACTGTGTATCAGTAGTATATATCGCGCCATTTCGATGGAAACAGATTCGAGGACCATAGCCGGATCGGTTTTGGAGGACTGGACTTTTACGCAAGGGTCTCCAATGCTGGCATGTCTTCGACAGGGTTATCTTTTGTTGATGGCCTATTTAGGTTAGTCTCCGATTGGTGTGAGAGTAAGGGGTATATAAAAGAATTAAAGTAAATGTGAACCTACGGAATGCGGTGTGAAAGCTTCTGAAAAGTATATGGAGTAGTATTACCCTGCGACTATTGTTCCGCGGCTTTTTATTGGATAAAGATAGATGTGCGGGAAACAAATCGACCAATACATTACGGAATGTCAACAACATATTAACTATTTTACACCAATATTCCCAGTGTCTATCAGATAGTTCCCAAATGCATATTACGTCCCCATTCCACCAATATTGGTCACCAACTTCATAGGCTCTTGTATGCAAACTCTGCCAAGAGGAAATGATATAGATGTCCTTCAGCATTATGGAACATGTCCCTTGAGAATATCAAGCGATATCTTCAGTGCTTTAGCACTTCACATGGCCTCTTGATGCACTCAAGGGTCTACATGTTTTATATAAACAGGAACCTGGTCACTATTGCTAATAATTTGTGTACCCCCCTGAGCATCGGAGGAGGGGACCGTACTGGCAATGATGTCACCCGTTAATGTTTTTTTTTAAACTGCATGAACAGTGATGAGATGGTTTGAGTTCGTTAACTTGACAAGAGTGGTGAAAAACGTCAAGCTTTGGGCAGCTTAGAAACATTCCTTTCCTTGGAAAACTCTGTTACTGAGAGACCAGTTACTTTGCCTTTGCAAAAGTAAGAGTTCTTATTTTAAATAGCAGGGAATCAACTTGTTTCAAACAAGTGCCTCCCAAACCTTTGTCGGCAGCATGCGACTGTGTGTGTATCCAGCTTACCTGCTCTACTCTTGTATAGGAAATCAGATTCTCGATTTTACACTTCAAGACTAAAGGAGTTTAAAGGCCTCCACGTGGGACATAAAGACATTCCAGGATTTCAACATCACCATCATCTTGTCCTTTAATTGCTTGAGACTTGCACACGTTTTCTAACATGACACGATTTACATAATGCCATAGTGGAAACGTTTCAATTGTGGGAACACAAAGCTGACTCCAAACCAGCTAGAGCCTCACACGTAAGTCAGATGCTTATATGAAATACTAAACTTTTACTAATAAGCCAAAATATGTGTATAAATACATAATTAACTCCTCTGTATTTTGAGAGATCCAATTTCGTACTGATACCTTGTTAAAAGCTGTTACAACACCAAACGTTCAGTGATGTAGTTTGTATACATTTAGGTTTCAGTTGATTGGGAGTTATAACCCCAGCTAACGAAAATATTTCCTAGTACAATTCCCGGACGTGGAACAGTGCTTGTTAGTCAAGTTGTGACGAAGTCAAACTCGACTTACAGTTTGATGAATGGCGGGCGGGCGGGCGGGCGGTTCGGCGGGCGGACGGGCGTAAACAATTGGTTTCCGGATGATAACTTGATAATGGTTCGACCCACATTCATGACACTTCATAGGTAGGTTGGCCTCGGTGAGAGGAAGAACCCTATGTATTTTGGACTCACTAGGTCAATGGTGAAGGTCACAGTGACCTTGAACATACTAAATCATAAACAATTGGTTTCCGGGCGATAACTTGGTTTACCCACATTCATAAAACTTCATATGTAGGTTGGCCTTCATAAGAGGAAGAATCCTATATATTTTGGACTCGCTAGGTCAAAGGTCAAGGTCACAGTGACTGAACATAGTAAATAAAAACACTTGGTTTCCGGATGATAACTTGATAATGGTTTGACCCATGTTCATGGAACTTCATAGGCAGGTTGGCATCAGTGAAAGGAAGAACCCTATTTATTTTGGACTTGCTAGGTGAAAGGTGAAGGTCACAGTGGCCTTCAACATAGTAAATCGTAAACAATTGGATTCCAGATGATAACTTGATAATGGTTGGACCCACATTCATGAAACTTCATAGGTAGGTTGGCATTGGTGCAAGAAAGAGCCCTATTTATTTTGGAATCACTAGGTCAACGGTCAAGGTCACATTGACCCTTCACATAGTAAATTGTAAACAACTGGTTTCCGGACGATAAGTTGATAATGATTAAACCCACTTTTGTGCTGTCACAAATCGACATTGGATCGGTGATCCTATCGGCATTTTTTACTGTAATAGACTTGCTTCGCTGGTATAAAAGGACCGTATGTACATCAGCTCTAGCCAGTCGTGTTTAATGGAATACCCATTTTCGCGACTCACGCCAAAGGCAATGAATTGCCTTCGGTGCGAGTCCCAAAAGTGTTTATTTTGTTAAAGACGAATGGCTATAGTTGACGTTATATATGTTTTGCGATCATGACCAGAAAAAAAATAGAATACAATCCAACACGCTGCTGATTATTTTATGTACCTCTCAGTTAAATTCACATGGTTTGTGGTGGTAATTGGTTGGGGTGGGTGATGAATTCAACAGTTTGAAACAGAAAATATTTTCAAGGTAAGCTTTCGATAAGGAGTGTGTTACAGGTATATTGCTTTCCAGTGGTTTTGCTTATTATTTTTTGCATTCTAGAAAAAACAGATATCTAGTTCGATTTTAAGCAATTATAATTTGTCCCTTGGGGGCAACAAGGCACTATCTGCAAGGCTAAATCATTGCGCCTGGTGCTTTGTAGCCCCCTCCCTCAAGGGATGATATTGTTTTGTGTAAGCCTCGTCTGGAAAAATAAAGTTCTGAACAAACCAATAGACTATATGTAGAAACTGTGGAAAATAGAGCTAGTCAAGTGTTGTATACGAATTCCGTGTTGGCAAGCAGGGCCAGTGGTCACATCTTTGGGGGGAGACGTCGCTCAAAGATCGCAGTACCCATTATGCATGGGAACAAATTAATAATATGAATTCATGTTCGTGCTCATTTCAGTATTTTACAACAATGTGTGCTCAGTGGCGGATTATCCTATAAACTGATTTGGCCCCGAGGTATCTTAATCCTCATGTGTTTGTGCTATCAACGGCGTCACAGGACGCTTCCTTCGTACTTAACTAAACTGTTGACACACCACACGCACTCTAGAACATCGAAGTTAACAGAACATGAACTTCCCCTATGGGAATTCCTGGATCTGGAGCAGTGTTTGTTTGCTGTCGTCAAATTACACTATACTGATAAAGTAGGACTTTGTAACCAATGCCTTGTGTCAGTCTTCTGCAGTGTGTAGTATAGGTATCAACGATTGGCTAAACGGGACTTTTTATCCATGTTGCGGTCAGAATATATCCATAAATGCAAAAAGTGATTTTAAAAACCAGTAAATAAATAAAAATATCATGGACTCGGTTAGGCCAGTGCCAAAGATAATGACACAAGGACACAGAGCATTCATTCATTTTGGCCCCGTAATTATGAACAGCGTTTCAAAAACAGGGATGCTGAAAACTTTGAATAGTTTGTGGACGTGAAAACCGCTACTTATTCTGTTCCTTATTCGACATTCGTTATCAACCGATTCTATCGGTTGATAACGAATGTCTAATAAGGAACTCGGAATAAGTTGTCACGTCTCGAATAATTCGCTAGTTCACTCGAAACAGATCTTTATATTAAAAAAATCCCGGACACTGACCCCAGCAGCAGCGCCAGTTCAGTTAGTCTTGCAGACGGAATGTCAATTTTGTGATTTTCGCGACGAGCATCTTATTCTTTGATGTTAGGGCAGATGTCAGTTATTTCATCCACTGTGTCTCAAATTCTTGTATACATGTTTGTGAAGCGATTAGAAATAACATATATTTTTATTCAAACGCTCTCAGTTTAGGAGGTCTCCCGTCGTTATGATCAAGTGTCGTCTGACTTTCGTGTTTTAGGGTTAAGATTAATTTTTGTAAACAGAATTCACTCTTGGATACATGTTTTGTTTGTAAATTTTAACAAACCAAATCATAACTTCTTTACCAACATTAAATAATTTTCTTTTTCAGGGTTCTCCGAAGGGCAGTGACATCAAACCTTTACAAGATACTGAAGTAAATATTTCCGGTGACGTATTTCAAAACATTAACGTGAAACACGTATCTAGTACAGACAAGAAATGGTCGCCTGCTAGAACATAAGTTCGGTTACCTGATAATGCAACGCTGAAACACAGATCTCGTTTTATGACACTTGAATTCGTGGCTGCAGCCTGACAAATCGTGACAGTTATAATTTTCACTTTTTTCTGTCTTTCATAATGGTACATTGCAGATATTTTGATATTTTTTGAAGCAGTAGTAAATCGCGTGTGTTTGGGTGTTGGCTGGGTGGATGGGGTAGGCACAAATGGGTATTTCTACAGTACTGTGGCTATACTATTGGAAAGTCGGTGGGGACTCTGCTGAGGTTCGAAATTAAATTCTATTCAAAATCGTCCGCGTGATCAACATAACTCGATTCCAGAAGCGCTGATTCGAGAATTTTTGAGTCTTCGAAACGTTCTCAAAACCTACCAAGTGTCTCCCCTTGAACTCGTCTTTTGTCACCAGGAGACCAGATGACAAAGTACCAGCTCAAGAAGGTTTCGGTTCTGAAACTACCTTGATTCCATTCTGGAATATTCCGACTTTTTAATGGACTTGCCCAAACAGACGAGTTACCATTGAATAGAATACTTTGTGAAAACTGACAATATGTACGATTGTAAAATCCAAGGTGCAATAACTATAACATGAAAAGCAGTGAAATTCGATTCGAGATGAGATTAGACTTGATTCGTGATTCGATTCGAGATGAGATTAGACTTGATTCGTGATTCGATTCGAGATTCGATTCAATTCGTGACAATTTGATTTGAAATCATCGATTCGATTTGGAATCAAGCCAAAAAATAAGCAGACTGACATCTGCAAAATGAGGTACCCAGAGGATGAATTTAGTGATGCTACCCTGCATAGCAGGGTAGCATCACTAAACTTACCCCCCGTGAACCTCAGTATGAATCAGGATCTCAAAACTAGACAGAAAGAGGTACCCAGAGGATAAATTGGCCCACTGTATGGGATAACATCATCAAATACACCTTCTGGGAACCTCATTCTGCAAAAGTCAGACGGCTTACTTTCAGGCCTGTTTGGAATTTGCATTGAACGAAAGTGAGATTCGCATTGGTTTCTTTCATGATCAGTTCCTCAAGCATTCCTCAATCATTAACGTGAAACACGTAACTAGTACAGACAATAAATGGTCGCCTGCTAGAACATGGAACCCTGATAATTGACGCAGTGCTCGTTTACTGTGGTAAACAATCTCTGGATTACTCGTAAAATAGGACTCGGTTGGCCTAACCAGTACCTGGGGTGGAAGTCCTCTAAAATGGGCAACATAGGTATAAACGATTGGCTGGACTTCACTTTATATCCATTTTGCGGTCACGGATTAGTGATTGTACAGAAATATGTGACCTTGAACGCCAATTCATAAATAGTTCCTTGATCAGATTGAGGTTGGGTCGCGACACATTTATACAGGTTGAGATTTCATAAAAAAATAGCAAAATCAATACGGAAAAGAAACTGAGATTCAATGTTCTCACATTTATTATTTTTTTTTGAGAGGAGTGGGGGGGGGGGGGGGTTAATCACCACTGGAGAATGTTTTCATTGAAAATAAACCTTTCCATTCAAACTTGAAGCATTTCATAAGATAAGATAAGAAAACATGAATGTCCACTTGATGACTTTATCTCTATGTTGATGTCACAAGATGGCCAAAAATGCTGAAAGTGATCTTAAACACCAAACGATAGATTAATATAGTGGAACCTTTAGTGTCGTGTAATTTGAATCTACCCCTGTGAACCTGTAAAACCTTGAGTTAAATGTTATATCTCATAAGACTTTTTCTTTCTTTGATTGACTGACAGGTATATGGCGGTCGTAGTGAACTGGTCACTTTCCATGGGTGTGCTATATTTCCACGGGCGCAATAATATTAGATTCCAAACATTAATTATAGGAATAAACATCAGAAAATTAATTAATGAAGACAACCTGTTACTTCATTAATTAAAATTTTGCTGATGTTTTTTGTTGCCTGGTAAACGCATGCGTGGACATCACTGCCCACACATGGATTACGACCAGGCCTGAAAATAAGCAGTCTGACATTTGCAGAATGAGGTCCCCAGAGGGTGAATTTGATGATGCTATCCCATACAGTGGACCAGTGTATCCTCTGGGTACCTCTTTCTGTTTAGTTTTGTTACCCTGATTCGGATTGATGTTCGCAGAGGGTAAATTTAGTGATGCTACCCTGCTATGCAGGGTAGCATCACTAAATTCACCCTCTGGAGACTTCATTTTGCAGATGACAGTCTTATTTTCTGGCTTGATTACAAGTCCACGGCAACTGTACTGTTCTATACAATTTCAGATAGTTTTACCGACCGAGGATTCTAAAATTAATCTTGCTCTATTCCTTTGCACAAGACAGTTTCCAAAAATAGTCGTGTAATATTCTACAACGTTTAGCTGACGAAACGCACCACGCCCTTTTAAGACATTTTTCCGGAATTGTGTTTCACAATTTCCAAGTCAAGAACAAAAATGCAACTGCAAGGTCCTCGACAACAGGCATGCACTTAGAACTGGAATCCTGATGGATAGTAAGATACTACTTCAGTTTGTTCGATATATAGTGGATATCTAGTGTTTTGAATGGATACCGAAAATTATCTCATGAGTGACCGAGACAAATGTTTATTTTTTGTGAGTGCTTGCGCTACGAAAATAACCATTTGTCTCGGTCACAAGTGTGATCATTTTCGGTATCCTCTCAAAAACACTAGATTTTCTTTTTATTATACGCTTTTTATAAGAATCCGATAATTCCACTCGTTTCAACCTTGAATTGATGCATGAAAGTAAACAGCGCATTGAATCATTGAACAAGGAAGTGATTTGATTGATACTCTGAACAGACAGCGTCTTGCAATCTCATTCAGCTGGCGGGTTTCTAATCCAAACATGGCCTGAAAGTCCGTAATATAAGTTTTTGGTTTGGTACGTCCTTTCAAAAGACGTAGCAAACCAAATATTTCTATTACGGACTTTCAGGCCATGTTTGGACTAGCGGGTTTCATGCATCAATTCAAGGTGAATACGTGTTGAATTATTGCTGGAAATGATAAGTAGCCACTCAAAAACACTTGATTTACTTTTCATTATACGTTTTTGGAACAAATGGATCATTTCCAGTGATAATTTGAAGTGATGTTTTGAAAGCCGCCATTTTGATTGATACCGTAAAAGTGAAAATGTCAATATCTTCACAGTGGGGGATACGATTTCTATATTTCCGCAATTCCTTCGATAATCTATCGTTTAGCGCATAATAAAATATAATTGTTGTGCAGCATGTCTGCAACCCTGCTGAAATAGTGGCCTCGAGGAAGAATGGTCCCCTTGCCTTCGGGGTGTGAACTATTCTCACTGGAGCACCACAATTTTGGCATGGTCAACTCTAAGCCGAATAAAATTTATAATTTATTTATTTTCATTCGTTTTTCTTCCCCCAGAACATTGCATTCGGACTCCCACTAGCCGAAAATGGTATTCCACTCCTAGCATCGTACTCCACTCTCCGCGATGATGGACTATATTGTTTTGTTTACAAATCGGGTGAGTTGAATCAATTATAAAGAGTTGTTTTGGGAAAACAAATAAGGAGAAAATAAATACGAAAGTTCAATGCTCGGATTCGTGTACGATTTTATCCTCTCGTGGGGCGCGCAGATTATTTCACTCGGCTATTGCTTCGTGAAATAATCTTCCGTGTGCCCTTCTCGAGGATAAAAATCTTACTCGAATCAGAGCAGTGAACAAAAGTCTATTATATGAAATTCAACACACGAGTGCCGATAACTAACAAATTGGCACAGAATGGTTAGTGAGGATAGTCATTTGTGTCGCAAGAATTTATAAGATATATACGGAGGTTGGTCTCAGGGCTACAGTACAGTCACAGTGGACTGGTCGTAATCCACGCGTGGACAGTGATGTCCACAAATGCGTTTACCATGTAAAAAATATCATCATTAGCAAAATTTTAATTAATGAAGTAATGGGTTGTACCTGGTGATTCATTAATTAAATTCGGGGCTGCCATTTTTTAGGAGTGCAGGAGTGCTGCACGCCTACTGCCCTCCTAGAAAAAATTGAGGGCAATTTTTTGCACCCCTTGATTTTCTGGAATGCTAGACCTGTTTGGGGCTGCCTTCAAAATATATCATTTCGGCCTCTGAGTTCCAATCTGTTCTCTGTGCCTACTGGCACAGAGAACACATTGGAACTCGGGAGACGATTTGTCAAGGTTGCATTGATTCACAATAAATCATGACCCATTCTGGGTCACATTCGATAGATTTTGAGTGTAGAAGACAGTCACATAAGAATTGTTTGCAACTTTTTGAATAATGAGAAGATGTGCGCGCCAATTTTTCCACTATGTAGCTGAATGTAGTACAATTTTTCAGTCACAATATTAATACCTTGCAGTGAATATATAGCCAAAATAGATACAAGTTTTTGCATTAAAAATTTCAGGTGCAATTCCACTCCCAAGCAATCGGAGGAGGGCAATTGTTTTGCACTCCTTGATTTTCAAGATTGCCAGGCGTCTAAATTGTTGATGATTATTTCCAGAATTATTGTTTGATGTCCAATATTATTGCGTCGGTGGAAATATTGCCCATCCGTGGAAAGTGACAAGTCCACGGCGGCTGTACTGTACCCTCCATTTTCAATCCTAGCATATGTGAGTACTGTATAAAGTTCATTTTAACCCTTGACCTAACATGAAAAGCAGAGGACACTTGCAAAAAAAATTCTTGAATAACTTAATTTTTTTCATTTTTTGTCTCTAAAACATAAGTTATGACCCCTCGTTGGAACGATCTCAACGAGCTCGTTCCAACGAGGGGTCATAACCTATATTTTGAGAAAAAATGAAAAAGTAATGAAAATTAATTGATTTTTTAGAATAGCGCTGGACGGTTTTGACCGTTACGTTGGGTAAAGGGCTAAGAATGAAGTCCGTACTTCATGACAGTTGAAAAAATATGTTTTGTGAGTGTAATGCCTACAAATAAACATGCTGTAATTTTTTACATGACAGAGGTATTTGATATCTCAGAAACACGTCTGTATGGTCTTGCAGTCTTTCGGCGTTAAATGTCCACATTGTGAGATTTCATCCCTCAGGAAAATGCAAACTCACTACGCCTGAGGCTACTGGATGGGATATACACTGTCCGGGACGACCCACGTTGTGTCCTCTGGCAAGGCACTTTATCCCGGTTGCCTACATGGGGGCACGATGACGCCGTGTACTATGGCAGATTGCACGTTGATGGTGCACATGTCTTCAACCGCTGTAACCCTGCTTGAGCGGAGCTTGAACAGAGTTACAATGTTGAGGAGCTGACAGTTGCTCGTCGATGCTCGGTGGTTCTCTGCGGGTACTCCACCAATAAAACTGTCACGGTCACGATTAGCTATTGTGCATAAGTATGTGACCTTAAACACCAATAAATGAATAAATGGGATATACAAACGCGCACAGGTTTTGAGTCCATACTGTTCACGGGGGAATACGTAAAACAAGTATAATATTGAAAATATTAACAATGACGTAATGCTGTCCATCCTATGTTGGCTTTCTTATATCGTGAGGCCCATAATTAGCCTCGACAATTGTATCCTTTAACCATTGTAAATCCATGTCCATTCAAAGAACATTGGGATCGCCGTGACTCAGTGGTTACGGCATTGGATTTCAAACCGAATGGTTCACGGCTCGACTCCCGCCAGGTGTAACTGCGTTGTGTCCATGGGCAAGGCAATTCGTCCTGAGTGCCCACGTGGTGGCGCTGTGTACCAAGGCGTACTACACGTCGATGGTGCACTTGTCTTCACCCAATGCTAACCCTGCTTATGTTGAGTTAGTTCACTGGGGTGTCTGACTGTTGCTCGCCGCTGCTCGGTGGTTCTCTCCGGGTACTCTGGTTTCCTCCACCTGTAAAACTGTCCGACACTAGGTGATCTTTGCTTTCGAAAGTGTCGCTAGACCCAAATAAATAAGTATTCAAACCTAACTCATAATAATATTGACATTCATATGGTGGAAGAGTTATCCCAGGGGCTCTCCCAGGGTGGGGGTGGGGGGGGGGGCAACTTGCTTTTATTATACGCTAAACAATAGATTATCGAAGAAATTACGGAAAGATAGAAATCGTATCTTCCGCTGTGAAGATATAGAAATTTTCACTTTCAAGGTATCAATCAAAATGGCGGCTTTCAAAGCATCACTTCAAGGTGAATACGAGTCAACTTATCACTGGAAATGATCAATTTGTTCTAGAAACGTATAATGAAAAGATAATCTAGTATTTTTGAGTGGATACTCATCATTTCCAGCAAAACATAAACACGTATTCACCTTGAATTGATGCATGAAATCCGCAAGTCCAAACATGGCCTGAAAGTCCGTAATACACGTTTTGGTTTGGTACGTCCTTTCAAAGGACGTTCCAAACCAAAAACTTTTTTGCGGACTTTCAGGCCATGTTTGGACAAGAAGCCAGCCAACTGAAGCAGATCGCAAGACGCTATCTGTTCCGAGTATCGATCAAATCACTTCCGCGTATCAATGATTCAATGCGCTGTTTACTTTCATGCATCAATTCATGGTTGAAACGAGTGGGATTATCAGATTCCTATAAAATGCATATAATAAAAAGAAAATCTAATGTTTTTGAGTGGATAGTAAAAATCATCACACTTGTGACCGAGACAAATGTTTATTTTCGCCCGCGCAAGCGCTCACGAAAAATAAGCATTTTGCCTCCGTCACTCATGAGATAATTTTCGGTATCCACTCAAAAACACAAGATATCTTCTATGTATCTGACTCATTTTGCATGCCTTATGACGCGAGGTTTTTATATACTTATCTCTAGTGCACCAAGACATACATGGAAAATCAGTCTGCGAATTGGGGAGAGGAACTGGCATGTGTCCCCCGCCCTAATCAACACTCTTTGCTACAGAAATTATTTTTTGAATACACAATGATTTTACAAATCAAATGTTTTGATTTGTAATCTTGTTCTATCTTATCTGCATATGTAAACAAATTTAGTTGCATTTCGCTCCTGGTGGAATGTCGGGAAGTGAACCAGTGCTTGTTTACTGTGGTAAACATGCTGTTTATGGAAAAAATGTTCCTGTTAACCATTGCCTGTGATAGAAGTCCTCTAAAATGGTTATCATGGGTATAGACGATTGACTTGACTTGACTCAATATCCATGTTGCGTTCACGATTAGCCATTGTACAGAATATGTGACATTAAACACCAGCGAAAAAATAAATATTACTTTTATTTCGCCTTTGAATTCCACCGTCGCTCGGTTCGTTCTACTTCGACTTCAGCCACCTTCCAACCCGAGGTTGGAAGATGGTTGAAGGGGAAGAAATGGATCGAATCTGGACCAATCCCCAGCCAGACCTTTAGATCGGTCTAATTTAGGCACAACGGCAAATATGGATATGACCTGCATGGTTGGAGAAAAAGCTACAGGTATTTTCTTCTTCTTGGCGTCTGTTTTGGTTTTTGGGTCCCCGTCTTAAAATGATAGTTTGCAACCCATTGTCATCGCTGGTTCCCACCACCCTTTGACGTAAGTTTACTCGACAAACTCGAGAAGGCTTCTCAGTTTCTCAGTGTCGAGCCAAAATCCTACTTGAATGTAAATTATGCATGGCATTTACCGAGAAATGCCACAAACATGAATATAACAGATCTCAAGCTTTAAGTGCATGGTCATATAGAATTCGCCACAGAAAAACAATCGCCGTCAACAGTGTCGTATACGACAAAATCGACACCGATTGCTTTTCTTTGGCGAACTCTGTGGGTTTTTTTAAAAATTATTTATCTGTTGCATTGTTTGTTTCAAAGGTAAGCTCTAAGCTATACTGCAAGCATCAGGGAAACCTGGCCAAACTATTTATTGCCGAAACACTGAAAAACTTTAGGGACAGTTTCAAACTCCGCATAATTTGGGCGCAATTATCTTATTTGGGCACAGCGTTTACCGTTGTTAGTTGGGAAGAATTTAAAGGCCTGGCATTAGCATGCAGACAAAGAAAGAGACAAGCTTTATTCGAACATAGGCTGTCATACAAATTGTAATATACGGCGTGACAAGAATGCTACTTCAGACCTACACTATATTTAAAAGGGTTCCTCTCGCTTCCCCTTCCCCGCACACTTTTTTTCGATATCTTACTTCGCCCTTGTTGAAACCTGAGATTCAAAGAAATGACATTTGTGTGGCCCCCTTTTTCAAGTTTTCTTATGTACAGAGCCGAACCAAGGTACATTTTAGGTGTGTGTACCCCCACCCCCCTCCCGCACCCTCCATCTCACGTACCCACTTTCATTGTTCTCCGCCGCCTCCAACATAAATACATCACTGAATTGTACAGAAAGAGAATTGTACAAATTAGGCCTAAAATTAATGTCAATCTTGTCATTTGTCGGATGCTATCTACTGTATATTGAGATTTTAAACTTAATGTCTCACACGTCTTTCATTTGTCGGTGTAGATTTGAACTTTTGCTTCTTTATGTATAATGTCTGTGTTACATACGTTTATACAATAGTTGTTATACACGATATAAAAGTGCTATTTTTCTAATAAGTTTACATCATTTATAGAAATAAACTAACTTCAGCAGTATCCATGTGTTTCAGTTACTTCAAAACCAGCTTTACCGACCACAATTAGACGATACGGCGTACTCGCAATAAACTTGAGTGAATAAAAAAATCAGATCTTTACCGTCGTTTATGATCCCTCAGTGGTACGAGCTCGATAATCTCGCTCCAGTAAGAGGTCATAAGCTATGTTTTGTGAAAATTGGAAAAAAATAATTGAATTTGAACGGTGATTTTCGTGAAGAGTACTGGCCAGATATGGTCGACTCAAGTTAGTTTTTCAAGTGTTTCAAAAACGCTGTGGGCAAGTGTGAATTGCGGTATAGTCGCCATGGACTGGTCGTAAGCCACGCGTGGTCAGTGATGTCCACGCTTGCTTTGACCGGGTACTAAAAATCAGTAAATTTTAATTTATGAAGCACCGGGTTCTGCCCGGTGCTTCATTAATTAAATTTTTGATGATTATTCCTGTAACTAGTTTTTGGAATCTGCTATTTTTGCATCTGTGGAAATATTGCCCACCCGTGGAAAGTGGCCAGTCCACGGCGGCCGTACAGTAGAGGACAAAGTTCTCAAAGGTCGTTAATTTCTATCCGTCCCATGCTCTACGTGTGGTTGTGTTTTGTATTTATACCACGAATAAACATGAAGTTTCGAGTTCTAAAGAAAAATGTAACCTTCGGTGGTCTGTTTACTGTATTGAGTGACACGGCTTTGTCTCGAAGCATTTAATTCACGTGATAACATCGATCAGATGAGCTTTTACATGACGTTCTTAACACACAACTCTGATTCCACACGTAATTTATCTAGCACTTTTTTCAATGATATTCTATCAGGTAACATTGAAAACGCAAAACGATTGTGATGCAAAAGCTTCAGCGATTATTTTCGAAGCAGGTGAAAATAAAATCGTTATTCATCTAGTAATTTAAAAAAAAAATAAAAATGGTCTTTCCAGTTTTATCAATTTCCAAATTCAACTATGAAGCATACTGTTAGTCTCGAGTCGGTAGGAGAGAAATAAAACCTTTATTGATCCGAATTGCGCACAAGATCTATACAAGCAGATTATTAACTTCCGTCCACATTGAACCATGGGAAGTGGAGCAGTGCTTGTTTACTTTAGTAAAAGACCCCATTGGTAAAATAGGTAGAGCTGAAACGGTTAAACGATTAATCGATTAACCAATGATCAGCCAATGGTCAGCGTCTTGATCGATCAAAAAAAGTAATTGATCGGTTAACCGTTGCTGTTGAACAACGGTATTATATGGGTTAACAAAGGAACAAACTTGTTCCAAAACAGGCAAACATTGTCACACTGGCTCGCATCAATTATGAGACAAAGTAAAGCATGCTAGTTACATGACATACTTGTTCCATGACATATTTGTTCACTTGCATGATCATTATACTGTATCAGCAGCTGGAAATGGTCATTCTCAACCCTTCACCAAATGCGGGTAGCAGACGATACTTGCATAAGAAATTCTTGAATTACTAAAGATTTACTATGTTTGTCTCAAGAACATAGCTTATGGCCCTTCATTGGAACGAGCTCGTTCCAATGCGGGGTCATAAGCTACAGTTAAAACTAGAAGTCCTGTCTGGAAATGCGCACAAATCGCACGTCGATCTGCGCGTTAATCTACGCGTTATGACCATAGTAAGGTTATCAAATTCTGTACATATGGCCTGTGCACAAGCAATGTTTCAGCCAATGGACCTCCGGGTAACCCGAAGGTCATTGGCAGAAACATTGCCTGTGTTTGCTTTGAATAAGTAGGGGAACCTGCCATGCTTTGGATGCCATTCGATATGGCAATTGCGCGTAATTCCTACGCGTAATTAAGCCAAGATAAGAGCACAGTTCATGACAGGACTTCTAGTTTTAACTATGTTTTTTAGACAAAAATTGAAAACATAAAAGTTGAATCGAGATTTTTGTATATGCCGCTGGCCGGTTTTGTCTATTACGTTGAGTAAAGGTTTAATGATATAAGTCAACGGTACGGCAGTTATTCAGCTACCTATTCGGGCAAGTGATTAAGCGATTAACCAAGGTTAGTCCATCTGATTAATCGATCAAGAAAACCCTTTAACCGTCTCGGCTCTAAAAATAGGACTCTCTATAACCAACGCCTGGGATGGAAGTCCCCTGACAAAGACAGCATAGGTATAAACAATCGACTAAACTTGATTCCACAACAATAATATTGTGATCATGAAACGGCTACAGACGTTTTAAGTGATTTTTTAGACAAATAAATACTTCCAATACCGTTAAAGATTGATGCACAGGGATCGAAAAGGTGATGAACAATTGACAAATTTTCTTCTCCCTTTGAAACTTGTAAATTTACACCTTGTTCGCTTGTTTAATGGAGTTTAACGACACTTTAAACTGCCAAGGTCCCGATGGGAATCCCGGGAAGTTACGCAGTGCTTGTTTACTGTGATAAACAACCTCTTTTTCACTGGAAAACAGGACCCTGTCTCCAAAGCTTAGGTGAAAGTCCTCTAAAATGGGCAAAATGGGTATAAACGATTGACTTTATCTCCATGTTGTGGTCACGATCAGCTATTGTGCAGAAATATGTGACCTTAAACACCAATTAATAAATATAAACAGCCAAGGTCACATGGTATCTGGCAGTTTTAGGGGATAAGGAAGCCAGAGTAACTGAAGAGAATCACTGAAACAGCGGTCAGCAACTCGTCCCTTGAGTTCCAATGTATTCTGTGTGCCTACTGGCAGCCTACTGGCACATAGAACACATTGGAACTCAGGGGACGAACTGTCCAACTGACTTTCCAACGTACAAACCCAGTACAAGCAGATTTAGCAAGTGCACCATGGACATGCAGTATACACCTAGGTACACATTCTTCCTTAACCCTTTACCTTACATGAAAAGCAGCCGACACTTGCAAACAAAATTCTTGAATAACTAATTTTTTTTAAATTTTTGTCTCAAAAACATGGGTTATGACCTCTCTTTGGAACGAGCTCGACGAGATCTTTCCAAAGAGGGGTCATAACCAATCTTTTTGAGACAAAAATGAAAAAAATAAAATTAATTGGCGATTTTTGTGAATAGCGCTGGCCGGTTTTGGCTGTCACGTTGGTCAAAGGGTTAAATTAAACAAACAATATTTAAACGAATGAATTCATACAGTAACAAGTTTGTTCCTCAGTACCCAAGTAATAATCTACAGGCCTAGAAATAAATAAATAAAAAATAAATTGTAACTCGTAAGCTAGTTATGCTATATATGCTTTACCACGGAGGCGCGGTGGTGTTGCGGTAACCAGTTCTCGTCAGATCACAGAAGTTTAGCAACGTCGAGCTCGGTTAGTACTCGGATGGGTGGTGAACGTCTGAGCGATCGATTCGGACTCCAGCGTTGTGTCCTTGGGCAAAGCAGCACTTAATCTCGATTGTCCACATGGGGGCACGATGACGCCGTGTACTAAGGCGTACTGCACGTCGATGGTGCGCATGTCTTCAACCAATCTAACCCTGCCTGTGCAGCAGTGAGGAGTTACGATGCTGGGAGCTGGCAGCTGCTCGTCGTTGCTCTGTGGTTCTCTCCGGGTACTCCGGCTTTCTCCACCCGTAAAACTGTCACGGTCATGATTTGCCATCGTGCATAAGTATATGCTTTACCACGCAAGCCATGCTGCTTTCGTCCAATTATCACAACAAAATTTCCACTAAAATAAATAGCAACAAACGTGTGATCTCGGTATTTCAAATTCGCCCTTCAGCTGTTGCTTTTTATTTTGTCGGACATTATCAAGCTGTAAACTGCATGCTATTCTTGCGGGCGCAGTGAGAAATTCTTGAGTGGCATAAGTTCGGGAAGATCAACAGATCTGACTGGCAAAACATGAAGGATTAGGAAATGAATTTATTTTGTTGCGTTTTGTCGTAACATGCAGTTCGCTCGTATATTTTACAATTGGGAGCACGGTCGCTCAGCAGGAAGAGATGCAGGCTGCATGTCGAGAAGTCCTCGGTTCGAATCCCACCAGCGACAACCGTGTTGTGACCCAGGGCAAGACACTTAATCCCAATTGCCCACGTGGTGACACGGTGCCGTTGTTAACTGACGTGTACTGCACGTCGGTGGTGCACTTGTCTTCATCCAATGCCAACCCTGCTTGTGTGGAGTTAGTACGTTGGGGAGTCTGACATTTGCTCGCCGTTGTTCGGTGGTTCTCTCCGGGTACTCCGTCTTCCTCCACCCGTAAAACTGTCCGACACCAGGTGACCCTGGCTTTCAAAAGTGTAGTCAAACCCCAATAAATAAAATTTACAACTGAAGTTACTCTTACGTCACCTAAACGATCTGTCACGGGTTATTTTTAGTCATATCTGAACCCATTCAAGGGCCTCCAAAACCATCGAATGAAAACATTTGCCTCATCTCATTTCTACGTTAATTTGATGTGGTTTTTGTGCGCCCTCTATCATATACAAAGTGGTCGTCCATATTTGCCTTCCCTTACCTCTTCCTTTTAATGCTGGTCAAATCACCAAGTGTTTACTGTGCCAGGAGGCAATCATACCCTTACCTGAATCTTCATTGAGGTGGGAGCGCGGTAGCTCAACAAAGATTCAACTTCAAACCGAAAGGTCTACGGTTCGATCCCCTCCCCGTTGTGACTTTGGGCTGGGAACTTCATCCCGATTGCCCATGTGGGGACACGGTGTGTACAAAGGCGTACTGCACGCCGATGGTGCACTTGTCTTCAACCAAACTTAAACGTTAATAGATAAATAAAATAATTATGTTAATACGTCACTTTTTTTCTTTTTATACCATGATTACCTATTCCTCTATATGTAAAAAGCCTATGACATAATTTTTAGCTTTACACACCAACCGTGTTGAACGCGCCAGCAATGGGATTTCAGTAGTAAAAATTTACACCTACAGTGGAACTGCATCCAAGTTGACCTTTGGTGACCTCGCCTTGAATGCAAACTTGTCTAAATTTATCGCTCGTGAAGAGTGAAATGAAACCGGTAATTACTTATTACGTTTTTAATAAGTTTACCTCATTGGAAACCAAAAATTAACAAACATACGTTGTCTCATGTTAATAAAGCATCTATTACTCGAAATACTATGTTATTAAAATGAAAAAGGCCCCGAAATTTGTGCGTTTCGTTTTTTATTTCGTTTCGGCGATAAAATTGCCAGCGGAAGCTCCGCCCACTGGTGCTCATGTAAACAAAAACAGATTCGCACGTGTGAATATTGATTTATTTGACGTTTAAACTCTTATCAATCTGACGATCAGGGTATAAATAAAATATACCCAAAGTAGCTTGGTGTACCAATTCACCACTCGTGATGAACATTTGGTACACTAAGCTACTATGGGTATATTCTATATATCACCGATAGCAAAAGGCGTGGCATCACAGAGCCTGAGAATCCCGGTACAAACAAATCGACAAATTCGGTCCGCAGCCATACATGAGTTGATTTGATTTTGATTTGTTTTACTTCTACTTTTACCTCGGATGAGGTATACAAAGTAACATAATTTATGTTTTACGTTAAATGAGATACATGCCTGTGGGAGTTATAAAATATACATATTAGCGTAGTACGTCTCTTTTTTTTTCTCTCTCTCTCTCTCTCCCTACCCCCTCACGACCCTCTCTCTCGCTAGGTCTCTCCCTCCATCCCTCTCCCGTTCTCTCTCTCCCTCCACTCTCTCTCTCTCTCTCTCTCTCTCTCTCTCCATCTCTCTCTCTCTCTCTCTCCATCTCTCTCTCTCTCTCTCTCGTGGATATTAACATTATTATAATCAATTACAGCAAGAGGGTTGATAGCCAGAGGTGAGATGGTGTGGAGTAGCGTGGGGTGGGTAAGTATAGCCTAAGTATTGAAGCGATATCCCCCAACAGTATATTGGGCTTAAATTAATTACAAGTATGTACCTTATCACCGTTGGATCTAATTAAGCTTGTGTGGTTTAATTACAGTACACGGTGAACTCACAGGCACACGAAGGGAACCAAACCGAATAAAGATAATCTTGGGTAATTTCAAAGGGTGTCCTCTATTAAAAGTACTGGTTACAGTGTGTGTTCCGTTCTTCCAACCACATGTAGTATTTACCCGAGGTACTTTCCCTTCTTGCATCATACGAAATTTCGGTAGGAGACACTAAGCCCCCTTTACCTACTAAATTAGTTGAGAAATAACCTATCGATATTTAAATGAGAAGGGCTCTTGTCCAACCGACGAAATTTCGCATCAGGCGACATTTCGGTAGGGGAGTCTAAGCCCCTTTTACATTCTTACTGAAAAGAAATTGAGAAATAACCTATACAATCGATATTTAAATGAGAAGATATCGGGTACAACTCCTACCGACAACAAAAGGGGCGGGGTGAGTGGGGGAAGTCATCCCATGAATTTAGTCTTGTTCTCGACACACAACTTACGTATGTGAACCCTCGAAAAGGTTTCTCCAATGAGATGTCCTCAGCTGTGCCTCAGAGAGGACAACATTCAGTATGTGGAGGTTTTTGATATGTTGTATTGTTCTTAAATTGTTTTCGGAACAGGCAGGGCTGGGAGCAGTTCAAGTTAACGTTAACGTGTTAAATTATTTTAACAACGTTAAAAAATTCTAACCAAGTTAATAACGTTGAACTTTGAAGATTATAATTGTATAATATGTAGCATTGCGTCGTTATCTTGTGTTTACCCAAGCCGGATCGCGCGTGTGGATGACGTTGAATTTTGCGCCATTTGACGAAATTGAAGAACACGAATAATTTAGATGTGCGTCAATTATAGACGACCCATTGATTTGGTGGGGAGACCATGAAGCCCTCATACCACGGTGGCGTAGTTGGCCCGCCGATATTTGGCAATACAGCGATATCAGCTTCATCCAAACGCCCATTTTCCATGTAAAGACTGTCATTCGAGCAACGTCTCTTTCGATATCTTAAATGAAAACATCGCTGAATGTTAGAATTTACGATAATCTGAGAGAACTATATTACTACTCGTCTCCTGAGTTCCAATGTGTTCTATGTGCCAGTAGGCACAAAGAACACATTGGAAGTTGGAACTCAGGAGACAAACTGTACGTCAGTTCAATCATATTCAAATTCAAATCAATTAAAATTTGGTCCATTTTAACATTTAACGTCATTTAACTCGTTGACGCAGAATTATTTAACACGTTACGGTCATGATTAGCCATTGTGCATAAATATGTGACCTTAAACATCAATAAATAAATAAATAAATTTAACACGTTAACGTGTTAAGAAAATGTTTTAACTCCCTCCAGCCTTGGGAACAGGAGCTAAATGGATGAATCTGCCTTGAAGCTGTATTTGTATAAGGATATAAGAGTTAATATCAAATGTCGTAGAAATTGTACCTGGGGTGTCTTGCGTGCAATGTAATTTGCCATAATGCCGTCTCCGTTGTGTATGGTTATGAATGCTAACATGTGAACACCAACGGAGTCTACTTCTGCGAGTTGGTATTTGTTGGGAGATTCAATTCTAAAAACCAAATTCTACCAAAATGTATGTCCCAATTTTTTTACCAATCCGGTAAAATGTCGTTAAAAACTGCGAGTTTTGGTAATAGAATGACAATTTGTCACCACACTGCAAGATTTTACAGGAAATATCACAATAGTGTGACAGTTTCTGTGAGAGGAAAAAAAACAGTTTTGTTCTGTGACGCATTGCAGTGTCTTATTTATCAATTTAGAATAGATGCGAAATAATGGGCGATCCCTCTTGCGAACGGAATCCTAATGTCCCGTTTGTGAGAACGTTGCACTTCCACAGGAAGGAAAAAGAGGTTGCGAGATTGCACGAAAGAACAAACACACAATTAGTCAAGTTCGAAGCCTTTCGTGGGTATTTTTTGTGAGTGTCTTTAATGTAATGAGAATTTAATTTTCTTCAGCTAGAATGCACAAAATTACAACTCAATAGAGAACTCAATAGACAGTGGCATTTATAGTCCAGTCAAAATAAGACTAAAATCGGCTAACCTAGAAAAAAAATGTAGAGAATTGGTTTTAATTTTTTTCGAATCTACGAACCTTCCCCAACAACAGAAAGAAAAAAAACGAGCTCGAACTCGCACCCGTGTTTAAAAAAATCAAGATGGCTTCCAAGATGGCCGACGACTGTGAAAAGTCGACCAGATCGTTTTGATGACATCAACCATTAATGAATCGTTAGAAGATGGGCTCCATTGCAACGGATATATATTCTACAATAACCAGAGATACATTTGCCATTGGAATTATTCATCTGAATTCAGGATGGCTGATAACACGTAGGCCAATGTCATATTGGCATATTACCGTCTCCGTTATGTATGGTTATGAATGCTAACATGTGAACACGCTACGTTTTGATTTCAAATGCTGCTTGTTTAGCTTAGTAACAAAGTTACGTATGCCAACAACATATGAATTTTAGTCATTAAAAGTAATGAATTCACTTTATTGTGCATTAACGTAAGTCATATTCTCTTGAAACTCTCGCAAATCAACTGACGTTACAATCTTTCCAGTTTTCGCGATATGTGTATGAAAGAATATTTTCAGTACCTCCTTTCTCGTGCGCTTCCGTTCTCGGCCCCGTTTTGTGATTTCTGGCAGGTCGTTTTTATAACACTGTGTGACAATCATGGTCAAACGTCGGTAGAAGCATCTCGATGATGACTCGCGGGTTGTCGGGCGGGTGTGGTTAAAACATGATTAGCCTGAATTCGAAACTATTGGCGACAGACAGACGGGTAGAGTTGAAAGGCGCGCCAACATTTCTCGGCTGACTCAGGGCGTAGTGTATGGAGGAGCATATGAGGTGAGACCTCACCTCACACAGCTCTTATCCTCATCTATGTTCGAGTGATCAATAGTGATCACCTATGGTGATCATTAGTGATCGTCTGTGGTGATCACTAGTGATCACTCTCCCCTATGAGGATAAGAGAGGTGTGGTGAGGCCTCTGTTATGAGGTAGTGGCAGTAGTAGCAACGGGTGGCCCCCGGGCGATGTATCGTTTCAGGGGTCTCCTGGGGATCCACTCGTGTTCCATCGGGGATAACCAGGTCTAGGTGGTCTGACCTGCGTTCGCTGGCCCTGTCAATGGAACCCACTGCGGTTTCTTTTTACCTTTGTAGACCAGCTAACCTCCTGGCCCCCAGAAGGCTTATGTGTGCCACCCTACAAGACCCTTGAAACGATACATCCCCAGGGCCACCCACTTCTACTACTGCCACTACCTCATAACAGAGGCCTCACCAAACCTCTCTTATCCTCATAGGGGAGAATGATCACTAGTGATCATCACAGGCGATCACAAATGACCACTTGAACCGAGATGAGGATAAAAGGAGTGTGATGTGAGGCCTGACTGAGGCTTTACCTCACACCCTTCTTATCCTCATATGGGGAGAATGATCACTAGTGATCACAACAGGCTATCACTAGTGAGATGACCCAACCGGACGAACGAGAGGACACAGTCGGCTTTCTTCCAAAAGCCCTTGCCTTCCACATTTGACCCAACACCTCACCACCCCTTCAACCCTATGTTTCCTGTTACCTACTGAAAGTCTGTACATATCACGCTTTACCAGATCACAACTTCCCGACATTGTTTGCCCTGGACGCTTTCTGTATAACTCGAAAAGACACAGACCGACATAATTTTGCAATAAGAGAGAATCCTCAACCAACTTACTACCTCCAAGAGGTGTGCGCGCCCGCCTGAGGGGATTTCCGTCGAGACTGAATATGAACGCTTTCGCTGAAAGCCTAAAAATCCCATGGAGATAACAATTCACCAATATCGAGTTTCGACTGGGATCTTCAATGGTGGGCGCGGGCAGACCGTGCTGTCGAGTAAATGCCAATCTCGGATTACACCATTTTGTGCGGAATTTCCATTTCGCATTTTCCAATTTCTACTGATTGTAATGCTCGTTCTCATTTGCAGTGGCGACATAGAAACTAATCCTGGGCCTGAAAAATTGTGTAACGCCCTGAAGAGTTCACTTTCTATTTTCCATTATAATATCCGGAGCATCCGATCGAAGCTGTCGCAGATAACTGAAATTGTTGAAGAATACGACATTCTTTGTTTTACCGAAACTCACCTGCAGGGAACCTTCGATTCAGATGACATAAAAATTCCAAACTATTCACAGCCCATTCGGAATGACAGGAACCATAGTGGTGGGGGGATTGCAATATATTTCTTGGCCCATTTATTCTACAGGCGGAGGAATGAACTAGAATTCGACAAGTCTATCATGTGGTTTGAACTTGTAACAAAGTCGAAACAACTTCTTCTCTCGCAGTTACATACCGATCTCCCCAGTATGCGAGTCGCGACTATTGGAATCTTCTCGACGACTCCATCGACAGGGCTCTTCATATTAATAAAACAGTCATTATTGTAGGTGATCTCAACAACGATCTACTGAGTTCCAGCACAAAGTTGAAAGATACCATCGATCATTTCAACTTGAGGAATGTTATTACTAAACCTACAAGAGTCACTCCCAATTCTAGTACTCTACTTGATCCCATTCTAATTAGCGATACTGAAAATGTTATTGAAGTAGACATTCTCGACCTGGGACTGTCAGATCACCACGCACTTTATACATATATTTCATTCGACCATAAGCAAAGAGAGCCATATTTTAGAATGATCAGAAACTATCAACGTGCTGATTTCAATAAGACAAACGCGTTGTTAATGGGTGTTAACTAGAATAATCTTATAGATACTACCCAGGATGCAAACGAATTGCAAACAAAATTTTGTGACACATTTCTGAAAATAATTAACGAAACAGTCCCTCTTCAGAAGATACTAATTCGTCCAAATGACAAACCTTGGTTTAACCCCGAATTGCGAAATGAAATACGACGAATAGACAGATTAAGGAAAAAGAGCTTTATACTCGAATGGTGAAGATACCTGGAGAGCTTATTAGCACTCTCGCAATAAGGTTAACAATATGAAGAAATACGCAAAATTAGTTCATGAAGATACTCTTCAAGAACAACTCTGTGGCTCTCCCAAACAGTTTTGGCACATAATTAAAGATCTTCTTAATAAAAATAAAAGCAATACAATCCCTCCTCTCCACCGTAGCAGCTATCACGTACCCCACGACCTCATTGTCGATGATCACGAAAAAGCCGAATTAATAAATGATACTTTTGTCAGAAATACATTTATCAATGACACAAATCATAATCTTCCTGCGTTCATGCCAAGAAGCGACAGAACTATTTCAGAAATCATTATTTCAAATGAGGATACAATAAATGCTATTAAATGCTTGAAAACGAATAAAGCCCATGGCCATGGTGGTATAGCAGCCCAAATGATAAAAAAGACTGCAGATGCAATAGTGACTCCCTTAACCTGTCTGTTTAATAAACTCCTCCAGCTTGAAACCTTTCCCGACGAGTGGAAAAAGGCTAACGTTATACCACTATTAAAAAAAACAGAGCCATCGAATGTTGATAACTACAGGCCACTTTCCCTACTGCCATTACTTGGGAAAATATTTGAGAAGGTTGTCCTGAAACAAGTCTTCTCCCACTTCCAGGAAAATAACCTTTTATATAAGTACCAGTCAGGATTCATCCCGGGACACAGCACAACTTTCCAACTACTGGAATTATATCATTCCCTTTGTCAGCCCCTCGATAATCATCTTCTTACGTGTGCATTGTTTTGCGATATATCAAAGGCCTTTGAAAGAGTTTGGCACAATGGTTTAATACATAAACTACGAGAATATGGAATAACGGGTGGGCTACTTAACTGGTTCATGAATTAGCTCGATGGACGAAAACAAAGAGTTCTGGTAAATAACGTGTTTTCGGAGTACCTACCAATGAAACCGGGTGTACCCCAAGGGTATGTTCTTGGTCCATTTTTATTCCTAGTCTACACCAACGATATCTCAGACAGCTTAGAGTCACTCGCAAGACTATTCGCAGACGACACGTGTCTTTCAAATAACAACTGGAATATAACTGACCTAACGTCTGTACTTAACTCCGATATCAAGAAGATCAACTCGTGGTCTTCGGAATGGTTGGTCTCATTTAACCCAAACAAAACTAAAGCCGTTTTCTTCTCACTTGCGCACAATCCAGATAACCCACACTTAAAATTCGATAATACCACTGTGGAATTCACAGCAACTCACAAGCATCTGGGAATACAGCTCCAATCTAATTTAAATTAGAATGTTCAAATCACAGAAATATTCAAGAAGGTCAGTATTCGATTATCGATGTTAAGAAAGCTAAAATTTAAACTAAGTAGGAAAACTCTTGAAAAAATTTACTTGTCATTTATTTTAACACTTATGGACTATAGCGATATAATTTGGGCCTGTGCTCCAAATTATTTGTTATACAAGCTGGACAGGCTCCTTCAAAATTTTACTTCACGAAAACGGGATTATGTGTACTCCTAAGCCACCTGTGTATTTCAACCTAGGGAAGAGATGGGTAAATATACTCCATTGCAAACTAAGAAATAACTGTTCTGACTTGAACTTCGACAAGTATTCCAATTACATATCCCCATCTCCAGAATGCGAATGTGGTAATATGCAAGAGGACGCATACCATTTCTTCTTCCAATGCCATAACTATGATAACGAGAGACTTATACTTTTTAATAGTCTCAGCCACCTGCACATCACATCGCAGGATGATCTTCTATACGGTAAACAATCGTTAACTGCAAACGAGAATAGATTAATTTTTCTAAAGATCCAGTCTTTCATTCAGTCTAGCGGTCGCTTCCAAGAATGAGTATAAGTTTATTTCCAGATTTACTGTCTGACTTATTCCGGTGTTGTACTGAAAATTTTATTTTTTCTCTTCAAATCATCAACAAATTAATTTGTTGGTTTAACAATAGTTACACTAAATATGAATTCCAAGAGCCTCAGAAGAGTATCCGTATCCCATGATAGTGCTCCGGTGCACCGACACACTGTGTCACAATCTTAAGATGGTGATTTAGTGTGCAGGTGCATCGGATCGCTGTTGCAGCGTGCCTAAATTCCTCGGTACGGTTCACTTGCCAAGACATTTTTTTGAGACAGCACTATCTTTACAGAAATCCTTCCTCGACCGCACAAACGGATTCCTCAGGGGTCTTCTGAAAACGACGATCTGGTAATGTCATGGTTAACTTCTGGTAAATTTCTAATGTTCATTGCATTGTTCTTTTATTTTAGTGTCAATTTCTGTGTTTTCACATTTATATTTTGCAGAAAATCTGTTTTGTCGCCAAACTGTGTTATTTTGTTAACGGGAGAGGAGTTTAAATAAGTTGAAATAACTTTTCTCCAATCCCTTTTGCATGTATTGTTTGGCAAATAAAATATGTTTAAACTAAACCCCTTCCAAGGAAAACCTGCCCTGGGACCCTACTCCCGCATCCCGACACAGTTCCCCGGAGACCCAAAACCAGCGGGGAAACTTCGACCAGAAGACCTCCCCACGCGACCCACCATCCCATCTATCTGTGACCCAATGACCGTTCCCAGTGACCCTATCCCTAGCATCTCTATTATCATGGAGACCTGTCCTTGGGGACCCTTCCAAATGACCCTGCACCAGACACCCTGGCTAAGAGCGACACAGTCGCCCTCCCTCTCCTACCAGAAGCCCCATCCACCTCCACCCAGTGACCTGGGCCTCTCCTCACACCCTTTTTATCCTCATACCGGAAGATGATCAGTAGTGATCATCACAGGCGATCACTAGTAATCACCATAGGTGATCACTAATGATCATTCGAACCGAGATGAGGATAAGAGGGGTGTGAGGTGAGGCCTCACTGTGGATGAAGAGAAGAATCATACATTCCTATGGGAGAGCTTTCATAACTGAATTTAAAAGCCCGCTTGTGCTTTTATGTTCAGTTAGGACAGATGTTCCTTGATATTACACTACAGACTAGAACAATTGTTCAAACAACACACGTGATTGAAAAAACAAGTCACGAACGCGATGTTTGATGCACCCTGCTCAGCCCCAAACCACCTCTAATGTGTTGCATTGAAGTGGGCGTGCTCAGATGTTTTTTTATATTGTTGGAGTACACAACATATGATATGCTAAATTTATACTGGAAATGTTCGCTACCCAGTGCTGACTGTCTATATAGGAAGTCAGCTCTGGTATGCAAACGTTGCTAAGTCAAAAATCTAAAATTTATACTGGAAATGTTTGCATACCCGTGCTGGTTGTCTATATAGGCAGCCAGCTCTAGTATGCAAATGTTGCTAAGTCATCTTCATGTATGCGTAAATATAAGGTAACTGTTGTCATCGAAATGAAAAAAAGAAGGGTTGAATGGTTTATATCACATTGACACTTGGATATTAGGTTAGTAGTATGTAATGTGGTTTTCACCCCACCCCCCCCCCCCCGTTTGGGGCACCTCGGTGGGGGGGGGGGGGGTCCTCGGAAGTAACCTCATGTCACGTGACCCAGTTATGTCATGTTCGGTTGTTATGGTATCCCGCGTCAGCGGCCATGTTGTGACGTCATCCCCATAGTGATATGTTGTGTTAGTGCATGTTGTTAGGGTGATACGTGTTTCCGTCGTTCATTTTGAATGCTGGAGGCCACCATCTTAGTTTCTATGATAGCACGTGGTTGCTATACTACCCAAAGGCCTACAATAGGGATATGTTCGGAGGGTATGTTCTTTTGAACAGGAGTAAATCTAATTACCACAGACAACCCGACAATCCCCCCCCCCCCTCCCCTCCCAAATCACTAAAAACTACTTTATTTACTACGGATTCGCCCAGAATCCTTTTTGGACCGCCATACCTTGGCTTATAATAGTAACATGTAGTGCGCTCCTTTATATAAAAGTATATTTAATTACCTAAACAGACCCAACAATTGTATTATTTGGTTCGGATTTCAACTAAACTCTCGGTTTCTGCCTTTGTATCTACAAGCTATGTTATGACTTCCCCTACCTCCTTATAAAATACCCCAACGCCCCTAGATGTGTTTATGTTCTATTGTACACATTACATGTAGCACATAGGCACATGCTGAAGTGCCGACATGTGTTTATGTGAAAATGCACAATGTGACACATTGTGCAGTAGTACATAAGCACATGCGACCAAAAAGGGATTCTGTAAGAGCACAATCGTTTCCCCAAAAGGGATTCTATAGGGATTCCAGAAAAGCAATTCCAGAAAAGGGATTCCATAAGCGGGATACCTATAAACATGATTAATGATTTCCCCTAATAAGCTATTGAGCAATTACTGAAGACATTGCTCGAACGACTCGAACCCCATCGAACTACAGAGCAATTGCTCGAACGAGTGACTCGAAATACTGCTCATTGACTCATTTCGGAAAACAGGATTCTCTAACCACCGACGTTTCCCTAAAAAGGGATTCCACAAAAGGGATTCCATAAGTGGGATTCCTTAAGTGGGATTCCAAACTTCTATACAACTCGTATACAGATGATATGCAGGTAGTCTTACCATCGGCTTCCAGCATGTCCTGTGCTGCCTTTCCTATGATCGAATGTATACACCTAATACTATAGCATTCTTCTACCCTTGTAAGATTACCACTGACTTGTATCATTCCTACAGGCTTGCTAACTATCTCCGATTGCTGGAACGACTCGAACCCCATCGAGCAAATGAGCCATTGAGCAATTACTCAAACGAGTGACTCCGCATACGACTCTTCGACTCATTTCAGAAAAAATGATTCCATAGGCACAGATGTTTCCCAAAAAGGTATTCTAGAAAGGGATTACGTAAATGGGATTCTTATCCAATTCCATGAAATGGGATTCTAGGTATCCCACTTACGGAATCCCTTTTCTGAAATCCTCCCTATAGAATCCCATTTTAGGAAACGACTGTGCTTACAGAATCCCTTTTTGTAGCTTGTGCCTATGTGTCAAACATACCCTCCGTACATACTCCTGTCTTATTGTAGGTCTTTGGGTAACATAGGAACCACGTGCTACCATAGGAGCCATAGATGGCGGCCTTCAATATACAAAATGGACGACGGAAACACGTATAACCCGAACACGCGGTGCGCATGCGCACTAACACACCACATCACTATGGGGAGACGTCACAACATGTCCAGTCACGCGGGCTACCACGACAACCAAACATGACGTAACTGGGTCACGTGACATGACGTCACATCCAAGGTCCCCCACCGAGGTACCCCAAACGGGGTTGAAACCCACATTACATACTACTTAGGTTTTAACTACTTTGACAATCGACATTCAAAAGCAAGATTTCCAAATTGTCATTGGAACTTTGCTTTACCGTGTAATAACTCCAGCTCTACCTGGAATAGATTTGAACTTCTTATACAAAACCACACAAATATCATTATAATTGGAACCTGCTCCATGAAAGGGTTTCAATGACTTCCATAATTTTGTTATTATATTTGAACGTAAGTGAGACTTACTCCAATATACGGTTTTTTAAAACAGAAAACCATTACGAATGGGGGTGGGTGTGGGGCGGGTTAAAGAAAATCGTTATATTGTACTGGTGTATAATCGGTGTTCCTCCCACTCACCCACCACACTCCCGCGCTGACCACACACTACCACTATGCGTTTTCTCACTCGCTGATATCGGCCTACTAGATCTTTATCCGTAAACTTGTATCTATCATACAGGCCAGAAAAGTCAAATAATTACCCACAATAAAACTAATACCGTAAAAACAAACGTTACAATTTGTCAAAATTCATAGCTTCATTGTTATGTTAAGGATTTCTATATAGATTTTTCAAACTTTTACTTCATTTCTAAAATACTGTTATTTATTTATTTATTGGGGTTTAACGACACTTAAAACAACCAGTGTCATCTCGAGTCAGACAGTTTTACTGGTGGAGGAAGCCGCGCAGTCACCGGGGAGAACCACCGATCAGCGGCGAGTTGAAGGCGTGTGTACCATCAACGTGCTTTTCGCCTTAGCACACTGTGCCACCGTGATCCCGCTCGGGCAAGTGAGGTTAAGTATTTTGCTCAAGGACACAACGCGCGTGACTCTAGAGAGACTCGAACTCATGACCTCTCGATCATAAGGCCGACACGCTATCCAATGGGCCACCGTGCCCTCATAAAATACTGAGGTGACGGGTTAAGGAGTATTGACAAAAGGTCCTACTCAACTAATTCAATTCTATCGATAAAAAGTAGAGAAATGGCGAGACATTCAAGAGATTACTGTATAAAGTAAAAAGACGCCTCATCCAAAAAGACTGTGACCAACAGCTCGCGAAAGAAACAGCAGTCCTATTTTGCTAAAAGTTAGAATTTTCCGAAAATAATCAACTTTAGAACTCCTGCATACATTGGTATATGATGTTGGTACCGAACATACGCAACAGGTTTAAGTTTTGATAATCATGACTGAACGTCATGTCCAATTTCTTTCAGATAACTTAATTTTTCACATTGACAAAACTTGTAACAAAAAGGGGCGATTGTTGCAACAAAAGTGGTGAGCGAGGTTTTTTTGTTACAAAAATGGGCGAGTGTTGTAACAAGAGTGGTGAGCTCATTTTGTAACAAAAGTGGTTGATTTTGTAACAAAAGTGGTGAGCTGTAACAAAGGTGGACAAGTGTTGTAACAAAAGTGGTGAGCTGTTACAAAAGCGGTTTGTTGTAATAAAAGTGGTTGCCACACGCGTGGAACCGAGATGGGTGAGCGGGAGCTGGCGGTCTTTTACCGCAGGCTCGAAGCCAGCCGTATTTAAAAATCCAACATAGGGGAGTGTGTGGGGCGGATAAACTTTTTTGTGCCGAAGGCATACCCGAGGTGTCCAACACAGAGGTGAGGGAGTGTATGGCAGGGGGGCGTCACTCTCCCATTGGTGGGGGATCGGGAGGCTCCCCAGAGGAATTGTCTTAAATCTGAGGCTCTGAGAACAATTGTAGAGCCTCCAAGTGCCTCAGTTGTGACTGGAGGCATGCTCTCTCAGGAAATGTTTTTTAAAAAACTGTTAATCCTGTGTATCCAAAGTCGTCATACGCGTTATCACCCTCATAAGACTGCAGTCCAAACTAGCACCCAAAGTCCGTAATATAATTTTTTGGTGTGGCACGTCCTGCGAGACACTACAGGTAGGTCAGTTAAGCTTGTCAACCAATGCTAACTCTGCCTCTGTAGAGTTAGTACTTTGTGGAGTCTGGCGCAGTTGCTCGCCGTTGTTCGGTGATTCTCCCCGGGTACTTCGGCTTCCTCCACCCGTAAAACTGTCCGAAACGAGGTGACACTGACTGTCGAAAGTGCCGTTAAAATACCAATAAATAAATTTAAAAATAAATAAATAAATAAATAAATAAATAATCTACGCCCTGAATCAGCTGACAAATGTTGGCACGCCTTTCAAAATATGTGTCTCTGCAACTACTACTATCTACCAATCTGACTGTCGCCAATACTTTCGAATTCAGGCTTTACTCTGTCATATAATTGATGCGAGTCGGTGTGACAGTGTTTGCCTGTATTGGAGCAAGTTTTTCTTTGATAACCTATTAAATACAGTAGTTCAAAATAACTGTTAATCGATCAATTACCTTTTTGGGTCGATTAAGACGTTGATCATTGGCTAATCGATTAATCGGTTAACCGTTTCAGCTCTAACAGTATCGGGGGAGAAAAAAACCTAAACATCAGAAATGGGGTTGGGTGGGACCGTATTACACATAACATAACATAACATAACATTTATTAGCATACAACATCCTATACAGGACAGTATGCGATAATCTACAAGTAACATGAACAAAAGTAGTACTCAAAACATTACAATTTCATCCACCAATTTTCCATGATCAAAGTACTATATTTTTTATTAATTTGATACGCAAAAGATTGTGGAGATGTGAACTAGAATTTCCAATACACATCACTAAACATATCATAAATGTCTGGCGAAAAAATCCCGGATCACGCTGCAGTTTTTATGGCATAAACTGGGGGTTCTATTTTCAAATATTAATTTAAATTTCTCAAATTTACTCGGATCAATAAAACCATCGATCTCACTGTTGATCAGAACAAATAATTCTGATCGAAGCTCTGAATAATGTGAACATTCCATAAGAAAATGGTATTCGTTTTCTATTTTCTCAGAGTTAGCTTCACGGTGAGTACATTTCCTGTCGATAACAGGCGTCTGCGGTTGATAATGTCGCCCTTTCTCAATAGCTAACTTATGATTGCTGATACGAAGCTTAGTGAAAATTTCCCGGTCTTCCGCCGTGTTCGTTTTCACTAAGTACGTTTCCATTAAATGGTCATTTTTAAATAACCTGTAAGTTCTCAGTTTATTATCTCCATTCTTTTTGCAGACCTCAAACATTGACTTCTTGAACGTGTTTACATGCTGCAAGCGCAAATTATACTTGAGCTTACCTATAGCATTGGTTTTAGTGATAATTGGATGTTGAGGGACAGCGAGACCGTATCTTTCCAGTAATTTGAAAGGGGATTCGGTTTGCCTTTACGATTTTTTTGTTCAGCTATCACATTCCACATCAGGTCATTATGATTCTCAGATATTTTGATTGCGAAAGAAGCCATCCTACTTACCGCCTCGATATATAGCGGATATCGACCAAGTTCTGCGCGGACCGCGTGGTTGGAAGAAAATTTCCCAACGCCCAAGACTTTTTTAAGAAAGGAAGTGTGTAATTTTTCACAGGCTATGTTGTAACGCTTACCGTACGTTATTTCTGATCCCCAGACTTCACACCCGTATAAGGCTGTAGGTTGAATTAATTTATCAAACAGCTTTGACATTGTCTTTATTGGAACCCGTGAAGTTTCATTAAATGCACAAAAAAGTGAGTATAAAGCTTTCTGGGCTTTAACAACCAAATCATTTTAGGCTTTAGAGAATGTACCATCTTTTGGGAATTTTATTCCTAGATATGTAAATTCGTCAGCCATATCAATACGCTTGCCTCCGATAAAAAATATTGGTTGTTTTTGTGTTCCATTAACTGACGCAGATCCAAATGTTAAACATTTTGTTTTTCCAACGTTTATTTGCAACATATTGGTTTCAGTGTAATTGTGGAGCTTATTGAGACACCCTTGAAGCCCTTTCTGGCTATATGATATTATTACAATATCATCTGCAAAAAGAAGATTTAATTTGTAACCACGAATCCACACAGGATCACACAAATTGTCGAAAATGTCTTATGTCTTCAATAAAAAATTTAAATAGAGAGGGAGATAAGATGCACCCCTGACGGACACATACAAATGAATGGGAGGCTGGCCCCAACCCACTAGACGTTTTAGTCAAATAAAAGCTTGATTCATACATAGATTTGATTACGTTGAATACTTCACCACTCACACCTGTATGTTGAAGTTTCAGCATGAGCAATTCCCTGTTCACCGAATCAAATGCGTTGCGAAAATCAACAAAAGCAGCATACAGTGGTCGTTTTGAAGAATTGTGTTTGTCAATAACCGTTTTCAAAAAAAGGCACTATCTGTGGTCCCTTTTCCTCTGCAAAATCCAAACTGGCTTTCGCCAATAATATTGTTATCATCTATAAAATCAGATAATCTTTGGTTTATAAGTTTGTTGAACAATTTTCCGATAGCCGAACTTACTGCGATGGTCTTATAATTATTTGGATCATTGCGATCACCCTTCTTATATATTAAGGAAAGAGCCGACTTACTCCAATCTTCCGGATAACAACCAGAAGTTAAAATTTGGTTGAAGAGTTTTGATAAACTATCTGTCATGCATGGGCCAACTGCCTTCAGCAAACTGTTACTGATATTGTCAAGACCCGACGCTTCCCTACTTTTCAATTCGCGCAACTTTGAGAGTATTTCCGATGTTGTGATAGGACTGTTGTTCAACTTTATTTTTATTTCCGGACAAAACGAATTATCATCATTAATAACTCCAGTAACTCCATTTTTAGAGTGCAATTTGGAGAAAAATTCTACTGCGGTGTCGGGATTAAGTTGATTGTCACAATTCTTCTTTTGTCGCAGTTTGTCAATAAGGTTCTAGTATTGTTTTGGGTCGGTAGATTCCAAATCATCCAACTGTTTGTACAACGCACAAAAAAATGTTTCTTTTTAAACTTTGTTTCCTTTTGTATGCCCTCCGTATTGTAAAATACTTGATTCGTAAACTATCATTGAATGGATCATGCCGCCTTTGATTTACAACTTCGTTTAAATCATTTTTCAAACTTTTGCATTTATCATCAAACCACCGCCGTTTACGCATCGTGTTACCCTTATGGACCGGTAATCTCATGCACGCAGAATTGTTGATTGATTTCAAGATTGACATGAAATCTTGCACAGCCTCAGATGTACCCTTACAATCAATGCTGTAATCATTTCTTAGGAATTTGTTATGTTCTAGTTTAACGTTACTGTTATTAAGACGTTGTATAGCTTTCTCATTGCTATCCGATGTCCATTTCAGTTTAGTTTGTTTTGAATATTTATATTTGTATTTTCCCTCCGTTGACAGGTTGCCTTTTACATCATATTTGAAGTGAGTAACAAGCTGACAATGATCGGAAAATTCAGAGGGCAATTTTACGCAAAAGTAATCGACATCACAGAAAAACATTTCCGATATAATAACGTAGTCAACAACACTGGCTCCATTATACTGATAGCTCGTGAAATGACCTAGTGTGTCTCCCATTTTTCGCCCATCAACTATCCGCAAACCCGCACTTCTACACATCGCCAGAAGTTGTTTACCAAATACATTAACATGTCGATCCTTGTTTGCTCTTTGTTTCTCGGTGTCCAAAATGTAATGATCGGAAAGAGGAAGGTGTTTATCATTATCGCCTACAACGTGATCCGGTTTCTCTCCAACTCTGGCATTAAAATCACCAGCAAGTACAACCATATCATGAACTTGATATTCAAGTAAATGCGTTTGAATATTTTCAAAGAGTTTCATTTTCATTTCTCTTCTTGTATTCCAGTAACTTGAATTGCTTGGGGGAACGTATGCAGATATAAAAACAATCTTATTGTCCAAACCAAACATATTTCCTTTAAATTCAACGCACAATGCAAATTTCATCTATCATTTTTGTGTTTTCAAAAAATGGTTTGAAACATGTTTTATAATAAAAAGCCAATACTTCTTCTATCTCCATTTTGCCTAGGAAGTTCGACTTGCTCATGCACAGGTAAATGAATGTCGCTCTCCTGGTTTTGCCAGGTTTCAGCTTATGTAATGAAATCATTATTAATAATGCACTTGAAAAAATCTGGATGTTGGATTTTGACTCCCTGGACATTCCAAGTTGTGAAAGTCGCCTTTTGCGGCGTAATAGTTCTCTGATTATTCAATTCAATCATTATTGAAGCTAGGTACTACTGAAGTCGGAGCGTAATGCGATTTTGGGACTAACATCCATATGAAATTAATAATCGTTATGAAACAAACGATATAATAGTGATCAATATGACTACGCTTATGGGTATTTATGGCAAAGACAAGAATGCTTAAATTACAGTACTTGTATAGAATACGCACTCAAACTGGAATGAGACGTTCGATAAATAATTTGTATACATTTAGATTGGATAAAACTTCACTTCATACGTCGTATTGTAAATACGTCGTATAAGTTCAATGTCATCAAATCAAAAGGTAACTGCTTTTAAGTTGAATGCGTTTAACAATATTGTTACAGAGTCAAATAATTTGCAGTCAACATGTTGGTTATGAATGTTCTGCTGCTCAGATATAAGACATTCTGTATACATTATATACCCATATATACGGTATATCAGAATGAAGTGTGAACAAATATCTGTCACAGAATCATTCCCGTGACACTACAGGTACTATATTTGATAAAACTGGACGTAATTCAGAGATATCCCTCTGCATTGAGAACATCATTTTGTGTACATCAACTGCTATCTCCCTTCCCGGTATCGCTGAATGATCTATGTGTGAATTATATTTCTGAAAGTTACCTACAAATGATTCACGTCCTCCCTGTGTCACAAATCTATTGTTATACAAACACTTTTGATGTCTTGGGGCACCATACATTATTTCTCGCCCAAGAACTTCGAGACTCTGGTCACTGGGATGCCAATTATCGTAAAAGTTTGTCCGACTGACAAAACCCCCGCGACTTGAAACGCTTGGCGCGTGATCAATAAATATACAATGCATTTTGTCACAAACACTGCGATAACATTCAATTGTCTCAAATATAATCCTTTTCGAATATATGTTAATCGTCATGGATTTTCTTTCCCTAACCCTTTGAACCTTAGCGCCCACTTTTCCGGCCGGGAACATGATATGTTATAACGTCATTAAATAGGATGGCTGTTCAGTAAATGTGTGGGTAGACCAATCAATATTTTCAACGTGCATCCCGTTGAAAATATTGATTTGTCTACCCCAAATAATGAACATGGATTTTTCTAATTGCTGACATTGAACTGGCATGGAAGATACCACTAGAGTTTAAAGGGTTAAGTCCCTCTTTATCTGTGTATGAGCGTATTTGTTTTTTTAGGATTTCTTATCTCAAGTTATCTCAAGAAAAGCAATAATTCAGATTATTATCATAAAAATAGCCGTAAGGCTGGGATTTCAAGAGAATATAATCTTCAGTAAGTCACACGATGGGGTGAGTAACAATAACTGAGTGGAATATTTTGGACGAAATATTTTTTAGCTCACCTGACTGAAAGGCGGTGGGAGCTATTGCCATCACTTGGCGTCTGTCATCCGTTATCTTTTGAAACTTGTCTTCTTCTTCAAAACCACTGGGCCAAATTCACACAAATATGGCACACCGTCTTTGGAGTGCACCCTTTCTACTTTGTTCAAATGAAGCTGCTATGGGCTGTAGTTAAGCCCCAAAAGCCTAATTGCGTTTTAAAAAACTTCTTCTCATAACTACGAGAGAGAATGCCTTGATATTTGGCATGGAACTTTCTGTGGTGGTGATGATTAAATTTTGCTCAAGGCAAATTTGTGGGTCAATATTTGGGTTCTCTGTGAGATCATGACTTTTTGGGGCTCCACCCAAATATTGTATTTCAAGAATCGATGGGCTAATTTGAACCAAATTTAGCATATAGCATAATAGGGTAATAAGTACTTGATTGATGCCCCAATCCCGGAATGTTATTCTACGAAACAGCTCTAGGCCCTTCATGCTTGCATGAGAGGCCGTGCATTCCATTTTTTGTTCTCGCGAACTGTGTTAAGCCTTCATAAAAACTTTTAATCCATTTTTTTTTCAACAATGGGCAAGGCGGGTTTTATTTTGCGTTTATAAAAGTGTGAATATTACAAGCAAAATTAGGAACAGTAACAACCACTGATTGATTGGATCATTGTTTTAGTTCCACCTGTAGTCTGTAAGTCCATATAATGTCACAACAGAATAACCGCATCAGGAAAGGATAGTTAATCGTACCTCTGCTCAACTTAACTTAACATGAGACATAAATGGTGCCATATACGTCTTATTCAAAAATAGAGGTTTATAATGTAGGAATTATATATTGACAATTTTAACTTATTTAACCCGTCAATATGTCTTCCTTGACTACTAGAATGGTCAAAAACCTTCTAATGGTCAAGAAAGGCATATTTAACCCTTTACCCAACGTAACGGCCAAACACGGCCAGCGTTATTCACGAAATACGCCATTCAATTTTCATTATTTTTTCATTTTTTGTCACAAAACACAGCTTATGACACCTCATTGGAACGAGCAAACCGAGCTCGTTCTAATGATAGGTCATAAGCTATGTTTTTGACGTAAAATTTGAAAAAAAATAGTTATTCAAGAATTTTGATTGCAAGTATCGTCTGCTTTTCGTTTTAGGTAAAGGGTTAAAAAAGCTTTTGGCTCTTCTAAGATTACTGGTATTGGTCTCGTCGAATCCATTAGATGAGGGTATGAGTATTGCAACAGGAGAGTCTATATGTGAATGCTTATGTTCGCACGATCATGAAAAGAAGATGCTAGAGATGTGTGTGGGCGACAAGCATAGGACTTGCAGCATATAAGCCAAAACCCGTATTGGTAGTACTTAGTGTCAGAAGACAGAAGTTCTAGAATCCAAGAGAGTGTTGATTGTAGAATATCTGTCTATTATACGTCTGTGATTATCGATTCCCTTATTTCAAGATGAGTTAATTTATTTATTTATTAATTTATACATTGGTGGTTAAGGTCACATACTTATGCACAATGGCTAATCATGACCGTGATAGTTTTACGGGTCTAGGAACCCGAAGAGAACCCCCGAGCAACAATGAGCAGCTGCCAGCTTCCCAACATCGTAACTCCGCACAGTAGCACAGGCAGGGTTAGATTTGAAGACATGCGCACCATCGATGTTAGTACACGGCGTCATCGTGCCCCCGTGTAGATAATCAGGGTTAAGTGCCTTTCCCAAGGACACTACGCGGGAGGCCGAATCGATCGCTCAGACGGTCACTCATCCTAGGATTAACCGGGCTCGACGTTGCTTCGGTGATCTGACGAGAACCGGTTACCGCAACGCCACCGCGCCCCCTCAAGATGAGTTAAAGAGTCGTACGTGGCGTCACTCTTTTAACAAATTGTTCGACAGCTTATTTGTTCCACAATATTCGTCTGAGGAATGCCTTTCTAGTCACTGCTTGATTAACTCTTGAACTTATTGAAGAAACGACACAGACGCGTTTATCAAACAATGCTCTAATTAGTGTTCAACCGATTATCAAAAATGGCCGCTGACTGATTACCGGTTATTGATCTCACAATCGGCAAATTCCGATGCCGAAACCGATTGTAATACCGTGCAGTACTAGACAAGTCGAGGCTCGAAAGAACTACATTAAACTGAACATTTTTCACGGTGTTAAACTTCGTTGACTCAGGTCGCAGTAAAATTACCAGTCGTGCACACTTGGGCGGTAAACGTGGCTCTCAGAGCCACGTGTACCGCCCAAGTGCGCGCGACTGGTAATTTTTCTGCGACCTGAGTCAATGGAGTGCAACCTTCACTTTTCCGGTATGAACTAAGAATACACATTCTGGTTGTTTCTCAACTTTATTGAAGGGTAGCATTGACACCATTTTACATTAAAAATTGCAATTGTAGAAGATAATAAAATGCGATTAATGAATCATCACAAAATGCTTGGCAACAATCGGTTGAACCGAATTTCCAGGAGCCGTTGCCGTTGTCATCATATTGCCCACAGTCGGTCGATTGGGGTGGCCGGTTCTGATCATCGGTTGGGCACTAGCTGTAATAGTGGATTGGGGATTAGTTGAATCGAACACTCTACTATGGGGATTTATACTACTGCGACGCCTTCTCTTTTGGTCTCATGTTCGGGGAGCATCCATCCGCTCTGCTGATATCATGTTTCAGAAAAAAAGAACATAAGCCAAATATTCGATGTAGCCCGCATGCACACAGTGTAATATAAAGAAAGTAGTGGGGTGAGGTTGTAGACTAGGTCCGCCTCAGCATGAATTTACAGCTGATGTCTGGTCTCGCAACCTCGTCAGAGAGTGTTCTACCATAAGATTCCTTAGACTGTTATACACACAGATGTGAACAAATTGGGCGAACAAAAGTTCCGCTCGCCTCAAGGAATACAAGGCGATCGAGTTCGCGTTCCCCATTTGTACTGGATCTCAAACAAGTAACACACATTTTTACAAGAATTATTCTTGGTATTCATCTCTTCCAGGACCATAATATAAGTTATTGTGATGAATTGACGGTAACATGGTCTGAGGTTGGCGGCTCGGAGCTTATGTTCAACCGAGACGCGAAACGTCAAGGTTAAACATAGGCTCGGAGCCGCAAACCTCAGACTATGTTGCCGTCAACTCACCACTATAACGTATATGTTCGAAAAAGACACTACCTACATCGTGAAACACGAGAGACTTATTTACTAAACTTGTGACCGTTAAAAGGTGCCTTGTTCAAGGCAAATTCTAACGATCACAGGCTGAATAAATAAACCTCTCGTGTAGCCTACCACGGCAGTGGATAAATAATCAATAAACCTGATGAACTCATTCCATCTTAGTTCAAATCGTAAATCGGTTTGTAATTTAAACAACACTTTATCGTTAATACCGTCAGCTGCACGTGTGAAACATCCAGTAAAAATGTAGCGGCTTGCCAGTCACTCCGTTGATGAAGCAATTACGAAACGGGTGACGTTATTTCAAACATCTCGCGTGGTGACATCATAGGGTAACATTCGCTTCTGGATTCGTAAACATGAATGAAACTACTCCATCTCACATCCAATCAGAGGGCGAGGAGTTTATTCTTATTGGAACATTATACATCATAACGATAAAAGGTGTCGACGTATTGTTAAACTTTGGGATGAAGAGCCTTCACTGTTTACGTTTCGGGAAATACTCTAGCTGCCTATCGGGGGAGCGCAGATCCTCTAGTTGGAAAATGTCCGAGCTCGTTCCAATGAGGGGTTCACCTGATATGATTCTTGTTGAAATGATTTTCCCGGTGTTTTATTTATGCTGCAATAAAGGATATATATGCCTAAGGGAATAAACTGTATGAAGATAAAATAACACATAAACACACAATAAATGCGTTTAAGGACTACATTATAATGTAGACTTTATTACTTCAATCGTTTCGGATAATGTACAGTGTAGCCAAATAGATAATTCATTAACATTAATGTTAATTACAGTAGTGGGGAGTTTCGAAGGGAAAACTAGCCTGGCAAGAGCAAAGTGGGCGGCACAGATAAAACGCCCACAAAATTGATAAAGGATAAGATGGGGAAGCAAAACCCATACAGATCCAAGTCAGGACCCCAATGGATGGGTTGAGGTGGGAGGGGGATTTTTAACGCTTGTCACCTCAACATTTTGTCAGTGAATGAATCACAAAACAAGATGATCATGTGACCAGAATTCCTTGTAAAATCGCATTGGCCATGACAGCAGCGTGCAAATGGAACTATCCTTTCTAAACCATGATTGAACATTGGGAATGAGTGAAACAATTAGAGCTCCACTGACCCAAATTGATTTGGAATAAATATTATAAAACCCATTAACCCCCAATTGTACTTGAGTACTGAGTGAACCAGAGAAATTCATTGCTGCATAAAGTCAACCATCATTCTTCTGGTTTTGTATTTATGCTGCAATAAAGGCTATATATGCCTAAGGGAATAAATTGTATGAACAGAAAATAACACATAAATGCGTTTAAGGACTACACTGTAATGTAGATTTTATTACTTCAATCGTTTCGGATAACGTACAGTGTAGCCAAACAGATAATTCCCTAACATTAATGTTAATTACAGTAGTGGGGAGTTTCGAAGGGAAAACTAGTCTGACAAGAGCAAAGTGGGCGGCATAAATGAAACGCCCAAAATGCTCATATCCAGCCACAGAGCAGAGAGGAGCATTCCGCCCACAAGCACAAAAGAGGGAGAAAATCCCACAGACAAAACACCAAAAGGGAAACAATAGCCAACTTGAAACTCCCCCAGGAACAACTGATGCCGGTAAACAAGTGATTCAAAATGAGTCCCAAGCCAGGCCCACGTACCGTTACACAATGAGGGGGTACAAACCCTACCACACGGAAATATCATACACTAAGTATAATGTGCAGATGTGTGAAGCCAGACACAAGTTGCACATTAGACTGTATACCGTGGCCAACGATAGCCGACAACGGGAAAACACCTGCAGCAAAATAAGCAGAGAGGTCTGCAACAGACCCCTGGGAAAAGGGTGTAACTAACTATGCCTGGGCAAGGCCCGGGAATCATTCAGTGACTTACACAGAAAATTCGTCATTATTGACCTATGCAGTCAAAGAATCAAATGTAAAACAAAAAATTCAATGTGCATATATACAAAGAAAGTATATAGAGCAGGCCTCGAAGCTAAGAACCCACATGATGCCCCAGCACCACGGGTATGTAGGACCAGCCTAAAGTAAACACACCCAACACAATAATATACAAAAAACACACAAAGAGCGTATACACAAGTGTTAAAACTGACACTTTCATGGTGTTAAACCCATTCTAACTCTTAGGGTTTGATTTTAACAATCAAAGAGCAATGCTTTAAGCACTTAGACATTACAATCGTCAGACATCTGAAACTTGAATGGATGGCACTTCCCATGTGTCTAGCATTGGTGGTTCTTCCAGAATCGTCCATAATTTGATTTGCGCTTGGTGGGTACATAATTGAAAGGACACAACGCAGATGACGCTGATCAGGCTCGAAAGTTCGAGCCTGATCCGCGTCATCTGCGTTGTTTCCTTTTAAGTGTCACGACATTACACTTGTCAAGTGGTATTATTGTAACACCTGTCAAGTTCTGGGATATCTACACTTGAACAAAGTGCTAGTTCAGCACTTAGTAAGTGTTAAATACAGCACTTCAAGTGTAGTTTTTAACACTTTAGATTTTAGCGTGTAGCTCAGGTCTCTAAGCCAACGATACACACAGTGCCCAAGCACCATGTGCAGGTAGAACCTTCAATAAATATCATTCAGAACTATAATGATTCAAAAACACATACATGGATACAGAGTGCCCAAGTCAAAACTGCAAATCAACAGCACAAATGGTACCCGAGCACCATTTGTATCATGTACAAACATTACATAACAACAATCAGCACTATTATATGGAAGATATACACATACAGAAAGAACCTATTGCTCAAGTTTATAAGTCATCAGCACACAGTGCCCAAGCACGATGTGCAAGCTATAGCAGCATGAAAAAAGAAACAATAATCTGCAATTCCACAAGCAATAGACACATAAAGAGAGCCCACAGCTCAGGTCACCGAGCCATCTGCACAAACGATGCCCAAGCACTGTCTGGATGCGGCACAAGTATTAATGACGAACGGACTGCACTAGACAGAATAATCCTACATGAGAAAAGAAAAAATAATCCCACTACTGTCCATGCAGAGTGAACTAACAACCGGAATACCGCACACAGCTTCCAGTGTCATTGAATCCACAAACGTAAGTCCAAGACTTAATGTAGCGAGGGACAGTGAATATAGGACTGAAAGGCATTTGATTTCCAACGGCCCATAAATCTAATTTGCGCATCAGAATAACCATTACTGACAGCCCACGTTACCGCCAATCCTGAAACTATGTCCTTTGAAGACTGTGGAGCTCAAATGGCAGAAGTTCAAGCATCTTTTAAATATCGTATCAAAATTACGACAAAAAAAACAGGGGTACATTGGGGAAAGCGAAAAGCGGACCATCTACCACCCCCGAAGAGACATAACGTTGTAACAACTGACCAGGACAAAAATCAGCATCTGGACGAGACCTAATAGTAACATAATGGGGAGACCTCCCCATATTATGTTTAAAATGACGAAATGCCAAAATAACAGTAAGGCCCAAATCCCCAGGCTGGAAACGCACATCCCCCAGCTGAAGAACCCGAGACGTTTGTTGTGAAGTTACTGGACATAATTCCCCAATTCGAGCAAAAGCAAAAAATGCAATGCTAAAAAGGGATTGGTACAAGCTGCACCGATAAGCACTAGCACTGCAATTAGGTAGACTGCAAAGCAATCGATGCGTTAAGGGCAAAGTGAGAGTTAGGCGGATATCACTTGATGGACGCAAATGCTGAAATCCAGCTAACAGTTTCTTAACAAGAAACTGCTGAGTTGGATCAGACAAATTATAAATTTTGTGAAAATAGGAAAGGCCAGAAAGGATAGAGAGAATTGACCTAGCCACATAACCAGAATCAAACAAGTGAGCAATAAACAAGCAAATAATATCAATGGGAATTGGTAAACAACTGCAGAAATGTAATGCTGTACAAAAAGACACATAGCTACGATAAGTTGCATTATATGACTTTACAGTAGATGGACCTAAGGCATTGTTCATTAACCTCGTAAGGGTCCCAGTAAGTTGGTCAAACTGAGTTCCTCTGGAATGAAGACTGGCAGGCTGGAGCAGTGAGGTGCGAGTCTCTTGAAATCTGCAACCTGTAAACGAAAAAGAGAATCTGCTAACGCATTTGACTTCCCGGGAACATGTTTAGCTTTAACCCCCTTCACTCTGATGTCAAAATACCAAAATTTCAGAAAGCTGTTTTTTTCCCATAATTCGCCTTGGGATTTCTTTGGAACCACACCAATGGGCTATACTACTAAAATCGGAAACGGAGATACATACAGAGTATCATGATAATCTGCATGTCCTGTGATTTGTATCAGATTCGAGGTGGTGTCCAGAATGGGATCTCAACGAGCCGGCTTTGCCGGCGAGCTGTGTTCCCATTCTGGACACCACCGAGAATCTGATGCAAATCACAGGATATGCACATTATCATGATAATTCATTTATCTAACAATTCTGTCACATAAACAGATTAAATCTTAACCCTTTACACGTAACGGCCAAAACCGGCCAATGCTATTCTCAAAAAATCGCCAATTAATTTTCATTATTTTTTTAATTTTTTGTCTCAAAAACATAGGTTATGAACCCTCGTTGGAACGAGCTCGTCGAGCCCGTTCCAATGAGTGGTCATAACCTATGTTTTTGAGACAAAAAATGAAAAAAATTAGTTATTCAAGAATTTTTTTTTTTTTTTGCAAGTGTCGTCTGCTTTTCATGTTAGGAAAAGGGTTAAATTATTTTTAAACACTTTTGGGACATTATGTTCGGTCGATCAATGAATCGCACCTAGAATGTATCTATGTGTCTTGTACCAACCGCTTTTGCAATAAAATTTATTACAAAAGTGATTAACGCGTACCAACCACTTTTGTAATAAAACCACTTTTGTAATAAACTAACCATTATTGTAATAAACTCATTTCGGTGATAAATCGCAGACGTCCATTTTATAGTCGGACATTGGGGTGGGGTGAGGGACTAGTTTACCTCAACATGTTTGTGTGTCGTTCAATGGAATAACGTGTCCATTCACCTGTTGAAACTTGGTAGTGACTGAAGAAACAACGAAAGCACTTTTACAAGAAACCTTATTACAAAAGTGGTTATCGCGTACCAACCACTTTTGTAATAAAACCACTTTTGTAATAAACTAACCATTTTTGTAATAAACTCATTTCGGTGATAAATCACGGACGTCAGTTTTATAGTCGGACATTGGGATAGGGTGAGGGACTAGTTTACCTAAACATGTTTGTGTGTCGTTCAATCGAATAAGGTGTCCATTCACCTATTGAAACTTGGTAGTGACTGAAGAAAGTGCGAAAGCACTTTTACAATAAACTTTATTATAAAAGTGGTTATCGCGTACCAACCACTTTTGTAATAAAACCACTTTTGTAATAAACTAACCATTATTGTAATAAACTCATTTTGGTGATAAATCACGGACGTCCATTTTATAGTTGGACATTGGGGTGGGGTTAGGGACAAGTTTACCTAAACATGTTTGTATGTCGTTCAATGGAATAACGTGTCCATTCCATTCACCTTTTGAACCTTAGAAGTGACTGAAGTAACCACTTTTGCAATAAACTTTATTACAAAAGTGGTTATCGCGTACCAACCACTTTTGTACTAAACTAACCATTATTGTAACACACCTATTTTTGTGATGAATCACGAACGTTCATTTTATAGTTGAACATTGGGGTGGGTTGAGAGCTAGTTTACTTAAACATGTTTGTGTGTCGTTCAATGGAATAAAGTGTTCATTCACCAGTTGAAACGTGGCAGTGTCTGGAGAAAGTACGCAACCACTTTTGCAATAAAGTTTATTACAAAAGTGGTTATCGCGTACCAACCACTTTTGTAATAAAACCACCTTTGTAATAAACTAACCATTATTGTAATACACCTATTTTTGTGATGAATCATGGACGTCCATTTTATGGCCGGACGGTGTGTTTGTTTGGAGAGGGGGTAGCACAAAGTAGCGTCAAATCTATTCCCAAATTTGATGGGCGCTAAAATCTTACTGCACACGGATGGATGGGGAAAGCTGGGTTTGACGTCTATCGTTTTTGATATGTCTGCCCGAATTCCTCCTACGGGCGCAGTTTGTCTTAAACCCCGTAGTTCCTATCGATCTTGTTGTCCCTTTTTATACGTCGGGTTGAATTCTTCCGCACCCCCCCCCTCCCCCCCGCACACTGTTAACCCCAAATGAGGCGAGAAAATTATAAATTTTATTGCACACTATTGACTTGTGTTAGTAAATTATCACAATACAGGTGGACGTGCATCAGCCACCAACATCGCTGAAGTTAAGCTCCGTTGAACCCGGTTAGTCTATTGATGGGGTGACCATTCAGTGATTGATTTGGTTTAACACTTCGTGCCCTTAGGCAAGGTACTTTACCTCGACTGCTCGCATGTGGAGCGGGTGGGGAAACTGACTGTGTTCTGAGATGGACTGGTGTGCACGCGTCTTAACCTTAATTATCCTGACTGTGTTGTGAAGTTCGTAGTACTGATGTGCAGTGCGTAGTGCAGTCTTGGCTTATGTGACGTTGAAGAGGTTATAGGGTCTCGTCGCTGCTTGGCGATTCTCTTCTGGTACATCGGCTTCCTCCACTCAAAAAACTGTCACCGACACAAAATAACTCAGACTATATAAGTGTCGTAAAACACCAATAAATAAATAAATACATTAGTCAATAAATAAATAAATAAATAAATAAATAAATAAATAAATAAATAAACCCACTGAATACCGTTTCCCGTCGAATGGAACAATGAATGCTGTGAAAATGAGCACATTGCGCGCAAAATCATATGTCTCAAATTGAAGATTATGAAAATGAGTTCAATGCGTGAAATATCGTACGTATCATAGCCTCATTTCGATATTTTTGGATCCACCGAGTCACTAACTAGGACTCATTAAATGGATTCTAAGGAAAATCATTTTATATACAGGTTCTTTCTGCTTTCAATGGAGATAACTCTTGTTATTTTTTTAAACAATAAACAGAGAGGGAAAATAGAAGAAGAGGAGCCTCCGCCGCTTCTTGTGCCCTTATCCCCCCCCCCCCCCGGTTTCTGCTACCTGACCGTCTCTGTCCCTTGCTGCCCATACCCCAAGAGCCTCTGGTTCCCTGCCGCCTCTGCCGCCTCATCATGAGAGCTCCTGGTCCCCTTTGCCCCTGCCGCTGCCGTCCATCGTGTCTGGAAGACGCGATATTTTCAGAAAAAATTCCATCCATGGATAGTTTTTTAGACATTGTCAAGCTGTTTTGGGTAATTCTATATTTAATATCGGTTGTTTGGGGTAATTCCATGCTTTCCCAAAACACACTCCGTACAAACATTGGATCCGGAACATTTCCACGTCCCAGCTACAACATTAACATGGTTACCAGAGTAAAATCCACTAAAATACACGATAGTCGGGTTCATTTGTGTAATTCTATATTACCGGAATATACTCCCCTCGAATCAAACATACCCTCAAAACATACCCCTGATCTTATACCAAGAGGTAAGGTTTCGTCAGCAGGCAACCACGTGACACTTGAGAAATCAAGATGTCGCCCGTATACACAAAATGGACGACCAAAACACGTGTCCCCATATACACCCAAGCTGCGCACGCGCATTCGAACCTCGTATCGCTATGGCAATGACGTCACAACATAACCACGTACATTGGTTACATGTCAACACAACATGGGCGCCCGCAGTCACGTGACATGACGTGACTTCCAAGATCCATCCGAATTTCAAGAGGGCGCCTTTAGCTGGTCTACTGCTGTACTAAACGGCTGCTCTTAGGGATGTGATAGCAGGTCTGATTCTGCAACCGTGAAAGTGGGCTCACATCATATCACTTCTGACACATGAATCTAAACTTTCGCCGTTTTGTTTTTTTGTTTTGTTTTTTTTTTTGAATGAACATAACAAATATAACAAATATTGAGTATCCAGTAGTAAACTCAACTGCACGTTATCCCTCTAGTCTTGTCTCTCCGCGTGCCACAAGTCAAGTAAACATGCCCCTTTGCTTTTTGGTACACGAAAGAATGGCGCAACTTGGACGCTGATGATAAACTGGATTCAACTTTGATCCCTTTGCATCCATGAAAAGGATTCACCACTGGCCCGATTGCTCGCTCTGAAAGGGAGTAATAAATTACGTGCAGTCGCACATGTAATCTTATCAAACATCTGAGTCTGAACGTTCATGAACCTAATTTAGCACTGTAACAATTGACTGCGGGCCGATTGGTATATTGCCATACCGGAAGGATGAGTGTTTCATTTGGCAATATAACAGTTGGCAAATGTATAGTAGTGAAAAGAAATTTATTTACTCTGATCTAGTCCTTCCACATAACACGAAACCAGTTACGCATGCCCCTGATCTTGTGCCGCATGGACGGGCTGCGCAACGGTTAACTTATCCGTAGCAATAAAATCTGAACTTTCATCGTTCTTGAAAAGAAATAACCTATGCTTAATGCAGAATAGTAACAGTGACCACTCATGGTCAATCTGACGCGTTCCCTCCATGTGCTACCAACCAACTGAATATCTTGCTTTACATGGGACATTGACCCCCCCCCCCCCCCAATTCAAAGTGGATCAGCGCATCAAAACCCGTGACCAGATATAAAAAAGATGTTTATTCCATTTTAAATTAATATTATTAACGCTTTCATTACCGCATTTGGCAACTCAAAGCTCCTTATGTGCCAATCCTGCTGACATGGAATGTTTAGTCGAGCAAGCCAGTCAGCTGTACACTGAAGTTTTGTCCAACTGATGTAAACGTCCTGTCTTTTTAGAGTGACCTATTAAACAGATTTTGATAACTTGTGTAACTTGTTTTTCCTTTTTATTTTTTTTTTCGTTATAGGAATTACACCGCCAGACATGTGCTGTGGTAGACATACCCTCTCTGACCCAACAACACAGCAGTATATTTTACCATGTATCGTGAGCTGCGCGCTTATTAATTACCCACACAATCCACTCGATAAGCAGTGTTACAGCCGGTAATGTAATACACTCTATTATGCAATAAATTTATTGCATTATCGGTTGCATTGGATGTCAAACCTAACCTATAATGCAATAAATTTATTACATTATTGGTTGCGTTGGATGTCAAACCTAACCTATAATGCAATAAACTTAATACATCAGCGGTTGTCTTGCATGGAAAACTTAACTGCAAACGCAATAAATTTATTACATTATCGGCCGCGTAAGATGGCAAACCCAACCTATTTTGTAATGAATTTATTAGATTATCGGTTGCGTTGGATGGCAAACCTAACCTATTATGCAGTAAATTTATTAGATTATCGGTTGCGTTGGATGGCAAACATAACCTATTATGCAATAAATTTGTTACATTATCGGTTGCGTAAGATGGCAAACCTAATGTATTATGCAATGCATTTATTACATCATCGGTTGCGTTTGGATGGCAAACCCAACCTATTATGCAGTAAATTTATTGCATTATCGGTTGCGTTGGATGGCAAACCTAACTAATTATGCAATAAATTTATTACATTATCGGTTGTGTATGATGGCAAACCTAACCTATTATGCAGTGAATTTATTACATTATCGATTGCGTTGGATGGCAAACCTAACCTATTATGCAATAAATTTATTACATCATCGGTTACGTTGAATGACAAACCTAGCCTCTTATACAATAAAGTTTATTGCATTATCGGTTGCTTTGGATGACAAACCTAACTTATTATGCAGTAAATTTATTACATTATTGGTTGCTTTGGATGACAAATCTAGCCTATTATGCAGTAAATTTATTAAATTGTCGGTTGCTTTGGATGAAAAACCTAACCTATTGTGCAATAAATTTATTACGTCATCGGTTACGTTGAATGACAAACCTAACCTATTATACAATAAAGTTTATTGCAAAAGTGGTTACGTACCTTCTTCAGTCACTTCCAAGTTTCAACATGTTAATGGACACGTTATTCCATCGAACGACACACAAACATATTTAGGTAAACTAATCTCTCACCCCACCCCAATGTCCGACTATAAAATGGACGTCCGTGATTTATCACCGAAATGAGTTTATTACAATAATGGTTAGTTTATTACAAAAGTGGTTTTATTACAAAAGTGGTTGGTACGCGTTAACCACTTTTGTAATAAACTTTATTACAAAAGTTGTTGTATTACAAAAGTGGTTGGTACAGTGCCTGTTATGATAGCCCGTAGCGCTACCGGAAACGAGTCGTCTATATGATACGGACTAAGAATGAGTCGTCTATATGATACGAAATCGGAACACATTATGTGATACGTACCGTTTCTAGTGGTTTTCAGGCCAAAATCTATATGATTGTTAGATAAACAGAAAGGACCCGCCAAGCGACCCGTCAGGACTTCTTCGGAAATTTTCTTCTGCACACTATCCGGAAAATCAAAAGCAGACTGGAGGTCTTTTGAATCCTTACACTGAACCACACCCGAAATGCCCAGACGAAACCCCGCTCGGAAGCCGTCAACTAAATAAGCAGCAGACTCTGGGTCGTAACCCAATAACAATTCACTGAGTACCCCTACTTTGATTGGGGTTACTACCGATGGATCCCTCGCGAAAGGACTGCTCACCCGAGTTATTGACCTTTGGAAACCGAATTACGGCGTGAAGAAATGTACCTGCCAGGGCATTTGGAAGCACTATGATCCTGATTGCAATGGAAGCACTGATGAGAAAAACATTTTCCCACACACCCGAAGCCATCATGGAAACGGAAACAAAATCCCTTAGGAATAGACTGACTGACTGACTAACTGAGCGAGCACGAACTGAAGATTTTTTGTTTGCAAAATTTGCATGGGTGGAACCTGTGGAAGACCTCACACTAGGCATGGCTTTCAAATGCAATTCCCAGTGAATGGAGTCCCAAGCTAAAGATGGATTTAACTGTTTCAATAAACAAAAGTGATGATCATAGAATGCCCAATCATAGCCAATTTTGTTCAAATGGCGAACCATAGACTGATATTGCAACAGGGACTGAATTTGATCTGGAAATGTTTCGACATTCCCTGTAAAATCTCACACAGCAGCGTGAAAATTGAACTATCCTTTCTAAAACATGATTGAACATTGGGAATGAGTGAAGCAAATAAAGCTCCACTGACTCCCAATTGATTTGGAATAAATATTATATAACCCATTGGGGGCGCGGTGGCTCAGTTGGTAGAGGTGCAGGCTGCAAGCCGAGAGGTCCTCGGTTCGAATCCCACCTGCGGCAACCACGTTGTGTCCTTGGGCAAGACACTTCTCCCCGATTGCCTACATGGGGGCACGATGACGCTGTGTACTGAGGCGTACTGCACGTCGATGGTGCGCATGTCTTCAACCAATCTAACCCTGCCTGTGCTGCGGTGCAGAGTTACGATGTTGGGGAGCTGACAGCTGCTCGTCGTTGCTCGGTGGTTCTCTCCGGGTACTCCGGCTTCCTCCACCCGTAAAACTGTCACGGTCACGATTAGCCATTGTGCATAAGTATGTGACCTTAAACACCAATAAATAATAAATAAATAATAATATAACCCATTAACCCCCAATTGTACTTGAGTGAACCAGAGAAATTTAAAGTCAACCATCATTCTTCTGGTTTTGTATTTGTAAATTACGCGGGTGGATCCGGCCGATTCGTTAAGGAAAGGTTCTGTATTGTAAGGATTACATATCAGTGCAGTTTAATAAAAAATTCCAAACTTTTGGGAACAATTCCAGCAAACTGTATTTTATGACGTTTTATCATCCTAGCGACCAAACACTTTAATGTAATATGCTCCAATGGGTGCATCGCCGTATGTTTCGCTAGTAACTGTAATGGAGTTATCTGGTTCTTGTTCGCTATGTCCATGTGAGTGTGGTTACTTAGTATCACAAGAACGGTATCATTATCAAAATCAAAAGCACCAGTTCTCTCACTTTGAAAAAGATACTTGTGCATAGCTGTATCTCCATTGTCATCTACCTCGTTGGCTGACATGCCATTTTGCAGAAGCATGCGTAAAAGGGAGGACGACTGAAATCCGTTATACTTTTCAATAATCAGGTGCAAGAGATTTACTTTTGGAGGTGGGTCTATAAACCTCACGTCGAGCTTTATGAATGACTGCAATAGCCTAAGGGCTTCCTTCGGAATTTCAACATCTAGAAATGAAAAGTGTCTTATAAATTCGATGATATAGCTACCATACGTCCGTTTTAGTGGTACCTCACGACTATTTCTTTCCAACAGTTGTAATAAAATAGACAGCAGCTTTATAGTATATTCACACTCCACGTAATGTAAATGTTTCAAAATAGAAAGCCAGTGGGTTGTGAATGAATGTATCAAGAATTCTGCCGCACAGCCATTCAAAAGCAATATCTTTAAATACCTTTCTTCCTTTAAAACAAAATCCAGCATATTTGAGAAAAACTCCATACCGTCAATGTGATGATTCTCTGCTGCATAAAACTTTAACAAATCATCACACAAAATCAGTGTGAGGTGATTGTCAAATTGCAGATGGCGATATGATTTCATGATTGCTTGTTTCAATAGTTCAGATCTATCTGAAAAAATGAAAGCTTCAAACTCGTCGTTGTTTTTAAAGTTATGAGAAACACTCAACATGTCATCAATGATATTTCTGCAGCACTCGAAATCTGGGTATTCCGATTTCACTTCTGTAGCTTCTTTCCAAAAACGAACAGCATATTCCCTATCATTCTGATTGAGGGATGACATTGCTCCGAAAAGCTCCAACATGTGATACTTCTGGTTTGGTAATATAGAATCCAACACAACGCGAAAACTACTCCCAGTCAGGACAAAACTAGGGGACCTAACGTAATCACCAGACCAGTTTTCGATTAAAATATCAACCGGAGTTTCTCCTTTGTGGTTTTGACAGTTCAGGTTTGCTCCCGACTCCAACAAGACGTGGAGTACTTCTTCTTTTCCAGGCCCTGCAGTGAAGGTGCAAAGATAGTGTAGTGGTGAATTTCCGTCATTATCTGTGGCCGTGACGTTTGCCCCGTGAGATATCAGTTCCTTACATACCCCAGCCGAGTGATCTCTCATGCAAGCTAACATCAGAGGTGTTTCTCCCAAGTTGGTTTTACTGTCAACGTTCGATCCCGTGTCGATCATGTTTTTAATTAATTTACTCATAGCCTGCGCGGTGTTTTCATTGTCCACTCCGTGCGAACAAAGACAATGTAAAGGCTGTTTACCGGATCTGCTGCAGAGATTTATATCAGCCTTTTGAAAGTATAAAAGGAAATGTATGAAGACGAAATTAAAATTTTCACATGCCCAACAGAGCAACGAGCAACCATCGCTTGAAGATGGGAAGTCATGTAAGGCGTTAACGTCAAGCTCACACTCTTTAATGAAATATTCTATCAAGTCAAATCGGTTCTTCTCACAAGAAAACGTTACAATTGTCCTATTATTTATTTTTTCCGAAAGTACTGATTTCGCCTCGTTTCCTTTCAACATGTTTTTGATTTTATTCGTGGAATACTTGTCTTGTTCGATCAGGTCAAACACCGCCAGTGCCACACTACGCGCACCTCCGATATCCATCCTGATTTGCACTAACTAGCTGTTGAGTCTTATTTTGTTATCAGATCGAAATTGAAGTGTCTCTTCGGCATCATCCTAGAATGAAAAACAAATACAGTCTAGAGATGGGCAATATACCGAAAAACCGAACCAACATCATGGGGATGCTGAAAAATGGAACCGAACCAATCGTTGAATACCGAAACCGTGTGAATTTTCAAATTTTCTTACATTCACTATTTATAAGTCCCTGTTGAGGCTTGATAACAGTTGAAAGGTTTATTTTCATGTAAGAAGTGACTGATTTTCTTTTCAGTTTTGTTAACCCTCAATGGACTGGGCAGCTGTCTTGAATTCCCACTAAATTCCATCCTTTACATGTCTAATTGCTTAGCAGTGATTTCTAGCCAAGTCTTGGCCGCCTGTTATCTGGTAGAGTGCTGGAAGCCCATATTAGGGCTTTATACTGAAGTGCAGGGACCACAACTTGAAGGCTCATATTCAGTGCACATGCTTTGTATTATCTTTGTAGTGATTTTATTTAGTCTATATGGGATTGCCTTGTTACAATTTATGGGAGAGTGCCCATAGGCACTCTCCCATAAATTGTAACAAGGCAAAGACATGTGTATAATGTTTGATGGCCAAAAATAATTTAGCACTCTACCAGTTAAGACTTTGAATGTACCTAAAAGAGGATCGTCTTCGTTGTTTACGTAATGTAGGTCAACTGACTTGAACTTCATTTTAACGACTTCAAAGAGAGGAGAGGGTGGGGGCATCTAGGTACGATTAATCAATTAATATCGATTATTCCCGACGATTAATCGATTCCTAAATTCAAAACTCGTAACAGCCCTAATATAATGTGGGTAGCCTAATTTCAAAGGTTATTGTGCTGCTTAGTCGAGCTTCGCTGAGCTGAACTAGTTTCGAACTGTGGCGTTCTTCTTCGGTGACATGAAAGCCAGAGGTCACCGTTGGAATATCGTATTATTCACGTACTTCCGAGTGACCCTGACCTCGACCAGAACACACGAATCAGGCGTGATAAGGAACTACATTGGATCTTTACCCTGAAAACCACACATCCTTATGATTTGAACAGGCTTGACGTTCAGTCTTTAGATTGTAAGTACAGTTGCCTTGGACTGGTCGTAATCCATACGTGGGCAGTGATGTCCACGCATGCGTTTAGCAGGTAATAAAAATGATCATCAGCAAAATTTTAACTCATGTACCCGGTGCTTCATTAATTAAATTTTTTGATGATTATTCCTATAATTAATGTTTGGAATAGTTGTGCGTCCGTGGAAATATGTCCTACGCGTGGAAAGTCACCAATCCACGGCGGCCGTACTGTAAAAATATAACAATACATACTATACATTATATGCCATGGGTATACTCCTTACTGGACCCAATTGGAAAGAGCTTAATAAACGTCTCATGTCGGCTCCACCAATGCTCCAGTTCCTTCGGGAATTTAACACTCCACCTCCGGCAGATCGGGATCGTTCGCGTCTATACTATACTTCTAACAAAGTACCTGTCACGATTAGACATTTGCAGAAATACACGATCTTATAAATAAATAGATAAATGGAGTCCGATAAAGTGTATTTCCTCCCTACTCTCAAATTGTGTCTTCACTTCGAGTTTCACAATTCATTATTCAACGCCGATGGGAAGGCCGCTTAGGATGATGCGAACTGCTAAACTTCCCCCCCCCCCCCCCCACACACACACTGCAATACCTCATCTTCGCAACGCCCCTGTGTTTTTGTTAGCTGGGCGCGAGGATTATTCTGTCGGTTTATTTCACTCCCTTGAAATTATTAGACAACGGATATTGGTCCAGTTAAGAGCAAGTAATTGTTGAGTAAACAGTTTAACACGTATGATTTTAGTAGAAAATAAGGCTGATAGATAGTAGAAAATAAAGCCTAGTTTCCATTTGTTACTTTTAATAAACGGAAACAACAGACAGCATCAGAGCTGTCAGTTGTTTTCGTTTATTAAAAAATAACAAAACAAAACTTGGCTTTTATGGCAAACTAAACTCAACTACTTCACAGTAAACGTCCACTTTGGCTCTTTGTTTAGCGGACGTGTTTTAAAAGTAATTTGTAAGTTTTTAATCTTCCCAGGAAAAACAATAGCGAATCTTACCTCCTAAATTTTTCTATTAGTAGAAGGGGGCAGTGACTGTATAATATGTCACGACGCGCACACTGTTGATATAATGAGCAGAAAAAAGTAACAGAACATCAAAAGATGGCGAAAGCGCCGTTTTTTTTTTTCATTTTAAATGGGTTTCAACTGGGGCTGTCACGATTTTAGTCGTCGGAAATAATCGATATTAATCGATTAATCGTACCTAGATGCCCCCCCCCCCCCCCTCTCCCTCTCTTTGAAGTCGTTAAAAATGAAGTTCAAGTCAGTTGACCTACCTTGAGTAAACAACGAAGACGATCCCCTTTTAGGTACATTCAAAGCTTTGATGTTCTGAATTTCGCAAGCTCGCAACTGACGACCGGTCATGATTATTACACAGACGGTTCAAAAGTTCAGAACATCAAAGCTTTGAATGTACCTAAAAGACAAATGCTTCTTGCGGCTTCTTGAGGTTTAACGTCGACGTTCTTGACTTTTTACCTTTAGAAACAATAGTTTTATCATCCAATTTTTTGTTAATTATTAAACTCTAGAACGGGGTAAAATTTACCGATTCTTCGACAACGAAAAATAATTATCAATTTCGGCGAGATAGATCGACAATCGATTAATCGCGACAGCCCTAGTTTCAACTAAGAGTAATAGTGAAATGTTCAAACGGATTGAGGAAAAAATTGAAAAAAAACACCTTCTGTATTTTCATGTTACACTGAGGAAAGATGCCTGAAGTTTGTGAGATGATGCGCACATGTGATGACACAAATTCGCTAACATTTCGAAATTTCTATTTTTATTTTAAATTCCCATACTCGTTTTGCAGGGCATATAGGTACACCCCCTATGGGACCCCCACCCCCACCCCGGGACCGAACGAGACCGGCTTTTCATGTACCTGGACATCTCAAGAGTAGATTTTCAGATGTTACCAAGAAATCATCCTGGCTAGATATGATGTAACCCAAGATGGCGCCCATATGGGTGGGTCAATTTCCTGATTTTACACCATCACGAATTTTTCTCGATTACGAAAAAACTATATGAGATAAGGAACAGGAATTAAATTATTCTATTTCTGACATCTTTCTCCGTATAATAATATCAATCAAGTTAGTGAAATTTTTAGATGACCGTCAAAATGTGCCTCAAAATAGAAGAAAATCGATTCTTCGACACCTTTTTTCGCAAAAAGACCACCCGTTTCCAATTATTATATAATGGACAATCGGGAACTTAATTTGAGTTCTGGCCGGAACCGAATAATGATTTTACACTATCCGGCCGGATAATTATCCGGCCGGAACCGGATATTCTAACTGAACTGTATCCATTGATCAGGTCTTCCAACATATCAAGCTTAGTCAAATAATGATTCAAAACCGATATCTGGGCAAAAAATAATATTTTCATTTTCTTTTGCGGTGATTCAAGTCAGGAAAATATACTCAGTAATGCATGTAAGTTTCATTTATGCACTACTCATGTATGTGATATTTAAAATGTCTTTTCAACATCTAAAGCTATATCACGACCACAACACCAGCAATAAGTCTAGTTTGGCAGAATCTTAAGAAAGACCAATTCCGGCCGGATTCTGAACAAGTTCCGGCCGGAACCGGAACGAGAGGTGAAAGTCAGATTCGGCCGGATAGTTCCGGCCGGAACCATTATCCGGTGCATCCCTAATGGACAAGTTTACACTCTTTGAAGTTGTACGATCGATGGTTGCGGAAAAGAATGTTTGATATAGGTTACAGGAATCAATTGTATACTATTTTGGACACTTTTTCTGCGCAAGATAAAACCAATTTAGTGAGTGAATATCCAAGATCGCCGCCAGAAAAATTCCTCGAAACTGAAGAGCATCAGTAGTAGATCATTTACCCGACTGGGCCCCATTGGATGGACCTAGTGGTGGATCTAGGAAGTGACGTCTTGTCACGTTATCCAATTACGTCATGTTTGGTTGTCCTGGTAATCTGAGTGGACGAGAAGTCGTGCAAAAGAGTTTAATGACATGTTGTTGTTGTCCACCCAACCGTATACAATTTTGCTACGGATTTCAAAACAGCACGTGCTACCCGAAAATGTCAAATTGAATGGGTGGCCGACGATTTTCTTTGTGTTATGTTGTTATAACACGTGCTATTTTGAAATCCGTAGCAAAATTGCATACGGTTGGGTGGACAACAACGACATGTCATTAAACTCTTCGCACGACTTCTTGTCCACAAACATGCAACATTAGAACTATTATATTTCATCCTTTATGCTATTTTTCACATTTGTTTCTATTATACTTTCTTTTTTGACTCAGTAGATGTCAACGAACCCCCTGGTTTTTCTCGCAAAACAAAACATACAACCTGGGGAACACCCGACAGTTGCGGCGTTTTTGTTTTGCACGCACTGAAAATAATCAAAATATGGAACTCCACAATTTGAAACGGACTGGCATTTCCAAATTATCACAAACAACAAAACTGGACTATTTTCGAGCCTTGTATTTCTAAATATTTGAAGACATTCGGGAGTAACTTTTATACAAAAAATATTACTCTTCTTTATCATTTTCATAAACACTAAAATATGTCGTTAAAATAAAATTTTGAACGTAAAATGTTGGATAAGCAAGCTCTTAATGTGATACAGTTAGGGACAGGGAGAGAAAAATCGGGCTCTGTGTTTATTCTGTTACGCCAACTTACAGGACAAAAGTGTGTATGTATGTGTGTGTGTGTGTGTGTGGGGGGGGGGGGGGGGGGGTCACGGGGTGTGTTTCTACGAGGGTACAGTTAAAACGAGAAGTCCTGTCACGAATAGTGCGCTTATCTACGCTTAATTGCGCGTTGGAATTGCGCGCAATTGTCATATCGAATGGCATCCAAAGCACTGGCAGATTCTCCTGGTTACTCATAGCAAACACATGCAATGTTTCTGCCAATGGACCTCCGGGTTACCCGGAGGTCCATTGGCTGAAACATTGCTTGTGTACAGGCTATATGTACAGAATTTGATAGCTTTACTATGGCCATAACGCGTACATTAACGCGCAGTTCAACGTGCTATTTGTGAGCATTTCATGACATGACTTCTAGTTTTAACTGTAGAAGGCACGAACAGTGATGGGGAATTGGGGGTCCCTCCAAGGAAATTTGAAATCTGCTATCAAATAGAGCCTTCTTACGGCTTTTTGGATCGAAATTCAAGTTATCTTTTGGTCGTCAAATGACGTTTTAGCAGCATGTTTCAAATTTACACATTCATCAGTGGTCATCTAGTGACACAGAGTTATAGCTTCTGGCGGCACAATTCTTTTAGTGATAACCTTATTACGTCACACAAGAATCGTGTAGCCCAAAGCTGCAACCGTTGGTCAAATGCAGAGAACCATTTGATGGCATTTGATATAGAGCTCCTTCTTAACATTTTAGTACTATACGACGCGGAACTTTGGGGTACCCGAACCTAACCCAGGAGTCATAGACTCCCTGGCCAGGCCCAGGCCGGCAAAAGTTCCGGGCCCTGGGGTTACTACCCCCCCCCCCCCCCCTCGCCTACACACACTCTCTCAAATCGGCCCAATACACAGTCGAAACTGTACTTATATAAAAACAATGAATATTAGACCAAAAAGGAGTCAAATTGACCCATTATCAAGAAAGAAATTTTTCTTCTTTTCTGCAGCTTTTTCGAAATGGGAACCCAATCTCTGATGAGCTCCATTGACACCATTTCAAGTGAAAGAGGAATAGGTTGTGGGGCCCAAATTGTCCGCCCGAAAGATATAATTGATAACCCTAGACAATACTGCGCGGTTGAGAACGAAATCAGTCATTTCTGATTTCCAAAAGCATTATTTCCACAAAAAAGCAACAGAGCCCCCCCCCCCCCCCCCCCCCCCCCCCCCCCCCACCGCCCCACTCCCAACACCATTTTAACTTTTCAGATTTGTGGGCAGTTAATAAATAAAAATCGGAAATTTATTGCCGCCGACAAATGAGTAAAATGAGAACCAGACAATAAAGTGTGAAAACCCTCGTTCCTCCCAAGTAATCTGACAAGTTTTCAAAATACAGATTCTACAGATTTTCGACCAGACAAAAAAAAATCGCAATTCGTTTTCCAAAAATCACACGGGACACTTGCAGACTATCATCTATGGACCACCGAGTGCAACCCGGTGGACCATGAGATACAAAAATGTGCTTGTGCTTCTTGTGTTTTGTTTCCATAAACACGTGAATAACCATCGGTGGGAAATATACTCTACCGCGACTTAGTGGAAATCCACCCTCCCCGAGTCCCTCCACATACTGTATATGTGTAGAATAGATTTGTTTGTAAAAAGAATACTTATTAGCGTCCCTCGGATATCATTCCAGAGTCCAGACTCTTCGAACTGGATATACGAACCGAACGTTGGATCACACCAACAGATGTCAAAGAGTTGAACCATCGACTCTTCGATAATGCGCTGCTGAGCTGTTTCGTTTCGCTCTGCAATCCAAACCAGACTTTTCAGCCAATCACTGAATTCCTTGATGACGGAATTGATCTGAACAACTCCGGGTGCCGACTGGATTAATAAAAAAGTAAATTTTCTAATATTTTGAATGTTTTACATTTCACTGACCTGTATAGATTTTTTAATATTGTGTAAACTACACAGGAAGTGTTATATATTTCTCAAATACCACGTATATATTTCACGAAGAAAAATGATGTGGTCATGTTTCCCAATTCGTGCAACTGATTGGAAAAATCGCTTCGTTCGTTGAGCTTTGTTTGCAGCAATAAATATCCGATTTTAAATATCAAACTGCAAACAAATCTGCCCCCGTGCTTCCGATGGCCCTGTTTACACGGCAAACAATTCGACTGGTGGCGTGTTCAGTCTGATTATCTGGGATGGCCAGTGATCAAATGACCGCATTGAAACTCGCAGTTGTGGGACACACTCATTATGTTTAAGATTAAAACCACTTTACCTGCCATAAATCCATGAATGTTTTTTTTTTTCACTACACGGACCATAAAGTGAATCTTATTGATAGCTGTGAACAGCCGACTTAAGAATCGATTTTGATGAGACACGCTACAGAAATTTCATCGGAGTCACAGATAAATATAGAAACCGTCAATATGTTGTGTGTATCGTGCGTGAGTACCTATCTACGGAAACGTATTAGCGCCTTATCCAATTTAGTTATTAATTTTTAATAACGAAATACTAATTCGTAATAACGGAATACTAATTCGTAATAACGAAATGCTACTTCTTAATAACGAAATACTCATTCGTAATAACGAAATAATTATGTCGTAATAACGAAATAATAATTCGTAATAACGAAATACTTATATACCAATAACATGATTTTGGAGGGCGTTACGGTTTATTAACGGCCCGACAGGAATGATTAACAGCCAGAGGGCCCATTAACAGACCGAGACGAAGTCGAGGGCTGTTAACGGCCCGATTCCTGTTAATCATTCCCGGAGGGCCGTTAATAAACAGGGACACCCAACAAAATCTTGTTATTACTATTATTACCACTTCTAAAATGGTTAAATCCAAAGATTCTTCATCAAGTTCTCTTGATTGTGACATCCCGAGTTTTCACAATGACATGTAACCAAAACACAAGTGTCGTCTGTTTTAGATAAACAAAACGTCACGTGGTCAATCACACGATAGCTTAATTCAAATATTTTTATTTGCCACCAAAATATGACACGAAAAATTGGCCTTCTCCCGAAATCTACTAACAAAAACCTACCGTAATGAATTAATTACAACCACCTTGACAATTCGAATGCTTCATCGCCGAAGTAATGGGGAAATCACACAAATTTCACGTTTTGATAACATTTATTGCAGTTAAGCGCGTTTCATCATCTCGAAACCAGTGGCTCATTTGGTTTGACGGATTACATAAACTGTAACCGGAGCCGGGCTGTTAACGAAACATTTAGCTGGAAGCGGTCTGTTAGACACGTTAACACATAACTTCCAGTTTGAGTCTGTGCATTATGCACTTTTACCATAAGGTAAAATTGTGTTAATATACTAGAGAAAGCACGGTAAAGTGGTAATAATGCATAATAACGAAATAAATATGTATAGCCATTTGTGTTATGCAGGTTCAGCTTAGAGCGCCTCGCTATTTTTTTGCTTGCAAATTCTGCTTGTTTAGCTTATTAACAAAGTTACGTATGCCAACAAAATACGAATTTTAGTCATTAAAATTAATGACTTCACTTTATTGTGCGATACATTAAGTCATATCCTCTTGAAACACTCTCAAATCAGTTGACGTTACAATCTTTCCAATTTTCGCGATATGTGTATGGAAGAATATATTCAGTGCCTCCTTTCTCGTGCGCTTCCGTTATCGGCCCCGTTTCGGCGTTTTGTGATTTCTGGCAGGTCGTTTTTATAACACTCTGTGACAATCATGGTCAAGAGTCGGTAGTGTTTTTTACCAGAAGCAACTCGATGATGACTCACGGGTTGTCGGGCGGGTGTTTTCTACGGATTCCCCCAGAATGCTTTTTTTCGACCGACATACCACGGCTTATAATAGTAGCACGTTGTGTTATGAGGGGGCAAAGGTATATCTAATTACCCAAATAGACCCGACAATGGTTTTATTTGGCTCGGATTTCAACTAAACTCTCGGTTTCTACCAATGTATCTACAAGCTATGTTATATATGACTTCCCGTCATCTCCTATGTTCTATTGTATACATTACATGTAGCACATAGGCACATGCTGGATATGCTGACATATGCTTAAGTGCAAACGCACAATGTGACACAGTCGTTTCCCAAAAAGGGATTCTATTGGGATTCCAGAAAAGGGATTCCAGAAAAAGGAACGCGGCTTATTGCACTACGTGCTTCTATTATAAGTCATGGTATGGCGGTCCAAAAAGGGATTCGGGGGAAATCCGAAGTAAATAAAGTCGTTTTTGGTGATTTGGAGGGATTGTCGGGTTGTTTTTGGTGCTACCATAGAAACCAAGATGGCGGTCTCCATTACACAAGTGGACGACGGAATCGCGTCACACTAACATAACGCGCTGCGATTGCGCACTAACATCATATATCACCATGAGGATGACGTCACAACATGGCCGTTCACGCAGGATACCATGACAACCGAACATAAAGTAACTGGGTCACGTGACATGAGAAAACCACATTACATTCTACTAACCTTATATCAAAGTGTCAATGTGAAATAAACTGTTCAACCCTTATCTTTTTAATTTCGTTTTCAATGACAACACAGCCTTATATTTACGCGTATATGAAGATGACTTAACAACGTTTTCATACTAGCGCTCGCTGCCTATATAGATAGCCAAACACCGGTATGCAAACATTTCCTCCATAAAGTTTAAATATTTCACTTAGCAACATTTGCATACCAGAGCTGGTTGCCTATATAGACAGCCATCACGGGTATGCAAACATTTCCAATATAAATTTTAGATATTTGACTTGGCAACATCTGCATACCAGAGCTGGCTGCATACTTATACAGTCAGCACTGGGTAGCGAACATTTCCAGTATAAATTCAACATATCATATGTTGTGTACTCCATTAAAAAACAAACATCTAAGAGCGCCCACTTCAATGCAACACAGTATAGGTGGTTTGGGACTACACGGGGACCATTAAACATTGCGTTCCTGACTTGTTTTTCAATCACATGTGTTGTTTGAACAGTTGGTCTTGTCTGTATTGTAATATCAAGGTAGACTGTCATAACTGAACACAAAAGCACATGTGGGCTGTTAAATTCAGTTATGAAAGGTCTCCCTTAGGATGTATCGTTTCAAGGGTTCCGTGGGGAGGCACACGTAAGCCTGCTGGGGACCACGAGGTTAGCTGGTCTACCAAGGTAAAAAGAAATCGTAGCGGATTCTACTGGCAGGGCCAGCGGACGCAGGTCAGACCACCCAGGCTTTGTTATCCCCGATGGAACACGAGTGGACTCCTACGAGACCCCTGAATGATACATCGCCCGGGTGTCACCGGCTGTTACTACTGCCACTACCTCATAACAGACGCCTCACCTCACACCTCTCTTATTCCCATAGTGGAGAATGTCCACTAGTGGTCACCACAGGCGACCAATAGTGATCACTTGAACCGAGATGAGGATAAGTGGGGTGTGAGGTGAGGCATCACTAGTTATCATTCGCCCCGTATGACGATAAGAGAGCTGTGAGGTGAGGCCTCACCTGACATCCCTCTTATCGTCATACGGGGCGAATGATCACTAGTGATCACCACAGGCGATCACTAGTGAGATGATCCAAGGAGACGAGCGAGAGCGCCACAGTCGCCCTTCTTCCAGAAAGCCCCTGCCTTCCATATTTGACCCAACATCTCACACCCCTTCCAAGGAAGGCCTGCCCTGGGATCCTACTCCCGCATCCCGACCACGAGCGACACAGGTCCCCGGCGACCCAAACCCAGCGGAGAAACTTCGACCAGAAGACCTCCCCACGTGACCCACCATCCCATCCATGTGTGACCCAGTGAGTTTCCAATGACTCTATTCATAGCTTCCCCCGTCATTCACGGGGATCTGTCCCGTGCATCCTTCCAAATGGCCCTGCATCAGACACCCTGACCAAGAGCGACACAGTCGCCCTCCCTCTCCTTCCAGAACCCCATCCTTCTCCATTCAGTGACCTGTGCCTCACCTCACACCCCTCTTATCCTCATATGGGGAGATGATAACTGGAGATCACCATAGGCGATCATTAGTGATCACCATAGGCGATCACTAATGATCACCATGGGTGATCACTAATGATCACTCGAACAGCGATGAGGATAAGAGAGGTGTGAGGTGAGGCATCAACTCAGAGGCCTCTTATTCACACACGGGAGATGCTTACTAGAGCGCTATGGGGCCATATGAGGCCATGAGGTGGGGGCTTTGAGTCATATGAAGGCCATAAGGTGGGGACCAAGAGGGCAGGGGAGGCGGTGAGAGATATGAGTTAGGGCCTCATTGAGACCTCTTCCCATAGGCATATTGTACTCGTATGGGGCGACGCTCGCAAAGGTCCGTTTGGGTAAGTTTTGGTGGGGATTCGGTCCAATAAAAGGTCCGCTGGGGTAGGTTTGGGTCGTTGTTGGGTTGTTTGTGGTGATTCGATGTACTCCCACTGAATCGAATACAACCTCAAAACACGCCTCTGTCCAACAAGAAGGTCAATGGGCTCCATAGCAACCACTCGCTACCCCAACAACCAAGATGGCGGCCTCCATAGTCAAAATGGCTGGCGGAAGAGCGCTTCACCTTAGAAATACGCAGTGCGCTAGCGCAGTGGGACCACGTGTCACCACGGAAATGACGTCACAAGATGGCCGCTCGCGCGGTTTACCATGACAACCTCACCCCACCCCTTCCGGTCACGTTACATATGACGTCAGATGAGAACCTGATAAAAGGGCAAGAAGTCAACATCACATGCTCCTAAGGTCCAATACTCAAGGAGTTGAAATCTCCTATAATTGCCATTCAGATGTACGTGTGCCCATGCACACAATACACTACATATCACCTCGACGATGACGTCGCAAGGTGGCAGGTTACTACCTCACCCAATAATAAGCAAGGGTGTTGCATTACTACAAAAGTGGTGAGCTGTAATAAAAGTGGGCAAGTGTTGTAACAAAAGTGGTGAGCTGTAACAAAAGTGGTTGTTGTAACAAAAGTGAACATCACACGTGCCTCAATGATGCCTGAAAAAATCTTCCAGCCCCTTCTAAAAAAATGCCCGTATGACTAGGATAAATTGACGTTCCCCCATGAAGTTTGGTAAAAAATTCAAAACGTTTGTTTAAAAGGCCTAATTTTCCTGAGTCGGATTGTTCACAATATTTTTTCAATCTCAAATAATGCAAGTGAACAATTATTTATGGGGAAAAATCGACGGAAGATAGAATTTTCTGACATGTTTGCATCCTCCATCAACCCATGTACTTACTTATTTATTTTGATTTTATGAAATGATTAGGTGGCGCTGTGTACTAAGACGTACTGAACATCGTGATTCACTTGTCCTCAACCAATGCTAATTCTGCTTGTGTGGAGTTAGTACATTGGGGAGTCTGACAGTTGCTCGCCGTTACTCGGTGGTTCTCTCCGGGTGTTCCGGCTTACCCCAACCATAAAACTGTACTACACAAGGTGACCAACCTTTGTCGCAAGTGTCGTTAAACCCCAATAAATAAATAAAAAATAAGAGTGATAAAAATCAACTTTTCCAATATATTTTTCTTCAAATTTTAAAACCAAACGCTTAATAGTTACATAGAATTGTTTTATATGTTCGATACATAGGATAGAAATTCTATAAACATGTTACAGTATGGACATTCTGTGCGAGCACTAAACTTCAAGATGACATATGAAGACAATGAAAGAATCATTGAGCACCATCCTTTGTGTTTTTATTTCAATTAATGTTCGTTTTACCGAGAATTTTATTAAAGTGTACTCTTTATGTACATTTTTCGTTTTTGTCAACTCAAAAATCTACCAAATCTCATATTGGCTCACAAATATTTAAAAAGAAAACAGTAATGTTCGAATAAGACTAAAACCCCTCTCCTCTGATTGGACGAGAGCTCGCTTAGTATATTCTATGTTTACGGCTCAAGTGGCAAATGTTACCGTCTGACGTCACAACGCGAAATATTTGCATTGACGTCGTCCGTTTCGTAGCTGATTCATCAACGGAGTGACCAGCAAGCCGCTTCATTTTTCTGGACTCTTCTCGTGTGCAGCAGACGGTGTTCCCGATGATGTGTTGTTTAAAATAAAAATTGATTTACGATTTGAACTAAGATGGAATGAGTTTATCTGGTTTATTGATTATTTATCCAGTGCCGTCGTGGATACACGAGAGGCTCAAACCTCAGACCATGTTACCGTCAATTCATCACAATAATTTTTAGTATTAGATCTCTCTTTGGGAGAATCTTTTTGAAAAACCTTGATATGATTATAGATATTTTTTTCAACATGGTACCAGCTGTGACCTTTGCTCCACAAGAAAAATGCATAGGAAGCCGATGCCTCTGCATATTTGGTATCCATAAATATTTCCTCATAAGATCGGAATCTTGGTCAGATGAGTTTAACGTTTGAAGTAAGGCAGTGCTTGTGTACTGTGGTAAACCAGTGCATGTGTACTGTTGTAAACAAGCTCTGTTTTACCGGTAAAATAGCACCCAGTCACCAATGCGTGAGGTGGAAGTCCTCTAAAATGGGTGACATGAGTTTTACCGATTGACTAAACTTGACTTATCTCCACGTTGCGGTCACGATTATAGACATTGTGCAGAAATATACACCTGGAACTTAATTAAGCCCCCCCCCCCCCCCCCCCCTTTTTCGCAGTGGTGTTAATAGAAACTGTCATTACTTTCATGCTATTTTTCAGATGGCCAAAACTGATTGTTTGCGGAAAAAATGTTCTATTGACAAATGAAAGGCAACATAATGATGAAAATATGCAGTATTTTAATGGCTCTAATTACACATATCTGTCACTAGTGTTTTGAAGGAAAAATGTTCCCTCTACAGGTATGGTGCTGGAATGGTCGATGATGAAACAATGCCGGCTGGTAATTACTGACAAAAGGTGACGTCTGTAGCGAGTATATCCGCCACGTGCCGGGTGACAACCTGAACCCTCCTCCTAATGCTATCAGTGAGCCTTCTGATACAGTCCAGTGGCAACTGCTGCCACTCCTCATGCAATGCAGCTTTCAAATCTGCCAAATTCTGTACAGGTGGATCCCTTGCTTGCACAAGACGTCCGAGAAAGTCCCAGATGTGTTCTAAGGGGTTCAAATCGGGGCTTATTGCAGCCCAAGGTAGTGTTGTAATAGCGTTGTTCTGAAGGAATGCTCTCACAGCATGTGGACGATGTAGCCTTGCATTGTCGTCCATGAATACAGGGCGAGTAGCCAACGGGTGATTGAGAATGTCCCGGGTGTATAGATGACCAATGAGTTTCAACGTACAGTCACCATATCAAGTTTACAAGCATGAGAGAGAAAGTTATGTTTTTGACGTGAAAAATGAAAAAATAGTAATTCAAAAATTTTGTTTACAAGTGTCGTCTGCCTTTCGTTTTAGGTAAATAGTTAACCCTATATCCAACACGAATAGACGACTTGCAAAGAAATTCGTGATTAAAGGAGCTCGCTCCAATGAGGGATCATAAGCAAAGTTTTGGGGACAAATATTGAATAATATAACAAAATTTGAATGACAAAATGTTTGTGAACAGGAAAAGAGTCAAGACTGTCTTTCAGTGGTATAACAATTTCGTAATCGGAATCAAAGGTGGGTGCACGGGCGAAAATGTTGGGGAAATGGAGAGGACACATCATTATTTCATTTGTGGTAGTCCCGTGGATAGTTTGTACTACCATACCCCATCCCTAGAATATGTATACCATGTCTTAGTAAAGGTCTAAACTCATAGTAGGGCTAACCCTTTACCTAACTTGAAAAGAAGACGACAGTTGCAAACAAAATTCTTGAATAACTAATTTTTTTCATTTTTTATCTCGAAAACATAGGTTATGACCCCTCATTGGAACGAGCTCGACGAGCTCGTTCCAAAGAGGGGTCATAACCTATGTTATTGAGACAAAAAATGAAAAAATAATGAAAATAAATTGGCGATTTTTGTAAATAGCGCTGGCCGGTTTTGGCCGTTACTTTTGTTAATGGGTTAATGTATTTTATTAATTAATTTGCTCGTCGTTGCTCGGTGGTTCTCTCCGCGTACACCGGCTTCCTCCATCCGTAATACTGTCACCAACACGATATGACCTTAGCTGTTAATGTGTCCTTAAACCCTAATAAATAAAGAAATAAATTACATGTTCATCCTAATCCCTTTTATATAATATACACTGCGGTCAGAGATGTTGTATGCCTGATATTTTCTTTGCTACATAGTCCAACTAACTATCTGCCTGTGTGTCATATTGTGTTTCGTGTATTCATAATAATGCCACCATGGATGCAGTAACCTCGCAGGCACATGAGCCACACCCACTCACTCCCACACCACCCTTTTTCAGAAGATACTTGAGTAGGAGAGAGAGACATGTTTTAAGTTTCAAACGATATGCGTTTTTGAAGATACACGATTAACTAACAATAATTAGTTTGAACGAATGTTATTAACTCATTCGGAGTGAAATAATACGCCCGTTTGTGAAGACACTTTCTGATCTCTCACCGACCGGTCAGTTGTGACCTCTCATAATAAATTAGTTGCTCGAGCGGTCAGAAACAGGACATCGTATTACGCCATGGATTTCCAACCCACTGTTCACGTGGACTGTATGCCTCGAAGCGTTAGACTTGTTATGTCATCAAGGTCTGCAGAAAGGAGTATCACCAGTCCAAAGTAAGCCTAAACAAGTCTGCTAGAAGCAACATCTTGATTACAGTATGTCTAGTGATAAGAAAATGCTATTCAACTCTTTTGGCACGACAGGCGACTAAAATCAACAGAAGGCAAACCGCGGAAAGGTACTGCAGTAGTTATTTTAGCCAACTGTGTGTGTCCATTTCCAAGAGCTTTTAACCCTTTAAAAAACGCAGACGATATCAAAATTTATTATTTTAAATATAATTTTTTCAAATTTTTCAAAAAATTTCAACAAAACCATATCATGTGACCCCTCGTTGGAACGAGTTTTGTTGAAATGTCTTGAAAAATAATATTTTTTCAACTGCTGAAGTTGCATATTACGCGGGGGGGATGCGGCCGATTCATTGGTTAAAGGGTTGAACAATCATGCATATTCCTATGTTTCATGCACCATTTATGTCCTATCCATGAACAACGATATTGTCCCTTGAAAGTATAAAGGTGCCATTTAAATATATATAGAAAATCATTTGAAAAGCTGTCAATGAGATCATTAGAACATATTTTAAAATAATAACGCTTCAGTCTAACAACCTATACTTTTTGTAAAATTCCTGATGAATATTAGGCGCTAAGAATTCTGTTTCTCAGATTATTCCGGGAGCGCGGTGGCTCAGTAGGTAGAGGTGCAGGCTGCAAGCCGAGAGGTCCTCGGTTCGAATCCCACCTGCGGCAACCGCGTTGTGTCCTTGGGCAAGACACTTCATCTCCATTGCCCGCGTGGGGGCACGATGACGCCGTGTACTAAGGCGTACTGCACGTCGATGGTACGCATGTCTTCAACCAATCTAACCCCGTCTGTGCTGCAGTGCGGGGTTACGATGTTGGGAGCTGGCAGCTGCTCGTCGTTGCATGGTGGTTCTCTCCGGGTACTCCGGCTTCCTCCACCCGTAAAACTGTCACGGTCATGATTAGCCATTGGGCATAACTATGTGACCTTAAACATCAATAAATAAATAAATACTCAGATTATTCCGCGCCAAAAGAGTTAATATCAACTCCCCTTTTCTCAATTATTTTCACTTGTCTGGCGTCATGAGGCTACAAAGAGCTAAATCTACCCCTTGAAAAAATACAGTAATAAATGAGAAAAATATTTGTATCCTCCAGGATTACTATAATGTAGATTAGAACTATGTATACTGCATTCTAAAGCAGTTTTCTTTGACAGTTTAGGTAACATGCATAATACAATTTTCTCACATGATATGGCTCTGAAAAGTAAATGACATGCACCAATTAATATTTCAAAGCGTTATTAACTTTTAGTTGTATCACTGCGTGTTAGGCCCATAACAAATCACAGCAATTTATATTGAAACGCCTGTTATTTTTGTAGATGTTCCGCACGATAAATACAAAGTAAATAATTGGAAAAGTAAACCAACATTTATCTACCATGCATGGCTAGTATCAGACTGTTGGAACTATTTTGTTGTATGACAGTTAAACCATTCCACGGCTTCATTGATTGATGAATTTCTTAGAAAAGTTGCTACCATGTGAGGAAAAGGAATATGACTTGTTCTGAATTTTCCACGTTGTCTCATTTGAGCTCAGCAAGGTGGAACATTCCCAGACTCGTTTTTTAAATATCATTTTAGATCAAAACTCTTAAAATATCCAGTATTTATTACCTTAAATATAGCCGGTTACCTTCAAATTTTGGCCGGGACTGTATTTAGGGGACAGTAAATGTAGTGTAAGGGCATAAGTAGTAAGAGATGTGTAGATCCTGCCCGGTTGGGCAGGGAATGGGGAGGCGGAAGTGACCCCATAGTCACGTGGCCCAGTTACGTCATGTTTATTGTTATGGTAGCCCGTGTGAGCGGCCATCTTGTGACGTCATCACCATAATGATACGCAGTCTTAGTGCGCACGTGCAGTGCCTGTTGTTAGGGTGACACGTGTTTCCGTCGTCCATTTTGTATACTGGAGGCCACCATCTAGGTTTCTATGGTAGCACGTGGTTGCTATGTGACCCAATGGCCTACAGCAGGACAGGGTATGTTCTGAGGTTGTGTTCGAATGAATAGGAGTAGTTTCCTCGTTTACTTCGTACATTATCCGATAACGACCCCAAATCACAAAAAACGACTTTGCTTTGTTCGGATTCCCCAGAATCTTTCTTTTCTTCTAATAATAGGCGCCTTCCTTTGTATAAAAGTAAATCTAAATACACTTGCGCACTAAGACCAACCACGTATCGTTATGGGGATGACGTCACAAGATGACCGTTCACGCGGGCTACCATGACAATAAACATGACGTAACTGGGTCGCGTGACTGCGACGTCACTCCATCCTCCACCCCCCACATTTCCTTCCCAAACCGGACACGATCTCCACATCTCCTACTACTGGCAAAGATCAAAATAATAATTACGACTCTGACATTATTTACAGTACAGTTTCAGTGACGTCAACTCAGACGACCGGTTTGACTTTCGGCACATCTCAGCGTGCCGTTTGTTCACAGAAAATCGCAAAGCATCTTTCAAATTTGTTTTTGGGCACTCTAAATTATTCTCCCTCGGGTGATTGGCTGCTTCGTATGTAAAGGTTGCAACACTTTTAACCTCAGGGCAGTTGTTCATAAGTACCCTAGTGTATCAAACGTTGCTCCAAGCTACTTTGTCCAACGTTTTGACCTCCGCCACGATGATGACGCAAAATGAAAACAACAAATCAGTCAACGAAGTTACGTAAACTAGAGCTTACACGCCTGGGCCGTAAATATTATTTTCGAGCTATGCCCTACACTAAAGCTATGGCCCCGTATACCTAGCCAGTTAATTTATCCTAAATTTCACCGTCTCTTTGTCCCTCTATGGCATTGACTTTAAAACATAATAACTGTCTGCTTGCCTACTTACGTACCCTAAACATTTGTATATATGTGGTGTGTGCGTATAGTATCCCTCGGGAGAGTACCACCTGATGGTACCCCGAGAGAGTTACCCCCGGAGAGACCCCCCTCTGCGAGAAATCCCCCCACCCCGGTATATGGTATATTATACCCTCGGAGATTCCAACCACTACTTCCACACCCGCCCCGCGCGACAATACCGATGCCCCCCCCCCCCCCTCCCAGAGAGAGTACCCCACGGATATTACCCCTGGAGAATCCTCCATCGGACTCCATCCTCTTCTAACACTTATTGATACTGATCCATTCACCCTTTGAACCCTAGCGGCCGCTTTTCCGGCCAGGAACATGATACTTCATTACGTCATTAAAGAGGATGGCTGCTCAGTAAATGTGTAGACCAATCAATATTTTCAATCTGCAGCCCCGAGGCTGCACGTTCAAAATATTGATTGGTCTACCCCAAATAATGAATATGGACTCTTCCAGGTGCTTCCATTGAAGATATATGTATGACCCGAACCTTGGACGAATAATTAGATGTTATTTTTTTATAATGATCACAAGCTAATGGCAGATCGACACTGTATGTAGCTAATTGCAGCCGATAGAGGGTTCAGGCGGTGGTGCCATACACAACCAATATCGGGTGGCGTCACTCATTGTGGATACCTTATTGGAATGTTCAAGTTGCAATTGCGGTAATGTCGTATTCCAAAGTCCAAAAGACTAATTATCCATGTACGGTGTTGGCTTCTATGCTTGGCACACGTCGAGTCTGGACTATGGCCAGTGTGAGTCAGTGCCAGGGGAGGAGGAATCTCCGGGGAATTCTACCGGGAGGGGAAGGGGTAAGTGGGTACTCTCTCTCTCTCTCTCTCTCTCTCTCTCTCTCTCTCTCTCTCTCTCTCTCTCTCTCTCTCTGTTCCGGGCGAACGCGAACTCCTCCGTTTCTCGACCGATCGATCTCAAATTTTCTACACGGGGGTAATTCGTCCCTGCGAGTAACATGGGATGGTGCCATGCCCGTGCGGGGTGACCTTGACCTTGAAATTGATGACCTTGACCTTTTTATTTCGAAAATGGCTGGGTCGATCGTGCTAAAATTTCATATGTGCGGGTATATTGACCCATCGATCATTTTGACTTTATCGGGGTGCCCGTGCGGGGTGACCTTGACCTTGAAATTGGTGACCTTGACCTTTTATTTCGAAAACGGCTGGTCCGATCGGGCTAAAATTTCATATGTGCGGGTGTATTGAACCATCGATCATTTTGACTTTATCGGGGTGACCTTGACTTTGAAATTGGTGACCTTGACCTTTTAATTCGAAAACGGCTGGGCCGATCGCGCTGAAATTTCATATGTACGGGTATATTGACCCATCGATCATTTTGAGTTATCGGGGTGTCTGTGCGGGGTGACCTTGACCTTGAAATTGGTAACCTTGACCTTTTATTTCGAAAACGGCGGGGCCAATCGGGCTAAAATTTCATATGTGCGGGTATATTGACCCATCGATATTTTGACTTTATCAGGATGCCCGTGCGGGGTGACCTTGAAATTGTGACCTTGAGCTTTTATTTCGAAAACGGCTGGGCCAATCAGGCTAAAATTTCATATGTGCGGGTATATTGACCCACCGATCATTTTGCCTTTATCGGGGTGCCCGTGCGGGGTGACCTTGACCTTTGAATTGGTGACCTTGACCTTTTATTTTGAAAACGGCTGTGCTTATCGGGCTAAAATTTCATATGTGCGGGTATGTTGACCCATCGATTATTTTGACTTATCGGGGTGCCCATGCGAGTGACCTTGACCTTGAAATTGGTGACCTTGACCTTCTATTTCGAAAACGGCTGATATAACCATCTTACCTGTGCAACGCCGGGTATCACCCGCTAGTCTAATATATAAATGCGAATGTCTGTATCTATATCTCTCTCTGTCTCTCTATCTCTCTACCTTTGTTCCGGGTGAACTCCTCCGTTTCTCGACCGATCGATCTCAAATTTTGTACACGTGGGTAATTCGTCCCTGCGAGTAACATGGGATGGGTGCCGTGCCCATGCGGGGTGACCTTGGCCTTGAAATTGATGACCTTGACCTTTTATTTCGAAAACGTCTGGGCCTATCGGGCTAAATTTTCAAATGATCGGGTATATTGACCCATCGATCATTTTGACTTGATCTGGGTGCCCGTGCGGGGTGACCTTGACCTTGAAATTGTGACCTTGACATTTTATTTCGAAAACGGCAGGGCCGATCAGGCTAAAATTTCATATGTGCGGGTATATTGACCCATCGATCATTTTGACTTTATCGGGATGCCCGTGTGGGGTGACCTTGACCTTTTATTTCGAAAACGACTGGGCCGATCGGGCTAAAATTTCATACGCTGTCGTTAATTGCAAGTTTCTTCTTAAATAGGTCTACGGAAGTACAGTTCCGAATCTGAACTTAGGCTGTTCCAAAGTTTTACCGCTGATAGCAGAAACGAGTTAGAGAACCTGTTAGTGTTTCATTTACTTTCCCTTAGTGAGTTTGAAGATCTTGGTGGGTCATAGGTCAGTTCTGATACAGGTCTCGGAATGAGCAGCCTGATGTAGTTTGACACGTTTGTGAACATGATTTTATACAAACCTACTAATTTGTGACGTCGTCTGCGCTCTTTAGGCGGTATGAAACCCGATTCCCTGTAAATAAGGTGATGACATGTCCCCGTAGTTACCCGTATTATAGTTCGTAGAGCATCCAAGTGCAGATTTTCCAGGAGTCTTGATTTAGTCTCCGTGCAACCATCCCATATAACATCGGCATAATAAAACAACGGGAGAATGAAGTATTTATATAGAATTTCCAATGCGTGTCTAGACAGTCTGTATTTTAGGCTTCTTAGACAGTTTATCATGGGGCTGACTTTATTTATAATGCTCTCCATATGTGAATCCCAATGTCCCATTTTTGAAAAGATCAGCGCAAGATGTTTATGAGTGTCCGTCTCTTCCTTTTGCTGTCCTAGGAGGTAAAGATGGGGACGAAGTGTAGGGTTTACTTTACTTGAAAAGTGCAATGATTCGGTCTTTAGTGGATTAAATAAGACCTGCCATGTGTTAGACCACTGGGCAATTTTTCTCAGGTCATTATTCGAAACTTCTGTTGCTAAGTTTGCAGTTTCGATTACTAGATAAAGTGTAGTATCATCGACATAAAGTCTAATATTGGACATAATATCGTTAACAATGTCATTTATGTTAATATTAAACAGAAGAGGGCATAAAACGGATCCTTGTGGCACGTCAGCTTTAATTGTTTGATTTTTTGGATTTCTCTCCATTTACGACTGCATGCTGGGGGCGATTTGTTAGGTAGCTTTTAAACCACGTGAGTAGGTTACCTCTTATTCCAATAGAGTCTAATTTATGAATTAATCCGTCATGCCATACTCTATCGAATGCCTTACTTATATCACAGAATACCATTCTGACTTCTTTATTGGTGTCCATATTACTAGCAATATAGTTATCAATATCTATGAGTTGGTAAGTTTGACTGTCACCCGAAATGAAGCCTGGTTGTAAGGGTGTTAACAATCCGTTTTCCACCAAGAAGGAAACAAAATGCGTCTGAAAATTACTTTTTCTAGAATTTTACTGACAGAACTTGTTAGAGAGACTGGCCGATAGTTTGCCTTGTCATTAACGGATAATTTCTTATGAATAGGCACAACACTATCCATCTTCCATAAATTTGGAAACTCATTACGTGATAAGGACAGATTAAAAAGATAAGTTAGAGGGTGGGGGGTGCTAACTGTTGGGCACATGCCTTAATGAGTCTGTTATTAATTAAATCTGGCCCACTAGCTTTCTGGGGTCTAAGTTACTAATAATTGACATTACTTCCTCTTCCGAAATTACTATGGAGTCGAGACTCATTTCACAATGTGGGCTGGGTGGTAATTCTTTGTTATCAACTGAGTTAGCTTGATTAGCAAAATACGTATGCAATCGACATTGCATCACTAATTATTTCCCCACTTTCTTCAAGTGGTGGGAAAAGTTCATTCGATAGATTGTGCTCTTAGAGAAAAATGTAAGGGCCCCCCCCCCCCCCCCACCACCACCACCACCACCAATGTTTACTGCCCAAGTTACGAGATGATACATAAGTTTCAGTTTTAAGATCGCATTCCGCTTTGGCTGTCCGTATGAGCGATACAGTTTCATTTCTTTCATGCCTAAATCTCACCCAGTCCTCTGCCCTATTTGTCTATTTAGCTTTTCTGTGTGATGATGCGTGGTATATATACCAGATAGTAGCCCTGCTCATTTTCATTTTTTTCAATATTGCAAAAAGCGACAAATTATGGACGGCAGCTCATGAAGAAGGCTGTCGAACTCGATTGATATAGAGTGGCAAGTATACCAAAATAATTGAAACCAGTCAATGGCTGTTTCAGTTATTCTGTACACAGGCTTACAATCGCGTTTTTCAAATGAAGAGGTCTGCTGGTGTAGTTATAGTTTGAAATTCCAAAGCAAAACTGTGGTCCAAACTGGGCGCACTTAATATAATAACTGAATAATTGTGCACAATATTTCACACGTTAATTAATCGTACCCTTAAGTCGGAATTTTGTTGAAGTATATCAAAATTGATCAAAGTCAAGAAATATAAAAAATATGAACATTTATCGGAGTTCCCCTTTAAGGTCCACAACTCGGGTAAAAATAGAAAAAAACTTGTTTTCAACTCGATCGACATTATGTAGCATTATAGTAGCATCCAAAATGTACGTGAAATTGTTTTCAAATAGGTGACAAACGAACAACCAAATAATCTTTGGAAGAACAAAATTAGGTATGTTTGTAAACAATTGTTTGAAGTGCAATCAAAAATGTTGAATGGAAAAAGTTCAGTTTTATTATAAATAATTAATATGAAATCACACGCTTAACCAGGGCTGGGGATAGGATGGGGAGGGGCTTGTAACCCCGGACCTGAAACTCTGGGGCCCGGGCTTGGCCTGGGAGTCCAGGATTCTTAGTTCTGACTCCTGTTCCAGCATTTACGAGGGGGAGGGGCGACCTGTAACGCGAATTCATGGAGCTCTGCACTTGACGAACGGTTGTAATTTTGGACTGTCTTGAAGTGATAACTCTTGGTCACTGGATACTCACTGATGAACTTGCAAATTTGAAGCATGCTGCTAAAAAAACGTCATTTTGACGGCCAAACAATAACGTGATTTTTCAACCCAAAGGCAGCCAGAAACCCCCATTTAATAACTGATTTTAACATTTTCTGCGGGGGGGGGGGGGAGTAACCTTCCCAAACCCCTAAAAACAGATCAACTCAATGCCGAGGTGTCTGCAACCGAAATCTTCGGCACTCGCGGCAGAAGCCCTCGGCAGATGCAGTATCCCGACCCTTTCGCAAGGGGCCCCGTCACAGAATTTACCCTGGACCCGAATTTTCTCTCCCCGGCCCTGTGCTTAACTTATTTGCGTCAAATGTCCGACAGTCTATACTTTACTTCAGCAAACAGGAACTGTTTTCGCCCTCGATTTCTTTCCTCGGGCTTAATGGGTGTTTTTTTCTGTAGTATGGGCAGGGCATTGCATTGCACCTGAGCCGACCATGTTTGTTACATGCATCATATAGTGTTCGATATTCGGTCGAATTTTTATAATGAAGGCAAACGCGGAGCGAATTCTGATTTACGTAGAGATTATAATTTGCATTCCGATATAGCAATTAACGCTAAACGCCTGTTTATAGTCCAAAATCTCAGATATTATCTTCCCATGGGATCTGTTTCTATGTGATGAGTCATTCGACAATTCCAGAGCACGTTATTGAAAGTAATCAAGCACGTCGTTATTCACAACCTGACAAAATCCTCAACTGACCGGACAGATAATCGGCAACTGATGATCGATAGATTTCGCAACTGACCGGTCGGTAAGAGATCAATAGTGTCTTCACAAACGGGCGTATTATTTCACTCTGACTGAGTTAATAACATTCGTTCAAACTAATTATTATTAGTTAATCGTGTATCTTAAATACGCATATCGTTTGAAACTTAAAACTGTTCGGAAATTTGCGTAAACGGCATTTGAAGCTGAATTTTCTTGGCAAAAAGCGGTTTCCACGGCGGATCGGGAGTTTATGCATCCAAAAACCATCAAGGGACATAATGCTACGTTGCTGGGGATAGAAATAAAATCTTTATCATATTTACTTTCGTCCTGTGTACGGTAATCTGTGTATTTTATGTTTGTGTAAATTTAAGGTTTAAAGTCAAAAAGTTCATACAAATTCAACTTGCGATAAAACTGGCGTCTAAATACAGAAATGCGTCGCTTTGCGCTCCGTCACTTCCGAAAAGTCAATTCGTCCGCTTATCCACTATGATCCGGTATTGAAAAAAGATAGTTGTGCCATTAAAGTTGTTAAAGGAGTGAAATTCCAAGGTTTATTGTTTGACAATAGAAAATCAAAATGGATGAGTAAATAACAAAGGAAGAAACTGGTATGTGTGTGTACTGGCCTGATGGATCATTTGGACTGCACACAAATTGGGTTCCACAGCTTAGTTAGTTATTGGTGTTTAAGGTCACATATTTATGCACAATGGCTAACCATGACCGTGACAGTTTTACGGGTGGAGGAAGCCGGAGTACCCGGAGAGAACCACCGAGCAACGGCGAGCAACTTTCAGCTCCCCAACATACCAACCCTACACAAGCAGGGTTAGCATTGGTTGAAGACAGGTGCACCATCGACGTGCAGTACGCCTTAGTACACAGCGTCACCGTGTCCCCACGTGGGCAATGGGGGTGACGTGTCTTGCCCAAGGACACAACGCGGTTGCTGCAGGTGGGATTCGAACCGAGGACCTCTCGACTTGCAGCCTGCACCTCTACCAACTGAGCCACCGCGCCCCGGTTCCACAGCTTAAAATGAGATCTAATTCACTACTGCCTATGGTAGGGTTGTTCGAAAAGATGAAGAAACCATCATGTCCCGCCCTCCAATTTGTAGTTTGTGGGTAACGGGGAGGGGGGGGGGGGGGTGTGCATTCCGAATTTATCCAAATATATAAATATCCAGTAGAACAAAACCAATGGGAAAATGATGAAAGAATGAGGTGGAAATACATGTAAGTGAAAATTTGGAAATCGGCATGAGAGAAAGAGCACTAGAGGCCCGGATAGTTGAGATGGGTGTGTGAGTAATACTGAAAAAATAATTTTCGTATCTGAATGCAAAGGGACTGGGGGAGGGGGGGTGTAAGGTGTTGGCAAGTGAATGAGGAGGCGGAATGGAAGAGTTTGGAAACCCTTCTCATAAGAGAATACAGCCAGTCGACAGAAACCAGCAGATGATAACAGTATTATTTACGTTAATATACACCCGGAGCTTAATTAATCACTCCCTTTTTTCGCAGTGGTGTTAATAGAAACTGTCATTAATATCATGCTATCTCTAAGATGTCCAAAATTGATTGTTTGCGGAAAGAATGACTGTTGACAAATGAAAGACAACACAATGATGAATATATGCAGTATTTTAATGGCGCCAATAACACATATCTGTCACTAATGTTTTTGATGGAAAGTATGGTGCTGGAACGGTCGATGATGAAACAATGCCGGTAATGACTGAAAAAAAACCTTGTGATCTCCCGGAAACAGTAGCAGTGTCTGGCGTCAGTAGCTAGTGTATCCACCACGTGCCCGGATAACAGCCTGAACCCTCCTCCTAATGCTACCAGTGAGCCTTCTGATACTGTCCAGAGGCAACTGCTGCCACTCCTCATACAACGTAGCTTCAAAATCAGCCAAATTCTGTACAGGTGGATCCCTTGCTTGCTTGCACACGTCGTCCGAGAAAGTCCCAGATGTGTTCTAAGGGATTCAAATCGGGGCTTATTGTAGCCCGAGGTAGTGTTGTAATAGCGTTGTTCTGAAGGAATGCTCTCACAGCATGGGAACGAGCAGCCAACGAGTGATTGTCAAAATGAGACACGACAACCGGATTGAGAATGTCCCTGATGTACTGATGACCATTGAAATTCCCACGTACAGTCACCATAACAAGTTTACAATTGCCATAGGGTATTTTCACGAGTGCTTTAAGGTCATAGTTAAAATAAAAATATATTAATATTTTGTGGGAGAATAACTTTGTAACCAACTATCAGCTTAGCAGTGACGTATGCAGGTGACAGATGATTGAGATTAATACCGTATAGTGCTCTACCTGCAAGGCATGTATAGCATAATGAGGGATTAACATCTTGTTCTCTGTTACATGCCTACTTCAAGCATTAGATTAACTGAGTATGTGACGCTGTGTTGTTGTAGCTTCTCCCAATTAGACCATCGTGAATAATGTCTGTTCTCTGAAATAATGGCTGATTGCCAGTAAGTGTGAAAAACACTTGTTGTTATAGAAGCTACTGTTTACTTGACAACACTGCTCCCGTCATCTGTTCCCCCTGAAGGCAGACCAGATGGCCAAGGTTCAGCATCCACTCTCCCTTTTAGGCTGATGGATGACTCCCAGCTTTCAGAAAGCAATAGCAAACGACAATCACGTGAGATGGGAAAAAGCAACGGAAACTCTAAATGGACCCAGGGAGATTAAAAAGTTTTGGGATATTTTTAAAACCTTTACTGGACAAAAACATAAAGACGCCAACAGTAAGGCTCTTAAGATCAGCGATGGAACTATGGCCCTGGATGACAAGGCGAAGGCTAGCGCCTTCGCTGAGCTCCTTAAGAAATATCATCGTCCACATGAGGGTGATAGGTTTGATGACGAGTTCAAAGAAAATGTAAACAAATTTGTTCAAGACAACAAGACAACGTTTAACGATGCAAACTTCAGCCAAACGCCCGAGGACGCAGATGGCCATGAACTCACGGAACCGGTAAGCCAAGGAGAAGTGGCTAACACAATTAAAAAATGTAAGTCTTCTTCCCCAGGAGGGGACGAGGTCTCATACAAAATCCTGAAACAATGTCCCAATACTTTTTTCGGTAGACTCACTAACCTCCTAAAGTGCTGTCTCTCTAGTGGATACTTCCCAAAATGTTGGAAAGTAGCTACAGGAATCATGATACCCAAACCCGACAAGGACTTGAGCAACCCAGCTAATTACCGCCCAATCAGCCTACTCAGCTGTATTGGAAAAAAATTCGAACGGATTCTCACGACTAGACTCCGCAGCCATCTCGAATCAATCAGCTTTTTCAATAAGTGGCAAAGGACATACAGAAGCAAAAGAGCATGTTTATAGACTGGTAGATTATATGAAAACGGCGTTCGGTCAAAATGAAATAGGAACCGCACTATTACTCGACGAAGAAAAACCGTTCGACTCTGTCTGGCACAATGGCATGAGATGCAAACTAGCTAAAATGGAGCTTCCTACCAAAATTCTAATGATCATATCATCATTTTTATCTGATCGAAAAATCAAAGTGAGGGTCAACCGCGAAGTGTCAGACGAGGTAAAAATCGAAGCGGGCACTCCACAGGGTTCGGTCTTCAGCCCGCTTCTATTTGTAATATATGTGAATGACATTGACAAAGTAGGGAAGAACCATGTTGAACTCTCTCAATTCTCAGACGACAAAGGAATGTGGACGTCCAGTAAGTCAGGAAACATAATACAAAACCGCCTGCAGGATATCATTCGCGGCCTGCAAGACTGGTGGTCTCTGTGGCGCATCAAGCTAAATGCCACGAAAACACAAAGAATCACATTCTATAAAAAGCAAAGGAAAAAAGCTGTCCCCAATATTGAGCTTAAGCTTTACGACCACAAACTTGAAGCTAGTAATGAGGCAAAGTTTCTGGGATTCACCCTGGATAGCAGTCTCAATCTAAACAATCACATAAACTCAGTCACTGTCAAAGCCACTAAACGCATCAATTTCCTTAAAATGATTAGAGATAAAAATCGGGGAGCCAATAAAGAAGTACTCCTCAGGCTTTACAAATCATATATACGCCCAGTACTAGAGTATGGGGCCATAATAACGAGTGAACTGAATAAAACCAACATTGAAAAACTACAACGGGTTCAAAATTATGCCCTGCGTGTGGCACTATGCAAACCCAAATGGACATCGATAAAGGAACTTCACGAGCTAGTAAAAATAGAAACTATTGATACGCGAATAAAAGACCTACAAATCAAAACCCTCAACAGACTCCAAGATAGTGAATTAATGGTTGAGCTGAACGAACACCGATCCCTTAACAGAAAAACAAAATAAGTTTCCAGAAAATAAAAAAATAATAAAATTATACAATATAACTAAATTGCGTGGAGTCAGTAGGGATTGCCTCGCTATCGCTACTCATTGAGAACTTTAGGATAGAGTCTGTGAGGACTGCCTCGCAACTCTGCTGACGCGCGACTGAAATGCGTTTAATAAGACCTATATAACAAAGCCCTCTACATACTCCAGGATAGTGAATCAATGGTGAAGCTGAACGAACACCGAACCCTTAACAGAAAAACAAGAAAAGCCACAGTAAATTAAAATTATTCAATAGAATTAAACTGCGTGGAGTCAGTGAGGATTGCCTCGCTACTCATTGAGATCTTTAGGATTGAGTCTGTGAGGATTGCCTCGCAACTCTGCGTGTGGGAAGTGGGCTCCGAAGAAACACACCCCTTACCCCACCCATAGCAACAATCACACAATACTCACAATACACAATAGCGGATACCTATCTTTCTATCTACCTATAACTTTTCTAATAACATTCTCAAATTCTCTTGCAACACTCTTATCAAGAAGACGCATGGAAATGGTAGACAAAGCGTAGGAGGAATTGATGCAACCTACCTTTCTGTTAACATTCACAAGAAACCACCAAACACCAGGCAAGGATTGAAACAAGCTTGTCTGGCTGGGGACAAGTGTAAATTTTACATAAATAAGCATTTGAATAAAGATTCAACAGCCCTTTTAAGGGCTTGAGGGCGTGTGTCTGTGAGAGGGGTTTTTTTTTTTTGGGGGGGGGGGGGGGAGGTCATTTGGAATTCCCGAAGGATAACCAGATACCTCATAATCACATACGGCATCCTATCTCCCAGAAGGCTTGATGGATGACTCCCGGTTTTTCAAACTAAACTGTTGGAGCTTTCTCCATTCCGCTACCAAACCGGCGTTGCTGTTTGGTTTTCTTTTCTCTTCTTCCCTTAAATTTGCCATCGCACAACATTATATTCTGGCTCGCCACCATGGCGAGACTCAAACCTCTACCATCGCCAAGCTAGAAACGAATAGAGCCCACTCTGTAACAGTCTTAATGGCGTTAAGGGATTGATTATTGACAATCTATCACGCCAACGTAAACTGTCGGAATTCTAACCGCGTGCATAACCCCGCAGACCTCATTTGAGGCAATAGGAAAGCTAGGCCTGTGTGATCAAAGTGAAATAAAATAAGGTTAACCGGGTCGCAAGGGATTCGTAAATCCCACATTGTCCCAGCGCGCCTTCGGCGCGCTAAAACCTTTCATTCATTCATCAGCTTTCAGAAACAGCGCGCAGAAACTTTTCATTTCAGCATTCAAAAACACAAATTAGTAAATTTTTTCCCTTCTTGTAACCTTTAAGGATAATGTGCTGGGGCTGATCCCAAACCAGAGACTGTTTGGGTTTCTTTTTCTTTTTTCTAAACTAACCATCAAACTATGGTTTCAGTATTACCATAAATATGCCCACTTTTCTAAGCAAACACGGAGCAGAATTCTTGTAGTTATGCAAAATTCCTAGTCATCTCCCAGTTCGCGGTTCTCGGGGATCTCAAACCACTAGCCCACTGCCAATGCGCCCACTCAAACTAAATAAGAGTATTGGCTCTCGCTTCCGACTCTCGTGGTTTCATAAGCAAATAAAGTTATTCGGGTCGCAAATGATTTCAATCCCACATTGTCCCAGTGCGCCTTCGGCGCGCGAAACTTTTCATTTCATTCATCAGCACTGCTTGCCTCAAGAGAAGAAAATATACAAGGTTGCATGCAGTGCTCAAGTTACCACGTGTAGTTTTCCTATTGTATGTGACAATAAATATTTACGGCTCCATATTCTTTTCATTGAATATTCTCCAGAGGTTGTAGGAGTTGCAAAACAAAATCAGCGTACAACACAATCATGAGAGAGGCATCCCTGGATCATTACTGATGCTCCACCATAAGGAACAGTATGTATGATGTTCCTGGGCACGTAAGCAGTATGTCTATGCCTCCACACCCTCATGCGACCATCTGTGACGTGAAGCAGGAACCTTCTATCGTCTGACCATGTCCTCCATGTCCTGAGATTCCGATGTTGTCGTGCCACACACCACTCCAAACGTCGTCTTTGATGCTGATCGGACAGAGCTGGACTCTTGATGGCCCTTCTGGACCTCATACCCACTACTTTGAGACGGTTTCGGACAGTTCTGTTGCGTGGACTGGTCACTTTCCACGGGTGGGTAATATTTCAATGGACGCAATAATTTTGGATTCGAAACGCCTATTGTTGGAATAATCATCAGAAATTTAATAATGAACCCGGTGCTAAATTAAAAATTTGCTGATGATGATTTTTATTACCTGGTGAACGCACGCATGGACATCACTGCCCACGCGTGGATTACGATCAGTTCGCCGCGACTCTACTATATTGGGTTACTTTTAAAATATTGCAGTAAGATAACCGTACGTTTTTTTAACAAAGTTAGCCTTAAATGAATTTTAACATATTGGCGACAATACCTCGATTTTTTTCCATGTTCCCGTTCAAACCCTGGGACGCGGAGCATTGCTTTGTTTGCTGTGCTCTGGTTTACGGGTAAAATAAGACCTATTCCCAGTGCTTGGGGTTGAAGTCTTCTAAGATGGGCAACATGGCCTTGACTTTCACTTTTATGCTGACGACACACAATTTTATATCCATTTTAAGCCAGATGTTGATTTCGTAGCATGCAACAAAATTGAATTATGCATCTCAGACATTACAGCATGGATGACGAAAAATTGTCTCAAACTTACACCTTTACCCAACGTAACGTCCAAAACCGACCAGCGCTATTCTCAAAATTCGCCAATTAATTTTCATTATTTTTTGTCTCAAAAACATAGGTTATGACCCCTCGTTGGAACGAGCTCGTTCCAACGAGGGTCATAACATATGTTTTTGAGACAAAAAATGAAAAAAAATAGTTTATTTGCAAGTGTCGTCTGCTTTTCATGTTAGGTAAGGGGTTAACGGCGATAAAACCGAAGTTATATTAAACTTCCATGTCAACTTTCTAAAATTTCAAAATTGTCTCAAACAATGGAAGAAGCCGAAATAACACCGAGTTAGTTTGGGATATGACAACTGATAGACACATTAAACAGGTCTGCCAAAAGTGTGTTTTTCTGTTTGAGAAATATCAGCAAAATCCGACCATTTATTGATGGAAACACTCCAGAGCAGTTTGTAAAGTGTGTTCAAGGAAAGCTTCAATACATTAAAAACTGTGCAGAGCGCATGATCACACGATCTCGTAAGTACTGTCATATAACACCCATCCTTTCTGAACTTCACTTGAATTCATTCAACTGCTGGTGGTGGTAGAGTTTCTGTTGCAGGTCCAAAACTCCGGAACTCCCGCAAACCTACTTGAAGAACATGCTTACAGTTGAATATTGTAAGTCGAGAATAAAACCTTACCTGTACAGACATGGGGGGGGGGGGGGGAGGGGGGGGAGTGAAAAAATTGCGTGAACATATGTGGGAATGGGTGGGTTTGGTTAAGTGCCAAAAAAATAAAAACAAAATGAATGGGGGCTCACAAGAAATACCACTCAGTTATCTGAAAGGTGATGTATTTCCTCCCCAATAAGATGTTTATCAAATTTGGTTGCAATCAATTCACCCAAACTCAAGTCAAAATTCGGACAATACAAAAAACATGTTTCCTAAGTCGAAAAAAGATCATAACTCTGGTGAAAATAAACGGACCATGTCCATTTTCAAACCTAACCTGCATTACCTCCCAAGTAAGCCGTATACCAAATTTGGTTACGGTCAATTCACCCAAACTCAAGTTACAATTTGGACGCCAAAGTGTTTTTGACGGACCGGTGGATGTTTCGGCGCACGGACGGGACATCTCGGATGGACGTAAGGACAGACATCACTCATTACCACAGTCTCCAGAATTTTTTTCAGGAGACAATGAAGTTATAGCTTTCGTCACAAAAGAAAACTAAAGTTACTGCATGGAAACCAAAAATCTGTCTATAGTAACAGTGACCTTGACCTTTGACCTATTAATCCCAAATGCAATCCCAACGATTGACATCTCAAATGCAACCAAAATATGAAGTTATAGCTTCGTACACGAAAGAAAACTAAAGTTATTGCACGGAAACCAAAAAATCTATTTATAGTAACAGTGACCTTGACCATTGACCTATTAACCCCAACAGAAAACCGAACGATCGACATCTCAAATGCAACCTCAGTATGAAGTTATAGCTTCGTACACAAAAGAAAACTAAAGTTATTACACGGAAACCAAAAATCTATTTATAGTAATGGTGAGCTTGACCTTTGACCTATTGACCCCAAACGCAATCCCAACGATCGACATCTTAAATGCAACCACATTATGAAGTTATAGCTTCGTACACAGAAGAAAACTAAAGTTATTGCACGGAAACCAAAAATTATATTTATAGTAACAGAGATATTGACCATTGACCTACAGATCCCAAGAGCAATTCCAATCATCATCCCATTACAAGCAGCCCACCTGTGAAGTATGAGTACTGAGCGACCAATGGTACAAAAGTTATTGCCCGGAAACAAGTGTGACGGGCGGACGGACGGATGAACGGACAAAATGATTACTATATACCCCCCCCTTTTTTTTTAAAGGGGGGGGGGGGGGGGGGCTTATAAAAACGCGTGTAAACAGTTAAAGTAATTTTTTTTTCCTTTTTCACTATTATGGCATCTTTTGTGACCCAAACAGTAACAAAATGTCTCTCCTAAAGTCAGTCGACTAAAATATCCATTCACAAAATAATTCATTCATATTCGAGGTCTTTTTATGGAATATTCTTTAAAATGAAGCAAAGTATATATACTGAGTCAAAAAAGAAAATATAATAAACTTCGAGGAGCAATTTGTTTAGTATTATCGACTTTAATCCCATACAAGTTATTGTAGATTCATATTTTGAGTCTAGCTATATGAATTTGCATACTTTTATGTTCTTACTGTTGCCAGCGTCACGTCAGGACGTCGCAATTCAGACATGGGGCGAGATGAAAAGTTCACACATGCAGCCAATAGCGTGTATGTCCATCGTTTGCCTCTTGGATGGAAAGACGGCGCATGGACCTGACAGGTCTCTGAATGTCACCCTGTGATATTGCGTTCCACTCTTGCCTTAGAACATTACGTAAATCGCCTAACGTCGGAAGATAATGAAGTCGTACCCGACGGTCCAATTGATCCCAAAGATGCTCGATTGGCGACAAAATCTGGCGAAAGTGGGGGCCAGGGAAGAAGTTCGATGCTCTGCTCCTCAAGAAAGTTACGACATATACCCGCCACCTGACGTCGGGCATTGTCTTGCTGGAATAACTGCAATCCAACTTTAGCGTTGAACAACGGGACAACAACAGCGTTAAGAATTTCGTCCCTATATCACTGTCCATTCCGATTACCATCGATGAAGATCAACTGCGTTCGGTGGTGCAAGGGCATTCCTGCACAAACCATTACACTACCCCCGCCGAAACGGTCGCATTCCCACACGTAAGCATCAGAAAACCGTTCTCCTCGTCGTGGATACACTCTTGCCCTACCATCAGCGCACCGTAGACAAAATCGTGATTCATCACTAAAAAGAACTGTGCTCTAACGCTTCTATGTCCAGCGAACACGCTGACGTACCCATTCCATTCTGACGGTACGATGACGTTGGGTAAGGACTGGTCCGTGGTATGGACGCCTACTTCGGATGCCGTGTTCAGCGAGTCTGTTGAGGACAGTTTGTGCACTGATTCAATTGTTAGTTCTACCAGGAGTAATTGCTGCTGTCCTCGTCGTCGGTAGGAAACGATCTCGCAAGTGAGACGTCCTGATGTGTCGGTCTTGTGCAGGAGTCGTAACTTTTGGTCGACGTGAACGCGGTCGGTCGGCAGTAGATCCAGTGGTTCTATACCTTCCAATGAGACAGTAAATAGAGGTCACAGTGACACCGAACTCAGCTGCGAGCTCATCTGGATGTATCCCAGCCTCATGCATACCAATGGTACGCAGCCTCTGATTTTCGGTTAACCTTGACATTTTTTAAAATGTCGGAAGACAAAAACTAGCGTGTTTTCTAACCCAAGCCTCTAGCACAACATAACACAAAGAAAATCGTCGGTCACCCATTCATTTTGACATTCTCGGGTAGCACGTGCTATTTTGAAATCCGTAGCAAAATTGTATATGGTTGGGTAAACTCTTTTGCACGACTTCTTGTCCACAAACATGCAGCATTAGAACTATTATATTTCATCCTTTAAGCTATTTTTTCACATTTGTTTCTATTATACTTACTTTTTGACTCAGTATATTATACTGTATAATGAGTCTTAATAGCTTGGTGTGATTGGTTTTTCAAACTGAAAAAACGAACTTTTATTTCAACAAAAACAAAGAAGTTTGATTTAACAGAAAGAAAAAACGTCTTTTTGATAGTTATCCTGCTATACAGATGCCATAACAGAAACAAAAAGACAAGGTTTGCTCTTCTTGAGTCAGAACAAACACAAATTCCCTTTTAAACAACCAATATTTACAACAAATATACGGTTACAGCATAAGCAGCAATAAATTAATTATGGGCACGGTGCTCACATATGCCTGCCTATGCCACGAGTTACAGAAACTAGACTGTTCGAAGTGCATATCATTGCATATCAGAATATCACAATTAGGAAAGGCTTATTTAAATTTGATTTAAAATGAAAGGTTTCTTGGAAAAAGAATAATTGAGTTTCATTTGCAAGGTAAACACCGAGAAACTAGATTTGTAAGAATATTAAGCTATACATTTAGTTTGTCGGATCTGCTTGGATTCGGGTTTTACATCGCTTTCAACAACTATGGCTATATGATGCCTATATCACAATGTTGTTAGTTTCCAAGATGAAGGTACAATTACTCAAACAGTTCCACTGGATGGCCTAAGGAATCCCCCACCATTGGGGAGGAGCCAGCAAGCTCATCCACACAGAGACCTCAATATGAGGGTAAAACAAATTTCTTAAAATTTGCTACATCAATACAGTAAAATGTCTATATGACAGCCAGGCCATCGCTGCTGTGCATTAACAACCTGGCTACCAAATGTGGACCTATTATACCTGGAGGTTCAAGCTATACAGTAATGAGTCTTTGTGAACTGATGTGAATCTGGTAAGTCTTGAAAAATGCATCTGATAGAGTAAATGGAAACATGTTTGAAGATATAAAAATATGCATTGAATCAGCGTGCATTATGCATGTCGAGTTGGTGTTCGAGTGCCAAAGTTTTGTGTATAAATTGTACGAGAAGGGGGTGGGTCCCCAAAAGTGTCATGGAAAAAATATGCAGGAAAAGGTGGATAAAAAGATCTGCAAAATAAGGATTTCCACCTATGTTCACGCATTTTCTTCCGACACCCCCCCCCCCCCCCCCCCCACCCCCCAACCCCCCCCCCCCCCCCCGGTACAGAAGAAAATTTCTGAAATAACGCAACTACTTTGCTTCTCTCCGTCATCAAATAGCATTTTGTTTGTGTATTGACATCGGTCTCGTGTAGATGTTTTATGTCATTAACCCTTTGAACTCTAGAGGTATCTTCCATGCCAGTTCAATGGCAGCAATTAGAAGAGTCCATATTCATTATTTGGGGTAGACAAATCAATATTTTCAACGTGCAGCTTCGGGGCTGCACGCTGGAAATATTGATTGGTCTACCCCCACACGTTTACTGAACAACCATTCTATATAACGTTATAACGTATCATGTTTCAGGCCGGAAAAGCGGCCGCTAGGGTTCAAAGGTTAAACGTATCTTATGTTATATTTCTTAACACCAAGAAAACGGAGGTGGGGTCTACTTGTTTTCTATGAAGTACAGGATGTGTTCTAACACTTACGGTTTGGATAATAGTGAGCAGAAAAAAACTTAGTGCTATCCAGTCTGTCGTTGCCCGCCTCGACAGACAACACTTGATCTTAAACTGATTGGTATTGATGCCCTTTTTTGTTTATTAATTTCACTCTGATTTCCACGTAATAATAATAACACTTTGGCCGGCCGCTGATTTGTAGCGGTTCTCGGATGAGAAGGCCTTGGTTACCCCTGTACACCAAACTGCCTCCCTATTCCCACGCTTCTTCCCTCCTCCCAACACTCGGAGACGAACTGCTTGATGACATCCCTTGCCTCATTCTTCCCAATCTCTCCGATTACAATATTAACCCTCTCCTTGGAGTCTCCCACTAACCACATGTCCTTCATTCTCCCATCCTACTTCCCAATTACACTCCCAGTGAATCTTATTCTTTTAGACTGGTATTTTGGGCGTTTTAGAAGAAAGTGTTTCAGGGTCTCCACCACGCCCAAATTACACATCTGGCACTTCTTTCCACTGTTTTCCCATTTTTCCCCTGAGCTCCAGGGCCCGCGACCTCAGCTTGAACAACAGTGCCCCCCCCCCCAAAGGTGCCATCAAGGTACTCTTCAAAACCAGGCTTCTCTTTATCACGCATGCCACCCAAAAACCTCTTCGTTACAGTTACATATGCAATATATCTGTTGACAATGATTCGATTCGTCTGACTACAGAATATTGCAAATTTTGATCTCTAAATGCAATTCTGTTTAGATATACTGCTCCTATTGTGGGCAGTAGCGGAGATTTCCGGAAATGTTCGAAAGTCAGTATAAAATTTAAGGAAACCTCGTAGAAAGCTTTCCCCAACTCTGGGATAAAAATAATCAGAAATCTTTGAGATAATTCAACAACAATATCACAACTTTTATTTACAATTATGTCACAATTCTTTACAAATGTATTGCAATTTCAAAGTAATTCTGGCTGCAGAATGAACAAAATACCTTTTCCCTCTAGTTCTGCGCTTATTAAATTAACTCTTTACCAAACGTATCGATTAAATTTTTTCCTCAGCACTGTTTACAAATTTCGTCATTCAAATTTGACTAATTTCTTTTTCAATTTTTACTTGTAAAAATGAGGGAGGCACAAGCTGTTTTTCAGGCCAAAAATGAAACCTTTTAGTTATTCAAGATTTTTTGCAAGTGATTTGTCTATAAGTCGTATTTGGTAAAGAGCGAATGAACAGTATTCGGTTAACCCTTCACCCAATGAATCGATCGCATCCGCCCGTGCAATTTGTATATCTAGCTGTTGAAACAAATTATTTTTCAAAAAGATTAAAACCAAAATCAACAAAACCATATCATGTGACCCTTCAGTGGAACGAGCTCATCGAGCTCGTTCCGATGAGGGTTCATATGATGTGGTTTTGTCGACATTGTTCTGAAAAAAATAATATTTTAAATAATAAATTTTGATATTATGTGTGTGTTGGGTAAAGGGTTAATTGAGCCATAAAGTGTGAATTGCCACCAAACCTCTTTTCCATGAAAAATGCCGTAGAGATGCCATAAAAATAACCTTTTGATCACGTGAAGCCGCTTTTCCGGGACAGGTTCACGAAGCCTTATTTCATAAAGTAAATAGCTGCTCATTGAATTTTTGGGGGTACATCAGTCAATATTTTCAAAGTATAGCCCGAAGGCTGTACGTTGGAAATTTTAATTGGTCCAGGGCTAAAAAATGAATATGGATGGACTTTTCCAACTGAAGCAATTGAACTAACACGAAAGATTCCATCAAGTTTTAACCCTTTACCCAACGTGACGCCCAAAGCCTGCCAGCTCTATTCACAAAAATTGCAATTCAGTTTTCATTATTTTTTCAATTGTTGCGTCAAAAACATGGCTTCTGACCCCTCATTGGAAAGAGATAGTTGAGTTCATTCCAATGAGGGGTCAGAAGCCATGTTTTTGACGCAAAAAAAAATGAAAACAATTAGTTATTCACTAATTTTGTTTGTGAGTGTCGTCTGCTTTTCATGTTAGTTAAAGGGGAAAGGAGTAAAACCAAAGATCCATCGGAGAAACAGTACATCTTGTGCTTTTCCACCATGATAGTCTGAAAGTCATCATTTTGGCGGAGACTCCACTCTGAAGTTTACTCCAAACTTTTTGTTCGATGGCTTTAAGTTCTTACGTCAACTCTTGTTATAAAGGACGAAGGCGCCGGAGGCGCCCGAGTTGAGACGGAGGCGAAGCCGACGTCGAAACTCGTGAGTCCTTAAAACTAATTTCACACTTTTTTTAACGTAGGAAGTAGTTAACGAGATGAGACTTCACGAGAATGACTCTGGCTGATTAAACTTTTAGGGATTTTTCCCAAGGGAACCGGGGACAAATGAGGTTACATTTTTTCAAGGATACTCGGACTCTAGAACAAGTGATGGCTCTCCACCATTGCTTTCACCCTCATAGGATAGGGTCAAGGGACCCTTAATATATTGAGTGTGTGTGTGTGGGGGGGGGGGGGGGGGGGGGGGGGGAGGGTTAATGGGTCACCATTATGTCACTTGACGACCATAGCAAGTAAAGCACGCCCCTAGCAACGGGCAAACTACTGGGCCAATTTTAACCAATTTGATACATGGACCCAACATGCATTGCAAACGAAATAAGACAGGTGAATGGTGTTGCCACGTGACTTCCCTAGCAACCAGAGTGTCCCCTTAGCAACGAGCTAACTACTAGGCCGATTTTGACCAAATTCGGTATACAGACCCAAAATGCATTGCAAATAAAAATAGGGAGATCAATGTTGACGTCTCGTGACTTCCCTAGCAACCAGAGCGCGCCCTTAGCAACGGGCTAACTACTCGGTCGGTTTGGACCAAATTCGGTATACGGACCCAAAATGCATTGCAAATGAAAACAGACAGATCAATCATGACGTCACGTGACTTCCATAGCAACCAGAGCGCCCCCTTAGCAACGGGCTAACTACTGGGCCGATTTTGACCAAATTCGGTATACGGACCCAAAATTCATTGCAAATGAAAACAGACAGATCAAGGTTGACGTCACATGACTTCCCTAGCAACCAGAACGTCCCTTAGCAACGGGCTAACTACTGAGCCGATTTTGACCAAATTCGGTATACGGACCCGAAATGCTTTGCAAACGAAAACAGACAGATCAATGTTGACGTCACGTGACTTCCCTAGCAACCAGAGCGCCCCCTTAGCAACGGGCTAACTGCTGGGCCGATTTTGACAAAATTCGGTATACGGACCCAAAATGCATTGCAAATGAAAACAGATAGGTCAATGTTGACGTCACGTGATTTCCCTAGCAACCAGAGTGCCACCTTAGCAACGGGCTATCTACTGGGCCGATTTTGACCAAATTCGGTATACGGACCCAAAATGTATTGCAAATAAAAACATAGAGGTCAATGTTGACGTCCCGTGACTTCCCTAGTAACCAGAGCTCCTCCTTAGTAACGGGCTAACTACTGGGCCGATTTTGACCAAATTCGGTATACGGACCCAAAATGCTTTGCAAATGAAAACAGACAGATCAATGTTGACGTCACGTGACTTCCCTAGCAACCAGAGCGCCCCCTTAGCAACGGGCTAACTACTGGGCCGATTTTGACAAAAATCGGTATTCGGACCCAAAATGCATTGCAAATGAGAACCGATAGGTCAATGTTGACGTCAGGCGACTTCCCTAGCAACCAGAGCGCCACCTTAGCAACGGGCTAACTACTGGGCCGATTTTGACCAAATTCGGTATACGGACCCAAAATGTATTGCAAATAAAAACATACCGGTCAATGTTGACGTCGCGTCTTTTCAGTAAAACTGCATTGGCATATTTTCATCGTCCTTTTTTGCACAGCACTGCTGTAGTTTCTTGTATTTTGTTCGCTTGTTCATAGTGTGAACTTCCTGTCTAAAAAATGGACCAAGTCCACTCACCAGTATTGTAAGTCAGTCCGTCCAATGTACACTAAATGTTTTGCCCTATACAGGGTTATCCATTTGCATAGTGGGTGCGACTCGAACGATGCAAGAAATTCATTAATATTTTGGACATTGTGTATGCAAATGGAATACCTGGATTGTATCTGAAAGTTAAATGCAGTTTACCCATGCCATTTCATTGAATGCGTGGTCGGTGCTTCCTGCAGACAAAAATAATGTCGATTTAATTTATTTGTTTATTTATTTATTTATTGGGGTTTAAGGTTAGATATTTCTGCACAATGGCTAATCATGACCATGGCAGTTTTACAGGTGGAGGAAGCCAGAGTACCCGGAGAGAACCACCGAGTAACGGCGAGCAAACTGTCAGCTCCCCAACATACTAACTCCACACAAGCAGGGTTAGCATTGGTTGAAGACAAGTGCACCAGCAACGTGCAGTGCGCCTTAGTACACGACGTCACCGTGCCCCCACATGAGCAATGGGGGAGAAGTGTCTTGCCCAAGGACACAATGCGGTTGCCGCAGGTGGGATTCGAACCGAGGACCTCTCGGCTTGCAGCCTGCACCTCTACCTACTGAGCCACCGCGCCCCCTGTCGATTTAATAAAGAGCATATTTACTTTACCGAGTAAGATGGAACTTAAGGTAGTTTTTGCTTGTATTTGGGAAACATGCTATTTTCTTTGAAGTCCTGAAATAAATTTGCCATTTATTTCAAATAATGCAGGTGTTTCCATTTTCATAAACCCCGAACGGTGTCATCAGAGTAAAGATAGTCTGTGTGCATTGTTGTCGAAGTGAAGCAGTTTTCGTTCATTCTGCAGTATCAATTTGTGAAAAACTTTCTGACGTGAATAAAAATAACTGCAGTGAGAGTTTACGCTTGGACATTTCCGATCCGATTGGCTGCGTGGCGTGTGTCCACTGCCGTGGCTACAGGAATGGGGGGAGGGGTGGGAGTTGGCGCCCCTAAAATGTTCGCTGCTCCCAAAACAATGGCACAATGCAAGTTTCACACAACATAGAGCCCCAAAATGGTCGCCAATATAGGGGTATACGTGCCTTAGCTTCGCTCTATATGTACATTCAATGAATGACGTCCTCATTCAAGAGATTTTGTCAGTTCGTTCAACGTTTTACGGTATTATACGTCTCCTGATTCGCATTTTAACCCTTTACCCATCACAGACGATATCAAAATTTATTATTTTAAATATGATTTTTTTTAAAATTTTCAACAAAACCATATCATGTGACCCCTCATTGGAACGAGTTCAATGAGCTTGTTCCAATGAGGGGTCAAATGATATGGTTTTGTTGAAATATTTTGAAAAATTTAATTTTTTCAACTGCTCAGTTTGCATATTACGCGGCGGATGCGGGAGATTCGTTGGGTAAAGTGTTAATATCGAAAAAAATGCATCTCTACGTGGGGTACTTGTTACGCTCAGATCGCTGAACTATATATAACATATGACACTTGGGGATGGATCGCCATGGCTATGGTCCTTATAATTCATAGTCCTGACAGTAATAAAAAATGAAAATAAAATCCTCCCTCCCTCACTGATCTGAAAAGAAATTCTCTGAAAATCAAAACTTTTTTATGCCAAACTGCTGGAGTGCTCAATTAATTTTTGTTGTCAAAATTTGTTACAGTTCACGGGAGAGTGCCATAAATTGTAAAGAGGCAAATCCAAAGAGACTAAATGATTTCACTTCAGATATAATGTGAAGCCTTTAGATTGCGGCAACTGCATTTTGAAATGGAGCTCAAATAACGTCCTCCTGTGCTCGACCCGTTAAAGCTATCAAGGCCTTCATTCAGGGCTGGGAAGGACTCGCTTCGTGCAGAGACTTCTAAAAACATTTCCCGGGAGTTATTTTACAAGGCTAGACCGTCGCTCGCGGCATACGAAATGAAAAATGGATGACCATACATATGAATGTCATAAAACAACATTAAAATAACCATTAACAAACAACATAAAGTATAATAACAACTTTGATATTAACAGATGAAAAAGAAATTTGGGGTAGTATGTCATATGTCTGTATTGTGTTTGTTATGAAAGGAAAGACCCTTCCCCCTCCCATACAAAATATAGGCCTTCCTTTTGCATTCGTATCTCCCGATGTCAGGGAAGAGATATGAAATGAGCAAATCTCATTTTGTATATGGAAAGGTGGAAATTAAGCCTAATATATTTCTGTTAGATGTTTCCGTGTGCTGAAGTGTTTTTCTCTCACCTCTCGACGCCCGTTTAATATTTGTCTGTGACTTTCATCCCAACTAAATTTTCTTTCCGTCGGCCCTGGTGTGTCATATATGGCGGCATATTAGTACGCCCTGTGTGGCCTATACATCTCGACGCCTGAGTGCTAGAATGTTCTATGTCCCCCATGGGACATAGAACATTCTAGCACTCAGCCAACGATCTGCAGAGGGAGAAATTGGTCTGACGAAGTCTCATTCGTTTTGCTCTTTGGAACCTGTGAAGTAGTCTTCTATGAAGACCTATATAGTTGCAGGGGTGTGGCATTGGGTTTGGTGGGGGTGATCGTCTCGGCGTTTTTTTTCCATTCTCAGTTGGCCCTGCATGGCGCTCTAAAATGTATAAATTGTTTTCGATTTATTTAACATTGGTTTGTTATTCTGCGAACCAATATCCGTGAGCTGGATGCACGATGGTTTCTCAATGGTTTTGTCTCTATGTTTAGTGATATTAGGAATGGAGTATTATGTTTCCATTATCTACAAATTCAGAATGACTGTGAGTCCAACTAGCCGGTAGGAAGTTCGTTCTGCAGCTTTCTCAGTGTTGTCATTAGTGTTACAGAAATGAAATGGGTCGTCATGTTCCATCAGCTGTGTTGTGCTTGGCCACATCTCACGAAATTAACTCTTAACCCGCTGAGTATTTTTAAGATATTTTCCATCAAATCTAGTCACGGCTGCTTCACAACAGCCATGCCCAGATTTGATACAAAATTCATCTGAATTTAACTCAAGAGATCGTGGGTGAAATTCCATTTAATTTACAAAGGGAATGTTGATTCAATATGCCCAAATTATGCTTATTTCAGTGACAAGCAAAATCCTGTCCAGGACAGGAATATCCACCAACAGCATGCGAGGTGTTAAAGATATTCGTTGCTCACTCACCGTTCAATACTTTAACGTCAAACAGAAAAGAGAAAAGGCACTGAATGTAAACTCGATGTGACGTTAAAACTACGTAAACACGGCGAGGGCACCGCATGTTTTTGCGAGAAGTTCTGTCTACAATGATGAAAACCTTCCCCGCATAACGATGTGCAACTTTGATAAAGGAATTCGGTTCGTTTTAAAATTACATTTTGGACTAGATCCCATAGTCCAAATAACTGTTCTATTGCCCATATAGATATTTCCGTCTCCTAATTCACGTCGGACGTTATCGATTTATTTATTTATTTAATGGGGTTTAAGGTCATATATTTCTGCACTGGGGCTAATCATGACCATGACAGTTTTACGGGTGGAGGAAGCCAGAGTACCCGGAGAGAACCACCGAGCAACGGCGAGCAACTGTCAGCTCCCCAACATACTAACTCCATACCAGCAGGGTTAGCATTGGTTGAAGACAAGTGCACCATCGACGTGCAGTACGCCTTAATCCACGACGTCACCGTGCCCCCCGATGGGCAATGGGGGTAAAGTGTCTTGCCCAAGGACACACCGCGGTTGCCGCAGGTGGGATTCGAAACGAAGACCTCTTGGCTTGCAGCCTGCACCTCTACCTACTGAGCCACCGCGCCCCTGACGGACGTTATCGATAAGTATCTGTAAAAACTGCTCTGCGACTTAATGTTGGATACTTTCCCTGGAACAGAGGAACTCTCTTAAGGGGATACTGCTCAACTTCCATGCTCTAAACTCTTTATCATCCCCTCAGTTCAAATTCGATCTGTTGCAGTACAGTTGCTGTGGGCTGGTCGTAATCCACGCGTGGGCAGTGACGTCCATGCATGCATTTACCAGGTAATAAAAATCATCATCAGCAAAATTGTAATGAACTCTTAGAAGCCGGGGGATTCGGAATGAACTTATTGAACGTGGCATACGGCGAAAAAGCAGGTGCTTCTAGTCAAGTGTCGGCAGACGACACTTGACTAGAAGCACCTGCTCAGTGTTTCATTCTCCCCCAGTCCAAAGCTAGCCGAACCGTTACTGCCAGATTACCTGCCGTATTACATTACAGATAAGAAAACTCGACTCCCGGCTTCTAAGAGTTAATGAAGCACCGTGTTACACCCGGTGCTTCATTAATTAAATGTTTTAGGCCTATTCGTATAATTAGTATTTGGAATCTGATATTATCAAGCCCGTGGAAATACTGCCTATCCGTAGAAAGTGACCAGTCCACGGCGGCTGTACTGTAATTGCATGGAGCTTTTGGAGTGAACTCCGTCAATTTAATCAAAAATATTTTGAGAGAGCTATCGAAGAATTATCCTGATAACCGGTTATTTCTACCTCTTGTTTCTCATTTACATCCAAGCCAAGCATTTAATCTATCACATCTTGCTTGACAGAGCTCTACGAGCTCTGTCAGGCAAGGTATAATATAATTTATGCTCAATTTATCAATAAAATACAGGATTACGACTAAATGTCTGTAACTTGGATACTCTTGTTAACTAAATATTTTTGACTGGCAAAGAAGCTGTTCCGTTAAAATGATCCCACTGTTATAAGAAATAGTTTGACATCACAAGCATGTCCAAAAATTGTGGCCGATATTCGTCGGGACAGAGAAGAACTTAAAAGAGGAGGAGTTAACAGAAGATTGACACCACTAAAACAAAACTGTTTCGGAAAAGTGTTGAGAATCAATTCAACATTGTAAAATACACAATCTGATCAACTTTGAGACACTATGAGAAAAATATACAGTCTTTATCATCACACGGATGAAGCTTCATTGTTTCTCCTGACTGTTGGTGATTCTCTAAGTTTTGGTGAATTTGGTAACCCTCTTTGGCCATATTTCTCCAACGTACACGTCTTCTCCAGTTGGACTAACAGCAACATCATGCGCCATTCCAAATCCCTGAAAAATAGAAGATACTACCGTCTCAGTCTGATGATCCTTGGGTAATATAAAGTCAAAGTGTTTTACTAATTTTCAGAGTTAGCGCTTCATTTCAAAGTGTTATCAGTTTCGGATATGCTTGTTGACATCTCTAAAAGTTTATATGCACAGGAAATGTGGGTAATAGCTTTTTTTACACAGCAGGCGCGTAAAAGTTCAGATTGATCTGATTTGGACACAAGGCGAACCAGGTCATACGAAAGAGTGAAATTCGACGGTATTTTTTCTTAGCATCCCTCAGCGATACCTTTTCAGCTCTAAGACATACACTTCAGGAACATCATTGTGAGTCCTAAAGTTTTGTTCCTTCTTGAGATTTCCACCCTCCCTCCAGCTAATGTTTACTCGACAATATTTCTTAGTTTCCCTTGAGTCAGGCCCAAATCCCACTAATATGTATATTATGCAAGGGGAGGCCGGTGGCTCTTAAATAAATAAATAAATAAATAAATAAATAAATAAATAAATAAATAAATTAATCAATTAATCAATTAATTAATAAATAAATATTACGCACGAAGTTTGAAAGAAAACACCACCGATATAATTAGATCCGATCATTAGCTTCAGCCCAGACATGCAGCTTCCAAATCCTCATCTGTTAAAGAGGGTCGAAAGGGGCTTGCCCCACAGCGTTCCTGCGTGCTGACGGTGCGCGAAACCATTCAACCTGAACGGATCTTCAGCGAAATTTTCAGAGTTCGCCAACTCATGTCAAGCAGTTTGTGCCAACATTGATGTATACGACCCTGCCAATGCAAATTGCTTTCCTCCAGCGAACCCTGCGGGATTTCTTTTCAAACAAACTAACTTATCGGTTGCAGTATTTCGTTTCGACGGGTAGGTTCTAAATAACAGTCACCAAAGTATGGGCGAAACGATGCAAACCTTTGTCAATTTTGTAAACACTGCCTAATGTGGGCGGAGGTAATATTATTTGGGGATAGTGTTCACCATCGCGACTTCGGGGAAATTTAAAGGCCTGCAAAGACAAGATCAACTGCTGCTATGTCAGCAAACTATGCTCACACACAAGGAGAAGTAGGCGTCACCAAGATTTGGTGAGCGAAGAGCATTCATAAATGACAGAACGCACCATGACTGACCATTTCCGCCAGTGAAAGAGATTTACGGGAAAGTATGCTCCAACCCCCTTAACAGTGATGCGGTTGAGCAAAAAACCGTGCATTTTGGGTTAAAAGCATGAAACTTGGCACACAGATTAAATGGACCCTACTGATTATTTTGGGATGTGGATTCACGGCAGCAACCTCCCCTGGAGGCCGTTATGGCCATTTTTTTTTCAAAATGGCAGCCAATTTATTCAAATGCATATAACTTTGGAACTATATATTTAGCCCAAGAACATTACGTTTCACTAGGGAAAAAAAATCGGAGAAAGCTGATTTTTTCAGGGAATGTCGAGTACATGTCACTGAACGATTAGACAAAAGTCCCCTAAAATCCCAGTTGAGCTTTTTTTTCTACAGCCTTTTTTCGAAAACGCGATTGAAAAAAATTAAAAAAAATCGCACGAACTTTGTAACCTCGAATTGATCCAACTGTATTTTTTGTTTACGCGTATTTCGAGCTACATAATGTCTAATATACATTTACCTAGAGGAAAATGTGCATTCTGTGACAATTTCTGCGAAAAATTATTGAAAATTCACAAAAAAGTATCGGATTTACGCAAAAAATGACGATTTTCCTAACGGATTTGCCCAAAGGGTCGTAGTACAGAACGGGATGTTAGTTGGACAGACGATAAAAAATCCACCACCATTTGAAGACTTTTATCATTGCTTACAAAATAGACATTATGGAAGACCCCCTCTGCTTCTGGCCGAGTTCCCCTTTTGGCATAAAATTCGTCAGCATGAGAACTCAACTATTTTCGGGCTTGGGACCGAACAGACACGTCTGTGTCTGGCAGCATTAGATCAATAAATAATATTTACAGAATGTACAAAAATCAATAAATAATATTTACAGAATGTACAAATCAATCAACATGGATTAAGTTACATTGACTATTATCAACGCTATATACAGAAATGACATGACCTATATACATATTATTTATCGAACTCAGAAATTTCCGACAGGACAGTGTTTCTGTGGTTGTTACAAGAATCCGAACTGCAATTACACAAACCTGAGCAAGAGAGTCCTGCCTTCTTACACCCACACCTTTTTGTACAAGCACTCTTGCAACCACAACTGATCAGATTCAGTAGGTTATCGGGGGCACATGGCTTTGTGGCTGCAGTCGGTACAAGAAGTCCATTGTCTAGCGACCACCCCCAATCCGTCGGAGGAAGCGAAGTGCCCAGCCATTGTTGGACCTGGAGATAACATCTGTAGACATGTTGTTGTGCAGCATCGCTGCTTGGTGGGAGTGAGGCTAGGTCGATGGGTTTATTCAGTTTAGATTTTGCTACATAACGCTTGTAAGTGACATATCTATATTGGTCGAGAGAGGAAACAGTTTTACTCCCGTATAAGATCAGGAGAAGTTGTTCCCCGGCAGCGGCTACTGCACTTGGTGTACTGTCATCCGCCAAAATTGTGTTGACATACTGTTGTGAGACGCTAGTAACATCGGAGACAATTGTACTGAATACTTTCTTCTTACCAACTCGAAAGAGTGCAGAAGTAGTGTCACAACCACTTATAGAATGTGCTACAAGGAGGTTGCTTCTATGGTCACCCATTTTGGTTGCTATTTCACTAACTGAAACTAGTAAGTTTGGGGTAATGGAATACATCATGTGAATATTACATCCCGGTTGAACTCGAGAGGTAAGAATGACTAACAAGCCTGTGTCTGTTCCCACAACGACAACATTGTTGTCATCTTGAGCGATGTCAAGTGCAGTTTCGGCTATCAGTACATCAGCATCAGCCTCGGCCTGCTTGGACTGAATATTGATAGCAGATAGCTCCTGCATTAGAAGATCGATCAGTTGGGTTTTGTTCTTGGCATTTGCAAGGAAATCGGATTGGGGTGTGGTGGCTGGTAACTCGGGTGAGATATTGATATCAATGGAATACCTGTCTTTAGATCTACGGGCTTGTTCCATGCCCTTTGTCGACATTGTACAAGCATAACCATCAAAAACAACCACGACGTTCGCCCCAAAATGTCTCACTAGATAATTGGAATGTGATGTACATATGTCCTTATATGACGACTGTTTAGGCCATACAACTGCTCACAATAAAAATCCACCATCTACAACAAACAGAGAATGTTCTGGGATTTTAGTTTGCCCGGAACCGTATGTTTTGAGGATCTTACCGAGCGTGCTTTTCTGTGTCTTCCTCATTCCAGCAGAATCAAACAATGCTGGTGGTTTCGGGGCGAGTTCATATTTGAGATACTCTTCCATCTCTGCTTTTGACTGAATAACACATGTGATGCGGTTGAACAGAATTGTGGGGTCAATCACTACCTTACTTCCACGGACTTTGATGCTATTTGCCATCGATGCGAAAGACTTCACAGTGTCAACACGTCGTAGTTTGATGCTGTTGAACGTTTTGCTTACAACATTCGATACGCAACATTCACCAATTTTGCGAACTTGGTCACAGTTCACAGTTTCGTCGGCCACAAGCCCGGTCGCTATAGAGACTAATTGTAGTGGATCTCTATTCTGAAAGGGGGAATGCACTCTGAGCCAGTTCAATAATTTGGTGATATCACTGGCATCAGTCAATTGTGAACTTTGACGGAGATCCCGATGTTGTTCGCCATGACCAGTGTGAACATGAACAAAATTTTCGAGAGCATTACATATCGGAAGGCAAAGAGGTAGTCCATGTACCCATTTCGCAACAGTGCTATCGGTTATTCCCCTGCCATGTGTGAGACCACCAGGGAGCTTGAACATTCTCATTAAACACTGCTCTATGGTCTGATCAGAATATATCCCGTCCCAGAATTTATCTGAGCGCCTTATGGTAAAGTAACCTTTCTCAGTGAACAACTTCAAATCATCCTGTTGCATTATTTCTGTTAGCTCATTCATCTGCTGCAAATAGAGATGAGAACTTTTTGCGTATGCAAAATGACCACCTGCGTGAAATACTGGAATCATATTGCGAACACAATATGTGTGGAGTCCCCAGTCGCCTGTGCGCTCTGCTCTCAAGAACAACTGGAGAAGACCTATTTGCTCGTAGTATTGTACCCAAAGCTTTCCTGTGCGTCCTACGGACGCATTCTGGAGCAGTTCGTGTAATTTTGACAGTAGATGGTTGACACTTTCTTGATAGACAGCGTCAGCTGTTGTACAGTCACCTCTGGCAAGTCCACAGAATATTTCATTGACTTCTGTGCAGTCTATGTTATCTAGTGTTCGGCTTTCTTCAAACACAAGTTTTGTAATGGCAATTTGTGTTAGCAAATGGGCACGAACTGCTCTTGAGTATGCATGACCACTGATCAAATGATGGATTGACCCACCAGCATAAACAGTCCCCCAAAGTTCATCCAAGCCGCTACCAGCCATGATCGAACCAATTGCCCCTAAATACAAATTTGTTTATGAGTACACATCAAGGGCGTGCACACATTACATGCCAATGCATCTTGAGTGTAGGCGAACACCACATTATGTGATTTAATCAAACATGGAAATTGAAACAATGATGCTATAATACGGTATTTGAATGAAAACAGTCGATGCCGTTTGAATTTGAGTTTAGGGGGTATGGTTAATATTTCACACGTTTCACCAGTTCATTATGGAATAAATGACTATTGTTATATATCATTATAAAGCCACTGCTTTTCTGCAATTTTTGATATATAATTTAACTCCCAAAGTAGTCATGGATTTGATTTAATGGACGTTGTGTACCGTTGTGTGTATGAAAACAATAAATTTTTTTTCGTAATTTTGTACATTTTCGTGAATATTTCACCATTGAGTGTGAGGATTGGTACAAAGTTGGCATTTTCTGTTGGGGATATGTATTCTCAATATAATTCAGCACGATATTTATGATTCTCACCCTACTAAGGCGAATAAGAATGAGAAATATGGAGCTGGGTCGCATTTTTTTTAAAATTTTTTTTTTCATCAAAAAAACGCTATAACTAAAAAAGCTCAACTCGGATTCGCGGGGACTTTTCACACTTTATCCGCAATGTGTGTCCCGGAAACATATAAAAAAATCAGCTTTCTCCGATTTTTTTCCTTACTTTCTCATTTTTATGTCTAATGTGCCTGGACTAATTGTAGAATCATGAACTTTAGGTCAAAATGTATAGTTCTGGGGACAACAAACAGATATATGCACTCATTAGTATGTAAGGATACTTACATGTTTAAAATATCACACACACGACTAGATGGGGTGCCTGACTTCGTCCGGGCTATATAGAAGGTCAAGGTCATGCAAAAACACTAAATCCCAGGTTTCGTCCACCCCGATGGTGGCAAATCATTACCCGATCGTTAATAGTTTTGAATTTCAATGTAAAAAACACGATTTTTCAAGTTACAGGTATCTCCAAGAAAACAGAAATCAAGGCAAAACCGTAGTGTAGTGGTGGTGGTTTAGACTAGACACAACTAACGATGTCAAAGCAATATAAGCTTGTAGATACTGTGGAACCGGGCTGTTCTTATCAGACTAGCAGTCCCACTGACTGGACATTACGCATACTTTGCCAGAGAAAAACTTCAGAGACACTTCAATGTCCTATCAATTCAACAAGAAAGGATGTTGGCGCCGGGTGCAAATATCTTGCTGAAAATCTTTTCAAATTTCATGAACTTCATGCCATACCTCCAGATATAAATATACAGCACCTAAATATACGCTCAGGGCTGGACGATACATTACATGAAAATGGTGTGTCTTGGCACAAGTCTTGTAGAAATAAAGAAAATAATGCCAAACTCCTGAGACCATGCAAGAGAAAGAGTGAGGAATCACAGGAACCAAGTCCTGTGAAAACAAGAAGACCCAGTTCTAAGCACCAGCAACAAGAACAAACAAAGGACACATGCATATTCTGTGACAAAGTTGCCGGACCTGCTGGCCTTCACAAGGCTTGTGCATTTGATGTTGATTTCAAAGTAAGAAAGTGTGCTACAGAACTTTGTGACACACACCTGATGGCAAAGTTAGCTGCTGGCGATATGGTGGCTATTGATGTCCAGTATTATGCCAACTCTCAAGGACGGACTTGGCAGAAAGTTCACCAGAAAGTCTGTTACGTGGCATAGCTTTTGCTGAACTGGTCTCATATATAGAAACCTACAGGGAGTCAATGGCAGCTAGGCCTGTGTTCAGTATGGGAGACCTCGAGAACCTTTACATTTCTAGGCTACAGAAACTTGGTGTGAATGATATCCAGGTTCATACCACAAGACTTAAGAATCGGGCTTTGGCTGCCATTCCAGACCTGAGAGCTCATACTGAGGGCAGGGAGGTTCTACTTGCATATGACCAAGACATTGGAGCAGCTCTAAAACAAGTATGCAATGAAGATTTTAATTCTGATGCACTGACTCTAGCAAACAGTCGTGATGTCTTTAAACTGAAGCAGGCCTTCAATGGACGCTTTCCAGCTGACTGTCAGGAGAGAGCTGTGCCTTCACTGTATTAGTGAATATGATACTTGCTGGGCCCAATATTAAAGAGCAATCTGTTCAAGATAAGCCCACGTCCTCTGCAAACCAAACTATCTCACAACTTATCGTGTTTAACAGTTTGAAATGTTCCAAACATCAGGCTTCATCAAGAACACTCATCGGCACAACAAAGAGAGAGATACACCTGCATCCACTTATCTTGCCCTGAAGATCCATGGAGAGACAAGAAAGAGAGGCCTGGTTGATACTCTCCACAACATGGGGTTGTGCATCTCCTATGACCGTGTCCTTGGAATTTCTTCGGACATAACCAACAAAGTTTGTGCAATGTATGATGAGGAAAAAGTGGTTTGTCCCCCCAAGCTTGCAAGGAATCTCTTCACAGTGGCAGCAGTTGATAATATTGACCACAATCCAAGTTCCACAACAGCAAAGGATTCCTTTCATGGGACAGGCATATCTTTGATGCAACAGAAAGTGAGGGAATAGCACGTGCTATTCCTGTGATGGATGAGAATTCACAGAAGAGACAGAGGATTCAGGCACTTCCGGCAGCTTACACAAATGTACCACCAGTGGCCTTGACCAAACCTGATCCTGTTGTTCCTCGCCTAACTGGACCAGTCACACCAGTGATTCCTTCTCCAACTCCTAGCCTGACAAAGGAAAATGATTAGTTGGAGCATGTGAGGGAACTGTTGAAGAAACCAGAGCCAGGCAAAGATGACTTTCTCTCGTGGGCTGTTTACCATGCTTCATTGCAGCAGGCCGTAACAGCTCATACCACAATAGTGGCCCTCATGCCTCTGTTTCTGGAAGGAATGTGCACATTCAGTCATCATGATACAGCACTCAGTGAATGTTGTCAAGGCAGCTGTTGAATACCTCAATCCAGGCCAGATTCCAGTGTTAGCCATGGATCAGCCACTCTTTGCTATTGCAAAAACTATTCAATGGAACTTCCCTGTCACACATGGAGAAGATAAATATCTGATCATGTTTGGAGAACTACATATTGAGATTGCGGCATTCAAAATCATTGGTGACTGGCTTGATGCTAGTGGTTGGACCACTGCCATCTGCAATGCAGGGATCGCTACAAGTGGGGTAGCTGACTCCCTGTTGAAGGCTACACATTTAACCAGGACCAGACATGCACATCAAGTCAGGTCAGCTGCCCTCTTTATCCTGCAGCATCAAGCCTATGATAGATACACAAAGGCATTGCCAGCTGGAGAGGAACCTTTGGATTTCAGAGCTTGGAGTGACAGAATGTCGACTGAACAACCTCAGTTTCAATATTGGGCACTTGTTCTTGAATTGGAGCTTTTGGTTCTTCAAATCATTGAATCATTCGGAAAGGGACACTTCAAGAAGTACGTGGAATCCCTTGTACTGTTCATTCCATGGGTTTTCAGCCTTGATCATATCTACTATGCCAGATGTCTCATATTAGAGACATGTGCTCTTTGTCAACAATGCATCCAAGTGTCTACCAAGAATTCATCTCAGGAGGGTTTGTTGCACGCAAGACAAAGCGCCCATTCTCTGCCATGGCACTAGATCAGGCCCATGAGCAAGTAAATGCCATTGTGAAGGGTGATGGTGGGGCTGTTGGTTTGACAGACAACGCAAATGCTCTACAGTGGATGGTGGCAGGGCCTGAAATATCAAGAATGATAGCAGAGTTTGAAGACAGCACGACCAGCAAAAGTGGTTCAAGAAAACACCATGAACAAACCTCAGCAGTTCAAACAGCGTTTGCCAAGGAAGTGACAGCTCTTATTGAGGTCTTTGAGGACATGGGAATCCACTCAAAGAGGACAGTGGTGATTTTCTTACAATCAATCGACACAAAGCTCATAATGGACTCCAATGTACCGAAGACTATCGGGAATGTCTATAAATTGGGCCAGGAGGAGTACAAGTTTTTCGTGAAAGAAAGGTTTGTGGATCAAACAAAACCAATCACAGAGCCAATCAAAAAGAATAAGAAAAGAGTTGTTCTCCAGCAAGAATAGTCCTCAGAAGCAGAAGTCCCAAGTGGCAACAATGAAGGAAGACTGTACCCTGTTCTCCAGACTATACATTGCATGCCAGTCCAGGAAAGGCAATCTCGAAGACTTTTTCAAGCATGAGAATCAGCCATGACCCCCATCACTTTCCAAAGCTGGTGACATGAGATCAGGCAACAAAGCAGATCTTGTCGCACAGCTTGAGTCACTTGCACAACCAGCAGAAGCAAGACCACAAGTGACTGCATTGGTATTGGATGGAGCAGTGATAGTTCAAATGCTGTCACCAGGAACCTCCCAGACATTTGACGATTACATCAAGACTGTGTTCATGCCATATATCCAGCACCAGCTGCAACATGTGGAAAGACTTGACATAGTGTGGGATGTTTATAACACAGACAGTCTGAAGGCCGCAACCATAGAGAGGAGGGAAAGGGGAGTTCGGAGAAGAGTTGAGGGTTCATCAAAGGTGCCAAGTAACTGGCAAAGTTTTCTTCGTGTCAATGAAACCAAAACAGAACTCTTTCACTAGCTGGCGGAAAAGGTTACAAGCACAGAGTTTCAAGGCAAAGAGGTGTACAGCACACATGGAAACCAGGTACTATCAACACGTCAGAGAGAAGACAAAGGTCAAATAGAACCATGTTCACATGAGGAAACAGATACACGATTGGTACTGCATCTGTGGGATGCTGCACATAAAGGACATGAGAATATTATGGTGAGGACATCAGACACTGATGTGGTGGTACTCATTCTGTCCAAACTGCACAACATTCCAGTAAGTGAGGTGTGGATATCATTTGGAGTAGGGAAACATCACAGATACATTGCATCACATGATATTGCAGCTACCCTTGGCACAGCAAAAGCACCAGCATCGGCAATGTTTCATGCATTCACAGGGAGTGATACGACATCCTTCTTCGTGGGCAAAGGCAAAAGGACAGCATGGGACACCTGGGCTGTATTTGCAGATGTCACTAATGCATTCCTGCTACTTGCTGATGCTCCATCAAGTATCCCTGACAACACCTTTGATCTGCTGGAGAAATTTGTTGTTCTCATGTATGACAGAACATGTCGACTGTCCAAGGTGAATGAGGCAAGGCAGCATCTCTTTGCAAGACGATCCCGAGCTTTGGAGAATATCCCTCCAACACAAGCAGCTCTCAAGCAGCATGCACTAAGGGCAGCCTACCAAGGAGGGCGTGTTTGGGGCCAAGTTCTGCAAAAAGAGCCAACACTACCAAGTTCTACAGACTGTGGATGGGACAGGAGTGATGGGTCATGGAAACCAAAGTGGACCACCATTGGCCAAGCTCAAGATGAATGCTATGAACTGATTCATTGCAACTGCAAAAAGGCATGCAGGGGTTTGTGCAAGTACTACAAGGCCAGCCTCCATTGCTATACTCTTTGCCGTTGTGAAGGCAACTGTTATCAAGAGTGACTGAAAATCTGCATATCAAATGATACTTTCTCTTAGATTGTGAGTCTTGTGTCTGGATTTTTGAATGAATCGTGAATGTCATATATGGAAATCCTTACTGTTGTACCAGTATGTGATTTTGTGCTTGTCATACACTATCTTCTTAAATGCACATTGATATCCCCTTTTTTATTTTACTTTGGTGTGATGTTGTAAATAGCCTGTTTAAGTGGAACTTAGAAAACCAGGACTACCACACTTTCTAAACTCTTCAAAGAAGCATTGCTATGTATATTTTTTAATGATACAAATACTGTTTCTCCACACTGAGCGTATATATCTAACCTTTGTTGAATCCATTGACACTGTTCACCTCAAAACTATACTTTCAGACACCAAGAACATGATTCTAGGGTGTATAGTTCCAAAGTTATATGTATTTGAATAAATTGGCGGCCATTTTGAAAAAATGGCCATAACGGCCACCAGGGGAAGTTGCTTCCATGGATCCACATCCCAAAATAATCAGTAGGCTCCATTTAATCTGTGTGCCAAGTTTCATCCTTTTAACCCAAAACGCACAATTCTACCAATAATTCTTCCTTAACCGCCACACTATAATTTCTGAAAGCTGCCAGTACATTTAATACCAATAATATGAGAATTCCATTTAAAAATTGAAAAATCGAAATGTTAGCGACTTTCTATCGTCAATGTGAGCATCATTTCACAAATGTAAGACATTAAACCAACGAATCGGCCACATCCGCTGCGTAATATGCAAATTCAGCAGCTGAAAAAATACTATTTTTCAAAAAATATCAACAAAACCATATCATGTGACCCCTCTTTGGAACGAGTACGTCGAGCTCGTTCCAATGAGGGGGTCACATGATATGGTTTTGTCGAAATTGTTTGAAAAATTAAAAAAATGATATTTAAAATAATAAATTTTGATATCGTCTGCGTCGGTATAAAAATACAGAAGCTGGCTTTTTACAAATTATTTCCCAATCAGTTTGAACGTTTGTTATTCTATGTTTGAACCCCATTTTAAAAATAATAAGAAAACGGCGTTTTCACCACCTTTTGATGTTCTGTAACTTTTTTTCTGATCATTATATCAACAGTTTGCGCATCCGCATCGTGACATATAATACAGATGCTGTCATGTGCCGTTTGTTTCTCTACTTTTCGTAGAGTCTGCCGCTGACGACCGTTGATACATAGAGGATAGCTAATGTTTTCTTGTGAATACCGGGATTTATCTCATGAGTGAGTGAGAGAATTCGTATTTTCACGAGCAGCTTGCAGCAAGCTGCTCGTGAAAATACGAATTCTCTCACTCACTCATGAGATAAATCCCGGTATTCACAAGAAAACATTAGATTTTCTTTTTATTATATCCCTTTCATTTGAAGATTCAACTGAAAGGATCCAAACCGACGCCCATACCACGCAAGAAATCTGTTTACACAATCAGCTGATCGCTGTTTCCGTTGACACAGATTACATTGGATGTTGTGTACGTCGACACAAAATAGTATTCGGGATTGTTGGCGAAATGACGTAATTATGACGTCTTGTTATACTCACTAGTGGAGCGAGAACAACTTTTGTTTTGCCCTTGTGAAAATTCATTTGTAAATTTTAAGTTCACACGAAATGTTAATCACCGAGGTGTTTGATCTCACCAGTGAGGGGAGAACGCAATTTATTTTTTACCGATTCCTATTATAATTAGACGTTAGGGGTGTAATAAAATTTGATGTCTATTATTTACTCACAAAGATATACAGATATTGTTTCTTGTTCCCTATATAGATATTCCAATCAATAAATATTCATTTTACCTTGAAAACATCAAGATATTAACACAATTAGTGGATTTACGGAGCGTAAAATCATAATATAACAGATGTGATGAGACTTCATTCATAATGGTAATGTCATTAAAGATTCGGTCAAAAAGCAAGAATTGACTGAGAAACATTCCCAGTGTTGACTCAAAGAAAATGCTTGTTTATCGAATTTGCTAGATTCTGTCGGTGGGAACCCTGGGATGTGATGCAGTGCGTGATCACTGCAGTAAACAACCTCTATTGTTTGGTAAAATAGGAGCCAGTCACTAATGCTTGAGGTGGAAGTCTTCTGAAATGGGAAACATCGGTATGAACGATTGGCAGGATTTAACTTCATCTCCTTGTAGCGGTTGCGATTAGCCGTTGTACAGAAATATGTGTCCTTAACCCTTTACCTAACGTAACGGAAAAAACCGGCCAGAGCTATTCTCAAAAATCGCCAATTAATTTTCATTATTTTTTGTCTCAAAAACATAGGTTATGACCCCTCGTTGGAACGAGCTCGTCGAGCTCGTTCCAATGAGGGATCATAACCTATGCTTTTGAGACAAAAAATGAAAAAAATTAGTTATTCAAAATATTTTTTTGCAAGTGTCGTCTGCTTTTCAGGTTAGGTAAAGGGTTAAACACCAATAAATAAATAAATAGTATTTAGTGGGATGGAATTTTTCAGTTGGCTTTTCCGACCAGCCGATATATTCCAGAAGATCGAATCCGAAAGATACCATAAACAATCATTTTTTGTGAATTAAGGGCAGAAATGTTGCTCAGTCGAGACCTGTATTTGTCTGACATTTTGATGACCTTAAAATCAGAAATGTAGAATCACCACAGGCGTAGTTTTGTGATTACGCCATGTACAGTGCGGCCGCCGTGGAGTGGTCACTTTCCACGGGTAGGCAATATATCCACGGACGCAGTAATATTAGATTACAAACAGTTATTATAGGAATAAGCAAAAAAGATTTGATTAATGGCCCGGTGCTTCATTAATTAAAATTTTGCTGGTGAATGGTTTTTATTACCTGGTAAATGCATCTCTGCTCATGCGTCGATTACGACCAGTCCAAAGCGACTGTACTGCAGTTCCCAAAATTATGTTAATATGTTGATGTTTTCAAAGGGAATTAAATACTTATAGATTGGAATATCTCCAAATGGGACAGAAAAGAATATCTGTATATTTTTGTAACTGAAGGTACATCACATTGTATCAACAGTCGACTGCACGCAAATTTCCACAAAAGTGGTTAAACAAACAGCCCATAATAGCGTCGAATAGAATTTCAAACAGAATTGGACTGGTGGCCTGACAGCTTGATAGGCTATGAACTATTTCGGAGCCAGACTGGTTACAGGGCATAAAGAGCGTGGAATTCCTTACAGATTTAGACTGATGACATGAAATCTTGATCGGCAAAGAACTATTTCGGAGCTAGACTGGTTCCAGGTCACAACAGCGTGGAATTCCTTAGAGAGTTAGACTGGTGACCTCAGAGCTTGGTGTCTTTAGTGTCGATTGTTTAATCAGTTGTTTGCATTGCATGGAGGCCAAATCCATATAATGTTACCCACACACAGACTATATTGAGAAAGATAAAATAACCTCAACGCCCCCTCCCCCATTACCATTAATCACAACCGTAACAATCCTGCTGAATTCATTCTGGTAAGTCGCTCTGGTAAGCAGGGACGTGGCGACAGGGTGGGGTGTGGGAGGGGTGGGAGTTCCCCCCCCCCCCAATCCTGGCAAAAATTTCCTATAGTAGGAAATTCGGAGGGCAAGTCATGAGTAGTTGGAAATTCCATCTATCTGGATTTTGGAGCTTCTTTGGTGATGCTAATGTCTCCTTTACTTCCCAAAATCCCAACTCGGTTTCAAATCAGCAAAAATTCCAACTGTTACTATTTACAACTAGACTGTACGTAATATCGAGCTTCATAGGTATGCCTGACGTCAGTCGGTACGAGATTTCTATAGTACGTTACTTATCGTAATAAAAAAAACATTAATGCACTTCAAGAAAATTACATCATGTAAAATCGTTATCCTGAGTTAATTCCATCATTCATAGTTACAAACTGATGAAACATCGAAAACTGATCATTCCTGATTTAATGTTAAGACAGTATGAATTGCTCAAAGTTCTGAGCTTGAGAATTTGTTCAGTGCATATTGAATTCCCAGAATAATACCAAACAATAATAACCTGATAATTCTATTATAAATGTGTTGGCATTTCAGTTACTATAATCAATTTTATGCCCCCTTTCAAGGATTCATTTTAAAAATGTTTCTCGGTAGTGCATTTCCAACTATGTTGAGGGACCGGGAGGTGGTTCCCCCTCCCCATAGTTGGAAATTCACTACCCTAACACCCCCTCCACCCCCCCCCCCCCCCCCAATCAGAAACCTCTAGCCACGTCCCTGCTGGTAAGGTATGTTCTTAGAAAGAAAACTGGAAACTGATTCAGGGAAATATGACGCGAGAAAACAATGTGTTTGATAGAGTCAGTATGAATAAATACAACATATGCGTGAACCTCGGAAACCTATTGTACCAAGTGCATTAATACAGGTCACGTTAATTAAAATGGGGGCGGCGTCATATGCTACACACACTTAATACGTAAGATTTAACAATTCAGCAACGAAGAACTACAGCTGTAGTCAAAAAATTGGTCCTTTGAGATAGCCAGGTGAGTTATTTCTCGTATAAAATGACAGGAGTTTGACCGTTTGGGAAGTGTCCTTAAAATGATTAGATACCCCTATTTTGCTCCATGCCAGTCTTTGACTATCTTTAAAATTTGTATGTGTGGTGGGGGTTGGGCGGGAGGACCCTTGTTTGCCCGAGCATGACATAGATTTGCCTGACAGTTCTCCTGCATATATACATATATTTCTCGGTCAGCTTTTCAGACAAGGAGTTTTTAATCACGGTGATTAGCCACGATAATCGACTGGGTCGTTGTGAAGGTCGTGACATCACTGCATTGTCACTGACCGTGATAGTTTCTAGGGCGGATAAGTTCTATGGCCGGCGTAAGTTATGTCACCAAACTGGCAACCACAACAATCTATGTCATGCTCGGGCAAACAAGGGTCCTCCCGCCCAACCCCCATCACACATACAAATTTTAAAGATAGTCAAAGACTGGCATCGAGCACTAATTCTGTTCGGAATTCCACACTTTTATGAACTGTTTGTTTACCCGCTGTTCGTAGAGTTTGCGCGCTGACTACCGTTGATGTAATGTGACGTTCATTTACTTACATAAACAGATATTCTTTCGAGCTCCAGTTATAGATATTTGAATCAACGACAATTTAACTCACGTTGAGGATATCAACGCCATTAGTGGACCTACGCGGCGTAATCATAAAAAGGCGGCTGTGGTGAGTCTTCATTTCATTTCTGGTCATCAAAAATTTGGCCAAATCAAGTCTCGATTGAGTAACATTTCTAGGAATGATTCAAAAGAAAATAAATCTTTATGGTATTTTTGGATTCAATCGTTTGGCATATATCAATTGGTCGGAAAAGCGAACCGTAGCTTCGCTTTTCCGACCGACTGAAATATTGTAGACGAATGAATCTAAAGGCTAGGCTGGTTCCAAGGCATAACAGCCTCGAATTTCTCACAGAATTATACTGGTGGTTTGAGATCTTGGAGATCGACAAGATTAAGATTTGGGGTACCCCCTCATCCCCATCCATGCGTTTACGCCCCTGGTCCAGTGTCATCTCCACAAAGAATCATTCGTTGTTACAGTTCTTGGTCAGTCTAACGATGAGTGAATATTAAAAAAAACATGACAGCAGTAGGTGATACACGCCGGTTCAACCATCATCGTACGTGTACGTGTACATGTTCACCTCCATAGGATTTAGTGTTAAAATCGTGTACGTGTACAAGATTTTTAACGTTTTTAGGGTGCTTTAGAATCCACTTTAAGTTCAAATAACACTGAATTGAATCCTAGACTTTTGAAATTTTACGTACAGTACATGTACCGTTTGATGTTTGAATCGGCAATGGATTTCTCCCATAGGATTCAGTGTTAAATTGCGAGCAAAAAACGTTTTGCCGTTTCTAACATCATCCTCTCGCCGATTCTAACAATTCGCGTCCGCACACGATTTTAACACTGAAACCCTATGGAGGCGTACGCGGAGATCCACTCTGCGGATTTTAGGTCTGAAATCGACTCGCGTGAAGAGGTGATGTTCGAATCGGCAAACCCACTGTCGCGTTTCTCGAAGTGAGACTGGCGCACGTTATTGCGAGGTGATCTATGGAAATGTTTTGAACGAAGAGTGTTGTCGGCGCGTGAAGAGGTGATGTTTGAATCGGCAAACCCACTGTCGCGTTTCTCGAAGTGAGACTGGCGCACGTTATTGCGAGGTGATCTATGGAAATGTTTTGAACGAAGAGTGTTGTCGGTGTGTTAGAAATTCGCAAACCCGCTGTCACGTTTCCTGAAGTAAAAACTAACACATGTTATCGTTATGACTGAATGAGGTTTTCGTTCAAAAAGAGTCGATTATGAATATGGTATGTATTATAGATATTCGTGTTTTGTCTTGATGTGACGAAGAGAAATTGAGTTTAAGGGGATATTGTTCGAAAGAGTCGATAAAAATATGATCTGTAATAGATATTCGTGTTTTGTCTTGATGTAAAGAAGAGAAATTGACTTTTAAGCGTTCGTTCAAAAGAGTCAAACACTTAGCGGAATGTTTAAACGCATTTTCCGCTCAATTAGGTTTTGAGTGGTAAAATTTTTAATATATTCATGATAGCAATCAGAGAGAGATTTGAAAATGAATAAGTTCTCAGCGTTAAAATTAGTTTTCTTTTGTGTGTTGAAACTGTTTTAACAGTCATCGAAGGGATTCTCTCTTAATTCGACACTAAGTGAATGATTCTTTGATATGTGAATGGAAATCTTTTGACAAAATGTAAAACTACTGGCAAAATGCGTTAAATCAGAAACCGGTTTGTCATGTACTGTTTAAACGTATTTTTTAAACTTCTCCAATTCAATTAACAGTCAGTTGAGATGTGAATATTTTCAGTTTATTATATTAAAGACGGAAAGATTTTTATTACTTAAAAACATAAAAATATAATTCAACATTTAATTTTGAAAATAATAAAACAATTAAAAACGAAAGATGTTTTTACAGATGGATTCTAGGCGCCGAGATCGAATTTTAGGCGAGTATGAACGTGCTAAGAAGGGCATTCAGTCAGCTGATAGAAGCAGACGTCTTGGTGAGATGGAACTCAAACGCGAAGCCACAAAAATATTTAAACCCGTGACGGAGGGTCAAGCGCGAAGCAGGAAGGAGATAGTCGAAGAATTGAGACCCATAAAGGAGAGTTCTTTGAGAATGGGTTCGTTGCCCAGTAGTTTTGGAAATCGGTATTCCGTTCAATCTACACCGGATTACGTTCCCACGGGAATTCAAACAGATTTGAGCGAGAGCGACGATACAGCTTCGACTATCACTACTACTAGCGTCGCATCGTCTGATGATGATGGCGGTAAGAGAGATCAGTTGTATGGATTTTATAAGGATTCGGAGGGAAGGATTTTTGTAGGAGACACAGAAGTAGATATTGGCGATGATGAATTGATCGTGGGTTCGAACAGATACGAATTGACTGATGGACTGCGCAGATTGCTCCTTTACGACAAGCCTAGCGATTACACGGATCAGGATTTCGACAATTACGGCGACATTCTGGTTCAGACCCACGCCATGAAGAGAAATAACGATGCCAGAGAGACGAGACCCAAAGCCAACAGAGGTTACAAGTGGACGAAAGTGGTGAAACCCATATGGGATATGAACAAGAAGTTCATCGAATCGGTGACTGGCAAAGGGGTGAAAACCACTTTTCTTCCGAGCGATTCTGATGCTCTGTCTCAGAGATTGAGTTTGTTGATGGCGAGCAGACGGGCTGGTAACACAGGATTAGATAATCAGATAGTTACTATATCTGACGAATTGTTAAGACAGAAGGTTTTGAATAAAAACCACTATAAAAGGCTGATGAACGAATTGAAGGATTGATGTGTATATAATAAGCAGAGAGAAACAAACAAACAAAAATAAAACAGTAAATTTTTACACTAGAATAATAAAAGTATTTAAAAACAACAAAACGATTTACCAGTGAAAAAAAACAAAAATATATTATAAAAATAAAATATGTTGGTGATAAAGAACAGGGGATACGTCAGAACTTACGTTCAAGGCGGTTCTGGCATCGTCGATTCTATAATGCGAGCGTTCACGAGCGATGCGGGTAGAAAACTCGCATTGACCGCATTTGAGGTTGGTAAGAAGACGGCGTTGGATGCTGGTAAGAAAGCCGCTTCCAAAGCCAGTGGTAGGATAGCTTCTGTGGCTGGCAAGAGGGCAGCCGATGCTTTGATCGACAAGTTGATCAGTCTGCCGGCGAAGCGAGCTGCATTAGAGCGAACGCCGAAAAGTTGGAAAGATTTTAAGGATGCTGTGGTACCCATACAAGATTTAGCCAAAATGACGAGTGGATCTGGATTGAAGAGAACTCGCGACGGTGTGATATAAATAAATAATAACATTAAAAACAGAGTTTGAAAAACATAAAAAATTTGCGTTTGAAAAGAATCTAAAATAACAAACAAAAAAAATAAAACAAAGATGAACATTAAAGATATGTCTTGGAACGACGCTGCGACCAAGAGGTCGAATAACAAGTTCTTTCCCAAAAGCATAAGAGGTTTGATAGTGGGAAAATCGAATTGTGGAAAGACCAATCTGTTGATGAATCTGTTGTCCCGACCTGACTGGTTGGATTACGACAGATTGTTTGTGTTTGGCAAGAGCTTGTTTCAACCCGAATACAGATTGCTTCGAGAGTGCATGGATCGTAGATTGCCTAAGGACGTCATAGCCAGAATCTTTGACAGTAGGGAGGAATTCGACAAGAGTGAAGCTCCACTTTCGACCATTTTGGACGGTGCGGCGATGGAGCTGATGAAGAGAAATGCATCTTCGAACGTCAAGTGTTGATTTTATGAGAATGCTAGCGATGTTCCGGAACCTAGAGAACTGAAATCGGAAGATAAGAATCTCATGATTTTCGACGATCTGCTTTTGGAGAGACAGAACCGATGCGAATCGTATTACGTTAGGGGTCGACACAGCAACGTGGACTGTTTCTACCTGTTGCAGAATTATTTTCGATTGCCCAGACAGACGATAAGGGAAAACGCTAATTTTCTATGTCTCTTTCGTCAAGATCTCAAGAATCTCAATCACATCTACGGCGATCACGTCGCAAACGACATGAGCACGGCGGAATTCAGGAGATTCTGCAAGAGGGTTTGGGATGGTGGAGTTTACAATTTCGTCGTGATCGATTTGACAAGCGAATTTAATCGCAGAAAATATCGGTGCGGATTTGACAAGTTTTATGTTTCTGATGATAATAAGATATAGCGTGAAAATAAAATTTAGAAAATAATAAATCTTCAAATAATTAGTTTTGAATAAAAAAAAATAAAATTAAATATAATGTTCGAACATGGAGAATTGTTAGAACGAATAGCCGAGAATACAGCTGCAAAACAATCCATTCAAATTGTGGTGAGTGGTGATTTGACTCGATTCGCTACGAAATTCGAACCTTCCATCGAATTGAATAGAGAGAAAAGATACGAGATGGCGTTGGTGAATCTGGAGACTTATTATTCCTTTCCCAACGTCACCGAAAAGAATAACTCGTTAAAGTATTCCGACGGAGTGGATTGTTGGAGATTCGAATTCCCAAAGGGAGTTACAACATAGACAATTTGAATGATTACATTCAGACGCGAATGAAGACGGATGGAAAGGGAAGCAAAAAGATCAGACTCGCTCCCAATCCTAATACCTTACAGACGATGTTGGATTTGGAAGATAATTTTCGAGTGGATTTCAACACGGACGATTCTATAGGCAAGATGTTAGGATTCGATCGAAAGATGTATCGAGGCCACGCGGCATCTGAAAATACGGTCGACATTCTGGCAGTCAATAGCATTCTGGTGAACGTGGACGTGATTGCTGGAAGCTACGTGAATGGTAGCGCTCAACCGACGATCTATTCCTTCTTTCCAAACGTGTCGCCGGGTTATAAGATCGTGGAGCGACCTCAAAATTTAGTTTATCTACCAGTGATTTTAGACACGTTGTATAGTCTCAAAACCACATTGACGGATCAAAATGGTGAACTGTTAGATCTTCGCGGAGAGAGAGTGACGATACGATTTCACATAAGAGAAATATAAAAGCCAAAAAAAAATTGTGTATATATATAGACAACAAAAATAAAATAAACGCAATATTAATTTTACAAAATTATTTTAATATAATTATTAAACAAGAAACAATTGAAGTAAATATATTTTAAAAAACAGAATTATGACACAATACATGGTTAAAAATGTGAACATATCCGCAGGACAGAGGAAGAAACTTAAGAGAGCGTTAACAACTCGAGGCGAGGCGGTGAGATTCAAATTCACTCACGAAGATCTGACGAGAGGCGGTCAGGATTCGCCTGGACCAGAAGTCAAATCAAAAGGATGGAGAAAGCGATTCGCGATGGAAGAGGGTTGGCGGTGAGATTGAGTCCCGCTCAATTGAGATACAATTTGAGAATGAAAGGCAGTTTCCTACCGCTATTGGCAGGAATCGCCGCAAAAGCATTACCCTTCACCGCAAAGGCACTACCCTTTCTCGGAAAGACTCTCGGCGTGGGAGCTCTCATGGGACTCGCTAGTTCGGCAGTTGAGAAATTAATGGGTGGCAGCGGACTGTTTTTGAAGAAGGGAGGAGCCGTGTGTCGTGTCCACATAGACGACAGCGGTAAAGGATTGTATCTAGAACCCGTTAGAGGTGGCAACTCTCTGAGAGGAAACGGTCTCTGTCTGAAGAGTGGACAGAACGTTGAGCGACTCGGCAAGGGTTTGTTGCTTGGTGAGAATTCGCCGTTTAAGAATATACCGATTTTGAATATGTCATTATAAAATAAAATTGTATAAAATATAAATCATAGAAAGTATAAAATAATATATTTAAAATTAGTAAAAAGGTGGAGAAATAATTTTATCATCAGGATGACAAGGTGGAGAATTTATCACCTGGATGTGGAGGTGGAGAAACAATTTGACGATAATGACAAATATCGCAAAACAGAGAGCAAAAGAATAAAAAAAATGGTTAGATACTAATGATAGATATCTAAGGAAAGAACTAATGAAAGAGATAGATAAAGCGCGGGATAGACAGTTGAGAATGAGACGCTTTCCACCGTCACCACTACCTTCTGAAGAGAATGGTAATGATGCCAATGTTACCTAGAGATGCACAACATTCGTTCATAATTATGATTCGGATAAACAAAAATGTTGTTATAAACGTATCATATCACAAAAAAAAAGAAAAAAAGAAAAAGAAGAAATGACGCTGAAAATTGAGAAAAAAGGAAACGTTATTATAATATATGGTAATAGTGAAGAAGAAGGAAAACAAAGAAAAAAAAAAAAAAATGAGATCTAAAGATGATCTCATTACTTTTTTTTTTTCATTTTTCTTCGCTAAAAATCAATCTCTCTATTGTTTATATTTCCAAGCTCGTTATTAGCATGTTGACACTCATGTTTTCAAGATGATCTCATCACGTTTTTTTCTTTCTTCTTCGCAAAAAAAAAATCAATCTCTCTATTGTTTATATTTCCAAGTCCGTTATTAGCATGTTGACACTCGTGTCTTCTCCTTTTTCGATAACGTGTTGAATGTTTATCTTTACTCTTTTGAGTTTTTTTACATCGGTCAACTCGCTCTCACCACCCAATTTCTCCACGAGTTCGAATGAGATGTTTGGAAATATGTAATTTCCATAGGGCAACGACAAATCATCCTTGTCGAATTCTCTATCTTCGGTGATGACGATGTTCTGCAGATCGCTTTGGTACTCATAAATCAAATCGAGCGTGGCTTTGTCCAATTTCAGAGGCATCTTATATCTGTCGTATTTGTGCTCTAAACCCTTCGTCTCAACCTCGTTCAATTCGATGGGATCGTGTCGTTGTAATCTATAGATTTTATGACCGAATTTCTTATACGTTTCGACTCGTTTCAATTTCAATTCGCATCTTTTAGGTGTTGTTGTCCTCATGATCGATTATTTAGTTTTTTGTTTTTACAAATTCTTGCAAATAATGTATATTTTAAATTTTGTATTTTGATAATTTGTTTAAAAAAGTTTTGTTTTTTTTTGCTCCTTATATATATAAAAAAAAAGTTGTTTTTTAATTTTAATTTCTTTAATGTGAAAATTTTTTTTGTAAAAGTTTTTTTCTCTTTATAACACGCGTCTGCTTCGCGGAAATTTGTTTTGAACCTCGTGCAAGACTTCGCGTAAAAGTCGTAAGAGTTCTATTTGTCTTGAACCTTCTTTTTTAATAGTTCGAACAACATTGTCGATTAATTTTTGTTTGCTAATAGTATTACGATTCAATTTTCTATCGCAAATCGTATCGTTTTCTTTCAAAACGCGTAAATATAAATTAAGATTTTTTTCTTCTTGGTTTTTTGGAGAATAACGACTTATTAAACAACGTCGATGTTTATGTCAAGATTCCATCGTGGATATTGTCGTCATGATCGATTATTTAGTTTTTTTGTTTTACGAATTCTTGCAAATAATGTATATTTTAAATTTTGTATTTTAATAATTTGTTTTAAAAAAGTTTTTTTTTTTTGCTCTTTATATATATAAAAAAAAGTTGTTTTTTTTAATTTTAATTTCTTTAATGTGAAACAAATTATCATTAAATACAAAAATTCAACGAAAAAAATATTCTTACAAACTCAATTTTGAGGTAAACGACAAAGTCAAATGTTTTTGTTGTAACATACATTTGATGAATTGGGAACCTCACGACACACCTTTACTAGAACACATAAATAATATTAAAAAAGGCGAATGTGATTATTTGAACAAGATCCTAACGTTGGGATTGATCCAAATCGAAGATGAAGAGTGGGATAGAGATAAAAACCAAAAATTATTAATGGATATGTTACAACTTGGATACACCAAGAAACAATTGTACAATGTGTTAAACAACGCGAACAAGACCCTGTCTCAATTCTTAACTTTAGAACATCTCCTCAAATTCATGATGGAAACGGACGAGTTATCGTCACTCATCGAAAACGAGCCGAGCAAAACGTCCACTAAGTGTCTGGTCTGTAAAGGTGTTGCAAACGTCTTGTTTCTACCGTGCGCACACCTGTGTTGTTGTAGAGAATGTTATTCCGAAGATGAGAAAATGTGTTCGTTTTGTAAACAAGAAATAAAAGTGATCTTAAATTGTTTTGAATAAAAAACACATTAAGAAAAAATTGAATTTAAAAAAAATCTTCTTTTTTTTATATAAAGAGTAAAAAAAAAAAAAACTTTTTAAACAAATTATTTAAATACAAAATTCGGAAAAAAATATATTCTTACAAAATGAAACAAACAGATAAAAAAAAATTGGAAAATTTAAATGAGAAAACCATACCTCAGTTAAACGAGATTTGTAAACTATTAAAAATTTCACATTTCAGAAATCATAGAACTAAATCAAAAAAGATTGAAGTCATACAGAAACATTTGCGAAACGATGGAAAGGCAAACAAAATGCCAATAGCAATGACATCAAAAAATGCATCGGTTGTGAAAAATGAGAAGAAGAAAAAGATAGTAAAAGGAATCGAAATGCCGATAGCAACGACGTCAAAAAATGCATCGGTTGTGAAAAATGAGAAGAAAAAGATAGTAAAAGGAATCGAAATGCCGATAGCAATGACGTCAAAAAATGCATCGGTTGTGAAAAATGAGAAGAAGAAAAAGATAGTAAAAGGAATCGAAATGCCGACGTCAAAAAAAAAACGAAAACGTTTCGATTGTGAAAAATAAGAAGACGACTAAACGAAAAGCCGTTGAAGAACTTCAAGTTTCCAAAGAAAAGAAAAGAAAAACGAAAACGAGTGATGCACATCAGATTCTAGGCAAACGAGATATATCAAGCGAACTTTGACGAGCAATAGACGAAGGGAAAGGAGAAGAATATCTAGCGCGACTCACCGCGGAACTATTTCAATCGAAGTCCGTGGAACGGGAGAGTGCGATCAAAGGCGTTTTTAAAACTTTCGACGTGGTTCCCTCGTTGAAGAAAATCGATCCGAAAATTGTTCAAGGAACGGGTGAAGAAAAAAGTATTGGATTTGTTTCGCAAATACATGAACATAGGACTAAAAATTAAGATGATACTCCATTGCATGATGAATAAAATCGACGTGAAGTCCGGCGAGAGCATCGTGAAAAATACATATTTCAGATCTAACGTCGAACCCGTATTTCAAGGTTCAGATTTATCGGACGTTTTCGAAAAGATGAAAGACAAGATGTTGACGTCTCTCGCGAATTATCAACATGAAGGTAGTAATTGGATGTTCGATGAGATGTTGAAACTCGAAATTCACATAACTAAAAACGATTTGTTGAGAGGGTCTTCCTACGTGAAATTACCGTATTTCCTAGCAAAAAAACACGCCGTGATCAACGTGAAAAATAAAGATGATCAGTGTTTTAAATGGGCAGTCACCTCCGCTTTATACCCTGTCAAAATGAACACCGAAAGAGTTTTTTCTTACGAGGTGACTTCTAAAAATCTCAATTGGACCGGAGTGACTTTTTCAACGCGGTTAAAACACATCAAACGTTTCAAGGTTCAAATCCCACTGTAGCAGTGAACGTCCTGCGATACGACGAGGAAAAACGAATGATCTATCCTCTCAGACAGACTTTGTATCTCGGAAGAGAAAAGACAATTATTTTATTATTGATTTCGAATGGTGACAATCGTCATTATTGTTGGGTTAAACATCCTAGCCGATTACTGTCCAACCAAAATAATAAACATGAACATAAGGTATGTTTATGTTGCAACTGCATGAACATGTTTCCCAGTGAAGACTTGTTGGCGAAACATCAGGAATATTGCAACGAAAATCAAGGTGTCGCCGTCGAAATGCCAAAACCTAACACCATCGTGAAGTTTGAAAATCACAATAGAAGGTGAAAAGTACCATTCGTCGTGTACGCTGATTTCGAATGTTTCACCATGAAAATGAGTTCCTGTCAACCCAACGCTCTTCAAAGTTACGTCGAAAGATATCAAAAACACATGCCTTCGGGCTATTGCATTTACGTGAAATGCGCTTTCGACTCACAACACGACATGGGTCCCTTCACCTACACGAAACAGTATGAAGACGATGACGTGGCTCAAAGGTTCGTGGAAGAGTTAGAATGGAAACTTCAAATGTTATACAACAAATTCAAAACTCCGGCCAAAATGATCATCACGCGAGAGCAGCAGGTTAAAAATAACAGAGCCACCGAATGTCACATATGCAAACAATCGTTCGACGAGAATTCGAAGGAAAATAGGAAGGTCAGAGACACGATCATTACAGCAAGTGTAATTTAAAATATCGAGACGCCGCTTTCTATCCGGTGATGTTTCACAATCTCTCGGGTTATGACAGTCATCTCTTCATGAAAAATCTTGGCACCTCACACGAAGAATTAAATTGCATCGCGAACAGCGAAGAAAGATACATTTCCTTCACGAAATGGAAGCTCATGGAAGAGAAAAGAGTAATTGACAGAGAGACGTTGGAAGAAAAAACGAAATTCATTCGTAGAGCCATACGTTTCATCGACAGTTTTAAATTCATGTCGACCACTCTGGAAAAATTAGTCGATAATATGAGCAAGGATAAATTTACAATCATGAGCGAACATTTTGGAGAATGAGTAGACGTCATGTTGAGGAAAGGAGTCTATCCTTACGATTACATGAACGATCTAAAGAGATTCGAAGATACCGCACTACCTTCAAAAGAAGATTTTTATTCGAAGTTATACGAATTATACATTTCCGATGAGAATTACGAACATGCTAAAAACGTGTGGAAATTATTCGATATGAAAACCATGAGAGATTATCACAATCTCTATCTGAAGACCGACGTTCTGCTCTTGGCAGACGTGTTCGAAAATTTTCGAGACGTCTGTTGTCGAAATTACAATCTGGATCCCGCTTGGTATTTCACCGCACCCGGTCTAGCGTGGGACACTCTGTTGAAGACCACCGAAGTCCAATTGGAATTATTATCCGACATGAACATGTTACTCATGTTCGAAAGGGCTGCGAGAGGTGGCATCTCGATGATCTCTCACAGATATTCTGAAGCTAACAATCCCTACATGAAAGAAGGTTTCGATTCAAAACGGTCGACTAAATACATACAGTATTGGGACGCCAATAATCTGTACGGTTGGGCTATGAGTCATCCTTTACCAATTGGAAATTTTGAATGGGTGAAGGAACTGGAAGAGATGCAAAAATGGAGAGACTTTCCTTGCATTTTAGAAGTCGATTTGAACTATCCGGAAGAATTACACGATCCACACAACGATTATCTGCTAGCTCCCGAACGAAAGGAACCGAATGAAGGAGACGAGGAAAAACTCATTCCCAATTTATTTAACAAACATAACTACGTCGTCTACAGCGAGAATTTGAAACAGTACGTCAATTACGGGATGAAATTAGTCAACATACATCGCATCATTCGATTCGACGAAGAGCCTTGGATGAAAAAATACATCAATCTCAACACGAATCTCAGAATTCGAGCCGAGAACGATTTCGAAAAAGATTTCTTCAAACTCATGAACAACTGCATGTACAGTAAATCGATGGAAAACATCAGGAAGAGAACCGACGTTCGACTCATCACATCTGAGAAAAGAGCTAAAACATTAGTGGCGAAACCCAATTACAAACACCGAACCATATTCAACGAAAATCTAGTGGCTGTTCACATGCAAAAGATGCACCTGAAGTTCATACAAACTGTATTATCTTGGACCGATCATCTTAGATGTCAGCAAGCAATTGATGTAAGAGTTTCACTACGATTACGTCAAACGAAAATTTGGTGATAAAGCCAAACTACTGTTCACCGACATGGACAGTTTAGTTTATGAGATAGAGACGAAAGACGTCTACCGAGATATATCTCCGGACGTGGCCGAGTGGTTCGACACGAGCAATTATCCCGTCGATCATCCATCCAACATTCAATCGAACGACAACAAGAAGGTGTTGGGTAAATTTAAGGACGAGAACGGCTGTAAACAAATCATCGAATTCGTGGACTTGAGACCCTAACTGTATGCTTATCGTCTAGAAGATGAAGAGATCAAGAAGCGCAAAGGAGTTAAAGCATGCGTGGTGAAGAAAAACATCTCTTTCCAAGAGTATAAAGATTGTCTGTTAGGAAGTGGTCCGGTGTATAAGACTATGAAATCGATTCAAAGCGAAAATCACGACTTGTATACCGAAATAGTCAACAAGATTTCGCTGACGGCCGACGATGATAAGAGATTCATATTAGACGATAAAATAAGCACTTGGCACTCGGACATTGGACTTTAGATCTAATTATAGACGATATGAATGTGGATGATTGGATTCCAGATATGATTGTTGATGATAGGATTCCAGAAAATCAAGAGGAATTAGATGGATTCAAAATTATAGAAATCGATAGAGACATCGAGAGTGTAAGTTTAAAAAGAAAAAGAAAAAAATAGAAAAAAATAACGTCATTTTTTAGTAAATTATAATAAAATAAATAAAAAAAATATATACGCATTTATGAATAAGAAAATAAAGATATCCATAGAAGGTGTCGTCTTACCTAACGAACCCCTATCCAACATCGATCTGTTGAATGCAGCAAAAGATTTGAAAATCAAAGATTTTCTAGGCTTGTTTTCCAGAGATGCCTTGCCGAAGAGAAGACGTCGACAATCAGAATGCGGAATTTTAAATCTAGACGATTCATTGGGTGAAGGCACTCACTGGGTGGCGTGGATCAAGAACGGGAAGAAGAAAAATTATTATTTCGACAGCTACGGAATCTCGCCGCCAAAAGAAATAAAGAACTATTTCAACAAATCGATGGTTCGTTACAACACAGAACAAGTGAAATCACCAGATCAAGTGTTTTGCGGTCACCTGTGTCTCTACGTTCTCAAGAGATGGTCTGAAGGAGATCGATTTCAAGACATTCTCAATGACTTACATTAGAGAGAGATTTTTTTTATAGTATATATAAAGATAAAAAATTATTTTAAAAAAAATTTTAATCGAATAAAAACGAAAAATAAAATAACATAGTTCATTTTTAATAAACTGCGTTTGAACATATTTTTTCTAAAAACAAAAAAATCCCACAACAACATGCCAGTCGATAAATTTGGTAGAAGTGATGATGAAAAAGTCAACCCAAGAAAGAAGAGGAAGACGTTCGAAGTCGACGATAGTTACGACATTGTCAACTTGGACGAACGTTACGTTCGGAGATACAAACCTCGAGAAGAACCTTTGAACATGAACGATAAGAAGCTCTACAATCTTCCCGAGCCGATAGATCTCGCAGATGCTGCGACTAAAAAATATGTTGACAGGGGGAACGCCGATTTCAAACGAATCATGCTAGATAATTACATGGATAAAACCATGACTGACGATCTTGATCTGAAATCCAAACGGTTGGTGAACGTCACGAATCCCATAGATCCCACCGATGCCGCGACCAAGAAATACACAGACGACTCTCACGCGAGATTCAGCAAACACCTGAGAAATAGATACATTCAGAAAACGATGCACTCGGAATTGAACGCCAATTATAACAAGATAATTAATGTGGCCACTCCCACGAATCCTAAGGATGTGGCGACCAAACACTACGTAGATCTGGATCAGAGAAAGTCTGACAGACGAGAAATGAAATCGGATCTGAATGCGGGATTCAACAAGATATTGAATCTGTCGAAGATCGACGACACGGATGCGGACTCAACCACGGTCAACAAGGGCTATGTGGATTCTGCCATGATACGATCACAAGAATACCTAGAATTGGAAGTGGACGATCTCTACCTGAACAAACAATCTGGCGGAATCATGGAGGGTGGTATCGACATGAACGGTAAGAATTTATTTGGACTCAGTCACGATCCCAAATTCGATTCCAGCATGGTCAGCAGAAAGTACATGGACAACAACTCGGTCAGAAGAAAGGGTGACATCATGGAAGGTAAACTAGACATGGGTGGACACGCGCTCACGAAGCTACCGGATCCCATGAACATGACGGATGCCTGCACCCTGATTTCGGTGGTGGAGAAAGTTAAATATGCTAGACAATTGATCACTGTGTGGGCTGAAGAGGCCGGCGCCTTAGATGAGGGAAAAGCTGAGTGGTCTTTCAGAAATGGAGGTAGCAGATCGAAGCATGGTCAGGTGGGATATCCCATGCCGTTGGGAGGTGAAATCCTTCGAATGAGTCTGGCTTCCTCGGATTTGAATAACAGAGCGGTCGTCAATCTCATGGTGAATGGTGTAGAGAGCGATAAGAGATACAGCGTCGAAAAGACTGAGAATCAACACGCGAATGTTAGCACATTCTGCACGCCTCTCAAAGTGAACGCCGGAGACAGGATTAATTTTGTTACGAAAACCAATAATCCCGAAGCCGCCACTTCTGTAGTGAGTCTACTGATCGAACTAGATCCTTTGAACAAACAGTGAACACATGGAAAATAATGAATTAAAAAAAATAATGTGTGATTATTAAAAACAAAAAAAACAAAAAAAAAAGTAATGAGATTTAGAAAGATGTTCAATCTCTCTAGATCACATTACTTTATTTATTTTTTTTTTGTTTTTTTGTTTTTAATAATTACTCATTACTTTTTTTTTTTTTTTTTGTTTTTTCTTTTTTTTCACACTCGTCTCTCATCGAATGATCGACATCTTATTTCCATCCGATTCGAATTGTAATTCTCTGTCTGACAGGACCAGGGCAAAGGCTTCGGTTTTTCTCGGAACGTTCCTATCGAATTGCATCTTGATCTGAATATCTAAGACGCTACTCTTGAGTCGTTCACTCTGTTTACTGACGTCGAATACGAACATGGGATACATCGACTTGTATTCGCCGGGAGACATGTTAGGGTTGCTCATCAATTCGTCTAGACCGTGATACTTCTTTCTAAAACAGTCTGCAGAAATCGTTCTTGTCAAACGACGTGTTGTAATCGATTGCTGGATATCTCGTGGCGTTCAGAAACACTTGCATGTTTCTCAAATGGCAGTGATCGAACAGCGACGCATTCTTTTCCTGAGACCCATCCCTTTGGGTCTGAAATGCAACCACGATGAAACGCGGTCTCTCGGAAGCAGATTTCACCGTCAATCTCCAATCAAAGTGATTCGTGGAGGGAGGAATGCTTGCCGTGTCGCACTGTCTCATTCTAAATCCCACAGGTAATTTACTCTTGGATTCTATGATCTTGTAGAGACGCGCTTTCTCCACGATCGAAGGCTCCACATGTGGAACGAACCACGATATCTTGTGTAGAGTTATCTTACCCGCATCGGTCTCAATGAGTCTCACTATTACGTCGTTGTTTCCTTTTCGAATCAACATCAGATTGTGTTTGAATCCGTACATGATCTTGTTGTAATCGTCCGCAAATCCGAAGATGTGTTTCAAAGGTATCCTGAACGAAAACGTTCCTTTAGGTCTGGACGTCTTGACGACGTAGTCGAATATCATGGTGGCGCCTGCGCTAGCAGGGCCTACGGTGTCTTTCACCCACAACTGATTAAGTCCTCTGGATTTCGAAAAATCATCAGGATACATCAAGAATCCGAACATCGTGGTGGCCTGACCAGGATGAAAAACAGATTCTATCTCTTGTCCGGATAGCATGTATTTTATGTTACTGAATAGATGCATGATGCCATTATTGGCTAGAGTAACCGTGTCGTCGTCGGCGTAGTCGCTCCCATCTTCCTTGGTGAGATGTCCCTGCACCACTATGTAACTCTCGCTAGGATGTACGAATAAATCTTGAGTTTTGACGTTGATTCTTATCTCTCCCGCATTGTTCAAACTCGTTCCGGTTACCGGTTCGTATTCGTGAACCTCATATTCTTGAATACTTTCATCTTTCACTATGCTTTGTGCTATATCTAGTATATTTGTCATTTTAAAGGATTTTTAGTTTTTTGTTTATTAATTAACTTGCTTTCTTTATCTAAAAATAGTTTTTAATTATTTTTTATTATTTTTTTCTCTCTTATATATATGTGTGTAAACAAGAAAATGTTAAAGAGAGTAAATAAAAAATATTTTGTTTTCTTCATCAAAACTTCGTCTTCTGTAATTGTTGTTCATAAAACTTTCCGATGATCTTTTCTCCATCCAAAGCTTCGATTTCGTAAGTCACCGGATCGGTGTGAAATATTTTGATTATGACGAAGATTTCCGAGGTCCATCGAAGAGTATAACCCTTTTCGAAGTGCTTCTTATAAGCGTAGATTCTCACTCGATCACCGACCGCAAATTTCGGCGTTCTAGACTTCTTCCTGATCTTAGATCTCTCACGATATAGATTCGCATAGACCCGTTTTTCGTTTCGAGGATCGCTAGCTTCTGCGGGAGTCATCTTGATCGATCTGTGTCACGTGTTGTTGTAATCTTTGACCAGACCATTCAGAGCGTATATGTATTTCTTGGTCGAATTCGCCGTGAAGTATCTGTGCATCTTTTCCTTCATCGTTCGATTCCAACGTTCCACCACGCTGGCTTTCTCTTCGTTTTCGATCGAGTAGAGGTCTACCAATCGATGAACGTGCTTGTTGTAGAATTCCTTTCCCTTATCCACCCACAATTTACTCGGTTTTTGAGAAGACGAGTCGAACACGCTCTTCAGAGCCTCGGCGACGCAAGGTCCCGATTTATTCTTCAAAGCTCTGATCCAACCATATTTGGAAAACACGTCGATGACCGTCAATAGATATTTGACGCCCTCATTCCACCTCGAAAACGATCTCATGTCGACCAAGTCGGCAGACCAAATATCATCCAGACCCTTCACGAACACCCTTCTCTTTCGAAATTTACACACTATGGGTTTGTGTAACTCCTCAGCCAATTCGCTCGTCAATAATCGTTTCTTCTTCTTTTCAGATGCGCTTTTTTTTTTTGAACGCCCCATCCGAATCGACGTTTCGCACCAATCAGATTGCCGACCAGCGAACGTTCCATCTTCTCTCTCCTGGTCGGATTCGATATGCCTCTCAATTTCCCCAACATGTTTTTATCGCAGACGTCGTTGCGAGTCTTGGTGTCGGGATGTCCGGCGTAGCACAGATCGTGATCATACGCGGCCGCGTCCACCCTATTCACAGGTTTGCTCCAAGATTTGGGTGTCAGATCGGCGTTGAGTCTCTTGTTCAATTTCGTTCCGGGTCACGTGAAACTGTGACCGGGCAGATGCATTTCGAAAGGTAGATTATTGATCATTTTATTCACGATGCCTTTACCTTTGCTCGCGTTCTTTTTTTTGACGAATCTAGTCTTGACAGAACCACACATGTCGCAAATTCCGCGAAGCATCTGTCTGTCGTTTTTAGTTCGCACTTCTCTAGAATTACTCGTCTCGGTAACTCTCTTACACTTTACGCAATACATTTTTAAGAGTTATTTAAATTAATTTCGTTTTTATTTTATATATAAATTTAATTTTTTTTTTTTTAAATTCTGTTCTTATTATATATTTTTTTTTTCAATCGCTGCTCTTGAGTTCTATCATCTTACTGAATTCTTCCCTGGCCTCTTTCCTCCCCTTTTCCACGAGAGAATCCTTCATCTCTTCCTTGATGATCTGACAAGTCTTGATTCTCACGGCTTCTTTCATGGCATCGTATTTTGTTTTCTCGCTCAATATCGCGAAGTATTCTCTGACCGATATCCTACCGTCTTTCAACGCCATAGAGATCATTTCGGATATCGTGTCGATCTTGGAGTCGGCCAAGACGCGAATCTTGTCGTGTTTCCTCGCCTTCAGATATAATTTCCTACTCAAAAAGTTTCCGAGCATGCTAAACAATCCGGCGGCGAGAGCCACTCCTTCTACGGTCAACATGATCGGCATACCGGTCGACAACAATCCGATGCCAGCCGCGTGTAAACCCATGGAAATCGTGATGAGTGTCGTGTCGATCGCGTTGACGAATGTCACGAAACGCGAATACTTCTTCTTGAGGGAACGACGAGAATCTCTCTCTCGAATTAGATACTCTTGGATTCTATTGATTTGATCGATGCGATATCTCTCTCCTCTTTCTCTTTCTTCTAGCAATGGTGCCGTCAGCAAAACGTCAATCGGCTTCTCATCCTCGTCGTCCACTAACGTCGGATACAATTTATTTCTGGTTCTCATTTTTGTTTTTTTTCTTCTAATATTAGATAAAAATTTTATGTGTGTATTTATATTTATTTTCTATTCTCCCTTATTTTATATCAACAAAAAAAACTTAGACGTATGCTTCATTCAGCAATAATTTCTTGATGCATCCCTTGTCTTCTAAAGTCAGACTTTTACGCGCCAATTTCAGTTCTTCCGAATCTGTAGGCTTGTCTTCATTCTTACAGAAGACTAATCTCTTCCAAAACGTGATCACATCGTTGAATCTAACGCGTTCGAACGCCGGTTCGAAATACATGACGACCATATCTTCCCTTTCCATCATCAGACACGAATGATTCTCTTGATCGAAGTCTAGATGATCCCGACATCCGACGCATCGTTCTAACAAGATGGGACGTAGTTCTTCGTTCACGCAGATTGCGTATGCTCTCATCAGCATGTTTAAAAGAAATCTCGCTCTAATAGTCTGGAAAGCGCACATGATTTACATATTTTTTTTATTATCTATTCGATTTGATATATTTATTTTTCTAAATAACTATTATTTATATATTTTTTTTTCTCTCCTATATATATCAGTCAAAAACGTGACAGCGGGTTTGCGAATTTCTAACACACCGACAACACTCTTCATTCAAAACATTTCCATAGATCACCTCGCAATAACGTGCGCCAGTCTTACTTCGAGAAACGCGACAGTGGGTTTGCTGATTCGAACATCACCTCTTCACGTGAGTCGATTTCAGACCTAAAATCCGCAGAGTGGATCTCTGCGTACGCCTCCATAGGGTTTCAGTGTTAAAATCGTGTGCGGACGCGGATTGTTAGAATCGGCGAGAGGATGATGTTAGAAACGGCAAAACGTTTTTTTTGCTCGCAATTTAACACTGAATCCTATGGGAGAAATCCATTTGCCGATTCAAACATCACCTCTTTCACGCGAGTCGATTTCAGACCTAAAATCCACAGAGTAGATCTCCGTCTACGCCTCCATAGGGTTTTCAGTGTTAAAATCGTGTGCGAATGCAGATTGTTAGAATCGGCGAGAGGATGATGCTAGAAACGGCAAAACGTTTTTTGCTCGCAATTTAACACTGAATCCTATGGGAGAAATCCATTGCCGATTCAAACATCAAACGGTACATGTACTGTACGTAAAATTTCAAAAGTCTAGGATTCAATTCAGTGTTATTTGAACTTAAAGTGGATTCTAAAGCACCCTAAAAACGTTAAAAATCTTGTACACGTACACGATTTTAACACTAAATCCTATGGAGGTGTACATGTACACGTACATGTACGATGATGGTTGAACCGGCGTGTATCACCTACTGACAGCAATCTGACCTATCAACTTCTCACTCATGACAAGGGTAAGGGAAGTTGCCGAGGGGTTATCTGGGTAGCTAGCTTCACTTCCACAAACTACGTTCATGAATTTGATGGTTATCTCCATGTAGACTACAACTGTTTGAAGAAATGTCGGAGCAGGTATTCGTAATGAAGAAACCTAAGGTATAATTTTATTGAAATGGCGGGATGATAAAGTTTCTCTGGGGAGTTGAGGAGGGGAGATAATATTTTTTTTGACAGAAACAATAATGCTTTGCTACTTTTTTGGTGCCCATTTAACATGGAAAATCTTTAAAAATTAGGTGTCTAGAAGGTAATATCGTAGATCTAATCGAATCGACAGTTGGTATTTATTTTTAACGTTCATGAACCAAATATTTTTTTTAAAAATTGCCAAAATTTCCCATAACATCCTTAATGAGAGTGGCCTCCTCTCCTCTCTTATATATACGGCATTGTATACTTTTAATTTTTCATTCGGCTTTCGCCGCTTGTCATACCATTAGTTTTCATTCTAATCTCGATACACCTGGATTATTGGAAGACTCATTAACACACATGGAAGGTGTCATAGACTCCCACACTGAGAGGTGTGGGGAGGGGGGGGGGGGCGTTTGTTCTTAAAAATAGACTCTACTCAAACAAAACTTCTCTCCGCTCTAAGGTCAATTTCCCGACACCTAGCAAACCGCCGATTGATTTTTATTGATACAGTTTGATGCCCGCGAAACACGAATATATGAATAATAGTAGGACCGGACCCTGCTCCGCCCCCGGAAGTGACGTCATAGTCATGTGACCTGATTATGTCATATTTGGTTGTCATGGTAGTCCGCATACGCGGCCATGTTGTGACGCCATCACCAAAGTGATACGTGGTCTTAGTGCGCATGCGCAGGGCGTGTTGTTAGGGTGATATGTTTATCCGTCGTCCATTTTGTTTACTGGAGGCAGGCACCTCTACGGTAGCACGTGGTTGCTATGTGACCCAATGGCTACAAAAGGATGGGGGCATGTTCGGAGTGTGTGCTCGATTGAACTACAGTAAATCTAATAACACAAATAGACACAACAACCACCCCCAAATCACCAAAAACAACTTTATTTTTTTCGGATTCCCCAAGAATCCTCCTTTTTCCAATAATAAGGTGCATACCTTTGCATAAGAGTAATTTTATCGGTTCGAATTTTCCCCAAATCCTCGGATATTCCGTAGAATTATCACAAACAATCCAACAATTTCCCCAAAACTTTCAAAATCCTGCATTTGTAGTTAATATTGATAAAAACAAATGTGTTTATAATAGAAAGTTGATACCGCATTGCTGGTTTTCGTGTTAGGCTTTCGGTAAAGACCTCGACGCTTGGTGATGTGTGACGTGAAAGCTGTTACGTTGTGACTGCAATCACGACATACAGGTATCATGGCTTCAAACGCCAGGAATTTGAAGATAAAAAGTTACATGAGTGGATTGACTTAACGCCATCTTGGGGAAGTGAAGGAGCAGACTGAGCTGTGATGTTTTTCTTCGGCGCTCCAGCAAACCAGTTGTTTAGAGCTCAACTCATAAAACCGAACTTTAATTTATTACTTACTGGATATGGCTGCCATTCATCTACAATATCGCCATTCATGTTGATTGTGAATCCGACACTTCCGTCTTCGCCTGATACCTTCGTGTTCACAAGGTGGATAACTTTATCTGAAAAAAAATTCGCACATAAGGCCTAAACAAAAGTAAAAAAAACGTTCCTCAGGCTCCCCCCCCCCCCCCCCCCCCCGGGCATGGTCCTTTTGGCTGCCGCATGCTCTCTAACCAATGCAAACTTTTAAAAAAAAGATTAAATGGTTTATGTCTGATATTTTACCCCAGTTAATAAAATTTATAAATTTGTCCCATGGCTGCAATAAGGCTTAGCAATGCTTAATGGCAAAGAAATAATTACAAAAATAAAAAAAATAAAAATAAGGAACCTCCCGCCCACATGCTATTTTACAAAGAAATGGCATAAGAAACAGAAGATCTACATTGTGGGACCTTACAACAATAAATTAATCTTGATTACATATTCCTCCTCGTTGATGGGACTCGATCAGCCAGATCAAACACGGCGCCATGGGTGTCCTCTACACATGGGTCAATTAACTTTGGATTTTCTAGTTGGCTCCTAAGGTTCTATGGTTCTAGCCGACTAACAAGGCAGGATTTGCCACCCGACAATTGGTGGATAACCAAATGTTCGTGTGTACGGAGGGTCATATGACCAGTGGCCCAACCTAATTGAAAAAAGTAATACATATATTATTAGCCGGCCTTTTAGGTAAAATGTAGAACTCCACGACACCAAAAATCGCCCAACACTTTTATTCCCTATAACCGTGCGTGTAGGTTTTCTCCCCGAACGAGACGTATGGTCCTTCTTTGAAATGTCGAGATCGATGCCTTAAGAGACCTTAAGCGATATTTAGCAAAGATATTTTCATTTTTTTATAAAATGTTATACTTTAATATTGAAAGTGCTATCAGAAATGTGTGATAAGTAAACAACTAAATCCAGTGACTGTAGAACACTAGAACAAATCGAGGACTACAGTACGCAGTGGGTGATTTGGAACTCGGGCAACGCTAGGTAAACACCAGCCATATTCTTATAACATGTTAGACTACTACAACCTTGAGAACCCAACAAGCAAATTGGGTTGATCACAGAATTTCTACTGGTGCATCAAGTAGCTAGTCAGGCACTGTTATCGCAAATGCGGTCAGATTTCGAATGCAGAATATTTCAGAAATGGAATCAAATTAGTTTCGAAAGCGGAATCGCCTGGAAGTCATCTTATATCATAAGGTCTGCTATACAGGGACCAATACGATGAAACTTTTACAATTGTATTTTCTAGAATTGTATTTTCTACTTATTAATAGAACTGACTTAAATGAATCATTAACATTTTAAAAGATATGGCAATTTGCCAACTGGCAATTTGCCAGATCTTTGAAAATGCTAATGGTTCATTTCAACCCATTTAAAGTCATAACTGACCAATACAATTCTAGAAAATACAATTGAAAAAGTTTTATAGTACTGGGCCCAGGAGACCTGACGATAGAAGAAGAGTTCAAGAGGAGACACTTGATGGGATGTTGAGAACATCTCGACGATTCGAAAATTTCCAAATTAGCGCAACGTACATCGAATCGAATCGAACCATCGCGACAATTTCGAATGGAATCTAATTTCGAAACTCGCAGGGCTCTATCTGGCCGTGCCATACTTACGCCCGTAAAAATATCACCAAATCAAATCGGAATTAAGAAAAAAAATGAAAATAATATTTGAGATTCACTGTTCTCGCATTTCGTTTTCAGCAGGCGAGATTCTACGGTGTTTTGGAGAAGAAAACGGCCAGATAATTCCGAGGTTACGGTCCAGTTCAAATCCTCGTTTCCATGTACTGTAGACGTCTATCCGTTGGATGTCCGAGTTGCAAACCCCAATGGATAACCATACACAGATTACAGTTTAGTCTGAATCAGCTAATACCTACCGTTAGAGTCATAAGCTATTGCAAATACTCGTCCAAACCTGGGCTTACTGAATGATTTCAAAACTTTCCCAGTTTTTTCATTGAAGCATTGAATCCTGCAACGAGAAAGAAACAACGCGTGAATTAAATTTCATGCGCATACAAGCTTCCTAATTCCTTCATTTCGGTAAGAAGTGCATCCAAGTATATATCTGAACCCATATTCTCAAATATTACTAGTATGGTACAACTCCATGTAAAGAGATGGAAAAACTTCAGATCCCCCACCCTAATTTTTTGTTTTTGTTCTATGGGTTATGAGGGATGGTTTGTGCGAATTCTTCATAGAATATGTTCTTTCCTCTATTTGACCTTGTTAACTCTTATTTTTAATTTAATTCAATTTCTTTTACTCGTTTTTGAGGACCTTCAGTCCTTCGCCACCACGTTTTCAGACAAAAGGTTGGTTAAAGTAAATTATCAAAGTCACTCCACGCCAGGGGCATCTGCGTTGTGTCTTTGGGCAAGGCGCTTAATGCCGATTGTCCACGTGGGTCCACGGTGGAGCTGTGTACCAAGGCGTTCCACACGTCGATAGTGCACTCGTCTTCAACCAATGCTAACCCTGCTTGAGTGGAGTTGTTACGATGGAGAGTCTGACAGCAGTTCGCTGTTGCTCAGTGGTTCTCTCCGAGTACTGCGGCTTCCTCCGCCCTTAAAACTGGCCGACACGAGGTGACCCTGGCTGCTGAAAGTGTTATTAAACGCCAATAAATAAACAAATAATCCAAGTAGGTCTTTTATAATACATACAAAGTGTACTTCGGGTAAGTTGTATCTTACAATATGTATGTATTGAGACCGTAATTACCTGAATACATTATACATTGGGGAGGGGGAAGGGAGCGGGTGTTATTATTAACCTCGAGTGGTGAGGGCGGGGTGGGGGTAATCTCACCCGAGGGGAAATATATTTGATGCAGACACGAGGCTTGTCTCGTGTCTGGGTCAAACATTTTTCCGCAAGGGTGATATTTACCCATTGTAATGTCGTGTGTATCGACTTGTATCATTGTATTCTAGAACAGTTCGTGTTCCAGTTTGGAACGGGGGTATCGTGGACATTCGGTTGAGGAACAATCGGGTCAAGACTGTATTATCGTGGAATCAAATAAACGAACATTTTTCTGTCTCTTAACCATCATTATCGTCATAACATCACCATACTGGCCACCACATTGGCAACCGAGGATTACCACAATGACATCTCTACCAAACTTTCCAAAATTCGACCCAAGTTCTGAATCGGGTGACGCACATCGTTGGGAGAAATGGCTGTCGAAATTTCGTAATCTGATCATTGCACTCGATGTGACCAACAACAAGAGGAAACGGGCTCTTTTGCTACATTACGTTGGAGACGAAGTAACCGATATTTTCGAAACCCTGCCTGACACAGGTACTGAAGACAAATTCGATGAGGCAGTTAACGCTTTAAATGCTTATTTTTTACCCCAACGCAACTTGGAATATGAAACTCACATTTTTCGACAAGCTCGTCAATTGTAAGGGGAGACAATGGACAGTTTCCATTCTCGTTTGCGAAAGCTTGCAACACATTGTCAATTTACAGACGATGATCGTGAAATCAAAACACAAATAGTGCAGAACTGTATTTCTTACAAGCTACGAAAAGAGGCTCTTCGTGATAGTTCAATGACATTGAAAAAAATGCTTGACAAAGCCAGAGTTGATGAGGCTGCACCAAAGCAGTCTGTTGAAATCGAACAAAACACACATCACTTAAAATATGAGAGTGAAGATGTCGATAAAATGACAATACCAAAAACACAAAATTTTAATCGTCAACCTTCTGCAAGACCAAACTATCATGCACCTTCAGTTCGCACCACAGCATTTTCGACCCAATCAAACTCGACCCAGTCTGTTTCTCAATCATGTGGTTTGTGTGGAGGAACTTATCCACACCCTGGTGGTAAATTCAAATGCCCCGCATATGGCAAAGAATGTAGAAATTGTGGCAAACTTAATCATTATTCTCGCTGCTGTCGTTCTAAAATGAAAAATAGTGTCTCTGAACCATGTGTTTCAAGATCAAAAACCACCCATCAGAAAAACAAAATTCACACTCTGAAAACCCAACCATTGTCGTCTCAGTGCTTATCATCTGATTCAGAAGAAGAATATCTCTTTGCATTGAGCTCTCAAAAAATTATTAGTGACAAGACTTCAAAACAACAACCACATTTTGATATAACAATTAATGATACAAATGTAAATATCATGGCTGATTCAGGTTCTGGCATAAATATACTTGACTCATCTACATTTGAATTACTAAAACCTCAACCATCTCTTCAACCTACCAAAGTAAAAATATATCCATATGGTGTTACCGCCTCACTGAATGTTTTGGGCAAAACTGAAGCTACCGTCCAAGCTGGTCAGATTACGACAACGGAGACATTTCACATTATACCAGGAGACAGTGGCTCTTTACTGAGTTGTCGTACAGCTGTCGATCTAAATCTCATCAAGTTTACATGTTTTAATTCGATCGACTCTACAAATTTTATTGACTCTTTAATGGGTGAATACAAACATTTATTTTCTGGTGTTGGAAAATTGAAAAATTTCCAAGTTCAGTTGCACATCGATGAATCAATACCTCCTGTGGCTCAGCCACACCGACGTATTCCATTCCACTTGCGCAAACAACTAGAACAACAATTAATCAGTGATGAGCAAGAAGGCATTATTGAGAAAGTGGACGGAACACCTACCCCTTGGGTGTCACCTGTTGTTATCACACCCAAACCACATAGTCCTGACAAAATTCGTATGTGCCTTGACATGAGATCTGCTAACAGAGCTATTCTTTGTGAACGTCACATCACACCGACGATTGATGACATCATTCATGACCTCAACGGTTCAACGGTTTTTTCGAAAATCGACTTGAAGCAAGGTTATAATCAGCTAGAGCTCGCTCCAGAATCAAGACATATCACCACATTCTCTACTCATGTTGGGTTATACAGATATAAACGTCTAAGTTTTGGTGTTAATTCAGCTGCTGAAATATTTCAGAATGTGATAAGAAATACCCTCAGTGGATTGTCTGGTGTAATAAATCTCAGTGATGACATTCTAGTTCATGGCAAAACTCAATCTGATCATGATAACAATTTAAAAGCAGTCTTTCAGCGCTTGAGTGAAAAAGGTCTAACATTGAACAAAGAAAAATGCAGATTTAACAAGTCAAAACTTGAATTCTAATGGTTTTATCTTCTCTGAGAAAGGAATGGAACCAGACCCGAAAAAGATTGCTTCAGTTGTTGAATTAGACAAACCTACCTCTGTCACCGAAGTTCGTAGTTTACTTGGTATGGTGAACTATACATCTCGATTCATACCAAATTTTGCATCCATAACCGAACCTCTTCGACGACTCACCAAAAAGAATAGCAAATGGCAATGGACATCACAACATGATACCGCAGTTGAAAAACTCTTAAAAGCTTTGACTACTAAACCAGTCATGTCCTATTTTGATACATCCAAATCAACCACAATCTTAGCTGATGCTAGCCCTGTTGGCTTATCAGCCATACTCACACAACACAACAACATTGTTGCATACGCAAGTCGTGCTCTCACGCCAGTTGAGCAAAAATATTCACAAACTGAGCGAGAAGCCCTAGCTGTGGTCTGGGCGTGTGAACATTTTCACCTTTATTTATATGGCAAATCTTTTTCAATTGTGACTGACCATAAACCGTTACTTGGAATTTTTGGAAATGTCAATTCGAAACCTTCAGCTCGACTTGAGAGATGGTGCCTTCGTCTACAACCGTATAATTTTACCTTAAAATATGCATCTGGTTCGGAAAATCCTGCGAACTTCATATCTAGACATCCAGTTCAGCAATCTACTCATTCATCTCGTGAAGAAAAGATTGCCGAAGAGTACATCAACTTTATTAGTAAACATGCTGTACCTAAAGCATTAACCTTGGAAGAAATTCAAAATGCAACTTTGGGAGATGAAACCCTGAAAAAAGTGATACAAAACACTCAGACAAACAACTGGCCTAAAGACATCCAGTCCTCGTCAAGTTTGGGCAGTTTTTTTAATGTGCGCGGTGAATTGTCAGTATCTGCCGATAATAATATTGTACTACGTGATCATCGAATTGCTATACCTGAAACTCTGCAACATCGTGTTATTGAACTTGCTCATTTGGGACACCAAGGAATTGTGAAAACTAAAAAATTACTTCGAGAAAAAGCGTGGTTTCCCAAGATAGACAGTCTTGTTGAAAATAGTATCAAATCTTGCATTCCATGCCAAGCATCTAATTCGTACACAACAACAGAACCCCTCAATATGACACCGTTATCTGAAGCACCTTGGACATCACTTAGTGCAGACTTCTGGGGACCTACACCCTCAGGTGATTATGTGCTTGTCATCATTGACGATTACTCGAGATTTCCTGTGTTAGAAATTATTACCTCTACCTCAGCTAGAGCAGTTATACCTCATCTCGACAAAATCTTTGCTTTGTTCGGCATACCCAAAACTGTGAAAACTGACAATGGTCCGCCATTCAATGGACAAGACTTTCGTGCTTTCTCAGAAAGGCTCGGTTTTCAACATAAACACATTACCCCATATTGGCCGAAAGCCAATGGTGAAACTGAACGCTTCATGCGAACATTACAACGCACTGTCACTGCATCTATTTCTGATGGTTTTTCATGGAAAGAAAATCTACAAACATTTTTACGTAACTATCGTGCCACTCCACATAGTACTACTGGCAAATCACCTGCGGAACTTTTGTTCAGTCGACCACTTAGATTAGCCTTTCCAAGTATTGAGTCTACAACCAATATTGATGACACGGTTCGAAACACTGATACGCTTGCTAAGCAAAGAATGAAATCTACTGCTCAGCGTAACCGCAACACCTCCTTCAGTGACATTTCTGTAGGTGATAAAGTCACTGTGAAGCAGAAGAAGCATAATAAATTTACCACTCCATTCACTTCCAAACTCTATCAAGTTATAAGGAGGAGATGGACAATGATAACCGCTCAAAACAATACTCACACCATCACAAGAAATGTGTCACATTTCAAAAGAGTACATACCAACTTTGAACATGATGTTGATGAATCTGACTTGGAGGATGATGCCCCTGATATTTGTCCTCAGGAACAATCCCCAAATGAAGAGTCGCAACCTATGCGTCGCTCTGAAAGAACTTGCAATAGACCCTCATACCTAAATGACTTTGTGTGTCATTAATTTGAGATTCTCATGACACTGGGGAACTTCAATGACATTGATACAAGTCTATCTTACTTTTTCTAACAATTTGCGATTTTCTTATGGCTTAGAAATTCGGTTCATTGATCGAACTTTTCAGAGAAAGCAAAGTTCTTCTTTTTCTGTGAAGTTTGAATTTTGTTCATCCATGTTATTTTATTTTGCAAAATGATCTTGGTCAAATTTAATTCACATCACGAATCATGTATTTTAAGGTGGAGAGGGATGTAATGTCGTGTGTATTGACTTGTATCATTGTATTCTAGAACTGTTCGTGTTCCAGTTTGGAACGGGGGTATCGTGGACATTCGGTTGAGGAACAATCGGGTCAAGACTGTATTATCGTGGAATCAAATAAACGAACATTTTTCTGTCTCTTAACCATCATTATCGTCATAACATCACCATACTGGCCACCACACCCATCCCATCCCCTCACCACTCGAGGCTGATTTTCTCCAACCACATCCCGCATAACGTTAGCAAAATCTTAATACTACTCATGCGAAAAAACCCTGTTCTAGCGACTGATAATAGAGAAAAATGAATTACACATTCGGAATTTATTGTTTATTTATTTACTGGAGTTTAAGGTCATATACTTATGCACAATAGCTAATCATGATCGCAATATGGAGATAAAGTCAAGTCCTGCCAATCGTTTATACCCATGTTGTCCATTTTAGAGGGCTTCCACCCCAGGCATTGGTGGAACAAATCTTTTTTGTATCGTACTACAGTATACAAGCACGTGCTTAGTTACAATTTGTTTACGCTACTATTTATAGATTATTAGTAGAAAGAGATGTGGTAAACGGAGTCCATTGGTCGGACTCAGGCCTGGGCCTAGGAAGTGATGCCATAGTCACGTAACCCAGTTACGTCATGTTTGGTTGTCCTGATAGCCCGCGTGAGAGACCAGCTTGTGACGTCGTCCCCTTAGTGATGAGTGGAGTCAGTGCGCATGAACAACGCGCGTTGTTAAGGTGACACGTGTTTCTGTTGTCTATTTTGTTCTCTGGAGGCTGCAATCTGTTTCTATAGTGGCTTGTGATTGTTATGTAACTTGACGTTCTCTAATTGGATAGGGCTGTGTTCGGAAGGAGTGTTCAATTGAATATGAACCAAATGGATCCGACAACGACACCAAAAGTTTGGTTCGGATTTCTGGAGAATCCTCCTTATAGGAGTGACAAGTGCTATAGGACTATGTGGGTGTTCTTCCTTTGTATAACTCTAATTGCAAACAACCCAACAATTACCCAATGATAACCAAGCATGATGTACTAGGTCACGTGACGAATGGGAACCGGCCGTTTTTCACATCTCCTACAACTAACATTACACACTTTCAAAAGCCGTTTGCGAGAGACTGTATACGTTTTTATTCACAAAAGTGTAATAATTAAATTATTAAACCAAAAAACTTTTACGTTTCTCTGTCGGAGGCATTGAAAGCATTCAAGCTGAAACAGCACATCATTTACAGCCCACAGTCTTTAGGTAATGATGAAGAAACGCGCTCACTAACCCTTTACCCAACGAATCGTACGCACCCGCCAGCGTAATATGCAAATTCAGCAGCTGAGAAAATATTATTCCTCGAAAAATTGCGACAAAACCATATCATGTGACCCCTCTCTGGAACGAGCGCGTCGAGCTCGTTCCAAAGAGGGGTCACATGATATGGTTTTGTTGAAATTTTTTGAAAAAAATTAAAAAATGATATTTAAAATAATAAATTTTGATATCGTCTGCGTTGGGTAAAGGGTTAATATTTTGCGGGGATCGGGAATGTTTCCAGCAAAACGACCTGAAACTAAAAAGCTAGTTTACCAAGTTATTGTCACTACAGTTGAGAACTAAAAGATAAATCTATCATTACCATTGTGTTTATGTACGAAAGTAGTAACAGAATCTCGACCTTGTTTCCATGGCAGTATATCGACTCGTCGGAATATGGCCTTAGAAGCAAAAACTTGACTCTGATACAACTTTTTGTACATAACACAATGGCTACAATACAACAATAACGATTCATTAATGGCCCAACATTGATGATTAACAATCTGAGGTATTATGAGAGTCCCGAGACGGAGGCGAGGTATGCTAATAAGTCAGACGACTGTTAAGCGTTTCTGGAGAACGGTTAATAGAACCATACTGTCCTATAAAGTCATGTTATTTCTGCTATTATCACATTCTCTCTTTCAATCTGTTACCCACCAACTGTAGAATGACCGAAATGAAGACTGGATGTTACTCTAGCCTCCTTTGATCATCATGAATGTTGGAATTTTCAGTAGAGAGGATTTTGAACTTTCTAAAGTTCTCAAACAGCATTTCAAAAGACTCAGATTTACAAGAAGCTTAATTTCTGTATGATTCCTCATCAACTCAGAACTCCCTGGCCTCAAGCGAGACCAGGTACCAATATATTTATTTATTTATTTATTTATTTATTTATTTATTTATTTATTTATTTATTTATTTATTTATTTTAAGGTCACATATTTCTGCACAATGGATAATCATGACCACGATAGTTTTACTGGTGGAGGAAGCCGGAGTACCCGGAGAGAACCACCGAGCAACGGCGAGCAACTTTCAGCTCTCCAACATACTAACTCCACACAAGCAGGGTTAGCATTGGTTGAAGACAGCTGCACCATCGACGTGCAGTACACCTTAATACACAGCGTCGCTGTGCCTCCACGTGGGCAATGGGGGTGACCAGGTACCAATACTATAAAACTTTTACAATTGTATTTTCTAAAATTGTATTTTCTTCTAAATAATATAACTGACTAAAATGAATCATTAGCATTTTAAAAGATATGGCAATTTGCCAACTGGCAAATTGCCACATCTTTGAAAATGCTAATGGTTCATTTCAACCCATTTAAAGTCATAACTAGAAAATATAATTCTAGAAAATACAATTGTAAAAGTTTTATAGTACTGGGCCCTGTACCTTACACTTTCTATTGCAACTGTTCATGGTTCAGTCCGGACGAGAAAAGTAATTGATAACGGGAGCCTGTTTACTAAACTTCAGTTACAACACAAGAGAACGCCTTTTTAAATGATAGCAATATATATATGTACGTACTACCATTTCTAAATGACCCACCTGTTATGTTCTCTATCTGCCACACAGATCATGTCACCTTCTACCAGTGCTAAACTATGAGGAACAAGAAAGTCGTAGTGGTCGGTATTTTTTTTACCTGAAAACATTTAAATCAATAAATAAATAAATGGGGATAACAGACAATCCCATTAAATATCCTCCATACAACCTCACCTCAAAGCGGGAAATATTTATCTTACCATAAGGTCCTTTCTTCTATTTCGATGAATTGCGCGAATCTCATTTGTAACTGGTCAACTCTCTCAAAATGGATCGATAGCTGACAGCCCAAACAAGGAAGAACACGAGGTTAATTTTAATCTATCTCACGGGGACCGGTGGGGGGGGGGGGGGGGGGGGGGGGGGGAATCGGCATGGCATACAATTTTCGTCATTCGAAGAGATTTACAGGAAAGTTCGCTTCCCTTAATATCCTAAAGCTGTCAGTAAAGTTAACCCTACGGGTATGTGAATTTCATATAAAGATTTTGAAATGTTAGCGAAATTGTATCATCGATGAACGCATCATTTCACAAAATCCATACATTTTTTCTGAAGGGTAGTATAAAAAACGGACGCTGGCTTTTTACATTTTTCTTTTCTAATCAGTTTACACGTCTAATTATTATTCTCTACTGAAACCCAATTAAAAATTTAAAAAATCGGACGTTTTCATCATCTTTTCATGTTCTGCAAACTTTTTCTATTCACGATATCAACAGTGTGTGTATCGTGACGGCGTGTTCTCAAAACATTGAAAAACTAAAATTCACACCTCGGTAAGTTCTTGAGAGTAATTATTGTTTATAACTAATTAGTGGTTACTCGTGAGATGTTTCTGCGTTCAGAGATTAATCGAATATGCTCACTATGCAATGCTGACATAGGTGACGAGTACCACGTGGTTCTGGAATGTTCCAAAACACACGAGGCTCGTTCCCCCCCGAAATCATACACAACCAAATGAGTGGAAACTCGCCTGCTTATTCAACGCAAAGTTAATGGAACTGATTAAACTTTGCCATTTTATTGATAATATTTATTAACAGACTCTTCACAAAATAGAGCAGAGAAAGATTAAATAATTATTATTTTAAAATTGGTTAGCGCGTGATTGATTGAAGATTGATTGATTGAGATACAGTCGGTGAGTTTTCTGTGCGCGGTGAACAGAGTTTACTGAGTTGTGTAAGATATATACAGTATATGGAGAGTGGATTGTAACTAAATCACCCGGGGAGTAGAGTTATCATTCAATGTATCACTTTCAAATTCTGTACGTGTGGACAAAAATACAAGCAATGTTTCAACTAATGGACCTCCGGGTATAAACCCGGAGGTCCATTGGCTGAAACTTTGCTTGTGCTTGTTATGATTTACACAACAAATTTGCAATTATTGCTTGGGTGGAATCGCCACTCTGCATGTGATTTAGTGATAATGAATGAATGAAAGGTTTTAGCGCGCCGAAGGCGCGCAGGGACGATGTGGGATTTACAAATCCCTTGCGACCCGGTTAACCTTATTTTTCCCTTGGATCACACAGGCCTAGCTTTCCTATTGCCCAAAATGGAGTCTGAAGGGGTTATGCACGCGGTTAGAATACCCGGCAGTTTACGTTGTAGTGTTAGATGGTCAATACTCAATCCCTCTTTAGTGATAATACACTCCCCACATACTATTTATACGTACAAGTCATTGGTAACCATATCAATTTTCTGAAGATAATCAGAGGTAAAAATTGGGGAGCAAACAAAGACGTGCTTCTCAAGCTTTACAAATCATTCAAACGTCAGTGAGAATAACTCAACAGACACCCATTGTTATTCCCCACGCTTATAGACCCTTCCCACAAAATACCCGAAACTAATCAGATATAGACTATAGCCTTAAGCCCATTGTTCTCTTGTGTAAACACACCGGTACAGATTTTCATCTTGTCGACGTTTTGAGATACAGCCATCGTGATACAGGCATATGATACAGACCCTGTCCTTCCCATTAATATAAAAGTCGAGATGAGATTTTCTATTTTTTTTATTTATTTAATTATTTTTTTTTTTTTGCCTGGTAAGAATACAAATTTACGAATTTCTGGAAAATCAAATTCGCTAAACAAACAGCCAAAGTGAACGGTTACTTAGTGTTGGTGGGTGTGATACTGATAAATATTCTTAATGACTTATTATTTGTGAAGTGGTTGGCTCTAATTGCATGCAAGCCAATTAGAAGCAACCACTTCACAGATAATCCACTCTTATAGCTCTTAACCCTTTACCAACGAATCGGACGCAACCGTCTGCGTAATATGCAAATTTAGCAGTTGAAAAAATATTATTTTTCAGAAAATTTCAACAAAACCATATCATGTGACCCCTCGTTGGAACGAGCTCGTGGAGCTCGTTCCAACGAGGGGTCACATGATATGGTTTTGTTGAAAGTTTTTGAAAAATTTCAAAAAATAATATTTAAAATAATAAATTTTGATATCGTCTGTTGTTTCGTTTAACTGGTTGAGTGCTGGAAGCCACTATCAGGGCTTTGAAAAAAAATGAGGGTACCTTGCAAAAGTCAACAATTTCTTGGCATGTGTTTCAAATTCAGACATGAACAATTACTATTTCATTAATATAGATTTGCTTTATTACAAATTATTGGAGAGTGCCAGCAGGCACCCACCAATAATTTGTAATAAAACAAATTTAATGGACATATTATAAATACTGAATATAATCTTGCACTTAACCAGTTAATAAGAGTAACAGAAGGAAACTTGGCTTTATTTTCTACTGATGCCCTAGATGTTTTCTCAGCAATTACTTACTTCTCAAAGGGACCTTCCCGGCTTGTCTAATAATTTCAAGGGCGATAACTATAACGAAAATCGATTTTCATGATGCTTTATTTATTTAGTTATTGATGTTTAAGGTCACATATTTATGCACAATGGTTAATCATGACCGTGACAGTTTTACGGGTGGAGGAAGCCGGAGTACCCGGAGAGAACCACAGAGCAACGACGAGTAGCTGCCAGCTCTCCAACATCGTAACTCCGCACTGCAGCACAGGTAGGGTTAGATTGGTTGAAGACATGCGTACCATCGGCGTGCAGTACGCCTTAATACACGGCGTCATCGTGCACCACGCGGGCAATGGAGATGAAGTGTCTTGCCCAAGGACACAACGCGGTTGTCGCAGGTGGGATGCGAAACGAGGACCTCTCGGCTTGCAGCCTGCACCTCTACCTACTGAGCCACCGCGCCCCCTTTTCATGATGATACAAGTCCGAAATGGATCATTTTTGCAAATGCGAATTACAATATGGGGATTTTGCTTATTACCAAAGATCAGTAGCAACGTTAGATGCTAACATTATTTGTCTGAAATCCATTTAGGGGAGTCAATACTTTCAGGAGATTCCAGAAACAGACTTTCGATAATATTGGTTATACAGTTTGTCGGTGACCTAATATGGTATATATTCGGGTATAAGTAAGATTGAAACTGTCATTATCATTATCATTCTCTACTTCTAAAGTGAATATGGCTAATTTCTAACCAAACGTCTTTCTATTTTGGAAGTGGGAGGCGTGCGGTATACAGCTCGTCACCATTTGAAGTGAAGCGTGCTATAATTGTTGAGTCCCAACATCCAGAAAATGTGTTCAAGACAAACAATAACGAACATCTGAGCACCATTCACACAACTGGTGCGCAGTAAATATGAATTCCAAAAATAAGTCAATCAGATGATTCTGTACGCAATGCGTGAGCTAAGACACAGTGAGTAGCATTACCTGCCTTTGAAGTCTGCCAAAATAGGCTGTTTTCGTATCAATTCTCGGAAGGTTTGATCAGTAGCCTTGGAAAACATTTTATAATTCATGGTACACTGTTCAAATTTCCGAGCACGACTTTTATATTGTTTGACCCATGTCCCACGAATAGATTTTAACCCTTTACTCAAAGCACAAGGTGTCAAAATTGGTTGCTTTAATTCCCACCCCCCCCCCCCCCCCCCCCCGCCTTCAAATTCTTCAAATTTTTTTTTAACAAAACCATATCATGGTCACATGTAGGGTTTAATCCCGGTTCCGAAAACCGGTCCAGATACCCAGGAAATCTACAGCACGGAACTGGGAATGAAGCGTGGCACCGTTTGTGTATTAAACTGAAGTTTTCTGAATTGAAACTTTGTAGGATTTCGCCAGCTCTTCCACGCCTGAAATTTTTACAGTCCTGATTCCTGACGGACCATTTTTAGCAAATCACTGTAACTCTCAACCAGTTCTGGAGAACACCCTCTCCCTTTCAATAGAAAGATCGTATTCACCCGCGTCAAAGTTCAAATTCGTCTTCATTTTCAGAATTACAAGTATCTCTGTTCACAACCCCCTCCAACATCCACACCCTCTTCACTGCTGTCACCAGTCCTCTCTGCTTAAAGTAGAGGAGAATGGTGACGGCAGTGAAGAGGGTGTTGATGTTGGAGAAGGTAGAGGTGATAATGGGAGTTATTCGGAAAATAAAGACGAGATTGAAGCGGGTTTGGGTTTTCATACTTATCTCAGAAAAAGAACTTTTCCGTTTGGAGATGAGAGATCGCCAATGAAATATGTTCATTGTCATTAAAATAAATGCACCATGTTACCCTCGTAAATTTGCTTGATGGTTCTGAGAGTAATTTCATTCTCGTTCCCGGTTCCTACAAAACCAGGGAATATATTAAACCCTAGTCACATGATATGGTTTTGTTGGAATTTAAAAATAAAATTCTACTGCACAATTTATATATTACGCAGTCGGATGTAGCCTAGGTTAAGGGTTAATCGTTTGCTAGTTGGAGCCGAGGCACGCTGATGTCTGCTAGAAAAAAATAAAAATTGGGTCCGCAATATCGCACGAGAGCGACAGCTTGAATCAAAATTGAAAGACTGGTCTCACCATCTCAAACACCATACCAATGAAAATGGGGCCTCTGCGACTTTATTTCAAATAGAGCAAGCAGCGTTCCCGTTGGTGGACGTCCTGGTTACACCCGAATGTCCATCAGCTGCTACAGATACATTATCCAAATCATCAAATTTTGATACTAATATAATTAAGGTATAACTCTCCGGATGGGGATCTTTGGCAGGGACGCAAGAAGCACGAGGACAGAGGGGCAGTTGCCTTCGGACCACGGGGAAGAGAGGGGCAGACAAGGCCATTCCCAGGTTCGTCACTCATTTTTTTTCAATGATTTACACTCGAAGTAAAGTTAAAATACACCCCAAATCCGTTCTGGGAGCTTTCAAAATTCAGTAGGGGAGTTTGGGAGAAGGTGCCCCCCCCACCCCCGACGGAAGAGGCACATCCTCTCAAACTCCCTCATCTCGGGCCTTCGTCCTTCGAGATATGCATGCTTCGGCATGTAATTGATGGCAGGACTGCTAGTATGAGTAATTGCCCTTTTCCCGTGGTCTGACTCCCTTGTTCTGAACTGTTTCAGGCGCCCCTGGCCTTGGGGTGGCACCCTCTCCCTCCCTCCCCATTATTTTCTGGTCGGACACTTTCGACTGGATTGAGGTCTTGGATAAAGATTCGCTCTCATTAGTAATCATGTACTCTTCTACCCAGGGACGTAGCTAGAGGCCTTTTAATGGGGGTGGGGGGTGAGACCCTTTGAAATTCTAACTGGGAATCCCGACACACGAGCGCTGTAGGATGGTAGGCGCGAAACTACAAGCGCCAAAGGGGCGAATCTTTGGCAGGGGGTCTGGGGTACTCCCCTAGAAAATTTTGAAAAATTGATGTGCTCAGATGCGTTTTCATGGGTTCTGGTAATAGTTATAAGGCTAATTTTCAGTTCCAAATTCAGTGATTTTTTTTGTAGGGAAACATTTTTAATTCGAGTTGGATACAAATTTTCAATATCTTCTTGCTTTGCCCGAATTGTCCCCAGTGGCTCGTACGCCTCCTGTCTGACGGACAAATTTGAAACATCGCCTTTGGGAAAGTGGGAGTTTTGTGTTTCTAGAGCATTTCACAGGCACTTGACATGACAACAAGTACTTTTTTTATTAACCCTTTGAACCCATAAGACCGCTTTTCCGGTCCAGGATCATGACACACCGTACATTTAAAAAGTCGAATGGCTGCTCAGTGAATTTGTAGGATAGACCAATCGATATTTTCAACGTGCAGCCCAAAGGCTGCACGTTGAGAATATGGATTGGTCTACCCCAAATGATGATTATGGACTCTTCTAATTGATGTCATTCAGACTGCAGGCCGCGTGGAGTCGGAATTCTTTGACCCAGTTTTCACCCGAAAGTCTCGGTAGTCGGAATATTTCCTTATTATGGTCCTCCAGTCGGAAAAATAGGTATGTTAGTGAATTATACCGTATATTCAGTAGTTTTTAAATTTCTAACCGTTGATATTTTTGCCCTCCGAATTTCCAACTATTGAGGTTTTGACAAATATTGGGGGGAGACTCCCCCCCCCCCCCCCCTGTCGCGACCTCCCTGCTTCTACCAGACTAGATATGGCACTTTAATTTATGTCACACAAACAATCGACCACAAGTTGGAGGTCTGTACCGCCCGATTAGGGCTGTTGGGCTTTCCTTCTATTTTAAAAACAAATTTACTCCGATTGGCCCGAGCTATGGTCTCCCCAGCACCCCGCCCGAGTAGAACCATTTTTGCCGAATGATCGGTGAAGATGATACAATAAAAATGTCAATGACACTGCAGCTCAACTTGTCCAGGAAAGGACTAAACTAAATAGAAAGATCCAGTAATGTCAAGTCATTCACTCAAATTTCTACAGAAAGCTACATTTTAAATCTGAAAACAATCGCGAGAGTGATGCGGCCTGATGGGTGAACTGATGGAACTGTTGACAGTGTATATGTCAAATCCAAATACAGACAAGTTTTTCAATGAAATGCAGAAAAAATTGATAACTCCCATCTAGACACCATACTAAAGTTACATGAAAAAAATTGAAAAAAATCGGATGAGAGGTGTGGCCTGTAGGGTGTGCTAACAGAATTGTTGACAATTTATATGCCAAATCGAAGATGGCAACTGCCGGCTATGTTTTTCAATGAAATTCAGAAAAAATTTATAGTTCCCATCTAGACCTCACACCAAAGCGACATATGAAATTCGAAAAAGATAGGTGGCGAATGTGGCCTGTAGGATGTGCTAGTGGGATTGTTGACAACTTCTATGCCAAACCCAAGATGTTCACTGGCCGCCAGGTTTTCCAACGTAACTCAAAAAAATATGATAGCTTCATCTAGACATCACATCAATAAAATTCAGAAACAATCGATAGCTCCTATATCTAGACAACACACCAAACCTACATATGGACTTTGAAAAAAGATTGGTTGAGAGATGCGGCCTGCAGGGTGTGCTAATGGAATTATTGACAATTTATCTGCTAAATCCAAGATGGCCGCTGGGCCATATTTTTCAACGAAATTCGGAAAAATTCAATAGCTCCCAACTAGACATCACACCAAAGCTACATATGAAATTTGAAAAGATCAGATGAGAGATGTGGTCTGTAGGGTGTGCTAATGGAATTGTTGACAAGTTATATGCCAAATCTGAGATGGTTGCTAGCAGCCATGTTTTTAAACGAAATTCGGAAAAAGTCAAGAGCTCCCATCTAGACGTTACCCAATGTTACATATGAAATTTGGGACTGATTGGGTGAGATCTACGGCATGTAGGGTGTGCCTAAGGAATTGTTGGACAATTTATATCCAAATCCAAGATGGCGACTGACGGACATGTTTTTCAACGAAATTCGGAAGAAATCGATAGCTCCCATCTAGTCATTTCCTTAAAGCCATGTATGAAATTCGGAACTGATCGAGAGAGAGCTGCGGCCTGTAAGGTGTGCTAAAGGAATTGTGGACGGACAGAGGAACTACGGACGTACGCACGGATGGACGAACGGTCGGACGACGGATCGCAACCCACCCCAATAGCTCAAACGTGACGTTGTCAAGTTGAGCTAAAAATGCTATCGAAATGTCCTCTATGTGGACCGCCATTGATCACTCAGATGCCAGGAAGCCGCGTTCGTGACTTCGAACAATCAAAATTTTCTCATAGTTTGGCGAATTTCCCCGTAACTTTTCTTGGCCCAGTCCGTCTCAGCAACTTCTACATGTTTATTTTATTTAACCCTTTATCCAACGTAACGGCAAAAAAGGCCAGCGGTATTCACAAAAATCGCCAATTAATTTTCATTTTTTGTCTCCAAAACATAGATTATGACCCTTCATTGGAACGAGCTCGTTCCAATGAGGGGTCATAACCTATGTTTTTGAGACAAAAAATGAAAAAAAAATAGTTATTCAAGAATTCTGTTGGCAAGTGTCGTCTGCTTTTCACATTACGTGAAGGGTTAATCACAAGTAAATTACCAAGAAGTCTGGAGTTCAAAGCCTATCTTGATGATGTAGTTGGAATATTTAATCAGTCGCCATCACAGTTAAATCAAGTTTATCACCTTCTCGACCCCCCCCCCCCCCCTCTCTCTCTCTCTCTCTCTCTCTCTCTTAAAAGGTTGCGTTTTGACATTCCAGTGCACTCTTTGAAATAAATGTGCGACACACAATTACTTAAATCTATAATTGACGCTAATTTCCTCCACCATTAACGTTAATTAATACCTTGCTTCTGACATTTTGTCACAATCTACATTATGTTTCAAAGTTTGTCGCCCTTTTCCGGTGTGAAATATATATTTTAATTTAAAATTTTATGTTTCACTGTGCACTTGGATAGCGGGTTGTTATGCAGTAATTGTTTGTACTCAAACACCCAATCTCATTTCACCTTACAATTAAGCATTTCTTCGTATCAGTTTTTGCCACGTGAGCTTTGACACGTGTTTGTGTGCGTGTGTGAGTGTGGGTGTGCGTCCGTGAGTATACTGTCACAAATTGACGAGGTGCTCCTGTTTACAAGTGCAACGTATGGAATGAAAGTTTTCATTGTGGAATGGTACCCCTCCCCCTTTTGACCTTGAGAGGTTCTGGCGAAAAGTATTTCACATGTGACGATTTATAAAAGCGGGTAGAGCTATTTAGTATTGGTGGGGAGGTACACAATATATAAATATATACTGTCCAGAACAAGTTAAGCACCACCCCCCCCCCCCCCCCCCCACCATAATACCTGTGGGTATACGAATAGCTCATATTGTGACATTCTGCATTCCTCTATTGGACCGGGAATACATCCTTAAAACTGGTGAATATTTACTGGCTATTGACCACTTCACTGCCGTGCGCTTATAGAGAAATGAGACAACATCACAGTGAGAGAAATTCGGAAGGTCATGGAAAGCATGCCGCGCCAAAATCGGCCAGCGCTATTCACAAAAATCGCCAATTAATTTTCATTATTTTTTCATTTTTTGTCTCAAAAACATAGGTTATGACCCCTCGTTGGAACGAGCTCGTTCCAACGAGGGGTCATAACCTATGTTTTTGAGACAAAAAATTAGTTATTCAAGAATTTTGTTTGCAAGTATCGTCTGCTTTTCATGTTAGGTAAAGGGTTAAGGTGTGTTAGATATGCTCGAGGCTGTTCCATAAGGTACTGAACAACGTGACGTTTTTTAATGTTGTGATGACGTCGGCGGTGCCTAATATTCATCGGTGCCTAATATTCATTCAATAAAAAAGAAAGCTGCAGAAACCCTTGCTTCACTAATAAGGCATATTCCCCCTACTGCAAATAGCAGGTTTTCTCAGGAGAATTTATCCATTTACTGTGCACCCACTGGTATTATAGGCAGGTGGCGGGGAGGGGAGCTTAATTTTTTTGGACAGTATTATTATGATCCCCAATGAGTCTGGAGGTGGGATAGGGAAATCTCACCCTCGGGGCAAGACATTTGAACCAGACCCGAGGCTTGCTGAGGGTCTGGTTCAAATATTTTGCCCCGTGGGTGAAATTTTCCCATTCCCACGTTCAGACTCATAGAGGATGATTTTTCTCCCCCATGTAGAAGAGGTGGGAAGGCGAGGGACTCTTGTTATTTCTTTCCTCTTTATCTCGTTTTATGTATCTAGGTTCCGCTCCATAGTTTTCCGGGCATTTCCAAAAATGACATGCCATACACTCTCTTCAAATGCAAATATTCTGGCTAAGTAGAAATAAACAATCTGAATGTGGGTGGAATAATTTATTGTCAAAGCCAAGACTTCAGCCTGAAAAATTGCATGAAAAAAATGCCGAAATCAGTCATTTTCAGCCAACTAGCAGCCTCAAAAGCAGAATTTTCACACCAACTCCACCTACCTACCCCTGGAGCAAAGCATCCCCTGTTTCTAAAATGCAAAAAAAATTTTTATATGTTTCCGTTTCATTTTTTAGTTACCTGTCTGGTAACAAACCCGTGTAAAAATGACATTTTAAAAAATAGCCAATTTTTCGAAGCCACTGTTTCCCATAATTCATCTGGTAATTTACCCCTTTGTATCAGACTCCAACACTGGGACCAAAACTTCAAATTCTTTTGTCCAACAAAAAGCCTAATGTAATCATATATCTGATACTAAAAATATATCTATATTTTACATGGTAACAGGACAAAACCCCCTCAGGACAAAACCCCATCAGACAAAACCCCCTCATTTTTTTCATCGTAGGACAAAAACCCCTCAGGACAAAACCCCCTCAGACATTATATATATACTAACTTGTGTCTTGTGTTTCAGTAACACCATTTTGCAAGTCATCTGTACTTAACCATTAAAAGTACAGATGGCTGTTGTTGTTGTTGTTGTTGTTGTTGTTGTTGTTATAACAACAAATCTCCAAAGTACTAGGATACTAGCTTGTGTCTTCTGTTCCATTACTTCTTTGAGGTATAGCTTTGTTGTTTTAGTAATACCATTTTGCAAGCTATCTGCACTTTCAATTTTTTAATTTTGCTGACTTCAATAACCATTTATGTTGTTTTATTACACTGGCATGACAAAGTTTTAGAACAACATTCTCTGTCGTAATGTTATAAATATGCCAGTTTTGTGATGCTTTCTCAGTATTCAAAATATTGTCAATTAGTGCTATATTATGGAGATTATCAAAAACCACAAAGGTGGTCTGAAACTTGTGCTTGATGGCTACATGTATACTAAGAAATACACACGTCAAAATAAAATCCGATGGGAGTGCTCAAACAGATCAGCATTTTTGTGTAAGGCAGCTGTTACTACAAATGTTGAAATGAACTCTGTTTTTAGTTCCACCGAACATTCGCATGATCCTAAAAACGGCGGCGTTGAGGCAACAAAACTACGTGCAGAGATGAAAGAGCGGGCTCCAGGTTCAAGAGGTACAAACAGCCAGCTCCTGACAGACACTATTGCAACAGCTCCCGTTTCCGTACGAGCTGCCATTGGGGATATCAACTCCGTGAAGCGTTCTCTCCGTCGTGAACGAGCTAAATATTTGCCACAGAGCCCAAAGACTTTATCAGAGTTGATAGTTGAGGGAGAGTGGGCATTATCATCAGATGGAGACTCTTTTCTAATATATGATAATGGTGTTGACAGTACCAACCGTATGTTGGTGTTTGCTACCAATGAAGGGTTAAGACATCTCGCTAATTCCTCATCTTGGTTTATGGATGGAACTTTTAATGTGGCACCAAAACTCTTTAACCAGCTGTATGTAATCCATGCTGCCCTTGGTGAAAGTTCAGTGGCTTGTGTGTATGCTCTGTTGGTGGACAAAAACAATCTACATATGAAGAACTGTTTGGGGCAATTCAGGACTATTGTGAAACTTTAGGATTCCAAGTAGACCCAACGACCATTACAATGGACGTTGAAATAGCTGCAATGAAGGCAGCGACAGAAATATTTGGTCCACAACTTGTTATACATGGCTGTTTTTATCATTTGACTCAAAGTACGTGGCGCAAAATTCAGAGTTTGGGTTTGGTAACCTGTTACAGGGAGGATGGCAATGTTAAGCATTTTTGTGGAATGTTGGACAGTCTAGCCTTTCTGCCAGTAGATGACATTCATGAAGGCATGTCACATCTGCGAGATGTCACCCCTGATGGACTAGAACCTCTCTTGGCCTATTTTAACAATACATATGTGACTGGGTCTTATAGAACTATCAAACCACCATCTCGACCTGATGGAACACTTGCCCCAATTAAAGTCAGGCGCTTACCGCCTACGTTTCCACCTCCAGTTTGGAATGTGCATGACATAACAGTTTGTGGTAATGCTCGCACAAATAACATTTGTGAAGGTTGGAACAATGGGTTTATGAAACTTGTAGGCCATGCACATCCAACAGTCTGGAGAGTAATAGACAGTCTCAAGAAAGACCAGGTATTGGTCTCTACAACTCTCCTTAGACATTAAATATTCTTTTTATTTATTCACTTCAACATTTATCACCTCATTTTATTCATCATCATTTTTTTCTCAAGTGAGGGGGTTTGTCCATTTTGTCAGTAAAAGTGAGGGGGTTTTGTCCGAGGGTGTTTTGTCCTGAGGGGGTTTTGTTCGAGGGTGTTTTGTCCGAGGGGGTTTTGTCCTATATTCATTTTACATGGCCTTAGTTTCAACATATGACCTATGCTTAGAATTTCACCCTGTACAATAGTGCGAAACTGTAGAGCGGAACCCTATCCTACCGATCGATTCGGACTTCCGCGTTGTGTCCTTGGACAAGGCACTTAACCCCGATTGTCCACGTGGGGGCACGATAACGCCATGTATTAAGGCGCACTGCATGTCGATGGTGCACATGTCTTCAACCAATCTAACCATGCCTGTGCTGCAGTACGGGGTTACGATGTTGGGGAGCTGGCAGCTGCTCGTCGTTGCTCGGTGGTTCTCTCCGGGTACTCCGGCTTCCTCCACCCGTAAAAATGTCACGGTCACGATTAGCCATTGTGCATAAGTATGTGACATCAAACACCAATAAATAAATAAATCTATCCTACCTGAAAATAAAATACAAACACACCACTTGTTAATAACATCCGCATGCTCCTGGTTCTAATGTGCATTTGCCTTTTACCTTACGTAATACCATAAACGGTCAGTGTTATTCACAAAAATAGCCATTTAAATTGTATCAGTTTTTCCTCCCAAATATAGCCTATGAATCGCCACCATGACGAACTGGTTCCAATAAGTGGGTCATAAATTATGTTTTTGATGAGAAAAAAAATATTAATTATTCACAAAGATGAGAAATTTCAGCAAGTTTGCCGACTTGTGCGAATTCATGTTAAAAATGCTTAAATTTTATTTCTATAAATTTGCATGAAAATGATCTTAAAAGATCATTTTCATGGAAATTTATACAAATAAAATTTAAGCATTTTTGGAATTAATTCGCTGAAAGAAGTAAATAAAGAACCTTTTCATGGAAATTTACAGAAATAAGATATCTATCAGACTCAAACAGCAGGTTCACTGTGTTTTCCACTGTTATTTCTAAGCAACATAAATTTTGCAAATTCATGCTAAAAATGTGAGACTTTTAGCTACTTTCAGCAAAATTAGTTGCAGCTATTCTTATTTCTGTATTCAAGAAAGTTTATTGCAAGTGTTGTCTTTGGTTGTCGTATGGTAAAGGTTTAACAACATATTAGATAAGGTAAAAACCCAGCTTACCCTTTGATTTTTCGATCACGCGGAGAAGTTTTCCTTCTTTGGAGAATTTCATGATTCTTGAATTGCAGTACCTGAAAAATATACGTGACATAAATTTTGATTTTTCGAACTGAAAGAACGCTGCTTCCCTGCATCTGAGCGATCAACTGCAGTCCACGTGGAGGACATTTCTATGGATTGGACCCATCGAGCTGACCATAGTTCGACCCAATGGGAGAAAATGTTAATTTTTCAAATTGACAGAACGCCGTTTCCTTGCATCTGAGCGATCATATGCAGACGTAACTGCCGGTGTATCGAAATCTCTCCATGTGGACTGCCAATGGCTGTCCGCATAGAGAGCATTTCGATATATCAGCAGTCTATGAAATCAGATCAATTTTGCCTGTTGGTCATTTTCACAAAATTTCTTGCACCACCTTTGTCGGGCTGCATCAATTTTAGGGACCCGGGGGGGGGGGGGGGCACCAATAGGGCCCCACCGGGAATTTTCCCGATGGACCACATGGCCAGTCCGCCTCTGTTTCACTGTTTACAAATTGTGAAACTATGTCATAGGAGTAGAATTTAACGGGAAAGGGCTCAATCTGAGATTATTATAATCCCTGATGGGTACGGGTGTGGGATGGGAAAATCTCAACCTCGGGACAAGATATTTGGTCCAGACACTCGGCGAGTGTCTGGACCAAATATCTTGTCCCGAGGGTGAGATTTTCCCATCCCACACCCGTACCCATCAGGGATTATTTTTTTTCTCGCCCACCATACAGCGGTAACGTTAGCCAGAGGTAATCGGCGGTCACGTGCTGATATAATCAACTCATTTGGTATTCGTTGTTTTGAAAAACTAATGACACCATCGGAAAGAGCATGCAAAAGTTACGTATATACCAATAGTATATACCACGAAATCAATTAGGAACGGTGGTATCTTGGGGTTTAAAGAGTTTTAGAGCATCAAACTTTGATCACACGGCATTCTGATGACGTCAATATGAATTAGTTGGTAGCAAAAAACTGATACGATATGCATAACGTCATAATAACGTTATGTATAACGTCACGTGGGTGGGGTGGGATACATCTGTCTCTCCCTGCTATCTCACCCTGGACAGACGTATGTTACACATGCAGTGGGGGGAGAAAAAAGCTTATCTTTGTCTCCATAAATATACAACCCGCAGAGTCAACCAAGGCACTGTTTTCGGGACGCTTGTGATTTGAGGTGGGAATTCTAAGCAAGACAAAAAGGTTGATTGTAACAACTATATTCCACAACCTGCTGGGGCCAATACAATAAAACCTTTACAATTGTATTTTTTAGAATTGTATTTTCTAGTTATGACTTTAAATGGGTTGACATGAACCATTTGTATTTTCAAAGATATGGCAATTTGCCAGTTGACAAATTGCCATATCTTGTAAAATGCTAATGATTCATTTTAATCATTTATATTAATAGGTAGAAAATACAATTCTAGAAAATATAAATGTAAAAGTTATATAGTATTGGCTCCTGATTGGTACAGAACAGATTATGTAAGGCTTTGTTAACATTCATCCGGGTTTCTGGCAGCGATTATACATTCCGTAACGGTTAGGACAACGATAATGCGTTTATCGTCGTTTTTTGTATGCATTTTAGTCCGATAAAATTTTAAACTGGATGCGAAATTGCACACGCTTCTCATCAAGATGGACGATGGTAAAAGCAGACTGTGAAGGCAGCCAAACTAAACACACTGATAAGACTTCAAACCAATATCTGGGAAGGAAGGCAAGCGAAAGCGTCCATAGTACACTGGATTACTGTACAATTACGCCACCAGTGTGCTATGAACAAAGCGGTTGGTCAGTAAATATGGAACAAATATGCAGTAACTGTGGTTACAAATGGACAGGATAGCTGAAAATACATGGGTCGACAAAGAAGGAAAATACACAAAACGACACGCTTGTACGAATGGGTTAATCGATATGGCACGAGTGCCAGCGCGGAAGGATAAAATAAGAGGCCGCAGGCCTTGAGTTTTATCCTTCTGCAAACACAAATAATATTTTTTCCATATAAATTTGTTTTATTACAAATTATTGGAGAGTGCATGTGGGCACTCTCCAATAATTTGTAATAAAACAAGTTTTGAATAACAAATTCAGACCATCAAAAATAATCTAGCCCTCAACCAGATAATTACTAATGTGAAAAATATCTTGTTATTTGTTCTTTCAGACGTTTGACGTCGCGTTTTGAAAAACATTGAAAAAACTGAATTCCCAGTGACGTTGGAACGTCAGGATAATTAAAGTCTAAAAGGGTTAAGTTGTAAACGTTATCCCGTGGGTTACGAGATGCATGTGATGGAACGTTGGGGGATGGGGGGGGGGGGGGGTATTTTGTCTGCCGAGGATGAAACTTAATTGTGTCTTTAAATGTCCCGCATATGCTTGGTTGGTGTCGGTATCAGATACTCGGTTGAAGAAGGGTACATCCACTAATTTCCACAGAATCATAGACCAGGTATGGTGTTGATTGATTGATTGATTGATTGATTGATTGATTGATTGATTGATTGATTGATTGATTGATTGATTGATTGATTGATTGATTTTTATTTAGCAGTATACAAGTTCAAATGCAAATAGGAGTACCAGCAATGTTAATCAAAATAATTTGGGCACGAAAGAAAGATATTCGGCTTCAGTACTACCTTCATGTTCAACATAGCATGTTAGTAGTATACCACAGGGAGACAACATATAAAGATTGGTGTTGTGAACTGGGTTGGGAGAAATGAGAGGGTGCGTTTTCTGAGAAGTCGTGGGTAAGGGGTCGAAAAATGCTAACTCTTATATTGGTGTCCTTCTGCTGTGTGGGTTCCTTGTTGACATTTGCATTTTTATTGGTTCATTCATTTAATGTAAGAGTTAGATTAGCGAAAATTCAGCGACACCGGGCGCGTGGAAAGTATGCTTTAAGAATGGACGAATTAATCTTGTCATTTTGTTTGTTGTATCAAAATTTTAACGCTTTGTGTGAAAAGTGCTTTTTTGTCTATAGAGTGAATCTGAACAGTACCGTTGGGTACCAACATGCAGCAGACTATTGTTGCGGTGATGTACCCTGTAACATGGATGGAATTCTTTTCAGTAAGGATACTCTTAGCCAAATTTCCTAGTTGGGTCTCATTTTCCACCAGAGTTGCTCTGGGCTTTCCATTCGTGTATATGATCTAATGTGACTGTTTTGTGCACTAACTTCTGTTAGAGGCTAACTCATTTTGCTTGAGGTCTTGGAAGTAGTATGTCTCGGGCTTTTGGGGCCCTATTTGGATGATCTCATTTGGATGATCTCATGTGACGTCATAGTCACGTGACCTAGTGCCGCCATGTTTGGTTGTCATGGTAACCCACGTGAGCGGCCATGTTGTGACGTCATCCCCATAGTGATACGTGGTGTGAGCGCGCATGCGCAGCGCGTGTTGTTAGGGTGATACGTGTTTCCGTCGTCCATTTTGTATACTGGAGGCCGCCATCTTGGTTGTCTATGGTAGCACGTGATTGCTATGTTACCAATGGCTTCTAACAAGACAGGGGTATGTTCGGGGATGTGTTCCTTTGTAGAAGAGTAAATCTGATTACCACAAACAACCCGACAATCCCTCCAAATCACCAAAATCCACCCCAAATCACCGAAATTGACTTTATTTCCCCAATTTATCGGCTTAGCACGTAGTGCTATAGTACTAAGGGGGTATCGGGGGTGCGTTCGATTGAACATGAGTAATGTTCTGTCTTAGAATTCTCCCAGAATCCCTTTTTGGATCCCTATCCCATGACGTTTTTCCCATTAAAAGACACGTTCCTTTGGTCATTACCCAGAATTCTCTGCTTCTATCTATATATGCAATAGTTTACGTCTATCTGGCCATGTTCCTTTGTTCTAGAGTATACTCAAGTAACGTAGAAGAGCCTATTAGTTGGAACAGCTTTGCTTATTATTACTATATTTAGCTATTCTAGTCTATTCTTGTTAGTTCTGACCCTATTCCGTGTACTCTTGTTGTTTCATTTATCTAGATCATTTATATAAATTATAACTAACCAATCAGATTGCTTGATTTCCCATAACCTGTACTTAATCGTAGAGTTATCTCCCCTTATTACAACGAAGTTGTATCAGATTCTCATCACATCTATATCCAATGACAATATCCCCGGGCACCCCAATTTCGGCACCCCTTTTTTGAAAAACATATGACCTTCGGCACCCCTTTTTTGTCATATGTGCTTATGTGAAAAAGCACAATGTGACACACATAGGCAAATGATTTATGTGCCGATATGTGCTTATGTGAAAAGGCACAACGTGACACAATGTGCCCTAGCACATAGGCACATACGGGTATTTGAGGATACCTATTGCCTGGTATTGTATTATTCGAGGATACCTACTAGAGAATCCCTTTTTTGTCATATGTGCTTATGTGAAAAAGCACAATGTGTCCTAGCACAAAGGCACATGCTTTATGTGCCGATATGTGCTTATGTGAAAAGGCACAATGTGACACAATGTGCCCTATCACATAGTCACATACGGGTATTTGAGGATACCTATAGCCGAGTATTGTATTATTTGAGGATACCTATCTGGGATACCTTCTGGAGAATCCCATTTTACGGAGTCGGATAGGAATTCCATTTTATGGAATCCCTTTTAAAGAATCCCTTTTGGAAAACACCTGTGGCTATGGAATCCCATTTTGGTCGTATGTGCCTATGTGATAGGGCACATTGTGTCACATTGTGCCTTTTCACATAAGCACATATCGGCACATAAAGCATGTGCTTATGTGCTAGGTCACATTGTGTAACTTTGTGCTTTTTCACATAAGCACATATGACAAAAAGGGATTCTCCAGAAGGTATCCTAGATAGGCATCCTCACATAATACAATACTTGGCTATAGGTATCCTCAAATACCCGTATCTGACTATGTGATAGGGCACATTGTGTCACATTGTGCCTTTTTCACATAAGCACATATCGGCACATAAAGCACGGGTCTTTGTGCTAGGACACATTGTGTCACATTGTGCTTTTCACATAAGCACATATGACAAAAAAGGGATTCTCTAGTAGGTATCCTCGAAAAATACAATACCAGGCAATAGGTATCCTCAAATACCCGTTTGTGCCTATGTGCTAGGGCACATTGTGTCACATTGTGCTTTTTCACATAAGCACATATGACAAAAAAGGGGTGCCGAAGGTCATATGTTTTTCAAAAAAGGGGTGCCGAAATTGGGGTGGCCGGGGATATTGTCATTGGATATAGATGTGATGAGAATCTGATACAACTTCGTTGTAATAAGGGGAGATAACTCTACGATTAAGTACAGGTTATGGGAAATCAAGCAATCTGATTGGTTAGTTATAATTTATATAAATGATCTCGATAAATGAAACAACAAGAGTACACGGAATAGGGTCAGAACTAACAAGAATAGACTAGAATAGCTAAATATAGTAATAATAAGCTAAGCTGTTCCAACTAATAGGCTCTTCTACGTTACTTGAGTATACTCTAGAACAAAGGAACATGGCCAGATAGACGTAAACTATTGCATATATAGATAGAAGCAGAGAATTCTGGGTAATGACCAAAGGAACGTGTCTTTTAATGGGAAAAACGTCATGGGATAGGGATCCAAAAAGGGATTCTGGGAGAATTCTAAGCCAGAACATTACTCCTGTTCAATCGAACGCACTCCCGGTACCCCCTTAGTACTATAGCACTACGTGCTAAGCCGATGAATTGGGGAAATAAAGTAAATTTCGGTGATTTTGGGTGGATTTTGGTGATTTGGAGGGATTGTCGGGTTGTTTGTGGTAATCAGATTTACTCTTCTACAAAGGAACACACCCCGAACATACCCCTGTCTTGTTAGAAGCCATTGGTAACATAGCAATCACGTGCTACCATAGAAACCAAGATGGCGGCCTCCCGTATACAAAATGGACGACGGAAACACTTATCACCCTAACAACACGCGCTGCGCATGAGCACTCACACCACGTATCACTATGGGGATGACGTCACAACATGAACGCTCACGCGGGTTACCATGACAACCAAACATGGCGGCACTAGGTCACGTGACTATGACGTCACATGAGATCATCCAAATGAGATCATCCAAATAGGGCCCCAAAAGCCCGAGACATACTACTCTTGGATATTGCTGACGGGGAAGCCAGCTGTTACGGATGGCCGGCGAACACGTCATGCCCAGCTGTTGGCGCCTATCTATAATACTCATTCATCCACAAAATCGTCTTTTTGTTACGGTTTCTCTTGGATCTAATATTGAATCAAATACTGATATATTTGGACTCTGACTAATGTAGGACGATCGTCTTCCTCTGGTGAAACGTGGAGCGGCGCGATGCTCTAAAAGGTCTCATCATGCAGTTTTCAGTACCGGGTGAAGTCATTTTCAGAAACATCGCTGAGCGGTGAATGTCCGGTAACGGTTAAAAAAATAGAAGTAGTCGGGTACCGTCGCCACTGCCGTAAATATGTGTACACGCCATGTCAATTTCATAAGATCATTTTATTTTATATTTTTTCTTTTTGACCATTTCCGCGTTGTTGCCACTGCATTATTGTTGCCGAAAAACTGGACAAATATGTACGAAGTTTCATTCCGCGCGACTGTTTTCATATGTGATTTAAACGCATTCGATAGGAACTTATTGCAGTCTGTTAATTAGATTCACTTCGTGTTCTGAATGGCAGAATCGGGGATTACGCAGGGAGGTAGGGACAGTAGGGACAGCTGCCTCCTTGCCCTGAGTCTGCGGGGGCGGGGGGAGGGGCAGGGGCAAAAATGCCAGCACCTGCCAGTTTTTGCGAGAAGTGCACTAATGGAAAAGACTTCACACTCCGAGAATGTAACCGAGAAACTCCCGAGCATTCGTTTATAACGTATTTTTCGCCTGGCAATGACAATCGGTGCGCCAGGTATAACGACGAGACAGAGGCTGGTCGATGATCATCAGAGAAAAAAGCTATATAATCGGCGGGGTGAGTTGCAAAGTTTTAAATCGTTCCTTGAGTGCAACAAGGGATGGGTGCAACAAGGCGCCATCTGCAATGCCTTTGCATTGCAGATGGCGCCTTGCTGCACTCATGAGACGATATATATATAATGCAAATACTATTGAGTGTGTCATAATACAATTAAGGATGTGTTGTAAACTCCAGGTCTTAACTCATACCCAAAGTCGAGTGATCTTTTTGATACCTCTGCTCCCCTTTGCCCTCAGATTCTCCCCGTGCCCTTGAATACTCAACAAAGAGAATGTTGATTGGGGCCTTGCGGATTACAAATTTCGGCTCGAATCAAATCCCGAATCGAATGACGCAGATGATTTCGAATCGGATCGAATCTCGAATTGAATCTGAATGCTTTTCAAATTGTAAATATTACACCTTCCTACAACAGTAAATATTGTCTGTCTCCACTGGAGTACTGTATTCAATGGCGACGCGTCTGTGTGTACAGTAAGTCAATAAAAAAAGCGGAATATTCCAAACCGGAATTACAGCAGTTTTTGAAGCGGAACTAGGACCCTGCGAATCACATATTTGCGATTCGAATCGAATTTCGAATCGAATCGGGTCTATTATTAGAAATCGAATAGAATAAGGGCGTCTTGAAGATGACCGTTTGGAGGAAAGGAGAGGAGTGCTGTAAACCTGATTTGCTACGACTGTGATGGGTTAAGACTCTACTTATAAAATATTCCAACCACATCATCAAGGCATGCCTTCAGCGAAGGCATGCCTTGATGATGTGTTTGGAATATTACCCAGTAAGGATTACAATACAAAAACAGAATTACCGATATTGGGCACTGCTCAGTAACAGCTCGTTAGGTGCAGGCTGCAAGCCGAGAGGTCCTCGGTTCGAATCCCACCTGCGACAACCGCGTTGTGTCCCTGGGCAAGACACTTCACCTCCATTGCCCACGTGTGGGCACGGTGGCGCTGTGTACTAAGGCGTACTGCACGTCGATGGTGCACTTGTCTTCAACCAATGCTAACCCTGCTTGTGTGGAGTTCGTATGTTGGGGAGCTGACAGTTGCTCGCCCTTGCTAGGTGGTTCTCTCCGGGTACTCCGGCTTCCTCCACCAGTAAAACTGTCATGGTCATGATTAGCCATTGTGCAGAAATATGTGACCTTAAACACCAATAAATAATAATAGCAGCTCGTTGTCGACATTGCTTTGAAACTGTACATCTGACTACGAGTTGTTCTCGGGAAATATTATTTTATGATCAGTCCTGGTACGAATACGGTAGCAGACTTCCAGGAACTATTGGTGCCTGCTGTCAACTCTGTTAGTTGATTGCATAGCATATATGTTTCGTGTTCTATACACCACTACCTTCATTTTGATGAACATTTTGTGTAAATTTAATTTGAATTTATGGAACATCAGAGGTGGGAATTGCAAAGTAAACAAATTTCCGTTACTTATTTTGCACGTTAAGATGTGATTCTGACAGAAACTAAACAACATCGAGCAATATATAGGGCTTGTAACATCAGGGCAATGCAACTAGCTTCTGTGAAACGCCTATAGGCACTTTGATATCTTTTTATAGCCGAGGCAATAAAAAGTATCGAAGTAGTACCAAGGTGATTCCCAAAAACTACGTGAAGTACTTGTACCCTGTTTAAAATTTTATAATGTCCAGTACAGTACTGCAATAGAAGTTATACTGGGGATAATAGGAAGACAGCCAGTCTAGCTATGTTATCCCCCCCCCCCTCCGGAGTATAGTGTGTTTTCATTTAACTTTGGCATCTTCTTTTGTTCACTAATGTATATATGTTTATTATATGACTATGATATTTTTACCCTAAATGCCACTACTGTTTGACGATTTTATCCCGACTGTCGAATCACTCTTGGTGAGATTTTCCAGGATCAAAAAATCCATATCACACTCCTATGGAAATTGCCGAGAATTTCCGTACGAATAATGTCGGGCTATTTATCCGTTGAAAATAGACTTCGTAACTAGAGAAGCCGTTGCCGTTGTTTACAAAGTTTTATCTGCTATTTTTGTGTTCGGCTTTCAAGGGAATAAGTAAATTGAGGTAAGCAAATTAAGTTACTGTTAGTGTGTCTGTCATATAATAAAGCTATTATCATAACAGTGTATTGATCCGTGTCGTAGTATCACGTCTCGTTGAGATGACCGGATTGTCGGATCACACGAGCTCGTGTGATCCGACAATCTGGCCAACTCAACTCGATACTTTTCGACACGGATCGACACACTGTTATGATAACATGTATTTATCAGAATCAATCAACGATAACATTATGTTTTAAAGCAACTTACCCCGATACACCCTATTCTTTGTGATTAAGCCGGTAGAGAGTACAATGTATAGTGAGATCGCTGCATTTTATCAAAATTTTCATATCACAAATGGCAGTCCCTCAAGTGGAACTCGAATTTTGTGGGAGGTGCGTTCGCACCCGTGGCACCTCCTCTGGCTACGCGCCTGTTGTGTGGTTTCAACATGACAACAAAGATATCACCGGATAAAATTAGTAACTGTTTTTTTATTATTAGGGTTTAACGACACTTTCGACTTCCATGGTCACCTCGTGTCTGACAGTTTTACGGGTGGAGGAAGCCGGAATACCGGGAGACAACCAAGGAGCAGCGGCGAGCATCTGTCCGACTCCCCAACGTACTAACACTGCACAAGCAGGGTTAACTTTGATTGAAGACAAGCGTACCATCGACATGCGTACAATACGCATTAGCACATAACGTCGCCGTACCTCATGTGGGCAATCGGGATTACGTGCCTTGCGCAAGGACACAGTGCAGTTACCCCTAGTGAGGATCGAACCGTGAATCTTTCGGTTTGAAGTCCAATGCCGTAACCACTGAGCCACCGCGCCCCATTAACCCTTTCCCCTACATGAAAAGCAGACGACACTTGCAAAAAAAATTCTTGAATAAATAATTTTTTTCATTTTTTGTCTCAAAAACATAGGTTATGACCCCTCATTGGAACGAGCTCGACGAGCTCGTTCCAACGAGGGGTCATAACCTATGTTTTTGAGACAAAAAATGAAAAAAATAGTGAATATTAATTGGCGATTTTTGAGAATAGCGCTGGCCGGTTTTGGCCGTTACGTTAGGTAAAGGGTTAACAGTTGCTGGATACCCGTGTATTCATAATGGTTACCTAAGCTCATAATTTTTGCATACCAACATTGGTTACCATAGGTCTCACCGCGGGGTGGAGGGTTACACTTGGCAGATGTCGAAGAAGTCGACGTATCCGGAAAGAACCACTGAACAACGGCGATTCACAGCCCGATTCTCCAACTCGCTAAAATGCACAAGTATGTTTAACATTGGCTGGAGGCAAGTGCGTCATCAGCGTGATTTACACCTTAACCCTTTACCCTACGTAACGTCGAAAACCGACCAGCGCTATTTACAAAACTCACCATTCATTTCTAATTATTTTTTCATTTTTTATCTCAAACACCTAGCTTACGACCGCCAGATCCCCAGATTTTGGATATAACGATGGGTCTTAAAATCAGAAAGATGGTGCAATCATATTTAGGTTCCATACACCTAGTTGAAACGACTGTTCTGATTGGTGATTACTTGCTGAAAATTGTGTATAAGCTGCAGGCAGTCCCTAACTCGGAGGATAGTTCTGACAGGACTGAACTCCCAATAGATCTGCCAGATCTAAGCGCTTATTGTAAATTGTGTTATAGCTCTAGAATCTAGATGCTTAAGTTCTTTTAGGTTGTTATTAACGAATACTTTAGTGTGCTGTAGCTCTTAATGGGTTCACTACATATTATATATAGTAGGGTATAGCTGAACCCGGGCTAAAGTATTGTTATTTATTTATTTATTTATTGATGTTTAAGGTCATATATTTATGCACAATGGTTAATCATGACCGTGACAGTTTTACGGGTGGAGGAAGCCGGAGTACCCGGAGAGAACCACCGAGCAACGACGAGCAGCTGCCAGCTCCCCAACATCGTAACTCCGCACTGCAGCACAGGCAGGGTTAGATTGGTTGAAGACATGCGTACCATCGATGTGCAGTACGCCTTAGTACACGGCGTCATCGTGCCCCCACATGGGCAATGGAGATGAAGTGTCTTGCCCAAGGACACAACGCGGTTGCCGCAGGTGGAATTCGAACCGAGGACCTCTCGGCTTGCAGCCTGCACCTCTACCTGCTGAGCCACCACGCTCCCAAAGTATTGTTGGTGTAAGATTAAAAAAGAATTATTTGTAGAGTTGAGCTCTTTTGAAGAGCTCAAACTTTTGTAGGACACCTGCCTTGTACCTCGAATCTGATTTCTGCATTCTATTTAAATGTTTTTAAAAGGAATATATTTTGAGATTTTATTCTTGGATTGATGTTTTTTACAATTTGCATTCGTCCAACATGAAAAGCAGACGACACATGCAAAAAAAATTCTCGAATAACTAATTTTTTTCATTTTTTGTCTCAAAAACATAGGTTATGACCCCTCATTGAAACGAGCTCAACGAGCTCGTTCCAATGAGGGGTCATAACCTATGTTTTTGAGACAAAAATGAAAAAAATAATGAAAATTAATTGGCGATTTTTGAGAATAGCGCTGGCCGGTTTTGGCCGTTACGTTGGGTACCCGTATCATGCGTCCGTGTCATTGCTCGTTGTTAAATTATTTACAGTCTTTCTGAATTTCTCCAAGAATATCCTTTAACCCGTCTAGACGAAATCAACTATACGAACTTGGCAACTTTTAACACTTGTCTTGTTAGACATCTTATTGGGAGTCGACACTAAAGCAAAAAATTACACAACGGTGTGTCCGCCCCGCGAATGACCACCCGAGTCCTTGGTTAACCCTTTGCCGCACGAGGGGACGGTTCTAGATACACAGGGGGCATCAGGAGATAGTGACCACGGTTCGAATTTCGGTTTTGCTGACCGCCGATTTGACAAAACTTTAGAATTGCTGTCTGGGGTGGAAAGCCCTGTTCGCAGATTGAAGAGGCCTGACAATAGCAACGGTCAGTGAATTAGTCATTCACCCATTGAAATACATCATCTTGACATTGATCGTGTTGAAAACGTGGTCGTACCATTTCGCCCCGTACAGCTGTCCACCATGTGTGAGTTATTTTAAATTTTATGGTAATGGTGGTGAATATTTTAGTATTTGCACAGCTTAAACTGAGAATATGCCAAAATGTCTCACCCATCCGCAACATAAAAGCTACCATCGTCTAGAACGGCAACGTCTGTAGGCTTACAGAAGTGATCCCTGTCGTTCCCAGGAACCATTGCTTCCCCAAGTATCAGATCTGGTGTATCAACGTCTTTAGGAAAGCGCATTACCTGTAAGAACATAATATATAACACTGCAGAAATTCTGATTGTTTTATTTATTAAGTTATAATACATTTCATGTTCATAAATAATAAAGCAAGAGACCCCTTCCAGGCGGAGCTCGTGCACTTACTTAAGTTGTTTAACCCTTTACGTAACATGAAAAGCAGACGACATTTCCAAAAATAATTCTTGAACAACTAATTGTTTTCACTTTTTGTCTCAAAAACATAGGTTATGACCCCTCTTTGGAACGAGCTCGTTCCAATGAGGGGTCATAACCTATGTTTTTGAGACAAAAAATGAAAAAATAATGAAAATTAACTGGCGATTTTTGAGAATAGCGCGGGCCGGTTTTTGGCCGTTACGTTGGGTCAAGGGTTAAAGAAAGATTTAAGTGGTTGAGTGGCTAGAAGCCACTATCAGTGGGTACCAGAGCAAAACCCAACTTTGTTCTTGCTCATGTTTCATATTCAGTCAAACGCAAATAATATTTTGTTTATATAAATTTGCTTTAATTCCAATTATTGGAAAGTCCCTGTTTGTACTCCCCAATAATTTATAATAATCAAATTTTAAACAACAAATTCAGACTACGAAACGTTATCTAGGATGCAGAAGCGTATGCGTTTACCAGGTAATAAATATTATCACCATCAAAAGTTTAATTAATGAAGTAATGAAGTACCGGGTTGTATCCGGTGCTTCAATAATTAATTTTTTGATGATTATTTCTATCATGAGTGTTTGGAATCTAATATTACTGCGTCCGTGGAAATATTGCCCACCCGTGGAAAGTGATCAGTCCACGGCGGCCGAACTGAACAACTTAAATAACGCCCGGATTTCCAGTATTTCGAGTGATGCGAAAAAGTTTTTTCCACAATCAGGAGTTCCTAAATCTTTATTTTTTAGTTTTCATGGAGGATAGGCGGCGAAAATTGTGTTCAGCAACCATGTGTCAATGTCGTATTTTTCACGGGGAGGGGTGGGGGGGGGGGGGGGGGTCCATTAGTTGAAATGTTTTATATTTTCCTGTAAAATGAGTTTTGAAGGATATGAAGAGATTTGATGAAAAAAAGGCTTTTGGGGTATTTTATTTTTTTTTTGTGCACAAATTACTCGAAATCCCTTAAAACTTATTTTAAAGCAAAAACACCCAGTGGGAACCCGAGAGGCGGAGCAGTGCTTGTTTATCGCAGTAACTAAGTTCTGCTTTACTGGTAAAATAGGGCTCGCAACCAACTCCTAGTGGAAATCCTCTTAAGTGGACTGCATAGATATAAACGGTTGGTTACACTGACTTGACTCCATGCCAATGTTGCGGTCATGACATAGATAAAGATTTTGAAAGTGACATTAAGCACCAATAACTGAATAAATAAAGCAGAAATATCATCGAATGGACCCCACCCACCATCCCAATGTGGTTAACTGGGTGAATTTTGTTTTTGTATAAAGTCAGTCGACATCCTTTAGAACTAATTTTAATGAAAAAAAATAATTCCCGGAATGGATCGCCCAAGCGCCTCGTGGTGCCTGGAGGAAACCATTTAAACAAAACAAATGTTAATCCTATCCACTCACATATACATCTCATGATCTGACTAAATTTGACACCACTCGGTCCGTCCCCCCGTGGGCAAGATTATTTAACCCTTTACCTAACGTGAAAAGCAGACGACACTTGCCAAACAAATTCTTGAATAACTAATTTTTTTCATTTTTTGTCTCAAAAACATAGGTTATGACCCCTCATTGGAACGAGCTCGGCGAGCTCGTTCCAATGAGGGGTCATAACCTATGTTTTTGAGACAAAAAATGAAAAAAATAATGAAAATTAATTGCCGATTTTTAGAATAGCGCTGGCCAGTTTTGGCCGTTACGTTGGGTAAAGGGAAACGAACCAATTCTCTTTAGGGTTCTATATTAAATTCCAAACTCCTCTTGTGCACTCCCCAATCAGCCTTGAACAAACTCAAAATCTAGAATTCTTAGTAATGCGATGTCCAAATATCAAACGATTCTGCCTCAAACATTAAAAGATTTTGAGTGGTGAAACTTAAGAAGAATTTTAAAATCTTCGAACAGACTTGAATCTAACCCATCAAGAATGCTGTAAACCAAACACAAAAAGATTTTTGACTGGTGGATCTGAATACGTTTTTATAAAGGATTTTCCTCATATTGCACTAAGTTACAATTTGAGCTTCCATAAGGAGCTCAAATATCATGAACCCAGGGACTTGAACAAACTTGAATCTGACCCCCACATGGATAATGCATACCCAATATCAAAAGGCTGACAGGTGAATCTGAAGAAGATTTCTTAATAATATTCCTCATACTTCACCAAGTTAAAATTCCAGCTCCAGGTATGAATCCGGGGCTTGTTTTGAACAAACTTGAATGCGCATCCCCTCCCCGTCGACAAAGGATGCTCTAAAAGGATGCTCTACACCAAATGTCAAAAGATTTTGATTGATGGATCTAAAGAAGTTTTTACAGAATGTTTTCCTCATATTCCATTAAGTTGAAATTCGTATCAAAAAATTCTGATTGGTGGTTCTGGTGGAGGAGATTTTTATTTTTTTAAAACAAGGACGAGCATGACTCAGATGTTTCTTACTGGAAACATAGTTAAAATGGGAGTCTCCATATGGTACTGCGACACAAACGAAGGCAATTGTTTGCCCAATCGATTCTACTGGTTCTTAGGATGCTTTATACCAATTAACAATTGCCTATTCCATGCAGTTTGTGGAATTTAGGCGTTTGAAATATTGAACTCTCGAAGTCCCTACGGGAACGCGAGAAAATATTTGGCATGAGACAAGTACTTATGACCAAATAACACCTCACCGGACGGACGACGGACCGTCACGGACGAAGAGTAATCACTTTAACACTTTACCCAAAACATGAAAAGCAGACAACACTTGCAAATAAAATTCTTGAATAAATAATTTTTTTCATTTTTTGTCTCAAAAACGTAGGTTATGACCCCTCACTGGAACGAGCTCGACGAGCTCGTTCCAAAGAGGGGTCATAACCTATGTTTTTGAGACAAAAAATGAAAAAAATAATGAAAATTAATTGGCGATTTTTGTGAATAGCGCTGGTCGGTTTTGGCCGTTAAGTTGGGTAAAGGGTTAATCATTATTAGTGACGATGACTTACAGGCAGGTGTGCTAACATAAAATCCCGAAAGAAGATAAATGTTAACAATACAAGGGTGTTTGCAAACAACCCTTCTGCACTTAAATACCGGTCTTAGTGCTTTGGTTCTTAGTTGAATTCGCCAAAGCATCAAAGTGCGTACCAAGTTTGTATCGAAGAGATGTTCCTGTTTCTGGAAACATGTGACGACAAGTCGGAAACAAGATCGCAATCCTATTTTACTGTGCTGTTTTGTTGCCTGATAGAGTGCTTAAATTATTTTTGGTAGTCAGAATTTATTCAACAATAGTAGTATAGGATGCAGAGATCTGGCCTTTTTACCAGGACCCCGGGGGTCAGACCATCACCGAGGTCATTGACCTCGGTGCCAAAATCCATTAGGCCTCCCCGCCCCCTCTCCCCTCCCCTCTCCACACTAGGTCTAGGTTATTTTTAGGCGCCCCCTCCCCTACCCACCCTGTATGTACCCTATCTTTTAGGCTATCCTTCCCAAAAGCCCATTTTAGGACCCGGGGCTATGTATAACCTATTTAGGCTTTCCCCACATTGTTTTGGCCTTTCTTGTATGTGGGCTCCCCCTTCCAAAAGCCCAGTCCTTCCCCACCAAAGCCCTGGACTGTTCCTCCCTCCTTCCAAAGGCTAGCCCAAAGCTGGGGGACTTTCAAACTGAGGTGTCCTTATGTGTACTAACAAAAGAGTGCCACCATCCCCTATCCCCTCCCTGCCCCTCCCATAACTTTATTTCTTGGTAAATATCTCTAAGGTAAATGTTGTCAAGGACATGTTCACGTAACTACAAAGATTAATTTGAAGACTACCTGGTTTGTTTAGACATGCCATAAAGGAATTATGATAGAGAACACCTGGTCTTTGTCAATGCATAGATAAAGGTGATTAAGATAGAGAGAATCTTTGTTTATAAGAAGATATGATAGTGTAACGTTGTATAGTTATGCAAATAGATAAGGGACAACTGGTATGTTTGATTATGTCATAGATAAGATGGTGTCACGTCGCAGGTGTTTGAAACCCAATAAGATCGCGGCGGTGTATGATTGGTCAAACAGTTATCCAATCAGATCATACCACACGGCGGTATGTTCCATGGGACCAATAGATAAGCGTGTTGTAAAATTATCCCACGCAGGCGTTCTCTGATTGGTCAAACAACTGTCCAATCAGATCGTGCCATGCAGTACTTTCGAGGTAGTAAATAGATGAGTGATCCGAAATGTGACAATAAAAGGCAAGCAGGATTGGAAGTCATCTGCCCCCCCCCCCCCCAAAAAAAAGGCAGATCAGATGGCTAGGGCTCAGCATCCTCTCTCCCTTATAGGCTGATGGATGACTCCCATCTTTCAAAAAATACATATTGGTGGATTTTTTCCTTTTTTGTAACCATTAAGGATAATATGATGGGGCTGCTCCCAAACCAGCGACTGTCTGGGTTTCTTTTTTTTTATTTTTTTTCTAAAATAACCACCAAACTGCGGTTTCAGTATTACCATAAATATGCTCACTTCTCTAAGAAAACACGGAGCAGAACTTTTGTAATTATGCAAAATTCCTAGCCATCTTCCAGTCCGAGGTTCTCTGGGATCTCAACCCACTATCCTACTGTCAGTCGCACACTCAAACTTAATAAGATTATTGGCTCTCACTCCCGACTCTCGAGGATTTATAAGCAAATGAATCTATAAAGCAAATAAAGTTAATAGACAATGAGAGCACGAGCATACCTCATTCCACACAGGTATGAAATCAAGAAAATAGCCAAAAATTACCTGCTGGGAAAGCAAGACGAATCATACAGGAAGGCGTTTTTTAGGAAAGTTACTGAGACCTGATCTAGCTAGCTTATCAACTACCCTTGGAGAAAATCTGTAGAAAGCCAAACAAACGGCCCTTTTCAGGGTCACCCAATTTCCTAAAAAGAGAGTCTTTTATCACATACACAGCACACTCATTTCCTATTGCAACGACCAGAAAAGGTCTTCTCACAAACTTGACAACTAATTCTAACTACTGATTCCATTTTGTTTTTTCTCAAAGTGTTCAAACTATTCTCGATCAAATGATTTTGAAAGAATGATAAAAACTGAATGAATGAATGAAAAGTTTCTCCCTTGTGACCCTATTAACTTTATTTGCTTTATAGATTTATTTGCTTATAAATCCTCGAGAGTCGGGAGCGAGAGCCAATAATCTTATTAAGTTTGAGTGTGCAACTGACAGTAGGATAGTGGGTTGTGATCCCAGAGAACCTCGGACTAGAAGATGGCTAGGAATTTTGCATAATTACAAGAGTTCTGCTCCGTGTTTTCTTAGAGAAGTGAGCATATTTATGGTAATACTGAAACCGCAGTTTGGTGGTTATTTTAGAAAAAAAATTTTAAAAAAAAGGAAACCCAGACAGTCGCTGGTTTGGGTGCAGCCCCATCATATTATCCTTAATGGTTACAAAAAAGGAAAAAATCCACCAATATATATTTTTTGAAAGATGTGAGTCATCCATCAGCCTATAAGGGAGAGAGGATGCTGAGCCCTGGCCATCTGGTCTGCCTTCAGGGGTGACAGATGACTTCCAATCTTGCTTGCCTTTTATTGCCACATTTCGGATCACTCGTCTATTTACCACCTCGAAAATACTGCATGGCACGATCTGAATGGACAGTTGTTTGACCAATCAGAGAACGCCTGCGTGGAATAATTTTACAACACGCTTATCTATTGGTCCCATGGAACATACCGCCGTGTGGTATGATCTGATTGGACAACTGTTTGACCAATCAGACACCGCCGCGATCTTACTGGATTATCAAACACCTGCGACGTGACACCATCTGATCTATGACATAATCAAACATACCAGTTGTCCCTTATCTATTTGCATAATTATACAACGTTACACTATCATATCTTCTTATAAACAAAGATTCTCTCTAACTTAATCACCATTATCTATGCATTGACAAAGACCAGGTGTTCTCTATCATAATTCCTTTATGACATGTCTAAACAAAACCAGATAGACTTCAAATTAATCTTTGTAGTTACGTGAACATGTCGTTGACAACATTTACCTTAGAGATATTTACCAAGAAATAAAGTTATGGGAGGGGCAGGGATGGGATAGAGAATGGTGGCAATCTTTTGTTTGCACGCATAAGGACACCTCAGTTTGAAAGTCCCCCAGCTTTGGGCTAGCATTTGGAAGGAGGGAGGAACAGTCCAGGGCTTTGGTGAGGAGGGACTGGGTTTTTGGAAGGGGGAGCCCACATACAGGAAAGGCCAAAACAATGTGGGGAAAGCCTAAATAGGTTATACATAGCCCGGGTCCTTTGGGGAAGGATAGCCTAAAAGATAGGGTACATACAGGGCGGGTAGGCGAGGGGGCGCCTAAAATAACCTAGGCCTAGTGTGGAGAGGGGGCGGGTAGGCCTAATGGATTTGGGCACCGAGGTCAATGACCTCGGTCATGGTCTGACCCCCCGGGGTCCGGGTAAAAAGTCCAGATCTCTGCATCCTATACTACTAACAATAACTGTTTTGTTACAGTTTAGTGGAAGTGCTTATGGGCACTCTGAAATTACTTGAATCAAAACAAATACATACGAGAAAATCAGAAGATTGCATCACTTCATTCCACAAACTACACTTCAGTGGAAATCAGAAAAAAATGTCTCTTTTTCAAATATCCCGAGTGCAGTAGAATCAAGAAAAGACTGTGGTATATTGAAAATGGCTAATTAGCAGGGTTCGAACCCACAACGAGAAGGTTTTGGCATTAACCGCTTAGCGAACTATACTTTAACCTCGCGCACCACTCGGCCATCTATACTACGCACACCACACGGCCATCTATACCACGTGCACCACTCGACACTGTAATTAACCCTTTGAAGCTAAAAGACCGTTTTTTCGGTACAGGGCCGTGATATAACTTGAATTCATAAAGTAGATAGTTGCTCAGTGAATATGTGTGGTAAACAATCAAGATTTTCAACGTGCAGCCTTGGGGCTGCACGTTGAAAATATAGATCCCCCCCAAGTAACGAATGTAGACTCTTCTAATTGATGACACTGAACTGGAGTACAAGATTGTTGTGTAAAGGGTTAAGCCACGCACATAAAACTCCACGGAATAAAGAATTAATCGGCATCAGGAAAGATCATTAGGGCAAGCAGAATTAACTGGGTCAAAAACATTCAAACCGGGTGTGTCAAGAGGTACCATATGGGGACGCCCATTTTAACATTGATCATGGTAATGGGAAAATGTTGTCGGTTGTATCAGAAAATCGTTTGCTTGCGGGTGAAGGCAAGCATTATTCAGGAATACGAGGAGATTATTTTCATACAGATACTTTTTAATGAACCTCCGGTGGAACGAACTTTGTAATAAAAGTTGCAAGATGTAATAATTATTACAAATACAACTAAATGGATGGGGAAAAGTTGCAAAATGTAATAATTATTACAAAATTCAACTACATGGATGGAAACAACGCGGCAAAATGTAATAATAACAATTGTCACACAACGAAATAGACTCGACAAGTGTTGCATTGTGTAATAAACTTTTTGTTCTGGCGGGGCAAACAGAAACTAATTCTGTTTACATTAGCATGGCGTGGGTTCGAACCCACGCCGAGAGAGTTTCCTTCGGCACCAACCGCCTAGCGAAACTATACTGAACCACGCACCACTCGGCCAATATGCAATATGAGGAATATTATTGAGAAATCTTCTTCAGATTCAGCTATCAGCCTTTTGGTATTGGGTTTTCATTATCCATGTGGGGGTCAGATTCAAGTTTGTTCAAGTCCCTGGGTTCTTGATATTTGAGCTCCTTATGGAAGCCCAAATTGTAACTTAGTGCAATATAAGGAAAATCCTTTATAAAAACTTATTCAGATCCACCAAAGTACTTAGATGCAACTATCTGATGAATAAAGGAACTTATTCATTTTATAATACAAATACTAAAGTAAATAAATAAATATGCCTGTATGTTTGTACGACTTCGGAGGGTAAATATTGTGTGCACGTCTACGCGTATGTGAGCGGCTTTGTAGATTTTTGAAGTTTTATTGCAAAATGCAGAGGCGGCGGAACGATTTTCAAAGTGTGTGTGTGAGAGGGGGGGGGGGGGGGGGTGGCTTGATCGGGTGATGGATGGTCGTCGGTATGAAAATTTTAAATTCCAGGGTCCCAAACCCCCATTTCCATGCATCTGTGTGGATATTTTGAGATTTTTCAGGAGATGTATTTGAAATATTTCACACTTTGAGAGCCGTTAAAAAACGTCGGTAAAGCATACAGGTGAGGTCTATTTATCAGCTTTGGTCATAACGACCAAAGCTGATAAACAGACCTCACCTGTATGCTTTACCAGACGTTTACAGCAATTATACTGTCTGTGGATTATCTTGTGTGGGGTGGATTTGGTCTTGTGTGTCTGTAAGATTACGATCTACTCCAGTTAACCGATTTATTAACAGACTGTATACATTTTAGAGCTTGCTGCCACTTACTGCAAAAAATGATCCGAAATCCATCGAAACTGAACCAGTACGAGAGAAACATAGCTGGCGAAAATATAGGGGAGGCACTGGATCTATCCCTTGTTTCACCAGTCATTGGTTGTGTTAGATATCTGCATACAAAAAAACATGGCTCGGCAAAGAAGTGGAGCGGGTTGAAGACCCCCCCCCCCCCAGCCCAGCCCCCCCCCCCCCCCCGGTTCCGCCGCCCCTGAAATGCAACTAGATAAACAGGAAAATGCGGCGAAATGTTATAAATATTACAACACCAACGGAAAAGACTCAACAAGAGTTGCATTATGTAATTAACTTTTTTTCATCGGAATTATGTGTATGTTGGTTGGGGGAGAGGGGTTCATAAAACAATACACAATGCTACAAACCAACACTTCACACATGTAAGTATATTCGCACATAAAATCACACACTCACAGCATTTAGTTGAGAAATACAGACTCGAAGTTATTTTAGTATTTCTATAATAAGATAAATAAAGCACTGATTGCCCTGTTTGAAAAAAAAAAATGTTTATTACATAACGCAACTCTTGTCAAGGCAATTTCGTTGCATTTTGTAATATGTATTACGTTTTGCAACGTTTTTCCAGTCCATGTAGTTGCATTTTGTAATAACAGGTCGAAAATCCGCAAATACTGCTCGCATACGCATAGAACATGCAATTCGCTTCAAACAGTCGTAGGAACATACAGATACGAATTTATTTTAGTACTTGTACAATTAAAATAAATGAATTCCTGATTGCCCTGCTTAAAAAAAGTTTATTATCCCCCGCAATGGTGGGATATTGCGTAGATCTCCGTCCGTCTGTGCGGACGTCCGTCTGTCCGTCCGTCCGAACTTCGTTTATGGCATAACTTCAACAATAGTTAACGGATTTCAACTCTTTTGCAAAAATGTCTACGTCAAGTTCGATGACCACCGATATCTCTTGAAAATTATGGCCCTTTGTTATAAAAATATTCTGTAAATCTTGTTTATGGCACAAATTGAACAATGGTTAACGGATTTTAATTCTATTTTGGAATAAATCTCTATAGCAACAATGCCAACGTCAAGTTCGATGACCAGCGATATCTGATGAAAATTATGGGAGTTATTGCCCTTTGTTTAATAAAAAAATATCGAGTTATGCTTGTTTATGGCCTAACTTGAACAATAGTTAACGAATTTTAATTCTTTCCGGTACATGTGTCTATAGCAACAAAGTCTACGTCAAGTTCGATGACCAGCGATATACGATGAAAATTATAGGAGTTATTGTCCTTTGTTGAATAAAAAATATTCTGTAAATCTTGTTTATGGCAAAATTTGAACAATGGTTAACGGATTTTAATTCTTTTTGGTACATTTCTCTATAGCAACAATGTCTACGTCAAATTCGATGACCAGCGATATCCGATGAAAATTAGGGGAGTTATTGCCCTTTGCTTAATAAAACAAATATTGCGTAATGCTTGTTTATGGCCCAACTTGAACAATAGTTACCGAATTTCAATTCTTTCCGGCATATGTGTCTATAGAAACAAAGTCTACGCCAAATTCGATGACCAGCGATATCCGATGAAAATTGTGGGAGTTATTGCCTTTTGTTTAATAAAAAATATTCTGTAAATCTTGTTTATGGCATAACTTGAACAATGGTTAAGGGATTTTAATTCTTTTTGGTATATTTCTCTATAGCAACAATGTCTACGTCAAGTTAGATGACCAGCGATAACTGATGAAAATTATGGGAGTTATTGCCCCTTTGTTTAATAAAAAAAATACCGAGTAATGCTTGTTTATGGCCTAACTTGAACAATAGTTAACGAATTTCAATTCTTCCCGGTATATGTGTCTATAGGAACAAAGTCTACGTCAAGTTCGATGACCAGCGTATCCGATGAAAATTATAGGAGTTATTGCCCTTTGTTTAATAAAAAATATAGTGTAATGCTTATTTATAGCATAATTTTAACAATAAAAACCGGATTTCAATACTTTTCGGTATATGTCTCTAGCACACAAAGCGACCGATTAACCACGAGACTAAGAGATCCCTATCAACCAGGCTGGTGGTAAATGACCTTTATACCTCAACCGCTACAATAGCAACAATGTCTACGTCAAGTTCGATGACCAGCGAAAAACGATGAAAATTATGGGAGTTATTGCCCTTTGTTAAAAAATATTGTGTAATGCCTCTTTTTGGAGTAACCAAATATCAATTTTTTTTGGTATATATGTCTTTGGGAACAATGTCTACCTCAGGTTCGATGATAACCACCGTTATTCGATGAAAATTTTCAGGATTATTGCCGTGCCCACTCCACCCCCCCCCCCCCCCCCCCCCCCACCCCCGCCCCCATGCCAATTAGGCATTTTTTTTTCTTTGCTCTGAAATGCATTTTTAAGGATTTAGATTGAGTCCATGCAGAAACAATTTTTGACTCCTATGACCCCCACCCCCCACCCCATGTCAATTAGGCATTTTTTTTTTCTTTTGCTCCGAAATGCATTTTTAAGGATTTACAGTGATGACAAGCAAAAAAAATATGATCAGTTACGCCACAAAATGTTTTCTTTTGCTTCAAGATGTGCTTGGCCGGATTTAGAGTGATTTTATGCGAGGGAAAAAACATCTTGGCGATGCAGGCCTCTTGTTACATAATGCAACTCTTGTTGGGTATATTTCATTGCAGTTTGTGACAATTAGGCTACAAAGGTGTTTGGATTCTCAGGCAATCCCCCACTGAATTTGAACCCCCTCATTCGACATTTGTATTGCCTTTCAGTGTCGTCCAATATTAGTACAAACTCAGGGAGACCCGAAACTGTTTACCATTTTTTGATTGATGCAAGTTGTCCCATAACTTGAAACGAGGCAAATCCCCACAGATTAAATATTTTTACTTCAAAGTTAATATGAAGAGCATCGAAAGAATATGAAGCTTTGAATTGCAGTACCTACAGTTTTTTTTTTTTTTTTTAGGAATATTTTATTTTTCATATTAAAAATGAATTTATTTGTATAAATATGCACTTTTTTATATTTCTGTGTGTAAAAAACCAACCGAAATCCTCTTCGTGTTTGCTCACTTTTTGCAAAAGAAAAAGAAAAATTCAACATAAAACCCTCCCTCCCTCACCGATTTGAAAAAGAATGCCTGAGAATCAATTAATTTATTTTGTGTGGCCTTATTACATTTTACAGCGTTTTTCCCATCCAAGTAGTTGCATTTTGTAATATTTATTACCGTACATATTGCAAGTTTCTGGAACTTATGGAGTTGTTTCGTCATTTTTAGGAGGTGTTGTCTTTTTTTCCCTTTTTGTTTGGGGGAGGGGAGTATAGGTGGGTGCTTTGGTTTGGGAGGGCATTTCTATTTATTTATTTATTTATTTATTTATTTACTTATTTATTTATTTATTTATTTATTTATTTATTTATTTTTATTTTTATTTTTTTTTTTGGAGGGGGGTGGGTGTCTTTTCTTCCTTTTTATTTCAGAATGCACAGTTTTATATTGAGGGGTTAACAATCTATAACGTTCCTCTCCCTGACCAAACTAAGGATATTACTCATTATCTGAACCTTTGAAAACAAGCTTTAACACTGACATATTCTCAGGTTAGTCTTCAGATGGTGGGTTAAAAATGTCTTCACTGTAAATGTAGTTGAAGGTCAACAACCGGTTTCGATGCGCAACAGAGCAATCGATGTTAGTTGCCTTGACAATATCGGATGCTGAAAAACATAAAATCGATACTCGCGAAGAATGTCCTTATACATACATGTCTGTAGACATTCATATATATATATAAATATATATAGAGAGAGAGATAAAAACAATAAGCACTTTCGCGTTTAAGACATAAAGGAAATGCGTGTGTCCTACCTAGGTAAGATGAAAACAACACAGTAACTCACACGCCCCGTATTTCTCAGACAATCTTTATTGATTCTGAACACGACAAACCTATCATCACTACCAATGCTTTTCGAGATTTATTGTTCACTTTGTGCCCATTAAACAGGGGGAGGGTGGGAGAGAGCTTTGTCCACCTGTATTTGGCTAGGGGTTGGGCTGGGGGTCAAAAGTGTCCTTTCGAATGCCCTTGGGGGAGAGACTGGGGCAAAACTTGAAAAAACAAGTCTTTTCCCCCAGTCCGACGAAAGCTGCAAGTGAACCACTGACCAAATTTTAATTGTATATTATCCCTTTACCTAACATGAAAAGCAGACGACACTTGCAAAAAAAATTCTTGAATAAATAATTTTTTTCATTTTTTGTCTCAAAAACATAGGTTATGACCCCTCATTGGAACGAGCTCGACGAGCTCGTTCCAAAGAGGAGTCATAACCTATGTTTTTGAGACAAAAAAATGAAAAAAATAATGAAAATTAATTGGCGATTTTTGTGAATAGTGCTGGCCGGTTTCGGCCATTACGTTGGGTAAAGGGTTGAATCCCCAGTTGGCAGGGTAAATGTTCTGCTAATCACGACAGTTTCCTGTTATATGCCTATACCTCTCCCAGTGCCACATGCCCATTTCATCTTCCGAAAGCGCTCTTTCAACGTTGCCACCCCCCCCCCCTCCCTTACACAAACACACGATATTTTGTTATTCGAAGCCCTGCATTAAACCTTTCAATATGTACATCAGTTTGTACTCCTATGTTTCGATGTATCGTCGCCTGAGTGCGAGAATGTTCTATGTCCCATAGGGGACATAAAATATTCTAGCACCCAGGTGACGGTATGCCTTTCCGTATTTAACCTTTTGAGCCCGAGAGCCCTTTTTTTCGGCCCAGGAAACAAGATACGTCATAATTTCATTGAGTAGTATGGCTTGTAAGTGAATATGTGGTGTAGACCAATCCATATTTTCAACGTGCAGCCCCAAGGCTTCACTTCGATAGGTCGACTCTTTCTTCTGAAATGAAAATACAACATGGCGTATTCGGAAAGAACGATATTCACTTACTTGATGCAATCCGACGTCCGTGACATACAAGTTGCCTTTTTTGTCAACAGTCAGCCCATGTGGTACGTAGAATCTGGAATTGAAAGTTTCTTTATTATAAAAGGTAAGCGCTTACAGCGTGCCCCTTTCTGTATCACATCATTCATATCAAAATTGCAAGTGTGGTTTCGAGCTTCTGATACCCCTTTTCTCTATTTCTGCCTCACTCAGCCATCAAATGAAAAGTCATTGGGGAGAAGGAAGTAAGTAATAAAACAAAATATATAAAGTGGGTGGTTGATAACAGAAGAATGGAAATGAAAACCATGCTCTCGCTTTCTCTCACGCCCTGATACCTATAACGAGACTTCCGTTTTTCAGATTCTGAGGCACTACATGTGATCTAGTTTTATACCTGTTGATGAGGCTCTGCGAATCAGAATTTTCAACTTCGAATGGAATCGTGGGTCCGACTTCAAATCCGAATCCAATTGAAAACGGCGCGAAACAATTTTCGTGAAATAATTTTTTATTGTACCAATTTACGTAATAACCATGAATTTATTATTTATTTATTGGTGTTTAAGGTCACATATCTTTGCACAATGGCTAATCATGACCTCGACAGTTTTACGAGTGGAGGAAAGCCGGAGTACCCGGAGAAAACCACCGAGCAACGGCGAGCAACTGTCAGCTCCCCCAACATACTAACTCCACACAAGCAGGGTTAGCATTGGTTGAAGACAGGTTCCACCGTCGACGTGCAGTACGCCTTAGTACACAGCGTCACCGTACCTCCACGTGGGCAATGGGGGTGAAGTGTCTTGCCCAAGGACACAACGCGATTGCCGCAGGTGGGATTCGAACCGAGGACCTCTCGGTTTGCAGCCTGCACCTCTACCTACCGAACCACCGCTCCTCCTGATATAATAATAATAATAATAATAATAACCATGAATACTCTCGCGGCTTGTGCTTGCAGGAAGTAGCATGAGTACCAAACTGCAGAGGTCACAAGTTACACTGCTATAACTGTACTTATAAAGTGAGCGCGGATTTCCCGCGCTCCATTTTATAAATACTGTGTTATAACAAAGCACCTCGTAAGTACTAGCGCCGAGAGAGCGGGGGGAAAGGGGGGCGTGGGGTAAGGGGGTACTTGTCCGGGATTTTTGGAGTTTTAAATAAGTGTATGTTGACCTATCGATATGTTTGAGCTGCAAGTCGTGGGAAGGCTTATGGTACGGGCCTCTGACGCTATTGGAGGTGGCAAGAGTACGTAGTTGCCTCACTGACCAAACACAGAAGTACAGATGATAAATTTTCCAAATTGTAAGGAAATAATCGACGAGTAGATATTGTCAAGAATATGCAGAATGCTTCTCCTAGCACTAATTTAGCCCTTTACCCAACGCAGACGATATCAAAATTTATTAATTGAAATATCGTATTTTAATTTGTTTTCGAAAAATTTCAACAAAACCATATCATGTGACCCCTCATTGGAACGAGCTCGACGAGCTCGTTCCAAAGAGGGGTCACATGATATGGTTTTGTTGAAATTTTTCGAAAAATAATATTTTTTCAGCTGCTGAATCTGCATATTACGCGGGCGGATGCGGGCGATTCGTAGGGTAAAGGGTTAAAAAATATTTTCTGGGGGACGACCCTCCCCCTCCCTGCTTATCGGTTCGCGCCTCGGCACTCGCAGGGCCCCTAATGTCCGTTCTACACATTACCCCGGGGACTGTCCTCGCTCTCTGCGGCCCTGCTTGTAAGGCAAAGACAAGCATGCCAATAAGCCTATTGAACAGAAAACACAACAGGCAGTTAATTATTCTTTCATGTCCGTGACAGGCATCTGCCAATAGAGGACATGTATTCCATTGGAAAGCCTTGTAACACTCAGTGGACATATTTATCAATTTTATTAACTTGGGTAAAATATCAGACATAAAACTTTTAATTTTTATTATTTTAAGTTTGCATTTGTTATGAAAAGAGAGCATGCGTCAACCAAAGGGACCATGCGCGAGGGCCTGAGAAACAGATTTTTATTTTTTTAAGGCCTAATGGGGCAATGTTTTCAAGATAAATACTTCATACCATCGCGAGTTTGTGGCAAGCGTGAACACTGGATGGCAGTCATTTAATGTATGTAGTAGATACATGGGATAAAGAAAGCATTGATGACAGTCATTTGATTATGTCCATGGACAAGAGGGAATTCGACAGTCATTCGATGTATTCCATGGATACCAGAGAATCGATGAATGCCTTGCATTGGCGATAGTCCATTAATGTATGTCGTAGATGGAAGGGAGTTCATGCACGTCGTGAATTGATGACAGTTATTTAATCTAAGTCATGGATTCAACTGAGCTGATAAATGTCGCGCATTGATATTAACCCTTTGGACACAAGAGGGCGCTTTTGCGGCCTAGGAACAGGATACGTCATACTTGCGTTAAGCCTTCACCTAACCTGAAAAGCAGACCAAACAAAATTCTTAAATAACTCTTTTTTCTTCTTTTTTTTGTCTCAACAACATAGGTTGTGACCCCTCTTTGGAACGAGCTCGACAAGCTCGTTCCAAAGAGGGGTCATAACCTATGTCTTTGAGACAAAAAATGAAAAAAATAATGAAAACTAATTGGCGATTTTTGTGAATAGCGCTGGCCGGTTTTGTCCGTTACGTTGGGTAATGGGTTAAGTGGGATGGTTGCTAAGCTGAAGTGTGGGGTAAACCGATCAATATTTTCAACGTGCAGCCCGTTGAAAATATTGAGTGGTCTACCCCAAGTAATGAATATGGACTCTTCCAATTGCTTCCATTGAACTTACATGGAGGTTTAAGGGGTTAACGGTCAGATGATACATGTTAAAAGATTCAAGGGATTTGATCGGATAGATGACAGTTAGATGATGTTTGTCGCAGATACAAGGAACATATTAAATGCCGTGCAACTGATGCAAACATTTCATGCACGTTGTAGATGCAAAGGAACTAATAAAGAACAATTTCAAACCTACCAAGACGAACTACTGGGGGGGGGGGGGGGGGGGGGGTACAGTAGATACAAACGAGCGGGGGTCGTCCCTTCTCTGGGCTGAGATTGGGGCACGAGCATTTATGTGGTTCCACTCGCGGCCTTTGCCGCGAGTGGAAACACTTATTTCTCGATAATTATTTCTTGTTCTCATGCACTCGTGAGATAACTGTTGTTATCCACGCTTAACACCAGATACCTCTATACATGTCTTCACACTATTCGGTGTATTCAGACATACTCTAAAATGATACTTAAATCTAATCTTAATAAATTAGTTTACTTTTATAGAGACAATGACTTGTTGTTTACAGGAAGCTGATTACCAGAATAACTAGATACTTGCCTTTTTGCTCCTAACGTGCCGATCACTTTGCCCTTCGCGCTCAGTTTCACGATAGTTTTCCATTTGATGGGGCCTTTTGCAGATTCTGAAGCAGATAATTTATTTTCTGTGTCGAATGTGCTGAAAAAAAACAAACAGAAGTGTGAAGAAAGGGCAGAAAGGAGGGCAAGCACAATACTAGTGGCCTAAAACTGTTAGCATTTCTGTTTTGAGTATTAATAATTTAAATAGGTACCTGGGAGAATTTCTCCAAATTTATGTTGTTTCGTAAATTTTAAATCAAGCAAAAGTAGTGTTTAAAGTGTTTGATCATTCTCATTTGTGGAAACACTTTTGTTCATTTTAAACAGAGCCCGTAACCAATGAAAGTGCCAATGACACTGTTGCTTACCTTGACTTTATGCTGCGTTTGTGAGTTCAGTCATAATTGCCTAATTAATCTTTTAAACCCGTGAGCCCGCGTTTTCGATCCAGCAACAGGATTTGCCAATTCCATTAAGTAGAATGGCTGCTACTTAAATGTGTGGGGTAGGCCAATCAAGATTTTCAACGTGGAGCCTCAAGGCTGCACGTTGAAAATATGAATTGGTCTACCCCAAATAATGAATATGGACTCTTCCAATTGTTGCCATTGAACTGACATGGAAGACACCACCAGGTTTCAGAGGGCTAATATTACATTAAGTAAATTGTGTCATAATTTTTTAGTTTTTGTTATCTCTCAGAAACAGATACTTAAAAAGAAACCAGAGGCTCGAGTGAGCCTGAAGACGCTTACCTAGTTCAAGTTATTCGGATGGTAATTGAAGTGGGTAAGAGGGATGAGGAAAGAGAGAAATAAGGTTGCTAGTGTGAAGGGATCCGAGAGACGGAGACAAAAAGGAAATGTCATCTTGTACATGTGTGCAAAATGCTCTGAAAAAATGTCTGTTTTCAACCGCCACCCCCCCCCCCCCCCCCCCCCCCCCCCCCCACACACACACACACCTGGCAAAAATTCTACATTGGGCTTAAACATGTGTTAAACGAAAGTGTCAATGACACTGTAGAATAACTTGTGTGTTGTGTTTGATTAAAAGGACAATGCTCAATGTTTATGAAACTGGATTATGAAATAAGACAAGAATTGTGATAATTGGGAATATGTTCATTTCTGTTCCCTGTATGCTATGTTTTTGATAAAAATAATATGAGTTGTACACTGTACTAAAGAGCTGAGGGGTGGGTTAATATGACCTCATAGTTAATGTATGTGGCCCTCACAGTTAATGTATATCAACGAAAGTTACCAAGTTACAGTGAAATTATTCCAAAACGAGTCATCCTATCAGGTTACATTGAAATCCCTTCATAAATATGGCCTGTAGACTGTGCTAAAGGTTTTCGGGCTTCGGGCCCCTGTAGCCGTCAGTTTCACCCAAAGGGGACGTTCTCATCTAGACATTATATGAAGTCAACCTACCAAGTTACAATGAAATCCCTTCCTTAATATGAACTGAAGACTGTGCTAAAGGTTTTCGGGCTTTGGGCTCAGGCAGCCATTATGGTTGAATGGTCGCAACCAAAAGGGGACATTCTCATTTGGGCATCCTACGAAGTTACAATGAAATCCCTTCATAAATATGACCTGTAGACTGTGCTCAAGATTTTCGGGCTTCGGGCACCTGTAGCCATCACAGTTGACCAATCACGACCAAAAGGGGATGTCATCATCTAGGCATTATATGGAGTCAACCTGACAAGTTACAATGAAATCCTCCCATAAATACGACCTATAGACTATGCTAAAGGTCTTTGGGCTCGGGTAGCCATAAAGGCTGAATGATCGCGACCAAAAGGGGATGTTCTCATCTAGACATTATTTGGAGTCATCCTACCAGGCTACAATGAAATCCCTTCATAATTATGACCTGTAGATTGTTCGAAAGGTTTTCGGGCTTCGGGCCCCTATAGCCGTCACAGTTGCCCAATCGTGTCCAAAAGGGGACGTTCTCATCTAGACATTATATGAAGTCAACCAACCAAGTTACAAGGAAATCCCTTCATAAATATGACCTGTAGACTGTGTTAAAGGTTTTCGGGCTTCGGGCTCAGGCAGCCCTAATGGTTGAATGATCGAAACCAAAGGGGACATTCTCATCTGGGCATCATCTGGAGTGATCCTACGAAGTTACAATGAAATCCCTTCATCAATATGACCTGAGACTGTGCTCAAGATTTTCGGGCTTTGGGCACCTGTAACCATCACAGTTGGCCAATCACGACCAAAAGGGGATGTCATCATCTAGGCATTATATGGAGTCAACCCGACAAGTTACAATGAAATCCTCCCATAAATACGACCTATAGACTATGCTAAAGGTCGTTGGGCTCGGGCAGCCATAAAGGCATCTAGACATTATTTGGAGTCATCCTACCAGGTTACAATGAAATCCCTTCATAATTATGACCTGTAGACTGTTCTAAAGGTTTTCGGGCTTCGGCCTCCTGTAGCCGTCACAGTTGCCCAATCGTGTCCAAAAGGGGACGTTCTCATCTAGACATTATATAAAGTCACCCTACTAAGTTACAATGAAATCCCTTCATAAATATGACCTGTAGACTGTGTTAAAGGTTTTTTGGGCACCTGTAACCATCACAGTTGGCCAATCACGACCAAAAGGGGATGTCATCATCTAGGCATTATATGGAGTCAACCCGACAAGTTACAATGAAATCCTCCCATAAATACGACCTATAGACTATGCTAAAGGTCGTTGGGCTCGGGCAGCCATAAAGGCATCTAGACATTATTTGGAGTCATCCTACCAGGTTACAATGAAATCCCTTCATAATTATGACCTGTAGACTGTTCTAAAGGTTTTCGGGCTTCGGCCTCCTGTAGCCGTCACAGTTGCCCAATCGTGTCCAAAAGGGGACGTTCTCATCTAGACATTATATAAAGTCACCCTACTAAGTTACAATGAAATCCCTTCATAAATATGACCTGTAGACTGTGTTAAAGGTTTTCAGTCTCGGGCAGCCATCATGGTTGAATGGTCGCAACCAAAGGGGGCAATCTCATCTGGGCATCATCTGGAGTGATCCTACGAAGTTACACTGAAATCCCTTTATAAATATGACCTGTAGACTGTGCTCAAGGTTTTCGGGCTTCGGGCACCTGTAGCCACAACAGTTGACCAATCACGACCAAAGGGGGATGTCATCATCTAGGCATTATATGGAGTCAACGTAACAGGTTACAATGAAATCCTTCCATAAATATGACCTTTTGCCTATGCTAAAGGTTTATGGGCTCGGGCACCCATCAAGGCTGAATGATCGCGATCAAAATGGGACGTTCTCATCTAGACATTATTTGGAGTCATCCTACCAATTTACAATGAAATCCCTTCATAAATAAAACCTGTAGACTGTGCTAAAGGTTTTCGGGCTTCGGGTCCCTGTAGCCGTCACAGTTGCCCAATCAGGACCAAAAGGGGACTTTCTCATCTAGACATTATATGAAGTCAAACCTACTAAGTTACAATGAAATCCCTTCATAAATATGACATGTAGACTGTGCTAAAGGTATTCGGGCTTCGGGCTCAGGGAGCCCTAATGGTTGAATGATCGAAACCAAAGGGGACATTCTCATCTGGGCATCATCTGGAGTGATCCTACGAAGTTACAATGAAATCCCTTCATCAATATGACCTGAGACTGTGCTCAAGATTTTCGGGCTTTGGGCACCTGTAACCATCACAGTTGGCCAATCACGACCAAAAGGGGATGTCGTCATCTAGGCATTATATGGAGTCAACCTGACAAGTTACAATGAAATCCTCCCATAAATACGACCTATAGACTATGCTAAAGGTCGTTGGGCTCGGGCAGCCATAAAGGCATCTAGACATTATTTGGAGTCATCCTACCAGGTTACAATGAAATCCCTTCATAATTATGACCTGTAGACTGTTCTAAAGGTTTTCGGGCTTCGGGCCCCTGTAGCCGTCACAGTTGCCCAATCGTGTCCAAAAGGGGACGTTCTCATCTAGACATTATATAAAGTCAACCTACTAAGTTACAATGAAATCCCTTCATAAATATGACCTGTAGACTGTGTTAAAGGTTTTCAGTCTCGGGCAGCCATCATGGTTGAATGGTCGCAACCAAAGGGGGCAATCTCATCTGGGCATCATCTGGAGTGATCCTACGAAGTTACACTGAAATCCCTTTATAAATATGACCTGTAGACTGTGCTCAAGGTTTTCGGGCTTCGGGCATCTGTAGCCATAACAGTTGACCAATCACGACCAAAAGGGGATGTCATCATCTAGGCTTTATATGGAGTGAACCTAACAGGTTACAATGAAATCCTTCCATAACTATGACCTTTTACCTATGCTAAAGGCACCCATCAAGGCTGAATGGTCGCAATCAAAATGGGACGTTCTCATCTAGACATTATTTGGAGTCATCCTACCAAGTTACAATGAAATCCCTTCATAAATGTGACCTGTAGACTGTGCTAAAGGCTTTCGGGCTTCGGGCCCCTGTAGCCGTCACAGTTGCCCAATCATGACCAAAAGGGGACTTTCTCATCCAGACATTATATGAAGTCAACCCACCAAGTTACTATGAAATTCCTCAATAAATATGACCTGTAGACTATGCTAAAGGTTTTCGGGTTTTGGACACGGGCAGTCATCACGGTTGGCAGATCACGCCCAAATGGGGAAATTCTCATCTAGACATCATACGGAGTCATCCTACCAAGTTACAATGAAATCCCTCCATATTAAACATGACCTGCAGATTGTGCTAAAAGTGTTTGGGTTTCGGGCTTGGGCAGCCATCACGGTTGACAGATCATGCCCAAAAGGGGACGTTCTCATCTAGGCATTATACAGAGGCATCCTGCCAAGTTACAATGAAATCCCGTCATAAATACGACCTGTAGACTGTGCTAATGCTTTTCGGGTTTTGGGCTCGGGCAGCCATACCGGTTGACCGATCGCGACCGAAAGGGGGCGTTCTCATCTAGAAATGACCCCAAACCTGTATATGAAATTTCGTGACGATCAGACAAGAACTGCGGGGTGTAGCCCGTGCTAAAGGAAAATGTGAACAGACTCACAGACTAACAGACTCACAGACTCACAGACCAACAGACTTCCGCACGCGTGATGGCAATAGCTTATCTTGACTATGCCAAGTTAAGCTAAAAACGACAAAAGAGATTCCCTCTGGAAAGGTATCCTAGGTTGGTTGGACTCTGGGGTTGAAATTGTTTGAGATACTCAATGCTCCTGGAAGGCATCAGTTGTGTGAGAAATACAGTGACATGGCAGTCAGCAAGGACGTAACTGAGACAATTTTTGACAAATTATGGCTTTCTGGTTATGTTCTTATATACTCACGAACAGATGAAATCATTAATGAAAATAAAACATTTGTTTGAAATAAAATTTCTTTTCTTGCCAAATACCAAAAGATTCTTCCTGGCTGAGTTAAAGAATATTCCTCATATTTCACTAAGTTAAATTCCGGGCTCTATGGGGAGCCCAAATATGAACACAGGGATTGGATTTGAATAAACTTGAATCTGACCCCTTACAAAGCCTTTTGCATATCAAATATTAAAAGATACTGACTGGTGGATCTGAAGAAGACTTATATTGAACTGAGTTAAAATTTGTGCTCCTATGAGATCGAAAATATAAACCCAGGGACTTGGTTTAAACAACCTGAAACTGATGCCCCCCCCCCCCTCCCCTCCCCATCCCCAATTATGCCGAATACCACATGTGAAAAGAATCCGAATGATGGATCTGAAGAAAAGGATTTTCCTCATATTGCAGTAGGTTAAGATCCAGGCATCCATGGGGATTTGATTTGAACAAACTTAAATGGAATCCCCTCAAGGATGTTGTAAATATACTATAGTAGCTTGGTGTACCAAATGTTCACCACGAGTGGTGAACATTTGGTACACCAAGCTACGTTGGGTATATTTTATTTATACCGTGATCGTCAGATTAATAAGAGTTTAAATGTTAAATAAATCAATATTCACACGTGCGAATCTGTTTTGGTTTACATGAGCACCGGTGGGCGGTACTTCCGCTGGCAATTTTATCACCGAAACGAAATAGAAAACGAAACGCACAAATTACGGGGCCTTTTTCAATTTAATAACATAATAACATACCATTTCGAGTTATGGATGCTTTATAAACATGAGACAACGCATGTTTGTTAATTTTTCGTATCTTATGAGGTAAACTTATTTAAAAAAGTAATAAATAATTACCGGTTTCATTTCAGTCTTCACGAGGGGACGAGTGATAAATTTAGACAAGTTTGCATTCAAGGCGTGGTCACCAAAGCCAAAGGTCAACTCGGATGTAGTTCCACTGTAGGTGTAAATTTTAACCATTGAAATCCCAATGATGGCGTGTTCACAACGGTTGGTGTGTAAAGCTAAAATTTTTGTCATACGCTTTTTATATATATAGTAGAATAGGTAATCACAGTATAAATCAATATCAAAACATTCTGATCAGTAGTTCTGCAGAAGATTTATTCATTTTTTAACACGGCTTACTCCGTAATTTTACATTCTCCCGTTATTGTGCCTGCCATCTGACAACCGATTGCAATTTGTTTCGCATATTAGATTCTTTTGGTTCTCATACCAAATAACAATTCTCTGTCCCGTGTAGTTTTGGAAATATCGGCATTTGAATTTTTCCCAATTTTTAGTCCTTGGGGTTCCAAATAGGGGATGGGCTTTAAAAAAAAGGTTTCCTGGCATAAATCAAGTATAAGTCCTTTAATTCTATTGCATTTCAAACTTGGTTCGACAGGGTCGGAAAACAGAAACTTAGAACAAGCTTAAACATTACACTCCTCAAAGCACCGACCCAAATATTGCCCGACAAACTTTCATTGAATAATTTTGAGTTTCAGCACCCAAGGAAGTTGCATCTTAGGTTTCAATGCATTGTGACTTGTGGTTTATGAGAAGATTTTTAAGACTTTTGGACATTCCGGACGCAGCACCCAATCTATTGGGATTACCAACATCTATCGAACAAACTTGGAAAGCTTTCACCCCCCCCCCCCACCCCCCCCCCCCCCCACACACACACACACACACACCAACAAAGATAATTTCTGCAGAGTGTGGATGCTTTTGATCCGGTGGTTCTGAAAAACAAGGCAGAGATGCGAAAGGTAATGTACGACATAGGATGGACGACAGACACAAAGTGAATGCAATAGCTCACGCTGACTTTCAGCCAGATGAGCGAAAAATATGATCCTTGGCAACCATTCTTGGCAACCGACCGCTCAAGAAATATGATAGTTTTACCTACTCGTGATACTGTCATTCTGCCAAGTTTCAAGAAAGCTGGTCCAAAATGCAATCTGCAAACTGTGCTTTAGAAATCAAAGATGGCTGCCATGGCAGCCATTACAGAAACGGATAAATTACACATAATGTTGTCGTGTCAGCTTGCTTGTGTTTTTTAAAATACATGCAAACATAAAATCGGGCCTAAGTTTTTTTTTATGTTCATAAATCCATAATTACTGGATCCCAGGTATGATACTGTACACCACCTAACTCTTTTGAAAACCAGAAACAGCTGTGAACAACTGTTCAGACTATATGGACGTGCGTCCAGCTTCCGACCAGAGAAAACATTTCTGTTTATCAAATCCTCAGAAAGAATAATACAATTCTTTTAATCCTTTACCCAACGTAACGGCCAAAGCCGACCAGCGCTATTCACAAAAAAATGTCGTTCAATTTTCATTATTTTCTTTTATTTTTTTTGCCTCAAAAATTGGGGGCGCGGTGGCTCAGTAGGTAGAGGTGCAGGCTGCAAGCCGAGAGGTCCTCGGTTCGAATCCCACCTGCGGCAACCGCGTTGTGTCCTTGAGCAAGACACTTCACCCCCATTGCCCACGTGGGGCGCGGTGACGTTGTGTACTAAGGCGTATTGCACGTCGATGGTGCACTGTCTTCAACCGATGCTAACCCTGCTTTGTGGAGTTAATATGTTGGGGAGCTGACAGTTGCTGGCCGTTGCTCGGTGGTTCTCTCCGGTTACTCCGGCTTCCTCTACCCGTAAAAACTGTTGAGGTCATGATTAGCCATTGTGCATAAGTATGTGACCTTAAACACCAAAAAATAAATTGCCTCAAAAATTCAAAATCATAGCTCATAACTCCTCATTGGAACGAGTTTGTTGTTGAACTCGTTCCAATGAGGAGTCATAAGCTATGTTTTTGACGCAAAAAATAAGAAAATAGCTATTCAATAATTTGGTCTGCAAGTGTCGCCTGCTTTTCATGTTAGGTACAGGGTTAAGATATTCTTGAAAATTAACTTCCTTCCAGTATTTATCTGATATTCTGAAGTACAGATACTATGTACTACATTGTTATCAGGCATCTAAAACTGGGTAGTGTGAACAAAACGTGCCCGTGAAAAGGCATCCTGTTTCCGACCATCCATCAACCACAGGTACTCGGCACAAGCTGGGAAATCGAAAGAAAAATGATATTTGATACCATTTTTGAATCTATGCTGACGTGCCCCTGTAATGGTATATAAATATTAACAAGGTTTTCGAAAACGATTGCACTCATCTTCGTTTCTCCCCCCCTCAAATTTGATTCACACAACGTATCCAACAATACCCAGTATCAATGGAAAGGGGAATGAATAAGCTTTAGCTAGTGGTGTATTACATGACCGTTGGGAGTTCTTGGGTTGTTCCTGATAATTGGGAGAAGTCGCAGAAAAGGCCGAAAAACATTTAGTCGGACAAGAAAGTGCACAGTGAAATGAGGTTTACGAGCGACAATTATCCGATTTATTATAAATAATTCGAGGTCCCATTGTATATGGAGGGGCAGATTCAAATATTAACCGTATACCTTTATCAATTACTAATCTCGGATCCACATTTATTCATTTCTGGAGTTCACATTTAACGTTTATACACTTTTAGCCGTAACTTTGACATCTTTTCCCAAGTTGCCCTGAGTGGACGGCGTCCTGAGATACGCGACTTGCGCAAAAGCTTTCCCCATTCTCCCCATTGGATTATTTTCATCGATGATTTTCTCGGCATAAATAGTAGTTAATGGGATGTCATTGTGCTTCTATGGATGCCGCTAGCTTTTTTAATTCCAAGGGAAGGTTAAAAAAATGTATAAACGTTAAATGTGAGCTCCAGAAATTAATAAATGTGGATCCCCTTCATTCCCCTTTCCATTGATACTGGGTATTGTTTGATACGTTGTGTGAATCAAATTTGAGGAGGGAAAAACGAAGATGAGTGCTATCGTTTTCGAAAAGCGAGTTGTTTACCTTGTTAATATTTATATACCATTACAGGGGTACGTCAGCATAGATTCAAAAATGGTATCAAATATCATTTTTCTTTCGATTTCCCAGCTTGATTTTTTTGAAGCCCCCCCCCCCCCCCCCCTCCTCTAACCCGACCCTGGTTTGCAACGGTTGGAAGCAAGTGCTCCAGCGACGTCCAGTGCGCCTTAGTACACGGCGCCAACGTGCCCCCAGGTGGGAAATCGGGATTAAGTGTCTTCCCTGCATCGTGGTGGTCACGATTATCTTAATGTTAAAACCTATTTTTCTGTTCTTTTTGATAGAAAATGGTGAGATCCAGAGGTTGTTAGTAAGTGAAGACAAGACGGTAGTAAAGATTTGCCCTTGTGGTGGCTATGCCTGATTATGGTGGTGTTAGCTTTCTCTTTTTTTCATTCAAATTTTCAAGTTGAATCTTCTGGATTCACAGTGAGTTATTGAGTTATTCTCCATCAGCCTTAACTCTTTGAAACAGAGCGGCCGGTTTTCCGGTCCAGAAACAAGATATGTCATACTTTCATTAAGTAGGATGGCTGCTGAGTTGAAGTGTGGGGTAGACCAATCAATATTTTCAACGTGCAGCCCCAATGATGCACGTTGAAAATATTAATTGGTCTTTCCCCAAATAATAAATATCGACTCTTCCAATTGCTTCCATTGAACTGACATGGAAGATACCATCAGGGTTCAAAGGGTTAATTATATAATCTGACCCTTCTTCCGGTTATTAATGCCATTCATTAAAAATGTTAACGCGCGGCCCATCAAGCACCAGAGAATAATCGTAGATTCAAACTCGGAGAACGAGGAATGGCAAAGATTTGTTGTCCGTGACAGCAGTTGATATTTATTTGAGACTTATATCATTAAATTATGTCACTGAATACTAAACCGCCTATTCTTTATCGGGGACTATTTCCTGACGCGGACTCTGCAAACAAACAGCGCATCTTAAATTGTAAAATAATCGCAGGCCCGCATAGAAGCCGCTGCTTGTTTCTCGTTCCATCTAAGTGTATTTTGTAGGTTTTTTGGATCATACTAGACCTGAAGACGGGGTTAACCGATTAATCGATTAGCCAATGATCAACGTCTTGATAGTAATTGATCGATCTACTGTTACTTTTGAACTATTGTATTATATAGGTTAACAAAGGAACAAACTTGTTCCAAAACAGGCCCACGTTGTCACACTGTTTCACATCAATTGTATGAGACACTCACAGAGAAAAGCATGCAAGTTACGTGCTGACATACTTGTTCACGTGGATGTATCAGTAGCTGGAAATGGCAATTCTAAACCCTTTAACCAATGCGATTGAAAGACGATACTTGCAAAATAAATTCTTAAATTACTAAACATTTTCAATTTTTGATTAAAAAACATAGCTTATGACTCCTCATTGTGACGAGCTCAACGAGCTCGTCCCAATGAGAGGCCATAAACTATGTTTTTTAATCAAAAATTGAAAACATAATAAAATTTGAACGGAGACTTTTGTATTTTACGCTGGTCGGTTTTTCACCGTTATGCTGGGTAAAGAGTTAATATGCTGTAAATCATCAACGGTACGGCAATTATTCAGCTACCTATTAGGGTAAGTGATTAATCCGTTAACCAAGGTTAATCCATGTGTTTATCGATCAAGAAAACCCTTTCCCTGTTTCAGCTCCAGATCATACAACAAACGGAATCTCCAACTCGTCCCCATTTTATATCGAAATTAAAAAAACGCGTCTAGTAAATTAGGTTTCGGTCAGTGGCGTCGGGGGGGGGGGGGGGGGGGTCAAATATGTTCGGTGAAGGCATGTGAAGTGCCATTTCCGGCAATCTGGGATGCATTTTTTGCCAAACGTTTTTGCACGCTACGCGCCAACCGATGGTGTCGCTCCGCTTAGATAGTGTTACCGACCCCCCCCCCCCCCCCCCCCCCCCCCCCCCATTTTCCCCCTAGCATGACGCCCCTGGTTTCGGTCCAGGTCCAATTTATTGAACTCGTTTCGTAATTTCGATATAAATTGGGGACTCGTTGGAGATAACGTATGTATCTTCATTGAATTCAAAAAATACATTCATGCTACGGGTTTGGCAATTAATTAATCGCATTTCAATGGGGTTTCATGTAACTTGGGAAAATGTCTGGAAAACTGCGGCCTAGGACCTGAGTGAGGAATTAAAAGAAAACAGGAAACCCGACTTTGTCAATTTTGTACGCTATAGCCCCAAGCTTCATTTGCTCGCGTGAGTATCGATCACTTTTCCCATTTATGAATCGTTTCCGTCGATTTACATGTTTCATTCAAGGGTGAATTCCCAACTTGAGTCATCGGAAGTGATATGTATATATATAATAATCTCCCCAAGGCATATATTTTATTTTATAATTATTATTATTATTATTTGCCTTTTAGACACTTTCCAAGCATTATTTAGTTTTTGCGGCTCGCGCATCAAAGATATCGGGTAATTTCTGTCTGTAATGACGATTTGTTTTGTGATATGTACTTATTTCCTCGAACACTTTGCTACAAACGTATCCGATTTGATGTGCATTTGTTTGTCCGAGATCTGCCTTTTCTAAAAGTTTGTACCTTACGACATTGTCTTTATTGCCATTTCGTTGCCTGAATGCTAGAATGTTCTATGTCCCGTAGCATTCAGGCGACGAAAGGGGACACAGAACATTCTAGCATTCAGGGGACATAGAACATTCTAGCATTCAGGCTATGAAAGGGGAATATAACATTCTATCATTCGGGGGACATAGATCATTCTAGCATTCGGGGGACACAGAACATTCTAGCATTCGGGGGACATAGAACATTCTAGCATTCAGGGGACATAGAACATTCTAGCATTCAGGCGACGAAAGGGGGTATAGAACATTCTAGCATTCAGACGACGAAAGGGGACATAGAACATTCTAGCATTTAGGGGGCATAGAACATTCTAGCATTCAGGCGACGAAAGGGGACATAGAACATTCTAGCATTCAGGGCACATAGAACATTCTAGCATTCAGGGGACATAGAACATTCTAGCACTCAGGCGACGATTTGGCTACCAACCTCGCGTTGCTGTGGCTGATCAGGGATGAATACTAGAAAACGTTTACAATTGTATTTTTACCTGTAAATAGAAATCAATGAAATGAATCATTAATATTTCAAAAAAGATGTGACAATTTACCTACAGGTAGGTAAATTGCCACGTCTTTTGAAAAGCTAATGATTTATTTCAATCAGTTATTTCCATAAATAAAAATTGAAATTCTGGAAACTACAACTGTAAAAGTTTTATAGCATTCACTCCCGATTGAAAGATTGTGTTCGTGTCTAGTGCGAATACTCACTCATAGTTCCATTGACGATCTGCTCGATGGAATATGTAAACATCATTTTTGGAGTCAACAGCGACGCCGCCGACTTGTCCAATCGGGGGCGCAGGTTCTGGCCAATTCACTTGCTCTAACGTGGCCTACAAAACAATTGAAAAATAGCTCTCAATTTTAACCTTATTGAAAAGAGTGGCAATACGTCTAGTCCTGGATCATACGTCCTAATTCCGAAAATATAAACTGAAGTGAATTATCTGTCGCCTTATTGGATTATGAATGTGGGATGGGCCTGTTAAATTTGGAATGAAATACTATTCACAACAAATTATTCATTTCAATTCGTATAATTTAATTTATAGTAGTTGATTCTTTTGTTAGATTATTCTTTTTACAACATGCGCGTGGGGAAGGTGGGATGGAGATTTGTAAAACATTAGGTCGAATTTTTTCACATCACCATTTTTGTACCCACCTACCCTAATTCGCAATTCTTGTCCATTCAGTTTTAGACACCCACCATAATACAATGGTACATCTAATTTCTAGAAGATGTTTCTCTATGGACAAAAGGCTTGTGGCACTGCCGCGGACGACTAACCCCATCACCGTTTTGTGACAATCCCTTCTCCAGAAGACCAGATTTATTTTGTTTGTTAAATCAAATGCCACGATTAGAAATGTGACTAGCAAATGCCAGTAAATTCGGAATGTTTTAATCGATGTAAAATTTAAAGGCATATGCTACGGGCACTGCATCGTGTATAAATAAATATAGTCAATGAATAAATCACACCGAAGCTGGTTCAGTCGCTGCATGCTTTAACTCTTTACCTAACATGAAAAGCAGACGACACTTGCAAACATTTCTTGAATAACTAATTTTCTTCATTTTTTGTCTCAAAAACATAGGTTATGACCCCTCGTTGGAACGAGCTCGATGAGCCCGTTCCAACGAGGGGTCATAACCTATGTTTTGAGACAAAAAATGAAAAAATAATGAAAAGTAGGCCTAATTGGCGATTTTTTGAGAATAGCGCTGGCCGGTTTTGGCCGTGACGTTAGGGAAAGGGTTAAATTCCGTATCTCCTAGTATTCACGGTAAACAGGCTTGGTCGAGTGCTCATCTAGACTCATGGGAAAATTACATTTAATTATTGAAATGATTACCCTAGTTGGTCAAGTGTTAAAAAAATTAATACCAGTATACCTGAACACAGTGTTTTTGAAGAGTTCCAACCAGCTATTGTAATATTGTTGTTGTTGTGTTGTTGAGATCTGTTGTCTCTTTTTTACTGACTATTTATTGATTTATTTATTGGTGTTTAATGCCACATGTCTTTACACAATGGTTAATCGTAGCCACAACATGGAGGTAAAGGCTAGTTCAGTAAATAGTCTATACCCTTGCTGCCCATTCAGAGGACTTCCACCACAAGCACTGGTGACTGGGTTCTATGTTACCAGCAAAACATAAACGTAGTTTGTTTACCACAGTAAACAAGCACTGCATCACTTTCTGTGGTTCCCAGGGGAGATCACGACCACTGACTAGTCTAATGCATCGAACGAAGTGGTAATTAGCCTTCTATACATGGACCGCTAAACAACTCCTCGTTCTTTTGATATTCACCGCTGTGAATCTCATCCTAGTTCCTCCTTTAGAGCAGTCGAACCAGTGTGTCCCTTGAGTTCCAATATGTTCTGTATGCTTGCTGGCACATAGAACACATTGGAACTCAGGGAACCAGTGACCTAAACGTTTCTTTATGACGAATTTAATTTCAAATGTAACACATTCCCAGTCCTGCCTTCCTTTTGGGGCAAAGCACATCACATCTCAATAGTAAATCATTGAGGTTGTGTCTCTATAATAGAACACGGACGCCTGTCCCGTGACAGCGAACGAGAGAAACAAACATTTTGTGACTCCTTTCACACTCTAAAATCAGTTGTGTTAAAAATTAACCAAAATCAACTGAGTTGAGTGAATATGAACCCAAATGGGTTCATATTCACTCAACCCAGCTGATTCAGGTTGATTTTTAACACAACTGATTTTAGAGTGCACAGTTTCAAGAACTCTTCTTATCTTTAAAACTATGGAGTTACCAAAGCGTTATATTAAAAACATCGGGATACAAATTTATCCAATTGCCTTACGTTTGATAAATAACTAGGCTTACGTTTTTCACAAAGCTTCAGAAAACGTAAAAAGTAATTTCTGGAATATTTTTCGAGAAGAATGCTCCGAATTTTCTTGTTCATATACAATGTTTTTGTGTGATTAATGTGTTGTTTTTTGTTCCATTGTTTTTATTGTTATATCTCCACTTGTGAAGGGCAGATAACACATGCCCTTTAGAACAGTTTAGACCATTCTATATGGGACAGAATGGTTATCAGCATTATCATGTTCATATAGGATGGATCCAAGATTGTCCTGACGTGGCCGGGGATATTGTGTTTTTGTTTATTTTCGATAAATATGAAGAAATGTTGTCCATTTCCCCTCATCAATGATCATAACAAATCTTACAGCTTGATCGCAGACTGATCAGCACCCGGAGGTGTGGGCATGACCTTGGACTGATTTGGGGTTCAGATGGCCAAAAGTGCACGGGGTGTTCTAACCCCCAAACCGTTTTCGGACTCGAACTTGATAATGCTTTGGCCAGTGATCATGGAACTTCACAGATATACTGTAAAGAGGAGGGGTGGGCCATTTGGGGCTCAAAGATCAAAGCTACGGGGTGTTTTTTTACCCCAGATCAGAAAACTATAATTCTACATTGCCTTGGGACAGGGCTGAATCCTATGGATTTGGAAGTCAAAGGTTTAGGTCACAGTATACCTTACCCTAAAACGCTTTCCAGAGTCTAAGGCCCTGTTTATACAGAACCCGAAGTGACACGACGCACACGGTAGAAATTTGTTCGCTTTCGATATATTTCCATTTGACCATTTATACAGGACGCGTCACGAAGAGAGGTGATGCGACGCGCTATTTCAGTTTCGCTAGACCAGCCAGAAATATTGAGTGGCTTATGGGCGCTTGCCTAATTATGCAGTGTGTAACATTATTAAAACGTGCCTGCACGCGGTGTATAAACAGGTCTATCGTAGTCGCTGCTTCCCGTGTCGTGAAGCTTCGCGTTCTGTATAAACAGGGCCTAACTCGACAATGCTTTGGTATAGGATCATTAGAGGGACACCAATGATGGTCTCCATCACACACGTATCTTGATAGTTGTGCGGTCCGCGCCTAATCATTTGGATGGACTACGACATGATAGTCATTTTATAAGCGTCAAAGAAATAGAGGAACCTAAGCAACGCTGATTTGGGTATAGACAGTCCCAGCATCTTTTCATAATGTCGGGAGAAATATGTGGTTTTGAAATATTGCTCCATCGTGTGTGTCATTAAAGACATACATTGCTGATGTGTCAGCGTTATTTTTAAAGAATGTTAATCTCTGATTGAGTGACGCCCCATTTTGTCCATTTACGGTGGTGAGTCGTCATCTCAGACATTTTTCTGTAGTGATACGTGGTTGCTACAGTACGGCCGCCGTGGACTGGTCACTTTCTACGGGTAAGCAAAATTTCCACGGATGCAATAATATTAGATTTATCATCAAAAATTTGATTAATGAAGCACTGGGTACAACCCGGTGCTTCATAAATTAAAATTTTTCCGATGATGATTTTTATTACCTTGTAAACACATGCGAGGACATCACTACCCACGCGTGGATTTCGAACAGTCCACGTGACGGTACTATATGTAAGCGAAATGGAATTGGGTGAAGTTTAGTACATTCTCAGAGTACGGGAAGAATCAATGTGAGGACTATGTCAGCATAGCAGCGCACTAACGCTTCGCACCACCGTAGTAAATTAGTAATGACATCACAACGTGGCCGCTCACGCGCAATACCGTAGTAGCACATGTGACAATCATCATGCACCGCGGTTTGACGTCACTCCATCCTCTTCCTTCTCCTCTCTTCATCCATGGTGGTCTCGAGATTGCGTCACAGATATTACTCAACAGTATTTATTTATTTATTTATTTATTATTGATGTTTAAGGTCACATATGTATGCACAATGGCTAATCATGACTGTGACAGTTTTACGGGTGGAGGAAGCCGGAGTACCCGGAGAGAACCACCGAGCAACGACGAGCAGCTGCCAGCTCCCCGACATCGTAACTCCGCACTGCAGCACAAGCAGGGTTAGATAGGTTGAAGACATGCGTACCATCGACGTGCAGTACGCCTTAGTACACGGCGTCATCGTGCCCCCACGCGGGCAATGGAGATGAAGTGTCTTGCCCAAGGACACAACGCGGTTGCCGCAGGTGGGATTCGAACCGAGGACCTCTCGGCTTGCAGCCTGCACCTCTACCTACTGAGCCACCGCGCCCCCTACTCAACAGTAATGTACGTCGTCTTCAATCGAACACTGTTTCACCTATTTTGACTCCTCTTAGTGGGGTTTAATTTGTGGTCAAATTCTTTGAACTACCATGTATGGGATTCGAATACAGGTGTTCGACACCATTCGCACAAACCCTAATGGGCATGATCCTCAGGGACGTGGAAACGTGGGGTGTGGGTGGGGGAGTCACCCCCAATCCTGGCCAAAATTTCCTACAGTTAGCAATTCGGAGGGCAAGTCATGAGTAGTTGGAAATTCCATCTATCTGGTTTTAGAGCTTCTTTGGCGATGCTGATGTCTCCTTTACTTCCCAAAATTCCAACTCGGCATCAAATTGGCAAAAATTCTAACTGTTACTATTTACAACCAGTGTACGCAATATCGAGCTTCATAAGTATGCATGATGTCAGTCGGTACGAGATATCTATAGTACGTTTACTTATCGTAATAAAAAAAATCCTCGAAATGCATTTCAAGAAAATCACATTATGTAAAATCGTTCTCCTGAGTTAATTCCATCATTCACAGTTACAAAATGATGAAACATCGAAAATTTACCATTCCTGCATGAGATCTGATTTAATGTTAGGAAAGTGTGAATTGCTCAAAGTTCTCAGCTTCAGCATTTGTTCAGCACATATTCAATTCCCAAACGAATTTCAAATAATAATAACCTGATACTTCTATTATATGTTGGCATTTCAGTTACTAGAATCAATTGTTTGCCCTCTTTCATGGCTTCATTTTCAAAATCTTTCTCGGTAGTGAATTTCCAACAGGGGGAGTGACCGGGAGGGGAGTTTCCCCTCCCGATCCCTCCCCCTAGTTGGAAATTCACTACCTTACACCCCCTCCCAATCGGAAACCTCTAGCCACGTCCCCGATGATCCTAAAAGCCGATACAGCACGTTCCACGTTGGCATCCCGGGAAGCTGGGCAGCGCTTGTTTACCATGGTAAACAAGTTCTGGTTTACAGGTAAAATAGGACCCGAAACCAGCGTACGGAGTAGAAGTTCTCTAAAGTAGGCAACATATGTATAAACGACTACATTTGACTTCATCTCTATGTTACGGTCATGTGATAGCCAAAAATGTGACGTGAAATTTCTGATCGTTGTTCACTAAAATCGATCTGAGCCAGTGGCGTAGGAACCGGAACTTTGGAAATCCTACCTGGTATATTCACGAAAATAACCACATACATCTGCATATTCTACATCATACAGGCGCACATAAAAACTGTATGATCCACACCATTTGCAGTGCATAGAAAAGTTGGTGGTAGCCGATGTCACTGACTGATTTGACGCTCAACAGGTTAACATCTTCCTCTCTGACATACATCTTTCTTTAACCCTTTATCCAACGTAACGGCCAAAACCAGCCAGTGCTATTCTCAAAAATCGCTAATTAATTTTCATGATTTTTTTCATTTTTGTCTCAAAAACATAGGTTATGACCCCTCATTGGAACGAGTTCGTCAAGCTCGATCCAATGAGGGGTCATAACCTATGTTTTGGAGTCAAAAAATGAAAAAAAATAGTTATTCAAGAACTGTTTTTGCAAGTGTCGTCTTCTTTTCATGTTAGGTAAAGGGATAAACACCAAAAATTAACAGCAACGATACCTTGATTTTTTCCCTTGAGAAGCGAGGAAATGAGCTCTCAGTAGTTCATATTTCACAAATGTTCCTGGTATCCCCCTCTCGCACTCTCCCCCGGGTTCGACTACGCAGAGCTGTCCCCTACAAGCTCTCGTTTACAATACCCCCCCCTCCCCCCCCCCCCCCCAATATTATAAGCTTCCTACGCTCCTGATATGAGCATCGGGTAAACCTCAGCTCAGATTGATTTTAGTGAACTGAGTAGTGAGTACAGAAGTTGCAGATGAACTCGTGACTCATTAGAGATCCTCTGTTTACGTGCACTTTTTCCGCAACAGCGACAGGATGCGGTACAATTTGAGAAAATTTCATTTATCACGGTTTTCATTTTCAATTAAAGTTAAGGAAATAGGGGTGTGTTTTTTCAACTTGTGGCGGTTTATTGTTTTGTTCGCACATGACGGATGTGAATTGATACCAAAACAGAACAGATCAAAACTGTTGGTAATGTTTGTTCAAACAGAAAAAACACAGTCAGACTCTGAATCCTGTCCACCATGTTCAGTAATACCAAACACTATATATAAATAACATTTCAGAATATAATGTGGGCGTTACACCCCATTACATTACGAAGAACTGATGGTTTTTCGGATTTTGGACGTTCGTGTGCGAATCTGCAACAACTGTACGCGATATATCAAATAGCTGAAAACAACGAGACGTAACCTAAAAACGTGACAATACAAAGTGGGTTTTCGGTTTTATCAGATACTGAATGCATTTCACAAGCATTTTTATCAAATCGACCGTGATCGTTTGTGCTATAAATAGGCATCAAGCTAGGATGTCGTGGACTAAAGTTAAAACTAGTAGTCATAAAATGCGCACAAATAGCACGTCGATCTGCGCGTTAATCTACACGTTATGACCATAGTAAGGCTATCAAATTCTGTACATATGGTCTGTGCACAAGCACTGTTTCAGCCTATGGACCGCCAGGTAGCCTGGAGGTCCATTGGCAGAAACATTGCCTGTGTTTGCTATGAGTAACCAGGAGAACCTGTCGTGCTTTGGATGACATTCGATATGGCAATTGCGCGCAATTCCTACGCGCCATGAAGCCTAGATAAGCGCGCAGTTCGTGACAGGACATCTAGTTTTAACTGTAGCTGGTAATGGGGCAAGGACGAAGTGTCAAATGTCAAAATAAAGACCAAAATCCCATCACAATTAGCATGTTTTCTCTATAAAAATCAGCAATGCTCCAACAGACGAGTCTTTAACCTTCAAGGGGAAGAGGGCGACCCTAACTTTCTTGGGGCCTTGGGAATTGCGAGAATGTGGTCAGATTGCAGAGGCGACGGAGGGTCACAAACGGTTGGGAATTACCAACATAACAAAAAGTGTGGGGGCGCCATTAACTCAATAGTGGTGCAGCCCCGATTCTTTTGATTCTTTTGGGGATAGGCTCACTAGGAAGAAGGACATAGTGAATCCGATCATGACAGACGGAATGGGAGGGGATGTCCAAAGGTGAGTGTCTGGAACATTTTGAACATTTAGTCATCAGACCGCCTCAGATTTCATCTGGGGGTTTCTGGGGAGAGAAATGGGTGAATATATTTAGCATTATTTGAGCGGATTCTTTTTGCACCTAAGATACTAAAAAGTTCCAGGTAATACGAAATTACTTTGAGTACAACAAGACGCCATCTGCAATGCTATGGCGCCTTGTTGCACCCAAAGGATGATGATACATGCTTAAATTGTTATCACTTTTAATCAGATTCCATTTGGCACTAAAATATTTTCATTTGGCATCAAAAAATTCATTTGGCACCGAACACAATTGCACTTGGCACCCAAACTTTTGGGGGCAGCGACAGCGCTGTTAAAGCTGCACTTCAGGTAAAAATGTAGCGAAAGTGGAGGGGCATTACACGGCAATATAACGTTGCTATGAAAAAAAGAGAGACAAGTGAACCCCCCACCCCCGGCCATCGGGGCCGCCATCAATACATGCTCAGAGTAATGTTGTTTTTCTTTGTTTATTGGGTATTTAACGTTCAGCTCAGTGTTCAACCTTCTCTTACTATACCAATGGGCATATCGTGTAGGATAGCTTTATGAGGAAGACGCCGAAGTACCTGGAGAGAACCACCGAGTAAAGGAAACTGACTGCCACAGCCAAGACTTAGCTAGAAATCACTGCCATGGAACTAGACGCATAACATGTGGCGATTTACAATGTGATGGGGCGTAGTGGCTCAGTGATTAGAGCATTGGACATTTAACCGAGAGGTTGACGGCTCGATCCTGACCATCGGTAACTGCGTCGTGTGCATGGACAAGACACTTAATCACGACACGGTGACGCGGGGAAACTGTATCGCTGTATGCTAATGCGTACATGGTGGTGCATTTGCCATCAGGCGCTTCTTGTGCAGAGTTAGAAAATTAGAGAGTCTGACAATTGCTCGCCGTTGCTATGTAGTTATCCCCGGGTACTCCGGCTTCCTCCACCCGTAAAACTGCCGATACGATGTGACCCTGGCTGTTGAAAGTTTCATCAAGCCCCCAATAAAACAAATAAACATAACTAGAAAGTCTGGAAAATTAGCCAGTCCCTTGAGGGTTAAAAGAGACCCAGTATACTTCCATTAGATTTACTGTGTTAACACGGATTTCAGAACCCACACTCTAAAATCTGTTGGGTTAAAAATCAACCCAAAATCAACTGAGTTGAGTGAATGTGAACCCAACTGGGTTCATATTCACTCCACCTAGTTGATTTGGGTTGATTTTTAACCCAACTTCGGACTCCCGCGTTGTGTCCTTGGGCAAGGCACTTAACCCCAATGATCCACATGGGGATACGATGACGCCGTGTACTAAGGCGTACTGCACGTCGATGGTACGCATGCCTTCAACCAATCTAACCCTGCCTGTACTGCAGTGCGGAGTTACGATGTTGGGGAACTGGCAGCTGCTCGTAGTTGCTCGGTGGTTCTCTCCGGGTACTCCGGCTTCCTCCACCCGTATAAAACTGTCACCGACACGATGTGACCTTGGCCATTAACGCGTCGTTAAACCTTAATAAATAAATATAAATTTAACCCAACTGATTTTAGAGTGCACTGGTTTATCAAGGAATTTTAGGTGGGCATTTACTGCTCTGCTTATTTTCAAATGAGTTGGGTCATCGAGGAAGAGGGCGATCATTCGCCTCGAAACTAGAAGTCCTGTTGAAGGTACATGTACGACCAACGGGTCCTTCGCCTAAGCACATTGCGCAAACTTATTCCCTCATGAGCATGTGGAATAGTTGTGGTACCAGGATTTCCCCATCAAGACGGTTATTGCTCCCCAGCAGGGAGCGGGTGAGGGGGCTAATAGGGCTCCGCGAATCACGATGTTTCTCTCGAATCGAATCGAATCAAGCAAAGGGTTCGAAACCGAATCGAATTTCGAATCGAATCCACTTACGTTACTACGGCATAGTGTTGTCTATCTCCTTCTTGAAACCAATGTCAATGTACTAGACTATTAGGAAATTGACAGGTATCACTAAGGTGGTCGAAGAAAAAGCCATTTATCGTCCTTTTCAGTGCAACAAGGCGCCATCTGCAATGCCAAAGCATTGCAGATGACGTCTTGGTACACTTAACGGGCAATATATTTTGCAAACGAGCCGTAAAGCAATCTCCACTATCCCGTCAAATTTAATCTTTATGAATTTTCCGACCGAATTTGTGCTATCCATTTAGAAAGATTACGTTCAATTTTATTCTTCGGAAAATTGCAGAGCGAGTTATCTTCAGAATGTCGACAATCAAGAAAATGTGTGAAATCCAAATCTCTCAAGGATTCGATTTTTCGAATAACTGAGAAGGCTTAGAGTCGAATCAAATCAGTGATGAGATTCGAAATCGAATCTCGAAAGTTCACCGAATCCTAGTGCCCCCCCCCCCCCCCCCCTCCCTACAAGCTCACAATAAACGAGGCAGTTTCCTCGACTGGGGACGCTATACCTCCCCGATAGAGGGGCAGTATCCCCAGTTGACCCACCTGGCGTCATCCCTGGTGTGTGTGTGTGGGGGGGGGGGGGGTGGGGGGGTGAAGTGTTGATCTCTTCAAGTTCATTGTGCATCGTTGCAGCCTTCGTTTAAAACACTACTTTCTTGGACAAACAGCCTCTCATCACAGCAGTTTTATTCCTCGACCTTTTCTTCACCCCCGCATACTGAATCTACCAATCCGTATGGACTGAAATATTTAATGACATCGCTTTCTGATTTTTAATGGGATGTTTTGATTTGATCTCTTCCACGCCATATGTGGATCGCATGTGTCAAGCCTGTTCAGAACATTTACAAAAAATAAACAATTAAATCAAGTTAATGAATCAAGGAATAGCGTCATTCAATATTTTATTGTACCAGATACATACCAGAGGTGATTTCCTAAATCCCCATGTATCAGGAAGCCTTCTCGGAAAGCTGGAGAATCCAGAACAGACTGCCACCATTGATAGAAGCCATGGCCAAAATCTGGACACCATAATGTCTGTTCTCGTGGGGTTTAACCCCGCTGTTCAAATCAACGAAAACTCGGTAGCGAGAGAGAGCACTTTGATGACAAATTCACTTCTAAATTTACGTTAGCGATAACCGTGTGTTGACACAGATAATATATTAACATAAAAATGAACTCGACTATGACGCACAAGTTGCCTGTGGGCGTATGGTTGTTACCAGGAAATAATGAATGCTAAAATCGATTTTTTTCTGATGAATGAATGAATCGAAGATAAATTACTTGATGTCAGATCTACAGTCTCTTCATTCATTTTCTCGCTCGGTTATGATTATGAGGTTCAAGAGTAAAAACATTCCGGCAACATTCATTAACCCTTTACCCAACTTAACGGCAAAAAACGGCCACCATTATTCACAAAAATTGCCATTCAATTGCCATTATTTTTTCATTTTTTGCCTTAAAAACATAACTTATGATCCCTCATTGGAACGAGCTCGTTGAACTCATTCCAATGAGGGGGTCATAAGCTATGTTTTTGGCCACAAAAGATGAAAAAATAGTTATTCAATAATTTTGTTTGCAAGTGTCGTCTGCTTTCATGTTAGGTGAAGGGTTAACGAACATCCAAAATGGATTGTGATAATATCAATGGCGCGAGAACTTGTCTTCTTGGTCAAAACCACTGGGTCATATTCAAACAAATATGGTAAAGACCATATTTGTTCAAATGAAGCTGCTGTCATCTTCGGGTTGCGGTTAATGCCCAAAAGCATAACAAATCTTTAAAAATCTTCTCATGAACCACCGGAGAGAATGCTTTGATATTTGGTATAGAACTTCCGTTTGTGGTGGAGATTGAAGATTCAAGTCAAGTTGGTAGGTCAATATTTGGGATCTCTGCGGTAGTATGCCCATTTTGGGCTCCATCCAAAATTTCTTGTTAAAGAACCGATGGGCTGATTTAACACAATTGGGCATGCAGTATAATTGAGCCATAAGTACTTGATTTATGCCCAAAATTTCTATTTTAAGACTTAATTGTCTAACTTGAACCAAATTTGGCATGGAGTATAATTGGGTCATAAGTACTTGATTTATGACCGAAAAAAATCTCGCAGCTCCGTGGGAACCCCAGGAGCTAAACATAGAAAATAATTCAAACGCCCATATTTAAAAAAATACACGGCCCAGAAAATTGGGGTTTTTTTGGTGTGAAGCTTCCTTACCAGTGGAAGCAGATGGACCAAAAACAATTGCTATCGGTTTTGTCATGGGGTTTCCTATGGGCTGCCCATTTTAACCCTTTACTGGACGTAACGGACAAAACCGACCATTTGCAAAAATCGCCAATTAATTTTCATTATTTTTTTCATTTTTGTTTTCTCAAAAACATGGATTATGACCCCTATTTGGAACGACCTCGTCGAGACAAAAAAAAATGAAAAAAAATAGTTATTCAATAATTTTGTTCGCAAATGTCGTCTGCTTTTCATGTTAGATAAAGGGTTAACACTGTTGGCAGTGGGAAAATGTCGAGTCTTCATCTTTCCTATTCTCCATCTACTAAGTTTTCTTCTACAAAACCTTTGGGCCAAATCTAAACTAATTTAGTACAAAACATCTTAGTGGAGTATACTCTTCTGAGTTTGTCTCCCCAAAAGTTGCTATTCCCCTTGAAGCGGGGTTAATGCCCCAAAAGCCTAAAAATCTTTAAAACACTTTTCCTCATGAACCACCAGGGAAATGTTTTCATACTTGGTTTGGAAGTTCCTTTGGTGGTGGAGATTAAAGTTTGTTCAAGGCAAGTTGGTAAGTTAATATTTGGGCTCTCTGTGGTACCATGCCCATTTGGGGCTCCACTCAAAATTTCGATTTCAAGAACCGATGGCCTGATTTTAACCGAATTGGACATGTAGTATAAATGGGTCATAAGTACTTGATTTATGCCGGAAAAAAAGTTTGCGCATCCCTGTGGGAACCCCAGGAACTAAAAAATTTTTTTTTTAAATCAAACGTTCATATTTCAAAAACTGCACAGTCCCGAGGTTTTTTTTTTTGGGGGGGGGGGGGGAGGGTGGTGGGTGGGGGGGGGGGTATTTTGGTATGAAGCTTCGTTAGTACCAGTGAAATCAGATGAACCAACAAACTGCTATCAGTTTTGTCATTGAATGTATGGAAATGCCCTTTTAATACTGTTGGCAATAGGAAAATGAACGGACTAGAATACTGTTGTTTGGTATGCTGCTTTCTTAAGGCCAGTGGAATCAGATGGATAAAAATGCTATCGATTTGGTCATGAGGTGACGTAGGGGTCAGATGCCCATTTTAACACTGGTTATTATGGGAAAATGTCGAATCATCATCTTTCTTGTGCCCCATCAACTATGTCTTCTTCAGAACTTTTGGTCCAATACCTAAAACTAATTTGGTGCAAAGCATCTTGGTGGAGTATATTCCTCTAAGTTTTTTCCCCTGATGTTCCTACTCCTCTTGTGGTGGGGGGTCTAGAGAATCCCAGAAACTAAAAACAAAACAGATTCCGTGCGGACTCTTTTTTGGACTCCAGACAACAGAGCTTTGTTTGTTTTTTTTTCCTGTGAATCTTTCCCAGGACCAGAAGAAACGAATCGCCAAAAAATTGCTTTTGGCTACGTCATGGTAAATCCCCCCAAAATTGTTCTAGCTCTCCATCACTTACGGACATACTCATCTGTTTGACAACTCGAACCAGGTGAGCGCTCTAGGCTCACTTGAGCCTCTAGTTTATGGTTGAATAATATCACGCTGTATAAAATATTATACACCCCTATATATGAGAATGTCCTGGCTGTCGAAAGTGTCATTAACCCCAGTAAATAAACAGATACACCCTTTTTGATGGTATCTCGAAATCGGAAATAAACTGACTAAACATTCAACAACGGTTAATGAACTATGATACAAATTTTATTGAATAAATCCTTCCAAAAATACTCTAAATATCGTCACCTGTTATATTGTTTACTTGTTGTTTGTTTGTTTTATTGGGGTTTAACGACACTTTCAACAGCAAACGCCCATCGTGTTGGAATGTTATAGTTATATCGGTAAACCATAACCAGTGGTGGTATATCACATAAGACCAGTTTACCTTGAGATTTGTCCCCATTTCGTCGATGTGTCGGCACAATTTCAAATTACAACAAGGTAATTTACACTTTCATTTGGGTTAAAACCACACAAATCAATTGGGATGAGTGAATATGAACCCAAATGGGTTCATATTCACTCAACCCAGTTGATTTTGGTTGATTTTTAACTTTGGGTTCATGTTCACTCAACCCAGTTAATTTGGGTTGATTTTTAAATAAGCCTTTTTCGAAACTGTCATCTTGGACTTTAATCTATGCAAGGTCACAGAAGAAAGCGGGTGAACAACTTCGGACCCCATTACGTTCTATTTATTTATTTATTTATTGGTGTTTAACCCTTTACCTAACATGAAAATCAGACAACACTTGCAAAAAAAATTCTTGAATAACTAATTTTTTTCATTTTTTGTCTCAAAAACATAGGTTATGACCCCTCGTTGGAACGAGCTCGACGAGCTCGTTCCAACGAAGGGTCATAACCTATGTTTTTGAGACAATAAATGAAAAAAATAATGAAAATTAATTGGCGATTGTTGAGAATAGCGCTGGCCGGTTTTGGCCGTTACGTTAGGTAAAGGGTTAAGGTCACATACTTATGCACAATGGCCAATCGTGACCGTGACAGTTTTACGGGTGGAGGAAGCCGGAGTACCCGGAGAGAACCACCGAGCAACGACGAGCAGCTGTCAGCTCCCCAACATCGTAACTCTGAAGTCTGCACCGCAGCACAGGCAGGGTTAGATTGGTTGAAGACATGCGCACCATCGACGTGCAGTACGCCTCAGTACACAGCGTCATCGTGCCCCCATGTAGGCAATCGGGGTGAAGTGTCTTGCCCGAGGACACAACGCGGCTGCCGCAGGTGGGATTCGAACCGAGGACCTCTCGGCTTGCAGCCTGCACCTCTACCAACTGAGCCACCACCCCCCCCCACCCCCCCCCCCCCCCATTACGTTCATTAGTAGAGTCTACATGTTATTTTCACAGCTTTTAGTCTCAGTAGTTTGTGAAGTGAGATCACAGGTAAGAAATATCTCCGCGACCAGTTCCTCTGGTCATAATTGGAAGCGTATTTTAGGAGGCGGCGAGATATTATCACCAGGTTAAAATCGGGAGTCTAGAAACAATAGGTTAACTCAGATACTTTGAGAATAACAGGTTTATAAATTAATGAATAGATGGATTAACACATGAAGATATCTTTTCACTCATACAATCCATTACAAAGCCCACTTGATTAATACAAGAGTCTACATGTTATTTTCACAGCTACCAATGTTGATTGTTTTATTTTAATAAAGTAACTTGGAAATTGTACATATAAATGCATGTTAACTGTAAATTTGGCAATTTGGATAATCGATTGCAAGAACGTTGGGCGGAGAGTTTGGTAACCGCTTCCTTCAACACTTTGTATTACATGTACGTTGCAGTTCCGTTAATAGCGAGCGAAAGCGACCCGCAGGGTCGCGTGCAAGCGGTCCGAAGGATCGCTTGCTTCGCAAGCTATTAGGCAACACGTATGTACCGTTTGTATGAACTCAAAGCTAATCTTATCTCAAAGGCATCAAGTTCAAAATTTTTCAACGGAAGTGGTACACAAGGACGCCGACATGTTTGCGCATGGCGGAAATTGACATTCGTAATTGGAGAAATGATTTATTTTCGTAGGAAGTAGTTAAGGAGATGACACTTCACGAGAATGACTCTGGCTGATTAAACTTTTAGGATTTTTTCCCAAAGGAACCGGGGACAAATGAGGTTCTATTTTTTCAAGCATACTTGGAAGCTAGAACAAGTGATGACTGTCCACCATTGCTTTCACCCTCATTGGGTGAAGGGATCCTTAATATATTGGGTGTGTGTGGGGGGGGGGGGGGGGGGGGGGGGGGAGATGGGGGCTAATGGGTCACTGATTATGTCACATGACGTCCATAGCAAGTAAAGCACACCCCTAGCAACGGGCAAACTACTGGGTCAATTTTGACCAATTTTGATACATGGACCCAACATGCATTGCAAACGAAAACAGACAGATCAATGGTGTCGTCGCGTGACTTCCCTAGCAACCATAGTGCCCCCTTAGCAACGGGCTAACTACTGGTCCGATTTTGACCAAATTCGGTAAACGAACCCAAAATACATTGCAAATAAAAACAGACATATCAATGTACATTGCAAATAAAAACAGACATATCAATGTTGACGTCTCGTGACTTCCCTAGCAACCAGAGCGCGCCCTTAGCAACGGGCTAACTACTTGGCCGATTTTGACCAAATTCGGTATACGGGCCCGAAATGCATTGCAAACGAAAGCAGACAGGTCAGTGGTGTACTCGCGTGACTTCCCTAGCAACCAGAGCGCCCCCTTAGCAACGGGCTATCTACTGGGCCGATTTTGACCAAATTTGGTATACGGGCCCAAAATGCATTACAAATGAAAACAGACAGATCAATGTTGACGTCACGTGACTTCTCTAGCAACCAGAGCGCCCCTTAGCAACGGGCTATCTACTGGGCCGATTTTGACCAAATTTGGCATACGGACCCAAAATGCATTACAAATGAAAACAGACACATCAATGTTGACGTCACGTGACGTCTCTAGCAACCAGAGCGCCCCCTTAGCAACGGGCTATCTACTGGGCCGATTTTGACCAAATTCGGTATAAGGACCCAAAATGCATTGCAAATGAAAACAGACAGATCAAAGTTTACGTCTCGTGACTTCCCTAGCAACCAGAGTGCCCCCTTTGCAACGGGCTAACTAATGGGCCGATTTTGACCAAATTCAGTATACGGACCCAAAATGCATTGCAAAGGAAAACAGATAGATCAGTGTTGACGCCACGTGACGTCATTAGCAACCAGAGCTCCCCCTTAGCAATGGGCTAACTACTGGGCCGATTTTGACCAAATTCGATATGCGGACCCAAAATGCATTGCAAAACCCCAGAAGCACAAGATTAGCTGTTTCATAATTACTCTCAGAATTAGCTGTTGTGATAACTACAAAAAATACCGGTACGTCAGTATTTTTTTTCAGTGAAATTAATGAAAATGGCTTATTGAAATTGGCACATAAAGCTCTAGGCCTATTTAACTCAAACGACAAGTCTGTGCTGTCTTGTGAAGTGTGTATGTCTGTGCTGGCTTGTGTGGTTTGTGTGTCTGTTGGGCAAATCGCCCAGAAACCTGGTCCAAATCGTCCACAAACATGGTCCGAATCGTCCAATAGTCTGGTCCGAATCGGCCAGAAATATGGTTAGAATCGTCCATAGATCTGGGGCCGAAACGTCCTATATAAAAATCTGGTCCGAATCATGAAACTACATTTGTGATACTCAGTCTTATTATTTTAAAGATGGCCTTTTCAGTAAAACTGCATTGGCATATTATCATCGTCCTTTTTGCACAGCACTACTGTGTTTTCTTCTTGTGGCTACTAACAGTTGGTAATAGTAACAATAAACGCTACACGCTATTTCTGAAAAAATAAAAATGAATGCAGCAATTTCCGTAACTCTTCGGATAAATTGCGGAAAACAACGACGCCATAAATATATCTTCCAATCAAAGCAATGATAAAAGTATGTTTTAATCAGAGGACTGGAAAATATCTTCCAATCAAAACACAGATAAAAGTAGTTATCTCGAAATTTGGTTGGTCCCCTATTCTTTACCAGTAAATGTAGGCCTACAGCACTTTAGGCCTAATGCATCACTTTCGCTCGCTTTTAGGTTTGCTTAAATTTCATATTAAATTCGTTTCATTGAGTGAAGAATTTTAGTCTCAGTAGTTTGTGAAGTGAGATTCCCGGTACGAAATATCTTCGCGGCCAGTTCCTCTGGTCATAATTGAATGCACGCTGCGTTATTACTCTGTGCCATGGGCACTGTTTTCAACAACTTCCGGGGATTTCCCAAGCCGAGAAACTCCATGCAACGCGTGTCCTTGTTACCATTCAAAACTGTGACCTTGAATAGCTTGAAGTCGGAGGTGACAGTTTCGAAAAAGGCTTATTTGGGTTCATATTTACTCAACCCAGTTGATTTGGGTTGATTTTTAACCCAATTGATTTTGGAGTATACGACTATGTGGCCTCAAATTTCAAAAATGGAAAAACTTGCCACAACACAAAAATCATCATACACTTTGGTGAGAAGGGATGAAATATTTTCGCCAATGATTTCTTAGGTTAAATTTAGTTGAATATTTCATTGAATCTAGTCATAGCTGTTTTACAGCAGCCATGACTAGATTTTATGAAAAGTATCTTGAAAGTACTCCGCGGGTTAAGAGTTAGTTACGCACCAACTACTGGCAACCAGTTGGCTTTACTTCTACCTCTTTTGCGGTAATTACTGTTTCTGTTTAACGTTTCATTGTATGAAAACTTGGAGGGTAGAATTCATCCACATTGGAGAAAAGCTTTTTCAGAACGAACGCACTCAACTCTTTACATCCCGCTTTTGTAAAATGACATCGTGCACGTCGAAAGATGTCATGTTTTAGAAATCAATTCTCAAGTAGACTAATTAATATCCTTGCACCCAGGGGCGTAAATCCCGAGGGGGGGGGGGGGGGGGTATACCCCCTCACCCCCCAAAAACAAACAAACCAATATTCAGATCTTCTGTTCGCAGGGCAGCGAGTAGGGCAGGTTACCCGGTTACCCCGGTCCGCGACACACACAACTACTGCCCTGGCAAGGAATTATTTGCAAGAATGTTGCCCTGCCAACGGAATAGAGGAGTTGGACAGCTAGGAAACGCTGGGCACCTGATATATCATGATCTTGTACAGCTTCCATCTCAGTTCATATGCTATGCTGCCCATGCAAAGGGAGGCCACCAGGGTATTTTGGAAAATTCAACAATTAACCCTTTACCTAACATGAAAAGCAGACGACACTTGCAAAAAAAATTCTTGAATAACTATTTTTTTTCTTTTTTTGTCTCAAAAACATAGGTTATGACCCCTCGTTGGAACGAGCTCGACGAGCTCGTTCCAACGAGGGGTCGTAACCTATGTTTTTGAGACAAAAAAATGAAAAAATAAAGAAAATTAATTGGAGATTTTTGAGAATAGCGCTGGCCGGTTTTGGCCGTTACCTTGGGTAAAGGGTTAATTCTATTTAGAATCTAGTCTTTTATCTTTATGTTTGGAGTGCACCCGATATCATATGATATGTACAGGGATGTGGCGACAGGAAATTCCCAACTAATGATGAGAAATTTTGATCTTTTATTTCCAACTGGAAACTTGAGTTTCAAATTTCCTACTCTAAAATCGACATGGCCTCAAAATTTCGACTCTGACATCAATCCGGTAAATTTTCTGACCCAGACACATTATAAATGATGCTTTTTCCGTTTCAGGACTAGTGAAAATTTTCAGAAGGGTTCATAACGTACCCCGCCCTATAGTAGGTAAATTTTACCCAACGCAGACGATTTCAAAATTCATTATTTTAAATATCATTTTTTTTAAATTTTGAAAAAAAATTCAACAGAACCATATCATGTGACCCCTCTTTGGAACGAGTTCGACGAGCTCGTTCCAAAGACGGGTCACATGATATAGTTTTGTTGAAAGTTTTCGAAAAATGATATTTTTTCAGCAGCTGTATTTGTATATTACGTGGGCGATTCGTTGGGTAAAGGGTTAAAAGATATCACCCAGCGCTGCAGTGCAACCACCTATCGAAGCCACTCACAGTTGGAATTTACCCCCCCCCCCCCCCACACCACACACACCCCCCCCCCCCCCCCCCCAGCTGAAACCCTCTAGCCACATCCCTGGATATGTTGTACTGTCGAAAGCACTTGAAAAGGAGATATACATGCAGGGCAATATGAGATGACATGATGATACACCCCCTCCCCCACACACACCAATATTTACCGGTAGTTACGGGCCTATTTACGCTTCAGATTAAAAATATTAATTGCTCTACTTTGTATAACAATCAACATTCTCGTCGTGTAATGAATAGAAAACAAATATCAGTTTTTAGGGTTTGCATCAAGATCTAACAAAAAAGTCGGCAGTGCCAAAAGCTGTTTAATTCGATATTTTCACGTAGGTATTTGTTGTAGTTGTACCGGCAGCTTTGTCACCACTGTTACTATATTCTTACAATGGAGTTGGCAGGCTAAAAAATTTAAAAAAATTTGTTTCTCGGCCCTCGAGCATGGTCCTTTTGGTTGCCGCATGATCTCATTTTGTAATCAATACAAACTTTTAAAAAAAAAATTGAATGGTTAATGTTCTGATATTTTACCCAAGTTAATAAAATTGATAAATCTGTCCCTTTATTGTAACAAGGCTTTACAATGCTTGAGCATTGTAAAACCTTCTGCGCTCAAGGGACGAAATACACTACTACCTATCCTATTCTGTATATTATTAGACTTAAATACATACAACAAACCATGAACAAAGCAATAATTACAAAAATAAATAAAAAACTACGAGCAATTTCACAAAAAAGGCCCGAGAAACAGAAGATCTACTTTGTGAGTCTTATTAACAAATCGGTTGATGACATTTTTGATCTGTGTCGTTGGAGACTGGCTCTTCATTTTTCATTACTTTTCGTCAAGAGGTCTCCGAGGGATACTTGGGCTAAAATCATCAGTAATGGTGAAACACACACGTTGGTTTGGAGACATGTGTCACCGACCATACTCGTAAAAATGCCATAAAAATGTAGGAGGAGATAAGCATTCAATCATTTTTGCCTGAAATTTTATTATTACCAAGGGCCGCAACTGCGCAAAATTTGTCGAATAAAAAATTCCTGTTCACATCCACATTTACGCTCCATACTGATACATCACACACAGTTTCGAAAAAGCCTGTAAAATGTATGAGAAGTTAAGCGGATAAGAGTTTATGCTGGAAATTTACCTATTACGAAGGGCCATAACTACTGAAAATCTGTCGAATTAAGAATTCCAGCCCACACGCATATCTACCCTTCACACTGTGACTTCACACCAAATTTGTTAAAAATCAAATGAAAAATGCAGAATGAGTTAAGTAGACAATAACTTTTGCTTGAAATTTCTCTATTATTTAGCGCCGTAACTGCACAAAATTTGTCGAATCAAAAATTCCCGCCCACATGCACATCTACACTTCATGCAGATTTCAGCCTGATATATCACACACCAAGTTTCAACTGTAGGAGGAGTTAAGGGGACACAGTTTTGTGACGGACGGTTAGACAGAGGAACTGACGGACGAACGAACGAACACCATTTCGATATCTCCACCCGACTTCCTCGGTGGGGGATAAAAATAGTTTTCATTCCGATAAAGTTTGGAAAGAAATCAAATTTTAATAAGGAAAATATAAATGTTGGTGATTTGGAATGATTTTCGGGTATATTTGGGTAATTAGATTTACCCCTATTCAACCCGAAACACCCTCCGAATGTGCCCCGCCCTACAGTAGGTAATCTGGTCACATAGCAAACATGTGCGACTATGGAAACGATGACGGTGGACTCCATAAACAAAATGGATGAGGGAAAAGGATGTCACCCTAGCAACACGCGCTGCACATGCGCACTGAGACATTAAGACAACGTATCACTATGGATATGACGCTACAAGATGGCCACTACCATGACAACCAAACATATAACTTGGCCACGTGGCTAAGATGTCACTTCCTAGGTCCGCCACTAGGTTCATCCAATGAGGGCCGACCCGTTCTTCTACTACTGACATAATCGACTTTACGGAATCAAGCTGTCTTAACCCTTTACCCAACGAATCGACCGCATCCGCTCGCGTAATATGCAAATTCAGCAGCTGAAAAAATATTATTTTTCAGAAAATAAATAGACAAAACTACATGTATGTTTCAATGAGTCGTTTTGTATGCGTGGGAATAGGGAGGCAGTTGGGAGTACAGGGGTAACCATGGCCTTCTCGTCTGAGAACCGCGACAAATCAGCGGCTGGCCAAAGTGTTGTTATTATTATTATTATTATTCAATGAGTCAGATGTGCGTAGGAAGAAAACGTCGAGACCGAAGGTCGAGACGTTTTCTTTCTACGCACATCTGACGAATTGAATACAAAACGACTCATTGAAACATACATGTGGTTTTGTATTTATTACATGACCCAAGCACCTACTGACCTAATTTTCTTTTCTATCAACGGTGGTAAACACCATGCCCTTTATGCAGTCGCATTGCATAAAAAAAGTCCCGGTTGGAACAGGTTGGTGTGCAATACGGAATTCCGTATTGCACAGCCGTATTGTACGCCGTATTGCAAAAGAGAGACTGCATGGGCATGTAATAAATTTCAATAAAACAATATCATGTGACCCCCTCTTTGGAACGAACTCGTCGAGCTCGTTCCAATGAGGGGGTCACATGATATTGTTTTCTTGAAATGTTTTGAAAAATTTTAAAAAATGATATTTAAAATAATAAATTTTGATATCGTCTGCGTTGGGTAAACCGTTAAAAACACTCACATGTAACTATTTCCTTAGCTCACTCTATGTGCATTGTTGATGGAGGATTCAAATATAATATGAAAACGCAAGAAAATGAATATATTTTAATGTGAATTAAAATAACAAATAAATATGAGACACTATTAATCATACTTGTACATGTTTCCAAGTAATATTGAGACTTTCATATTTAATAATAATTACATTAGTTGTAGGTCAAACTCTCTTCTTTTGATCATCCATCCTATGATTTTGGGAGTACATTGTATGGAAGGTGTGAACAGCTGAGAGCAAAATTGTGTCGAAATTACGGTTAGTTGAAAAAAAAATCGATCGTAATATTTTATAGCAATCCCCCCTCGCGTTGCATCCAATATTTATTTATTGGAGTTTAAGATCACATACTTATGCACAATGGCTAATCGTGACCGTGACAGTTTTACGGGTGGAGGAAGCCGGAGTACCCGGACAGAACCACCGAGCAACGACGAGCAACTGTCAGCTCCACAACATTATAACTCTGTTCAAGCTCCGCTCAAGCAGGGTTACAGCGGTTGAAGACATGTACCCCTTCGACGTGCAGTACGCCTTATTGCACGGCGTCATCGTGCCCCCATGTAGGCAACCGGGATAAAGTGCCTTGCCCAAGGACACAACACGGATCGTCCCGGTCGGGGATCGAACTCGGAACCTCTGGCATAGAGGTCCAACAGTCTACCACTGAGCCGTTGCATCCAGTAGGTAATCAATGACTTTACGAAACGCAAAACAGATCATCTTTAACAACTAAACATTTTCTGAGGTTTTTCCTCTTAAAAACATAGCTTATACTTCCTTGTTGGAACGAGGTCGACGAGATCGTTTTATTAAAGGGTCATGAGCTATGTTTTGGGGGTAAACAGTGGAAAAATAATCAAAGCTGAACAGCGGATTTTGTGAATTGCGCTGGCCAATTTGGCCGTTGCGTTAGGTAAAGTGTTAAACAGTACGTGGAGAGTGGATTGTAATTAAATCACCCGCGGAGTAGAGTTATCACCCAAGCTATAACTTACAAATTTGTTTATATCGACAAAAAACACAAGCAATGTTTCAGCCAATGGACCTCCGGGTTTAACCCGGAGGCCCATTGGATGAAACTTTGCTGGTACTGGTTATGCTTTGCAACAAATTTGCAATTATTGTTCGAGTGGAATCTCCACTCTGTGGGTGATTTAGAGATAATCCACTCTCCACGTACTGTAATTTCCAAATAGAGCACTTGTAAAAAAAATGAAAATATTTGAAATTTCAACAAAACCATGTCATGTGGTCCTTCACCGGAACGAGCTCGACAGCTCGTTCCAATGAGGGGTCACTTGGTATGGTTTTGTTGAAATGTTTTGGAAAATATGGAGAAAAAAATCATTAAAATGACAAATTTTGCTTTTTCTCTTGCTTCTTCAGAACAATTAATTCTATAAACGACAGATGAATTATCCACAGGGTTGATTTATTTACACTATACAAAGGACTGGTCACTGGTGGATGTTGCGTGGAAGTATTTTTATGATTGGCTGTGGTAACAATTTCAATATTCACATATATAAAGATGGTATCCTAATTCCTATCGCGGATTTGTGGCCATCTGAGCCCTGTGGGGTTGTGTGACTACGATTCAGTTACATGCACAGTCCCCGTGTACTAAAATCTAGAAGATCGTTACCTAACAAACTGTACAACCAGGTGTGGTTTCAAAACCCAATATTGATACATTATTTGGGTAACTTTTTCACACCTTTTCCAGTTATTAGCAGTGGCCGCGCGAGAAAATGTTTGGGGTGTGGGGGGGGGGGGGGGGCTAGGTTCCCTATGAAGGAGGCAAGTCCACTAATGGCTTTTTGATATCATAGCAAGGCAATCAGATATCGTAGTGAGCAGGTTGAGAACCCGAGCACTTCAGTATCTGAATTGAATGAGGGAGGTCTGTTTGAGGGTTGTTTTTCGTGTGGGTTGGGGACCTACTCCCAGACAAAATTATTGAATTTGCTTTCAGATGAAACCTTTTGGAGGCTCTTGTGATAAACCTCCACCCTTTGTGGGCGTCCAAAATGAAGAAGAAGCTCGATACTGAGAACCCGATATGGAAGAGTTCACACTCGGAGCTCTATAACAATCTGACTGTAAACTGTTCCCTTGGGAGAGAGGTACACAATAGATTTAATTAATGAAATCATTAAACTAGGAAGAATCTTATTTTTATGAATCAAAAGAGAATAAAAGCGCCACCATAAACACAGATATTTCAGATTCCTCGCGTTTTATCGCCCATCTCTGTGCAAAGGGAAATAACTGCCACCGAACCGTTTTCATGTTTTAATTGCTGGGAAACGCCACCACATCGACAGCAACCTCGTCGGCGACCTTCTGTTTTTGAGAAGCTATACAACAAGAATATTTTGTGAGTAATTGCAACAAAATAAGTTTTCAAGTGCGACTGATATATACTCAACAACAGGAGGGACTTTGTATCATCGATGTGCGCATCAATTTCACAACGTTTAAACGTGTGACTATTATTATTTCCAAATGAAACAAAATACTGCGTTTTGATTGGCTGAGAGGTACGGTGTAACTTGCAATCCACAGTGGGGTTTTTTTACACCGTGGTTAACCACGGTGTAAAAACAAGAATATACAATAGCATACTATATGGCTAAAAAAGTACCCATTTTTAATTTTTAATTCATACCTTCTGCTCAGTTATGTTAGAACAAAAATAAAAATACAGGAAATTTAATATTTATGTGCAATAAAATATTACAGATATGGATGTCATTGGAACTGGCTCATTGAGCCAGTTCCAATGTTATCCATATTTGTCTGGTTTTATTTATTAAGAAACATACAAAGTACAAATTTTCTGTCAGTTTTTGCCCACAATGTAGGTTAAAGTATTAAGTACACAAAAATTCTTGGAAATAAATCCGTTATCCTTGTGTTTTCCAGGGTGTATGGGAATTCACACCGGTTTGGGAACTCATACACCCTTCGGCTTTGCCTCAGGGTGTATGAGTTCCCAAACCGGTGTAAATTCCCATACACCCTGGAAAACACAAGGATAACTAATATTCTCTGTAAAAATCCATTTAAAAATAAGAAAACGGCGTTTTCACCATCTTTTGATATTCTGTAACTCTTTTTCTGTTAATTATACATGATGAGATATAATAAATACACAGAACGACACACACGGGTGAATGGGTTAATCGATATGGTACGATTACCAGTGCGGAAGGATAAAACGAGAGGTCGTAGGCGATGTCCGGCGATGGCACAAGTGCCATATCGATTAACCCATTCACGCGCGTGTGTCGTTCTGTGTTTTTTATACGCCTTCACGTCTATAAAAACAATTATTAGAAGGACACTCAGCAATTCATTTGACAACTTACTATCAACAGAAAGAACACATTTTATTGCCAACAAAACTTGCTAGGGGAACCCGTGTTACTATTTCGCCTCCTACGTGTTCTATGTACCAACACGGGAGCCCGGTGGCTCAGTGGTAGACTGTTGGACTTCTATCCTAGAGGTCCCGAGTTCGATCCCCGCGTTATGTCCTTGGGCAAGGCACTTTATCCCGGTTGCCTACATGGGGGCACGATGACGCCGTGTACTAAGGCGTACTGCACGTCGATGGTGCACATGTCTCAACCGCTGTAACCCTGTTTGAGCAAAGCTTGAACAGAGTTAGAATGTTGAGGAGCTGACAGTTGCTCGTCGATGCTCGGTGCTTCTCTCCGTGTACTCCGGCTTCCTCCACCCGTAAAACTGTCACGGTCACGATTAGCCATTGTGCATAAGTATGTGACCTTAAACACCAATAAATAAATAAATAAATAAATAAATGTACCAACTGCTACATACATATTCTTTATGTCGGATTATCTGTGAACTAGCTGCTTCTAATCAGTTTGCCATAACAAGTTGAATTTCCTTTTGTGTCTTTTGATAAAAGAAAACAACAGATAGCTCAGAGAGATGTCTGTTGTTTTCCATCATTAGAAGTAACAAAAGGAAACTCGACTTTATTTTCTACTAATGTCATGGGTGTTTTTCAACAATTACTGCTTCTGGACCTTCCTCGTCTAATAATTTCAAGTTAGATAATTTTATCAAAAGTTGATTTCCATGACGATATAACCCAAGGATGTTTTTCATTGTGAAAACAGATACCGACAGTACTGAGTACAACAACCAATCAACGTCCAAGATTTTAACATGCGATGTAGTAAACTCGTTCGTGAGCATGGTAGCTCATTCATTGGAAGCTCAGAGCATTATATTTGATATCAAAATGTTGAAGGTTCAATCCTGGCCTGCGCTATTTGCTTTGTGTCCTTAGTAGTAGGCGATGAGGTAAACGTGCCCGGTTGGGGGGATCTCATGGGGGATTTTATATGTGACGTCATAGTCACGAGACCTGGTGACTCATATTTGGTTGTCATGGAAACCCGCGTGAGCGGCCATCTTGTGACGTTATCTCCATAGTGATACGTGGTGTGAGTGCGCATGCGCAGCCCGTGTTGTTAGGGTGACACGTGTTTCGGTCGTCAATTTTGTATACTGGAGGCCGCCATCTTGGTTTCTATGGTCGCACGTGGCTGCTATGTGACCTAAAGTCTTACGACAAGACGGGGGTATGCTCGGAGGATGTGTTCCTTTGTAGAAGAGTAAATTCCCGATTCGCAGAATTACCACAAACAACCCGACAATCCCTCCAAATCACCAAAAACGACTTTATTTCCCCAATTTATCGGTGTAGTGCTATAGTACCAAGGGGGTACCGGGGGGGGGGGGGGGGTCCTTTGTAGAAGAGTAATTTTCCCCAGAATTCATGTTTAATTACCCAAATAAATCCGACAAGTTGTACTATTTCGAATTCTTTCAGAATCCTATTTAGGATCGCGAAACTTTTGGTTTATCGGTGTAGCACGTAGTGCTATAGTACCAAGGGGGGGGGGGGGGGGGGGGGTACCAGGGGTGCGTTCCTTTGTAGAAGAGTAATCGTCTGGTTTTGTATTTGCCCCATATGATTTATAATAGTACCGAGATTGAATCGGAGTACCACGAATTACCACAAACAACCCGACAATCCTCCAAATCACCAAAATCCACCCCAAATCACCGAAATTGACTTTATTTCCCCAATTTATCGGTGTAGTGCTATAGTTCCAAGGGGGCACCGGGGTGTGTTCGATTGAATAGGAGTATACTCCAGTAGTGTAGAAGAGCCTATTAGTTGGAACAGCTTTGCTTATTATTACTACATTTAACAATTTCTGGTCTATTCTTGTTAGTTCTGACCCTATTCCGGGTACTCTTGTTTATCTGGATCATTTATATAAATTATAACCAACCAATCAGTTTGCTTGATTTCCCATAACCTATACTTAATCGTACAGAGTTATCTCCCCTTATTACAACGAAGTTGTATCCGATTCTCATCACCTCTATATCTAATGGCAATATCCCCGGGCACCCCAATTTCGGCACCCCTTTTTTGAAAAACATATGACCTTCGGCACCCCTTTTTTGTTGTATGTGCTTATGTGAAAAGGCACAATGTGTCACAATGTGCCCTAGCACATAGGCACATGCTTTTTTGCCGATATGTGCTTATGTGAAAAGGCACATGTGACACAATGTGCCCTAGCACATAGGCACAAGCTTTATGTGCCGATATGTGCTTATGTGAAAAGGCACAATGTGCCCTAGCACATAGGCACATATGGGTATTTGAGGATACCTATTGCCTGGAATTGTATTATTCGAGGATACCTGCTAGAGAATCCCTTTTTTGTCATATGTGCTTATGTGCAAAGGCACAATGTGACACAATGTGCCCTAGCACATAAGCACATGCTTTATGTGCCGATATGTGCTTATGTGAAAAGGCACAATGTGACACAATGTGCCCTAGCACATAGGCACATACGGGTATTTGAGGATACCTACAACGGAACGCACCCCGGTACCCCCCTTGGTAATATAGCACTACGTGCTACACCGATAAACCAAAAGTTTCGCGATCCTAAATAGGATTCTGGAAGAATTCGAAATAGTACAACTTGTCGGATTTATTTGGGTAATTAAACGAGAATTCTGGGAAAAATTACTCTTCTACAAAGGAACGCCCCCCACCCCACCCCCTCCCGGTACCCCCTTGGTACTATAGCACTACACCGATAAATTGGGGAAATAAAGTCATTTTTGTTGATTTGGAGGGATTGTCGGGCTGTTTGTGGTAATTCTACGAATCGGGAATTTACTCTTCTACAAAGGAACACACCCCTGGTACCCCCTTGGTACTATAGCACTACGTGCTACACCGATAAATTGGGAAAATAAAGTCGTTTTTGGTGATTTGGAGGGATTTTCAGGTTGTTTGTGGTAATTCTACGAATCGGGAATTTACTCTTCTACAAAGGAACACATCCTCCGAGCATACCCCAGTCTTGTTGTAAGACTTTAGGTCACATAGCAACCACGTGCTACCATAGAAACCAAGATGGCGGCCTCCAGTATACAAAATGGACGACGGAAACACGTGTCACCCTAACAACACGCGCTGCGCATGCGCAATCACACCTCATATCACTATGGAGATGACATCACAAGATGGATGCTCACGCGGGTTGCCATGACAACCAAACATGACGTCACCAGTTCACGTGACTATGACGTCACATATGAGATCCCCCATGAGATCCCCCAACCGGGCAGGTTTACCTCATCTCCTACTACTGTCCTTCAGTAAGACATTACGTCGTCTGAGTGCAAGAATGCCCTATGTCCCCTATGGTTAATTCTGTGACGGGCCCATTTCGAAAGTTTCGGGTTACCGATGCAGATGCTGGAGTTCTTGAAGTGAAAATTCTTGAAGTGATAATACCGGATCTGGTACCTATGTATATAGATAACAGTCTATTAACCCTTTACCCAAAGTAACGACCAAAACTGGCCAGCGTTATTCACAAAATTGCCATTCGATTTTCGTTATTTGTTCATGTTTTGCCTAAAAAACATAGCATATGACGCCTCATTGGAAGGAGCTCGTTCCAATAAGGAGTCATACGCTATGTTTTTTTAACACAAAAAATGGAAAAAAATAGATATTCAATAATTTTGTTTGCAGGTGTCGTCTGCTTTTCATGTTAAGTAAAGGGTTAATAGATTGAGCATCTCTACGAGGCACTTCCATTCCTTCTTTACACGAGTGGCAACTAGTATTACAATACGACGGACAACTTATCTGGCTGATTCTCGCTCGGGAATTTGTGAACCCGGGCTTAGCACAGGAGTCAGAACTTTGGGGGACCTAATTCTGACCCAAACGTCCTGGAGTCCTGTGCCAAACCCGGCCCCCAAAGATCCGGACACCGGGGCTACTACCCCAGACCCCACCCTCTCTCCGGCCCTGAGTCTCTTCGGTAGGATATTTAGAGAATACCTACTATTTTTGAGTAGGTACCAGGGTTATCTCTCGAGTGACTGCAAAGAAATACAAGTTTTCGCATGCGACTGGTATCTACTCGAAAATTAGAGGTATGTTTATTTTATTAAGACTTCCGTCTTGATATTCGTTTATATCCATCGTGACAATTATATATAGTTATGGAAAATAGATATTTCCACTATCCTTTAAGGTCGCATATAATAAAATGTTGTTCACGTGGCCATGACCCGAGGGATGCAATTCTAAATAGGATATTTATAAATAATCCAAAAATGGCCTAGATTTTAATCCCTCAACCAACGCACACAATATCAAAATGTGTTATTAGTTTAATTATATTATTTCCAAACTTTTCACAAAATGTCAACAAAACCATATATCATGTGACCCGTCGGGTCACATGATATGGTTTTGTTGAAATTTTTGGAAAATATTTTTTTGTCACCTGCTCAGTATGTAAATTGTGCAAGCGGATGCCGTCGATTCGTTAGATGAAGGGTTAGCAAATTATTTTGGCTTATTAACCCTTTATCCAACGTAACGACCAAAACCGGCCAGCGCCATTCACAAAAATTACCATTTAATTTCTATTATTGTTTCATTTTGTTGCCTCAAAAACATAGCTTATGATCCTCTCTGAGCGAGCTTACTAAGCACGTTCCAACGAGGGGCCATAAGCTATGTTTTTCACTCAAAAAATGAAAAAAAAATAGTTATCAAATAATTTTGTTTGCAAGTGTCGTCTGCTTTTCATCTTAAGTAAAGGTTTAAACTGGTTGAATGTTCGGTGCAGATTGTTCTAACACACTGTGTTTGGGCCAAGCATATGTTTCAAGGTTGGACAGTTTAGAAGACCCTCACCCTCTTCTCCCACAACCATTATCTGTTAAAAATAACCATTATTTCATCTGCACTATTATAGTTCCATGAACGCTAGAAATATAGAAACTGGAAAGACTAAATCGAGTTTACGCGAGCGGAAGCTATGGCATTGGCGACGGGGAATAATGTTGACTGTTCCAATGAGGGTTCAAAAGCTATGCTTCGAGCGAAAACTACAAATATTCAGTTATTCCTTTAAAAAATGCTGCAAGCGTTGACGTATATTTGTGCTAGGTAAAATGTTTAACACTTACCTAATAAGGCTGCCACACCCGCTTGCGTAATTTACAAATTGAGCGAACTCGTTCTAATGAGATGTCATACAATATGGTTTGGTTGGCTTTGTTTTAAAATTAAAAGAAACAATAATTAACCCTTAGAAACCGAGTGACCCTTTTTCGGCCTAAGAACATGATACGACATAATTTCATTATGAAATGTAGCTGCAAAGTGAATGTGTAGAGTAGACCAATCAATATTTTCAGCGTGCAGCCCAAAGGCTGCACGTTGACAATATTAGTTGGGCTACCCCCAAATAATGGATATGGACTCTTCCAGCTGCTGCCATTGAATTGACATGGAAGATATCATCAGGGTTCAAAGGGTCAAAATAACAAATCAAAATAAACAATATCGTATGTAAAGAGTTAAAAAGTATTGTCGAGTAGAGTTCGGCATTGTATGCAGTGTTATTAGTTTCAACATGACCACGGTAGAAAGGACGTTACTTGTGGTATATCTACGGGACTCCTCATCCACTCAACAACATCTGCAACACTTAAAATATATACATCATCCAACAATAGGATACTATCTATAAAACGGAGAAGACCCTGGAATCTATTCGCGAAATTAGTATCCAGCCATGAGTGCTGCAGTCTCAGACCAAATGGCGCACGATTTACCCTGTAATGACGATTGAAGTTGTTCCATAGAAATCGATAAGTGCCGTCTGCAGTCAGTGGACCAGGAGAACAGTTGTCAATATATTCACATTTCTTTGACTGCTCAGTATCGTACGGTATATTGGGGACTTCCCAAATTCCACGATGTCTCCCTCCTAAACAACTCCTGTTTGCGCATTGTCCCGATAGACCATAATCTAGTGTGTATGGAAAAACTGGGATATTTTTGGTTTCTGCCATAACAACCGACGAGTCATACTTCAAATTTTGCTCAACTACATCGAAATAGTTAGTACTTAAGAGGCCATTGTTTGTGATTTTCACTCCTTTTATGGTATCGAATGAAATCAATGATTCCCTATACAGATTTACAAATAAATTCTGCAATGTGATATCAATTTCTTTATTTGATGGATCGTTGAGTTTCAATGCAATTTCCATATTTAATGACCGTAATAATCTCACCAAACTAAAAATGCTTCCTTTTTGTGACAGAAAAAATGTTCCTCTGATTGGGCATCCATTGGGGTTTAAACGTGAATACGTAAACAAAGACCGCAATTTCAAATACATTATGTCATTGAATGCCCCTTCTACAGAAATATATACGATCTGTGGAATACGATTACTCAGCCAGTTCGGTGGAAACTGTGTTAACGGACAAAGACAATCTGGTGGGAAGCAGTTAATACCAAAGAGACACATTTCGACAGACGAGTTATGGACAATGGCATGTATAGGAGTTACCCGACCTGGGTCTGCCAGAGGAACAGTATTTATCGTCGGAACTGTGGATATTATAAACGAACTGAGCACACTGTTATTGTGAAGTGAACTTCGTATTGGTCGTTCTGCAAGTGAGTTATCAATATTACCATTCTGAGTGCAACTCCAGATGCCACTCTGTTCGATCTGTGAAAGAGGAGTAGGATGTTTCATCCAGTTGATTGCGTCTTTTACCGATACGATATATACGTCGTTAAGAGTGAGTAATTTCTTGATAAATCTATCCATTCCATTTAGTCGCTGACTGTTATAAAACCATGCAGCATGCATGTTAATGCCGAATGGAACACGGGAAGAGGAATAATAACTATTAAAATTGTCCCAAAGAAAACGGAAGGCTTCCTCTGCATTTGGTGGAGCGTTGATGCAACCATCGACATACACACATGGATACTGGTGTAAATAGTCTACTACAGATATAACAGGTATTTCCCAGAATCCCTCGTGTTTCCCTTTTGGACATTCATCTATCTGACAGCGGAATGGCCATCCATAATCCAATGTAAATGGTATTGGCGTTTCTTGATCTAATGTTTTCTTGGAGAATGTTAAGGTTGCGTCATATTCGTACCCCAGGGATTTCAGAACTGCTGGCTGATAGTCTCCAACGGGAACTAGAAATGGACTCCGGAATCCTCGAATTTCGCTCTGTGGAATTCCTGCTCTGTTTACAAGTAGGTCTCTTTGTTCCCTCGCTTCAGTTTCAAAGTTTTTTCTTGTTAGCCTTGGGTGGGTTACAGTATGTGAGGCTATTTCCATGCCCATTGTATAAAACTCCCTCACTATGTCGTAGTCGGTGTAATTATGAGAGACAAACAATGTCATTGTTATCGGACAAGAGTTGGGGTTCCTCCGGCTAGAGTCGAACAGTCGTTTGTAGAATGGAGAAACCTGCGATGTTACTGCATCGTCAAACGTGAAGTATACGATTTGAGGCAGTTGATGTTTTGGCAAAGGCATGGTGTCACTGCAACAAACGCAATCAGGAGGCCGGCATGTCGAACGCGAAATACACTGTTCGCAGACATGAGGTTTAGCGGAGAAAGTAATTTTTCCAGTCATTAGAATGCATGTAAGAATAAGCGCACCAACATGTTGCCAGTTATCCATGCTTTTCGTTGACTGCGTACGTTCTGAAACAACGGTAAGAAAACGTCTAGATTAATTGAGTGAAAAATGATACTCATTTAGAGTCTGAACAAGTCTTTATATAGTTATGTGTTACTCCATAAATAATATGATGTATTTTATACCATGCTCACCTTTGTTACAACCTGTGAAAAGCCCTTATGTTAAATTTTAGATTTTAACCCCACTACCGGTGTTAACTCTTAAAAGCCGGGAGTCGAGTTTTCTTGCCTGTGATGTAATATGGCAGGTACTCTGGCTGTTACAGTTCGGCTGTCGCTGGGCTGGGGGAGAATTAAACACTAAGAAGGTGCTTCTGGTCAAGTGTCGTCTGCCTGGATAGGCAGACGACACTTGACTAGAAGCACCTGCTTAACTGAAAGTTTTTCACCGTACGTCATGTTCAATAAATTCATTCTGATTTCCTGGCTTCTAAGAGTTAAGCTTCCACTGCGGTCAAAACGTTTTCAATGCGAATTCCATTACAAAAATTTACTCCTGCAGTAGAAACTGCTACATCTTTGACATGACCCAATTTGCCGACTTCGATACATTCACACTTCGCGATGTTTCATTCAAACATACGGCGCTTTGCGGTGCTATCTACTACGTGCAATGCCTTATTAAGTTTAAAATACCTACAATTAAATGTTTAAAATAACATTTAAAAATTGTTAATAGTAATTTTACTGAAAATGCAAGGTAAATTCAATTAACTTTGACGATGTGTTTAGCTGTCAATCAAGCATTCACGTGCAGCCGGAAGTACTGCCCACCTGCGCATATGTTAACAAAACAAACCCATGTGTTAGAAAGTATCGTTTTTCCTCCATTTTAAATGACCGGTAATCAGATTTAAACCACTCGTAGAATAAGGGTTTTCACCACTCGGTAGAGCCTCGTGGTTAAAACCCTTATCCTACTGGAGGGAGCCTGTTTAAACCTATAGCTTTTTAACCCATTATCTAGCATGTCTGGAAGGCAACACTTCAAAGCAATCTTTTAAATAACTTTTCATTATTGTCTCCAAAACATAGCTTATGATTCCTCAATGGAACGAGCTCGACGAGATCGTTCCAATGAGGGTCATAAGCTATGCTTTTGGATAAAAAAAAATGATAGATTTTGAAGTGATCTGAGTGGATTTTTTTGTGAATGCGTTGGTCAGCTGTGACCGTTACGTTGGGTGAATGGTTCAACTGAAGGGGAACTCTGCTGTTTTGGAAGTCAAATAATATTAAATGTCTGAAAATAAATTTTCCATGGATAATGTTCCATCTATTTCTTCCTATACAAAAATTATTTCTTATATATTATCTGTTCTAATATCCTCCCATCACATAAACTAAGAATCTGCTACGAAACAAAAATTAAGTCCATAAGTAAATATCACGTTGGGGAGCGCGGTGGCGGAGTGGTAGACTGTTGGATTTCTATGCTAGAGGTCCCGTGTTCGATCCCCTAGCGGGACGGCCCGCGTAGTGTCCTTGGGCAAAGCACTTTATCCCGGTTGCCTGCATGGAGGCACGATGACGCCGTGTACTAAGGCGTACTGTACGTCGATGGTACACATGTCTTCAACCGCTTGATCGAAGCTTGAACAGAGTTAGAATGTTGAGGAGCTGACAGTTGCTCGTCGATGCTCGGTGATTCTCTCCGGGTACTCCGTCTTCCTCCACCCGTAAGTCACGATTAGCCATTGTGCATAAGTACTGGCCTTAAACACCAATAAATAAATAAAAAAATATCACGTTAATCTAATGTGACAGAGCTTAGCCAAGCATGGTAAACAGAGTGAACCACCTAATAAAATTCGGAAAATTCTTTCTGTTCAAATTCAAAATAATATGTATGTTGACTTTTAAGACTTGAAAACACACGGCGGCCGAATAGTTAACGAAGGAAACACTTACTGCTCAACCTATCATGTTGTCCAAGCAATAAATAATTTACACAGACTTCATTCATAATTTCCTGACCCACTGAAACAAGCAGATGTTCGTTTTACTTAGAACAATAAAAATTAAAACTGCCTAGACAGAAATAATGCGAGACATTAGAGGGTACCCCTCACGTTTTAACCCAGTTCTAACAGGGGAGTAGAAATTGTGGGTGTAAGGGGGTATTTACTCCCCCCTCCCCCCCTAAAAAAGATAGGGCTTAATTTCTTATCAGATTTAACCCTTTACCCAATGTAACGGCCAAAACCGGCCAGCGCTATTCTCAAAAACCGCCAATTAATTTTCATTATTTTTTCATTTTTCGTCTCAAAAACATAGGTTATGACCCCTCGTTGGAACGAGCTCGCCGAGCTCGTTCCAACGAGGGGTCATAACCTATGTTTTTGAGACAAAAAATGAAAAAAATTAGTTATTCCAGAATTTATTTTGCAAGTGTCGTCTGCTTTCCATGTTAGGAAAAGGGTTAAACATTCTTCTATCATCATGTTCAGCACGAATATGTTAAGTTTCTTTGATGAATATATCACTTCAAAAACTACTCTTTTAATAGATATTATCGAACGCACAACGTACTTACGTAAATGTTGCATGTGGTACGACCATTTTGCCGCAGAGTTAGAATAGAATAGATTTTGAAGACACCCTGACACTCCTTCTTGCCCCCCTCCCCCTCCCCGGCGACGCGCCGCGCCGCCTGTGGACGAGTTCAAGAAGGCTTGTGGGCTTCGCGACGGATACCCTGGTTCGTCACTAGAAAGTAGCCCCATCCCACCCCAAATATTATTTCCTTGCTACGCCGCTGAATTCACCCCCCTTATCCCCGTGGACAAAATTGTTTATGGAAAAGAGTAAACTTACCAAAACTTATGCTCTGGGCCAGTCAATCCACAAACTCCATGAATTTTACTGAAGCGCGTTTTTCTGAAAAAGAAAACGTTTATCCTCAACCTTTTCTTAATTTGTGACAATTGGTATGGCAATGTTGATCTACGAATTAGTGGACGAACGCAAAGTTCACCTTTTTTCAACAAAGGTAAAACCCACAAATTGAATATTCTAGTTTAATGTTTAATTGTCGACGACGACAAAAAACATTGGCATAAAAACACCGTACCAGTGAGCAATCCTTTCAACACAACCAGATATGGAGATGACTCACATTAGCTGTCAAATCCCACCATTACTTAGCAATTTGTTTAGTGTTAAATATATGTTATATTGTGAGCTGCTGTTCCTTGTACTGTTACTTTTTGATGTTTAATTCTGTAATGTATAGTATATTCATTGAATAAAATATTGTTTAAACTAACACAACCAGATAGGTACCATGGATATCAAACAGGGGAACACTTTCAAAGCTGATTGTAAAATTTGAAATGATTCAATTCTGGCCGGGCTAGTGGCTACTACTGGGACCCTGAGATGCTCGCGAAGCAACACCTAGGACCATCCAAAGCTTCGAAATTCACCGCCAAGATGATTCAATTGCTTAATTTGTAAATTTCGCGAGCGGATGTGGCAGATTTCTTTAGGTAAAGGGTTAACCCTTTGAACTCGAGAGGCCGCTTTTCCGGCCCAGGAAGATGATACGTCATAATTTCATACGCGGTGGCTCAGTTGGTAGAGGTGCAGGCTACAACCTGAGAGGTCCTCGGTTCGAATCCCACCGGCGGCAATCATGTTGTGTCCTTGGGAAAGACACTTCACCCCCATTGCCTACGTGGGGGCACGGAGGCCTTGTGTACTAAGGCCTACTGCACGTCGATGGTGCACTTGTCTTCTACCAATGCTAACCCTGCTTGTGTGGAGTTAGTATGTTGGGGAGCCTGACAGTTGCTAGCCGTTGCTCGGTGGTTTTCTCCGGATACTCCGGATTCCTCCACCCTCCGTCTGTAAACGAGGTGACCCTGGCTGTCGAAAGTGTCGTTAAACCCCAATAAACAAACAATTTCATAACGTAGGATGGCTGTTCAGTGAATCTGAATGAATGAATTACTTTATTTTGCAAAATACAATATAGTACAAGTATTTATCATATGACTCGTCCGTTTTGTTCACTTTAAAACATTTGATATTTTGTTTTCATATTAATCAGTGATAAATAAAGCATTCGGTCAATTTCTTTGGTCAATTTCAAAACTAGACAATTTGATTGGCTGAACAAAATACAACTAGGCCATATTTTCATAATTTGCATAATTTGAGTTGGGAGCTTTCATTCGTCAATTTCAAAACTGGACAATTTGATTGGCTAAACAAAATACAACTGGGTCACATTTGCATAATTTCAGTAGGGGGAATTTACGTTATCTGTCCTATTTAGGGTGGGTTATATTGTATTAATCTTTTACCTACAAGAAAAACGCCATTCATTTTTTTTTTATATTTTCACTTTTTGCTTCCAAAACATAGGTTATGACCCCTCATTGGAACGAGCTCGACGAGCTCGTTCCAATGAGGGGTCATAACCTATGCTTTGGAAGCAACAAATGAAAATTTTTAGTCATACGAGGATGTTTTTTCCAAGTGCCGTCTGCAACTCAAGTTAGGTGATGGGTGGAAAAGTCATACTAAGTGGCTAATTTGTCCGTGTATGTGTCATATGATAAATGGAATATGAAATGAGTGTTTTTCTCATATAATATTTATTAAACACGTCCGAATTTTCCGTTTGGGCTCGCCAGAGGCTCGCCCAAACGGAAAATTCTTAGACTCGTTTCATAAATATTATATGAGAAAAGCACTCATTCCATATCCTCTAAAAATTATTAAGCAACATTAAATAGAATACATTGGCTTATACATCCAGTAATTACAGATTTTGTAACCTTTGTTTTCTGCAGAGGATGGGGGGTCGATGACATAGCCGACTGGCTGTTTTATTGTCACCCACCTTGAAATATGGAATGGAAAAAATAGTGTAAGAGAAGGAGTTTGGAGAAAGGAGAAGAGAGAGGAGTACAGAAGCTCTTAAGTAATGAATTCGATAGGGAATAGTTTGTATTACACTTTGGATAGATTTATTTATTTATTGGTGTTTAAGGTCACATACTTATGCACAATGGCTAATCGTGACCGTGACAGTTTTACGGGTGGAGGAAGCCGGAGTACCCGGACAGAACCACCGAGCATCGACGAACAACTGTCAGCTCCTCAACATTTCTAACTCTGTTCAAGCTCCGCTCAAGCAGGGTTACAGCGGTTGAAGACATGTGCACCATCGACGTGCAGTACGCCTTAGTACACGGCGTCATCGTGCCCCCGTGTAGGCAACCGGGATAAAGTGCCTTAGGTGAAGCATATTTTTGCTGCTACCCCCCCCCCCCCAAAAAAAAAAAATTTACCCAATTTCACACAACAAAGCGCTCCAAAATGGTATCTAATATAGGGACTACACTCGCTACAAATGCATTAGATTCGCTCTTAGAGCACTAAAGTTTTGCAAATGTTTCTCGGGAGTGGGGTGGAGCTAGCCCTAACTAGGACCCCCTAGTCGTTGTCCTCTCCTCCCACTTCCCTTCGTGGTAAAAGGGGGCACCGACCAGAGGGTTCATCTTGATTACATGTATTGACTATTACTCACCGTTCCCCGTTAACACTGTCCAACACCATAAGGCCCTAGCTGTTTGAAAGTGTTGCTATACCTCAATAAACAAACAAATTAGTATTGTTTCTGCACACTACCAGTTAAAGGATGCATAATTTTTTATAACATGAAAGATGTTTCAAGACGCTGTGATTTTGGTCTACCTGGACTTGAGTTTTTATGATATCGCTTCCAGGACCATCATAAAACATCTGTCATTAACACCTGTTGCTCTCGTTTAATGTTCCTGTTTATGTGACTAGTAAATGAACAGTGCACTGTGATGTGCCACCTGATTTGAAGTTTCTTTAAACTTAATTTTGAGGTTTTATTTATTGTCTTGAGACAGGTAATGACACACTAACACGGTAGTGTCACGAAACGTACAAAAACGAATAAGTCGCTTTTGGCCAGGAGTTGTAACAATAGAATTGTTGCTCTTGTTGTTGTTGTTGTTGTTGTTATGTTGTTGTTGTTGTTGTTGTTGTGTTGCTGTTGTTTTTGTTGTTGTAGCAATAGCTGTCGTGGTTATTGTTGTTGTGGTTGTACCTCGATAAAATACCACATGAAAAATTGGGAAAATTTTCATTCACCCTTGGACAAAATGGTAATATACTCTTCAAAATAAGAAATTATACATCGAAATTCCACTAGATTGTATTGGAAGTTCTCAGATTATAAACGGATAATTTGTGGTAAACAGGAAAGTAGAAACATCACTCTACAAATGGCATAAACACAAGTAAACGTGAAACGCCATTAACACACATAAACATGACTGCATTGACAACCGGGAAAATGACTGCATTGACAACCGGGGAAAGTCAATACCGTGCATGACCATCACGAGCAGTGATAAAGGCGTGGCAACGTCGACCCATAGATGCTACCAGAATCTGAATTACACGCTGTGGAATGTTCTGCCACTCCTTTTGTAGAGTTCCTCGAGTGTCTGTGGTGCCTGCTGTCTCTGATGGACGCGGCGATCAAGCTCATTCCAAAGGTATTCAATGGGGGGTAAGTCAGACAAAGCTGGCCAGGGAAGAGTAGGAATATTGTTTTGTTGAAGAAATGCTTTACGAACACGCGCAACATCTGGTTGAGCAGTGCCATGTTGAAAGAGTTCGCCATTGAATGAATGCTCAGACAACGTGACGTGATAGGATTTCATCTCTGTAACGTAAAGGTTTAAAAAGGAAATAATTAGGTCATGATGCCGCTGGAATAACTTACGGAAGCCCATTAGGGACATGTGAAAAAAAAAAATTACATGTGTGAAAAAAAATAACGAGATAATTAAGTCGTGCGCACGAGATAATTAAGTCGTGCGCACGAGATAATTATCTCGTGCGCACGAGATACCTAAGTCGTGCGCACGAGATAATATGTTTAGGTTACAGCAAGCATTTCGCATGTAGTGGAATAGCAGGGTTCGAAGGGGGACAAAACCGTCAAGATATCCACCTCTCGACTGTGCTTTAGACGTTGTAAATGCCCTCACCCGAAACCCGTATTTTTCTCCGACCCTGACATATCAATTTTACTATGAACTAAGAGAAAGTGTGTGTTAGAAGAAGAAGGGGTGGGCGTTGAGGGTGTGTGTGTGTGGGGGGGGGGGGGGTGCTCGTGAGAAGTAGCCGAGGATTCCCAGTATGATTTGTCTGTTCTGCTACATCTAAAGACGAAATACTAGCGTCTTTCTGGCTGCATATTTAAAATTTCATCATACTGGGCCGAACCAGAGTTGCCCCAGGGGTGTGGTTCCCCAGTGATTGCACAGCATATTGTTTCGCCCTTCCTTGTAAGGTACTTTGGTTGTTTACCAAAAATATATAGCATATTCCAAGATAGGGTACACGTCTAAGGCGGTGTCTCCCTCTCCCCCTTCAACCCCCAACAAACACATTCGGAATGCTTTTACGTCCCCCGTTCTCTCGAAAATCCTGCAATGGACCTCCCACTGGACGGAGAGGGAGGGATGTCTCTGGTATTTCTCTATTCCTGTGAGACTTCTTCAGTCAACTCAAGCTGCATTAATTCCAGCTTGGAGAACTGGCAAGTTAGGAATTTGCCAAGTTCCTAGTTAAGGAACCTACTCCATTTATTGAGCGGGCGCGACAATTTGAAACCTGTTTCCAGTGATTACGTCTCCCCCCCCCCCCTCCCCCCAAACAGAGTTACGGGGACACTAGATTATTTGTTTTGCTTCTCGGGGCTGACCCATTGGCGCCTTGTAAAGTAGTTTGTTGTTTGAATAGGATAGAAGGAAGCCCCCCCACCCCCCACCCCACACACGCACACACACTCCAAGTCCCACCAACTCCATCACCCAGTTATCGTCTTGTGGTGAAAAGGAGTTAAGAGCTCTCACAGGTTTCAAAGTGTCCCGCTTCGGTAGAAAACTCTCTTGGTCCAAGAATCACCAGCCCAGACAAGACAACATGGTTAACTTTCTAGGTCTCCTGCTTCGGTGGGGACCGCACTTGCTCATAGGACACCCAACCCGATAGACGACCACTTCTAAATATGCCTCACAACAGAGGCGCGATTCACAATATATATATGTATCGTATAAAAGTAGTAGGGCGCATGGCTGTAAATCCTGGGGGATGGGTGTGGGAGTGTAACAGCGATATCAGATTACTCCAGAATCACTCTCAGACTATTGTTTCAAAACTTCCCGGAGGAAAGTCTACCGGTTCCACATTCGAGAAAGTACACTTCCCCCTCCTCGCCCCAATGAATAGGGCCCAAACGTCATCGGGCAGATGACAATAGTCCAAGGGCAAATGACCATATAGTCGTCGGGAAATTTAGCGGTACATACCCCCCCCCCCCCCCACACCCTCCAATATTCCGGGGTAGATAGTACTAGATACGGTCCTGGTGGGTTGCCCTTCTATGAAGAACTATCATAGAAGTTAAGACAGGACATCCCGCCATGGAGGGTCCTTCCCAGTGTTTTCTGCTGAGCCAGGCAGTAGAAATCTCTTCAAACTTAGAATGAGTACCGTCATAGATTGACACCCTACCATGGATGTATGATGCTTACGTATTAGTGACAACCAATGTACTTTAGTAGATAGGGCAATACGATACGCACGGCAACCATTGGGGTACGACACCCCCGGGACGACCATGTGTCGCCCGCGTGTAAATAAATTTGGGAACAGGGAGTCACAAAGAAGTGACGTTCTCGACTTCAAGGACCACAGAAAAGGTAATACATGCAGGAAATTAGTCGTCTCCTCTCACCAGTAAAGACTATAACCCACTCCCCCAAGCTTAGTAAGTCGTGCGCACGAAAAAGCTAAGTCGTGCGCACGAGATACCTAAGTCGTGCGCACGAGGTAGCTAAGTCGTGCGCACGAGATACCGAAGTCTTGCGCACGAGATAGCTAAGTCGTGCGCACGAGATACTAAGTCGTGCGCACGAGATAGCTATGTCGTGCGCACGAGATACCTAAGTCGTGCGTACGAGATACTAAGTCGTGCGCACGAGATACCTAAGTCGTGCGCACGAAATACCTAAGTCGTGCGCACGAGATAATATGTTTAGGTTACTGCAAGCATTTCGCATGTAGTGCAATAGCAGGGTTGGGAAGGGGGACAAAACCTTTCGACTGTGTTTTAGACGTTGTAAATGCCCTCACCCGAAACCCGTATTTTTTCCGACCCTGACATATCAATTTTATTATGAACTAAGAGGAAGTGTGTGTTAGGGTAGAGGAGGATAAGGGGTAGGCGGTGGGGAGGGGGGGGTTGAGGAGGTTTGCTCGTGAGAAGTAGACGAGGATTCCCAGTATGATTTGTCTGTTCTGCTACATCTAAAGACGAAGTACTAGCGTCTTTCTGCCTGCATATTTAAAATTTCATCATACTGGGCCGAACCAGAGTTGCCCCAGGGGTGTGGTTCCCCAGTGATTGCCCAGAGCATTGTTTCGCCCTTCCTTGTAAGGTACTTTGGTTGGTTACCCAAAAATATACAGCATATTCCAAGATAGGGAACACGTCTAAGGCGGTGTCCCCCTCTCCCCCTCCAAGCTCCCAACAAACACATTCGGAATGCTTTTACGTCCCCCTTTCTCCCGAAAATCCTGGAATTTACCTCCCACTGGACGGAGAGGGAGGGGTGTCTCTGGTATTTCTCTATTCCTGTGAGTCTTCTTCAGTCAACTCAAGCTGCATTAATTCCAGCTTGTAGATCTGGCAAGTTAGGAATTTGCCAAATTCCTAGTTAAGGAACCTACTCCATTTATTGAGCGGGCGCGACAATTTGAAACCTGTTTCCAGTGATTACGTCTCCCCCCCCCCCCCCCCCCCCTCCAAAAAAAAAAAAAAAACAGTTACGGGGACACTAGATTATTTGTTTTGCTCCTCGGGGCTGACCCATTGGCGCCTTGTAATGTAGTTTGTTTTTGAATAGGACAGAAGCCCCCAAGCCCCCCCCCCCCAACCCCCCCCCCCCCCCACACACACACTCCAAGTCACACCAACTCCATCACTCAGTTATCGTCTTGTGGTGAAAAGGAGTTAAGAGCTCTCACAGGTTTCAAAGTGTCCCGCTTCGGTACAAAACTCTCTTGGTTCAAGAATCACCAGCCCAGACAAGACAACATGGTTAACTTTCTAGGTCTCCTGCTTCGGTGGGGACCGCGCTTGCTCATAGGACACCCGGCCCGATAGACGACCACTTCTAAACATGCCTCACAGCAGAGGCTCGATTCACAATATATATATGTATCGTATAACAGTAGTAGGGCGCATGGCTGTAAATCTTGGGGGATGGGTGGTGGGAGTGTAACAGCAATCAGATTACTCCAGAATCACTCACAGACTATTGTTTCAAAAATTCCCGGAGGAAAGTCTACCGGTCCCACATTCGAGAAAGTACACCCCTCTCCTCACCCCAATGAATAGGACCCAAACGTCATCGGGCAGATGACAATAGTCCAAGGGCAAATGACTATATAGTCGTCGGGACATTTAGCGGTACATACCCCCCCCCCCCCCCCCTCTCCAATATTCCGGGGTAGATAGTACTAGATACGGTCTTGGTGGGTTGCCCTTCTATGAAGAAGTATCATAGAAGTTACGACAGGCCATCCCGCCATGGGAGGTCCTTCCCAGTGTTTTCTGCTGATGAGTACTTAGGATGAGTACCGAAATAGATTGGTCCCCTACCATGGATGTATGATGCTTACGTATTAGTGGCAACCAATGTACTTCAGTAGATAGGGCGATACAGTACGCACGGCAACCATTGGGGCACGACACCCCCGGGACGACCATGTTTCGCCCGTGTGTGCACACATTTGGGAAAAGGGAGTCACAAAGAAGTGACGTTCTCGACTTCAAGGACCACAGAAGAGGCAATACATGCAGGAAATTAGTCGTCTCTTCTCACCAGTAAAGACTATAACCCACTCCCCCAAGCTTAGTATCTCGTGCGCACGACTTAGCTTTTTCGTGCGCACGACTTCGTATCTCGTGCGCACGGCTTAGCTATCTCGTGCGCACGACTTAGCTATCTCGTGCGCACGACTTAGCTATCTCGTGCGCACGACTTACTAAGCTTGGGGGAGAGGGTTATAGTCTTTACTGGTGAGAGGAGACGACTAATTTCCTGCATGTATTGCCTTTTCTGTGGTCCTTGAAGTCGAGAACGTCACTTCTTTGTGACTCCCCGTTCCCAAATTTTTTCACACACGGGCGACACATGGTCGTCCCGGGGGTGTCGTGCCCCAATGGTTGCCGTGCGTATCGTATCGCCCTATCTACTAAAGTACATTGGTTGCCACTAATACGTAAGCATCATACATCCATGGTAGGGTGCCAATCTATGACGGTACTCATTCTAAGTTTGTAGAGCTTTCTACTGCCTGGCTCAGCAGAAAACTCTGGGAAGGACCTCCCATGGCGGGATGTCCTGTCGTAACTTCTATGACACTTCTTCATAGAAGGGCAACCCACCAGGATCGTATCTAGTACTATCTACCCCGGAATATTGGAGGGGGGATGTACCGCTAAATTTCCCGACGACTATGTAGTCATTTGCCCTTGGACTATTGTCATCTGCCCGATGGCGTGTGGGCCCTATTCATTGGGGCGAGGAGAGGGGTGTACATTCTCGAATGTGGGACCGGTAGACTTTCATCCGGGAAGTTTTGAAACAATAGTCTGAGAGTGATTCTGGAGTAATCTGATTGCTGTTACACTCCCACCACCCATCCCCAGGATTTACAGCCATGCGCCCTACTACTGTTATACGATACATATTTATATATTGTGAATCGAGCCTCTGCTGTGAGGCATTTTTCGAAGTGGTCGTCTATCGGACCGGGTGTCCTATGAGCAAGCGCGGTCCCCACCGAAGCAGGAGACCTAGAAAGTTAACCATGTTGTCTTGTCTGGGCTGGTGATTCTTGGACCAAGAAAGTTTTCTAACGAATCGGGACACTTTGAAACCTGTGAGAGCTCTTAACTCCTTTTCACCACAAGACGATAACTGGGTGATGGAGTTGGTGGGACTTGGAGTGTGTGGGGGTGGGTGGGGGTGGGAGGGGGTGGGCTTCTATCCTATTCAAAGACAAACTACATTACAAGGCGCCAATGGGTCAGCCCCGAGGAGCAAAACAAATAATCTAGTTTCCCCTAACTGTTGGGGGGGGGGGGGGAGGGTGGTGAGACGTAATCACTGGAAACAGGTTTCAAATTAATTAGCGGCCTGCTCAATAAATGGAGTAGGTTCCTTAACTGGGAACTTGACAAATTCCTAACTTGCCAGATCTACAAGCTGGAATTAATGCAGCTTGAGTTGACTGAAGAAGACTCACAGGAATAGAGAAGTACCAGAGACACCCCTCCCTTTCCGTCCAGTTGGAGGTAAATTCCAGGATTTTCGGGAGAAAGGGGGACGTAAAAGCATTCCGAATGTGTTTGTTGGGGGGTTGGAGGGGAGAGGGGGACACCGCCTTAGACGTGTACCCTATCTTGGAATATGCTGTATATTTTTGGGTAACCAACCAAAGCACCTTACAAGGAAGGGCGAAACAATGCGCTGGGCAATCACTGGGCACTCACACCCCTGGGGCAACTCTGGTTCGGCCCAGTATGATGAAATTTTAAATATGCAGACAGAAAGACGCTAGTATTTCGTCTTTAGATGTAGCAGAACAGACAAATCATACTGGGAATCCTCGGCTACTTCCCACGAGCACCCCTCCTTATCCCCCCCCCCCCCCGCCCGCCCCTTCTCCTCCTCTACCCTAAAACACACTTCCTCTTAGTTCATAATAAAACTGATATGTCAGGGTCGGAGAAAAATACGGGTTTCGGGTGAGGGCATTTACAACGTCTAAAACACAGTCGAAAGGTGGATATCTTGACGGTTTTGTCCCCCTTCCCAACCCTGCTATTCCACTACATGCGGAATGCTTGCAGTAACCTAAACATATTAGCTCGTGCGCACGACTTAGGTATCTCGTGCGCGCGACTTGGGTATCTCGTGCGCACGAGATAATTATCCCGTGCGCACGACTTAATTATCTCGTGCGGACGACTTAATTATCTCGTGCGCACGACTTAATTTTTTTTTTTTTCACACATGTAATTTATTTTCTTCACATGTCCCTAATGGGCTTCCGTAACAACTTTTACAATGATATTGATAATTTATATTTGTTACGTTTTTCATCTTCCTGTCATCAAAGTATTCACTGTTGTTACTATGTCGAGGAAATAGTATGGACAGTAATGGGAGAACATTTGTGGGGGCGGCGGGTTGTGATAGAGATTTCCCTAAACCTGCTTTCAGGTGAATCAAAATTTATATGTTGCCCCCTGCTGGTAAACCTTGAACAAAACTGACGAGGGATTATTTGGTTAATAATAACATCCCAAACCTGTAGCCATGGTAAAAGTAACTGGCTATATACACCCCTGTCGAGAAATTTTGAATGAACACCGTCACTTGGCAAACGATATGCTCTTGGTCAAATTGTTGATTGAGTGGAATCGGCTACCAATTACACTTGCTCATTCGTCAAAGTCAAACATGGTGTTTTCTAGGTTTATTCTTTCGATAACAGTATAGACACTGCCTCGTAGAACAAAGGTTTTGAGCTCACCATAGCCACTGGCCTTGTAAATTTTCCGAAGATTCCGCGTTTGGCGCTCAGATACACTACACATGATGCAAAACAATCATAAACACGTGAAACTTGGATGGCTTTTCTCCTAAATCACAATTTAAGACATGCACCTTTTGTTAATTTTCATTATATAACGAGCCTACACGTCACCAGAATAGTATGAAGGCGTGGATATGCGACATGTAACGAATCAACCTCATCCTGATGTTTAGAAATTTCAATGTTTGGAGTTTTCCTTGAGAAAAAAGTGAGGGACAATCAATATCAACCTGTTTTTTTTTTAAAAATGGTTCATATTTTTGCTTTAGGACAATACAAAACACCAGAGCTGTGTGTTCTGCAGTATTACTCGCAGAAGGGGGAATATGCCTTTCTCTCACCAGCTTTTTCACGTAGGCTAGATAGGTTATAATAGCCAAATTTAAAGTAAAACCCCATTTTATGTTTTGATATCCAAAACCATAAACCAAATTACCAAAAACGACCCGACTATGAATATAATTACCGAAAACGATCCCACAAGTGTCTTAAACGCCGCCATGTTGATAATCTTGCTCGGAGTATCTCATAATTCTTGTTTGCAACTATCCTTACAAATCGTCTACTGCATATTCATGACACTACATTACCTATTCCAGACCATGTTCTAGCTGCCGTCAGCCCCGTAACATTTTATTAGAAATGGGCAATATACCGAAAAACCGAACCAATACCAATATCATGATGATACTGAAAAACCGAACCGAACCCATCAGTGAATACTGAAAATGTCTGAATTTTCAGATTTTCTTATTTCCGCTGCTTATAAAATTTCTTAAGGCTCGATAACAGTTGAAGGCTTTCTTAAGGCTTGATAACAGTTGAAGTTCAGTTTCATGAAAGATGTGACTGATTTTCTTTTCCGTTTTGTTAACCCTTAAGGGCCTGGGAAATTGGCCTAGATTCCCACTAGACTACAATCTGTACATGTCCAGTTGCTTAGCCGTGGTTTCTAGTCAAGTCTTGGTTGCCTTTCCATGCAGCCAAGACTTGACTAGAAATCACTGCTGAAGTGAGTTATCTGTTGTTAGCAGGACCTCCTAATGATGGCATGTTAATGGCACATGTTCTGAGATCGCAAAAACCTGAAATGGACCTTTAAGGCGTGTTATTAGATTGCTGTAGATATGATTTATGATGCAAAAGAGTGCCAATGTTGAGCAGAATGGCAGTCGCATTTGTGGTAGAATGAAACAACAACTTATTCATTTATAGCGTTGTGGTAGAATGATACTACAACAACTTATTCTGTTTTTCCTGGTCTGAATTCCCCTTTGGTACTACAGTAGAATCCTCATAATTGAATATCCATTTTGCCAGTGAACATTATTCATTTAACAGGAGTATACAGTTAACGGGGATGTGGTCAGTTTCCTGTGTTCTGGAGGTAAACTGGGCATTTATTCTATTATATCTTGTTTGGCAGAGCTCATAGAGCTCTGTCAAACAATATATAATAGAATAAATGCCTGTATTGAATATAGTGAGGCCAAAAAGGTTGATAAATAAGGGGAATTTGGAGCGTGTCACAGTAACTTTTTCGACATATTACAAAAATTTATATACAATTAACAGGAGCTTAGTCTACAACCCATATGCAATTAACAGATCAAATTTGCACTGGAGGTATGGTATATGGTTTTGTGTTTGAAAATGATATTCAATTAACAGGGATATACAATTAAGAGATATCCAATTAAGTGGGCTCCACTGTATCAGCAAATCCCAGTCAAGTCAAATACCGATTATCGAATCGATACCGCGGTATATCCCCCGAAAAATACCGATACCGATACCGAACTTAAAATTCCAATACCGCCCATATCTACATTCTATCCAGTATTTGCCTTATTTTGTCCAGTGCGAGCATCTCTCACCCTGCGCTGACTTTGTTTTCTTTCGATCTAATCACCCAGATCGCACCACTTCCAATACCTTGCTCGCTTTCACATAGTGTTATCACAAAGCTCCATTGTTCCCTTGAATGAAGTAAAGATCAATACGCGCAGTTGCTGGGAATCTGACTCCTCGGACGACTCTCCCACTCATTAAGGCGTCAATGAGTGATCTCTCTTTTCAAACAAGATTGAAATAGTTAAATTCCTAGTTACATTACAATTTACTCAATGAAGTTTTTGGGTTAATTAATAACTTGTATTAACTCTTCACCAAACACGATTAGCTGACAACAAAAATATTTTGCAAAAACTCCGAATTGTCATTTTCTTTTGCCCCATTTTATAATTTATTACTCCGCAGACGACCATTGCAAACAAAGTTCTTGAATAACTAATTTTTTCTATTTTTGCATCAAAAAACGTCATAGCTTATGACTCTCATTGGGAAGAGCTCAATGAGTTCATTCCAATGAGAGACATAAGCTATGTTTTAGAGACAGACATTTTACAATAGGACAGGTTGAAAGACATTTGAAAGACAAGTTTTGTAAATAATGCTGACCGTATATGACGACAGTTACCTTTCGTAAGGGTTAAAATCACCTTTCAACCTCCAACATGTCCAAATTGTAAGCCTTATTGCAGAATTCATGATCGCTTTGCGTTTTTACCCAACAAGAAAGTCAAATCACCGCTCTCAGTGCAGAAAGTAGTATATCATGTTCATTTGGGTCACCTCGATGGGGTAACCTCGTAAGTAACATCATATCTGCTGGCGTTATTGGTATCACGCTTTCCTTAGTGACTGCTCATGTTATGCTTCACGCTGAGACGTCATCATCACGGTAAGGAATGTTGTCAGTTTGCTTGGACAGTGTTAAAGAGACACGTTGGTTAGTGACACGTTGGGCTACAGTACGGCCGCCGTGGACTGGTCACTTTCCACGGGTAGGCAATATTTCCGCGGACGTGCTAATATTAAACACTAATCATAGGAATAATCATCAAAACTTTAATTAATGAAGAACCGGGTACAATCTATCTGTTGATGATGATTGTTATTACCCGGTAAACGCATGTATGGACATTAGTGTCCATGTATGGATAACGACCAATCCACAGCGACTGCACTGTATAGCTATTTTGGATAATACGGTCCCCTTAGATTTCGTTATGTGATATTTGGTTGCTATGGAGACTTTCCCAGTTCTGTCTCTTTTAACTTTGAAAACTCCAGATTTACTGCCAATCCGCTTGGGATTGTTTACTATACCCTGGCACAACTACATCCACATTGAGATTTTGGCGCCCGGTGATTCAGGGTGTTTCCGAATTTAGTCAGAAAATAGACGAAGATTGAATCTGAGTACAGGTTCCACTGTTAACATGGGGATAAGTTTAAAATACACTCCGATTCAATCCAGGCGCTACGCTCCTACATAGGTTCTTTCCTATGTAGTGTGAATCTTGTGGACTTCAAGTCGTATTCTGGGGAAACAATGATTGCAATAGCTTTTCTTTTACTTACACGAGAAAACTAACAACTGATAAATTGACTTTAACGAGATAGGAAGCCATGAAGTGATAAATGGATACAGAGTTGAATGATGGATTCAGGATTCTAGATTTGAGAGTACGCCCCATTTACCTCACGTCACGAAGAATTATCCGACGCGCCTAGTGGCAAGTTGAGAACGAGCTCGAGTGAATGCTGTCCCACTTTTGTCAGTGGTATCCGGGACTTCAAGTTCTCGAAGGGCAATTTGGAGAATGGAAAGTCAATGTGGCCCTTCGGTGGTGTCTTTGCACATGACCGCATGTTTTTCCAGCTCACATGAGACCCACAAGGAACCTTTAGCAGCATGTATGGAGTACAATATTATCCCCGATAACAACTTGCACACCCACTTTCTATAGTAATGGATGTCCACGTGTTATCGCAGATAATACAGTTAAAACTACAAGTCCGGTCACGAAATGCGCACAAATGGTACGTCGATCTGCGCGTTAATCTACGCGTTATGACCATAGTAAGGCTATCAAATTCTGTACATATGGCCTGTGCACAAACAAGGTTTCAGCCAATGGACCTCCGGGTAACCCGGAGGTCCATTGGCAGAAACATTGCCAGTGTTTGCTATGAGTAACCATGAGAACCTGTCGTCTTTTGGATGCCATTCGATATGGCAATTCCTACGCGCAATTAAGCCTAGATAAGCGCACAGTTCGTTTTTGGACTTCTCGTTTTAAATGTACTATGTCTCTTGATATCGGAGGTTCTGAAAAAGAATTGAGTTACAAAACATACGAGCAGGCCGTGTGCACCCGTCTCTGCATGCGCCCATCTCTGGATCCGCCCACTGGGGTTTTTATGTTTTTTTTTATTTTGTATCTGTCCAATATCGATCTTTTTCGAGATTGCTGGTCACAGGTTCAAAGCAAGTAAGAATGAACAGACATATTATTCGGCGCATCTGGCTCATTGCTATATTTATCCTTACAGTTCACGATTAAATGTCAACTTTTAACAGGGTCATATCTAATGTAGTTTGTCCGAATATAGCAACTTCTGACTGTTGTTATTCATTTCTTTGTGGCAATAAATGTTTATCGCATCAGCAATTTGTCGTTGATCCTTTTATCTTGTGGTTTGTGTTTCTATCCAACTGTCCGTTTCCCATTATAATTTAGTTTTCATGTTGTGTTTTTTCATAAAGTCACATTTACGGTATAGTTCACACGTTCAAAAACTGTGTCACGTCGGACAATAAAGTAATCAGCCATTTCCTTCCCAGGTGATACTTCCACAATCTAAGTTATTGTGATGAATTTAACCGAGACTCTTCGCGTCTCGGTTGAACATCTACGCTCCGAGCCGCAAGCCTCAGACGATATTATCGCCAATATTTTACAATAAGGTATATGTTCCAATAAGCCCCCCCCCCCCCTCCCCCCACCCATAGCTCGAACCCCACATCGTGAAATGAACAAGCCAACTTTTAACAATCACAATTTTAGTAAATAAATATGGAGTGTTCCCCATGACGTCACTGGACAAATAATCACTAATTCAGATGAAGGTCGAGGTCACTGCATCTTAGTTTAAATTGTAAAACGGTTTGTAATCAAGCAACATTTCATTCGGAACATCGTCTGCCGCACGTGCAAAAAATCTACAAAAATGAAGCGGTTTGCAGATTACTCCGTTGATGGAATAATTCAACCTCAAATATTTCGCGTGGTGACGTCAGACGGAACATGCTATTGGTGCTTTAAACATAGAAAAAACTATGCGAGCTCTCGTCCATTCAGAGGATAGGGACTTTTGTCTCGTTGGAACAAAAGTAATGTCTTTAGTTTGTGTCCCACCAAACTAACTTGATGCGTTGTACACGTTTTTACTAGTCTGAGTCCATGATTTAAAAGGGGAAACATAAAAGTCCCTGATTATAATTTTGCCCCGAACCAGGGGTGGGGGTGGGACGGGACTGGGTGGGCGGATAAAATGTGTGAACATATTTGGGAGTGGGTGGGTGGTCATGGGCTAAAAATTGTGCGTAAACAGTTAATGCATTTATAGCATTTTTTTTTCTTTGTTCACTGTAATTGCATGCTTTGTTACCCAAACAGTAACAAAATGTCACAAATTGACCATAAAAGCCCATGTAGAAGCATTTTAACAAAAGTTCCCCCCTTAATGTGAAAAATATTGGAGAATTTCCCCCAAAACTGGCTTGAGGATGGGGTGGATGTCCGATATTGAACGGAAAAAAATTGTCCAAACAAATTTTCTCCTAAAGTCGACTAAAATATCCATTCACAACATAATTCATCCATAGAGTTTTTTTCTATGAAACATTATATATAATACAGTAGAATCATCTTAATTGAATATCCATTTTGCCAGTGAAAATTATTCAGTTAACAGGAGTATACAATTAACAGGGATTTGGTCAGTTTCCTGTGTTCTGGAGGTAAACTGAGCATTTATTCTATTATATCTTGTTTGACAGAGCTCATAGAGTTCTGTCAAACAAGATATAATAGAATAAATACCTGTATTGGATGTAGTGAGGCCAAAAAGGTTGATAAATAAGGGGAATTTGGTGCGTGTCACAGTAATGTTTTCGATATATTACAATAATTTATATACAATTAACAGGAGTTTACTCTACAACCCATATGCAATTAACAGATCAAATTTGTACTGAAGGTATTGTAAATGATTTTGTGTTTGAAAATTATATTCAATTAACAGAGATATACAATTAAGAGGTATCCAGTTAAGTGGGCTCCACTGTTCTGTCTAATGAGTCATAATAGCTAGGTGGGATTGATTTTGAAAAAAGAAAAAAATATTAATTTTTATTTTAACAAAAACAAGTCTGATTTAACAAAAAAATAAAAAAGGTCTTTTTGATAGCTATGCCTGCAGATGTCACGATTTACAGAAAGTAACTGCATATCAGAGATAAAAATTAGGAACAGCTTATTTAAATTTGATTTAAAACCAAAGGTTTCCGGGGATAAGAATAATTGTGTTTCATTTGCAAGGTACACTCCAAGAAACTAGATTTGTAAGAATATTAAAATTTGTTATACGCTAACCTGTGAATAATCGCAAATTATTTAAAAGATATTTCTCTTTATCTATCGACTCGATAGATATCTAGAAATATTCCTCAGTAGCTTCCTAAATGTCGTCACGCTTCGGCGCAAGACGTCGCCTTGAAGGAACGATCAGCTGATCTTTATTATTGTTTTGAAACGTACGCATTGGGGGTCGAATTGGGTTGAATATTGTGCAATAAAATATCTCGTAGCATATAATAAAAAAGAAAAACTACTCTATTTTAGTCAGTGTTGGGAATTATCTCATGAGTGTGGACCTGAAAGATTTTTTTTTCGCGAGCGCTTGCGCGAGTGAAAAATAATACTTTCAGGTCAAAACGATGAACTTGTTCAGTAGCTTTCTAAATGACGTTACGCTTCGGCGCATGACGTCACATTGAACAGCAGTTTTTTTTTATTATTGTCGTGAAACTGTTTGCAGCCGAACTGGGCTGAATATTGATCATTCAAATATCACGTAGCATATAATAAAAAGAAAATCTACGCTGTTTTCGTGAATATCGGGAATTACCTCATGAGTGTGGACCTGAAAGTTTTATTTTTCACGAGCGCTTGCGTGTGTGAAAAATAATACTTTCAAGTCCACACGAATTGGATAATTCCCGATATTCATTAAAACAGCGGAAATATCCTGTATATTTATTTAGTTTATCTAATCTGGGTTGATTGTGGTTTTACGCCGCATTCAACAACTATGGCTATATGATGCCAATATCACGACATTATAAGTTAAGAAGATGAAGGAAGAGTTGGTGTTTAAGTGCAGAAGTCATGTTTATAAGGAATGATCGTTTGTTTCTATCTATTTTTTGAGTTATGAACCCCAAAATACAAAGGCCAAACATTGTGTAAATGGGCTAATGTAAATAATTAAACTTGGGGGGCAATAAATTTAAACACTCTCTACTTTGCGGAGTTGAAATAAAAACCAGGTCGCCTCATGCTTCCTAGTGATAAATGAATAAAAAGGCATAGTTTTAGAAAATTCTGTTTGAAATAACAAAACATTTCACTGAAACTTATTCTTGTGTCATTAAAAATTTTATTGACCAATGAATTGCGTAAGTTAAAAGGAACGTCACATGCCACGCCCGCATAAAACTCCAATCTCCTTTTCCACTTGACGGGAGGTGTTGTCATTCCAAGCAACACTGAGTAAAATTTAATTCTGATTTTGACCATTTCATGAGAAAATGAAAACACAGTTTGTAAATCTGGAGTTCGATATAAACCCAGATGACATGAAGTTGGTTGACCTTTGTCTCAGAAAGAGTTCATTCAGGTTATATGGAAATTGAAAGTTTTGTTCGCGTGAGTTTCGTTTGTGGAACGGCTATTGTTTACGTTTGATTTGGGTAAAAAGATGAACGTAGACGTTCATCTATTGCGTATAAAAAAATGAACCCGGAATAAAAAAGCATGACAAGGATATCATTGTTTATTAAATTTTATTTATACTATTTTTAATATGATGAGACAAATATTAACTTTTCATTTTGAAACAATATGAGCGTGCAGGGGTTCTTTTCATTCACACCATGCAACGTAATTTTTAAGATTGACATTGGGGCGTCGTTTAGGGCGGGCCTAAATGTGTTTTTTTCGGTCCATGGTGTTATGAAAAGTAAAAAAAAGAAATACTTCAGCCAATCATTTCGCCTGAAAAAGCATGAACAGAAAACAGGTTTAATTATAAAAAATGTATGAGAAGGGGTGGTCCCAAAAATGTCATGGAAAAAAATATGCAGGAAAGGGTGGGTGGGTGAGTGAAAAATCTGCAAAATAAAAATTTCCACCTGTGTTCACGCATTCCCCCACGCGAACTGCATTAAACTGTCATCACAAAGTAACCTGTTATCACAAAGACGGTCTTTTTTTGCGGCCAGATCGCAATTGTTTGTTGTGTTTTGTTTACTTAGTAATCTGTATGACTGTAGGTATGATGCGCATTGTTTCATCTGCATTATCCTTAAAACGCACGTGTAGTGGCTTTTCACCTAGACAATAAATTGCATCTGGAGGGAAATCCTAAAGAGTACAAGCAAAATCATGGCTGACAATTTCGTCATTGGAAGATATTTACAGGAAATTTCTAAATGTTAACGAAGTTGTATCATCGATGTGCGCGTCATTTCACAAACTTCAGGCTTTTTCCTGTTGAGTAGTATAAAAATACAGAAGTTGTTTTTTTATCATTTTCCTCAATCAGTTTGAACGTTTGATAATAATTCCCCGTTGAAAGCCATTAAAGAATAGGAAAACGGCGTTTTCACCATCTTTTGATGTTCTGTAATCTTTTTTTTCTGCTCATTATATCAACAGGTTGCGCATCGTGACATATAATACAGACACTCTCCCTTCACCCTTTTATTGTCACGCCCACTTTAGCCATATATGGAGGACCTCTATGTACGCCTGTTTGCGAGGAAGTTTAATAAGATTTATGACTTACTTGAAACTCTATCGTCTGATTAATTGTCGGAAAGGACTCTCTGGGCCCTTTCCAACAATTAATCAGATGATAGGTTTGATCTTCGAATACTAGAACGTCCAAATAATCATCACAAAGTTGATGCCAATAGTCGCTTTTGCCGGTGCAAGTGTTAAATTAATATAAAAGTCTTGGAGGTGTGATTTGCTAATTTTTTACCTGGGAAGAATAAAAAACTTGCAAATTACTGTAAATGGTGGATGTGATATTGATAGACATTCTTAATGACGGATTATCTGTGCAGTAGTTTCTTCTAATTGGCTTCCGATAAAGAGCCAAGTTTCCACTTGTAACTTTTAATAAATGAAAACAACAGACATCTCCAAGAGGCTTTATTTTCTGCTGATGTCATAAGTTTTTATCAACAATAACACCTTGGCTCGTTGGTCTTTTCGGGGTGTACAAATAACTTGAAATACCCAATTTATTTATTTATTTACTGGGTTTAACGACACTTTCGACAGCCAGGGTCACCTCGTGTCGGACACTTTTACGGGTGGAGGAATACAGAAACAGGCTTTTTACATTTTCCCCAGATCAGTTTGAACATTTGTCTATTGTTTTAACCCATTTTAAAAATAAGAAAGCGGTGTTTTCACCATCTTTTGATGTTCTGTAACTTCTTTCTGTTCATTACATCAGTCGTATGTATAATGACATATAATACGTGCATATGACATATAATACGGACATATGACATATAATATGTGCATATGACATATAATACGGACATATGGCATATAATACGTGCATATGACATATAATACGGACATATGGCATATAATACGTGCATATGACATATAATACGGACATATGACATATAATACGTGCATATGACATATAATACGGACATATGACATATAATACGTGCATATGACATATAATACGGACATATGACATATAATACGTGCATATGACATATAATACGGACATATGGCATATAATACGTGCATATGACATATAATACGGACATATGACATATAATACGGACATTTGACATATAATACGGACATATGGCATATAATACGGGCATAATACGGACATATGACATATAATACGGACATATGACATATAATACGGACATATGACATATAATACGGACATATGACATATAATACGTGCATATGACATATAATACGGACATATGACATATAATACGGACATATGGCATATAATACGGGCATAATACGGACATATGACATATAATACGGGCATATGACATATAATACGGGCATATGACATATAATACGGACATATGACATATAGTACGGGCATATGACATATAATACGGATATATGACATATAATACGGACGCTATCCTTTCCATTAACTCATTTGGCGCGACAGGCGACTAAAGTCGACAGACGGCAGGCTGCGTTTATGTTCTGCAGTAGTCATTTTAGCCAACTGTGTGTGTCCATTTCTAAGAGCTTTTAACCCTTTACCCAATGCAGAAGATATCAAAATTTATTATTTTAAATATCATTTTTATCAAAGTTTTCAAAAAATTTCAACAAAACCATATCATGTGACCCCTCGTTGGAACGAGCTCGACAAGCTCGTTCCAACGAGGGTCACATGATATGGTTTTGTTGAAATTGGTTGAAAAATAATATTTTTTCAACTGCAGAAGTTGCATAGTTCGCGGGCGGATGCGGTCGATTCGTTTGGTAAAGGGTTAAACAAAGATACGTATTCCTATATTTCATGCACCATTTATGTCCTATCCATGAACAAGGATATCGTCCCTTGAAAGTATAAAGGTGCCATTTAAATATATACAGAAAATAATTTGAAAGACTGTCAATGAGATCATTAGAACATCTTTTAAAATAATAACGCTTTAGTCTTACAACCTATATTTTCTGTAAAATTCCTGATGAATATTAGGCGCGAAGAATTCTGTTTCTCAGATTATTCCGCGCCAAAAGAGTTAATATAAACGTCTAGGAGGTAAAATTTGTCATATTTTCCTTGGAAGAATGAGAACTTTCAAATTACTATAAAAACACATTCGCACAATAAAGAGCCAAAGTGGTCAGTTACTAAGTTGCTTCTAATTAGCTTGCCATAAAAGCTAAGTTTCCTTTTATAACTTTTAATAAACGAAGACAACAGACAGCACCGAGAGCTGTCGGTTGTATTCGTTTGGTAAAGATAACAAAAGGAAACATCGGTTTATTTTTTATTGGTGACATTTGTGTTTTCTCAGCAATTGCATGCTTCTTAATTGGACCTTTCTCGCCAGTCTAATAACTTCAGGGGAGATAACTTTATCGAAAGTCGATTTTCATGACGCGATAAGTAGTATAGCTTGCACGTTTCATGCCATTATGGATGACCCCGGTGCAGGACCTCGGAAGTGACGTCATGTCACGTGACGCAGTGGCGCCATGTTTGGTTGTCATGGTAACCCGCGTGAGCGGCCGTCTTGAAACGTCATCGCCATAGTGATACGTTGTCCTAGTGCACAGCGCGTGTTGTTAGGGTGATACGTGTTTCCTTCGGCCATTTTGTATACTGGAGGCCGCCATCTTGGTTTCTATGGTAAACGTGGTTGCTATGTTACCCAAAGGCTTCTTATAGGACAGGGGTATGTTGGTATAGTATGTTCCTTTGTACAAGAGTAATTTCCCGTTTCGAAGAATTATCACAAACAATCCGACAATCTCCCCAAATCACCAAAAACAACTTTTATTTGATATGAAACTGCAGACTGGGCATGTAATAGTAGCACGTAGTGCTATACGCCGCGTTCGATTGAATCGGGGTATACTCCAATAGAGTAGAAGAGCTATCGTATGGAACAGCTTTGCTTATTATTACTATATTTAGCTTTTCTGGTCTGTTCTTGTGAGTTCTGACCCTAATTCGAGTACTCTTGTTCTTGTTTTCCAGATAATCCAATCAGTTCACTTTACTGCAGATAACTAACCAATCAGATTGCTTGATTTCCCATAATTTGTATGCAGGGTTATCTCCCTTGTGTATAACAAACGCCTATATTATTCCCAAAGCCAATAAGCTATCGAGCAGTTACTGAAGTTGTTGCTCGAACGACTCGAAGGCCATCGATCAAATGAACTTTATAGCAATTGCTCGATCGAGTGACTCGACATATTGCTCGAACGACTCGAAGCCCATCGAGCAAAATGAGCTTTAGAGGAGTTGCTCGATCGAGTGACTCCACATACTGCTCGAACGACTCGAATCCCATCGAGCAAATGAGATATAGAGCAATTGCTCGTTCGAGTGACTCGCACATACGATTCTTAGCCTCACGGAAACACTATCACCCTAACAACATGCGCTGCGCATGCGCACTAAGACCACGTATCATTATTGGGATGATGTCGCAAGATGGTCGCTCATGCGGGTTACCATGACAACCAAACATGGCGCCACTGAGTCACGTGACACGACGTCACTTCCGGGGTCATCCAAATATGGCATGAAAAGCCCGAGACATACTACTGCGATAAGTCAGGGGTGTTCATTCAATGATTCCCCGGGTCGAACCGGAATGTATAGTGGCTGAGAGATAACTCGTGTTTCTGGTGCGTTTTCTTATTTTGACCGTTTAACCAAGATCGTAAATCCTGGGATGGTGGGTGGGGGTGTTAGTGCTGTTACATTTCCTCCGCACCCCCTCCTAAAAATCTTGAGTTATTAGTTATCAGGACAGCCAACCGCCACACGGATAGGGGTTACAAGTTGAAGATGGTGGAGGAAGCCAGAGTACCCGGAGGGAGCCACCGAGCAGCGGCGAGTAATGTCAAACACCTCAACGTACTAGCTCCGCACAAGCAGGAATCATTGGTTGGAGGCAAGTGCTCCATCGAGTGCAGCACGCCTTAGTACACATCGCCAATGTACCTCCAGATGGTAGTGGATAACATTTGTCATGGCTAAAGGGCTCGACATATGATGTTCTGAAGTATATAAATCTTCTGTACTTGATATTCTAGGTAGCGCAGTGGCTCAGTAGGTAGAGGTGCAGGCTGCAAGCCGAGAGGTCCTCGGTTCGAATCCCACCTGCGGCAACGCGTTGTGTCCTTGGGCAAGACACTTCATCTCCATTGCCCGCGTGGGGGCACGGTGGCGTTGTGTACTAAAATGTACTGCACGTCGATGGTGCACTTGTCTTCAACCACTGCTAACACTGCGCTTGCGTGGAGTTAGTATATTGGAGAGCTGACAGTTGCTCGCCGTTGCTCGGTGGTTCTCTCCGGGTATTCCGGCTTCCTCCACCCGTAAAACTGTCGCGGTCATGATTAGCCATTGTGCATAAATAAGTGACCTTAAGCACCAATAAATAAATACTTGATATTCTATCATGGATCTTTCCCAATGAAAACGTTCTATTTTGTTACCCGATAAGGTGACTAGGCAACACTAGTAGTAGGAGAGCGATGAACCGTCCCCATTCAGCCTGAGGGGGAAGTGACGTCATCTCACGTGACCCAGTGATATCATGTTTGGTTATCATGGTAACCCACGTGAGCGGCCATCTTGTGAAGTCATCCCCATAGTGATTCATGATTTTAGTGCGCATGCACAGCGCGTGTTGTTAGGGTGATACGTGTTTCCGTCGGCCATTCTGTGTACAGGAAGCCGCCATCCTGGCTTCTTTGCTAGCACGTGGTTGCTATGTGACCTAAAACCTTCTTATAGGACAGGGGTATGTTCTCATGGTATGTTCCTTTGTACAAGAGTAATTTCCTGATTCATAGAATTACCACAAACAACCGACAAGTTGTACTATTTCGAATTCTTGCAGAATTCTCTGCTTCTATCTATCTATGCAATAGTTTTCGTCTACCCGGCCATGTTCGTTTGTCCTGGAATATACCCCAGTAGAGTAGAAGAGCCTATCCGCCGGGACAGCTTTCCGTATTGTTACTATATTTAGCTTTTCTGGTCTGTTCTTATTGGTTCTGACCCTATTCCTATGTACTCTTGTTGTTTCATTTATCTGGATCACCCAATCAGTTCACTTTCCTGGCGCTAACTAACCAGGCAGATTGCTTCATACCCCGTAATCTTTATGCAAGGTTATCTCACCTTATTACAACGAAGTCCTATACGATTCTCATCACTTCTATATCCAATGGCCACGTCCCATGGAATCCCTTTTTTGTGAAACGTCTCTGGTTATGGAATCCTGTTTTAGTCGTATGAGGCCATGAGGGCTATGAGAAATTCCCTCAATGAGGTCTAATTTACTATCCCTCTTAACCCCATTTCGACTGTGGCCATGGGGCCATGGGAAAATCCCTCAATGATGTCTAATTTATTATCCCTCTTAGCCTCATTTCGGTATTTGAGGATACCTATGGCCTGGTATTGTAGTATTTTAGGATACCTATCGAGGATACCTTCTGGAGAATCCCTTTTTAGTCGTATGAAGACTATGAGAAAATTCCTCAATGAGGTCTAATTTACTATCCCTCTTAACCTCATTTCGATTGAGGCCATGAGGGCCATGGGAAAATCCCTCAGTGAGGTATAATTTACTATCCCTCTTAGCCTCATCTCGTTATTTAACAGCCATATCCCATAAAATCCCATTTTTGGAAACCATAGGTCCTTGCCTTTTTAGTCGTATAAGTCCACGAGGGCTACGAGAAAAGCCCTCAATGAGGTCTAATTTACCATCCCTCTTAGCCTCATTTCGATTAAGGCCTTGAGAGCCATGAAAAAACTCCTCAATAAAGTCTAATTTATCAACCCTCTTAGCCTCATCTCGGTATTCAAGAATACCTGACATTGTATCAGTGGAGGATACCTTTTATAGGATACTTGTTGTAAAAACTTTACATCCGGGTACTTCATACTACATCCGGGTACTTCTGTTGGGATAGGTATAAAAAAGGGTGCAAGCTCGGCTTAAACCTCAGGTTCATTTTCATTCACACATCTGACTTCAGAACGTGAACACCTGGATAGCCATGGAATTACCAGACAGACTAGTGAAAGCCATTTCAGCTTTGGGCGTCTCATGCCCTATCTCCTGGACTATCCAAGAGATAGGCTTCAGCGTCCACCTGAAACTGGAGTTTGAAATTGAGAAAACCACAACACCAACCCCTTTGGGGGAGAGGTAGTACCTTTGGAGAGAGGATCCCCTCTCACACTGGTCCTCACCCGAAGGGGCACGGAGGCCCTGAAAAGAGAGAGCAGAAGAAAAAGAAGAAGAGTCCATCGACCAAGCGCAGGGACGCCCGGCGCTTAGAAGCCTTCCGGAATAGGAAGAAAGAGTTGAGTGAGGGGGTGGAGGTTCTGGAGGCAGCCTTAGTTCCCCTCCTAGTCCCACTGACACACCCATCCAACTGCCGGCCCCTGGGTCGATACAGTTGGATGAAGAACGTCTAGTGGGGACTGAGGAGGAACTGGAAGTTGCATTTTCACCACCTCCCACCTCTCACTCCCATCTTCCTTCACTACCGGATAGGCCAGGAGTGGAAATCACAACTGAACAGCCACCTCAGTCCGCGGAATTCAAAGGAACCAACCTAAAACTACAAAGAATGGTGCAGATGCCAGAGGAATCCAGGATCAAGACCGATAAATTTATAGAAGAATCCAGAGAAAAGACAGAAGGGTAACGGAAGAAATTAATGCTCGTAACTCACCACCACCACCAGCCAGTCACCACCTAAGCAAAAGAGCCGCAAAAAGCCCAAAAGGGGGTAAACCTTCTCCCTCCTTCCTTTTCCTCCTCTACCACGCCTCGACATCCTACAAAAACAAACAGCCAACAAGGATCGAAAGGGGCTTGTTCCCCAAACCATCCCTGCGCGCCTTCCTCGCGTGAAACCATTCCGTCCGCTTAAACCTCATTTGTGTCCTGACCGTGGTCGAGTGAAGACATGTTACCAGTACGGTGCAGATACTGTTCCAAGTTATTTTCGAGATCGGATAATGCCAGAAGACACCAGAAGAACCATCATCGGCTCCACTGCAGATATTGTACGAAGTTGTTTACCCGATCATTCAGTGCTCGAATTCAGTGAAGCAAAGCTGTTCCGGCTGATAGGCTCTTCTACTCTACTGGAGTATACTCCATGACAAACGAACATGGCCGGGAGAACGAAAACTATTGCATAGATAGATAGAAGCAGAGAATTCTGAAAGAATTCGAAATAGTACAACTTGTCGGGTTGTTTATGGTAATTCTACGAATCGGGAAATTACTCTTGTACAAAGGAACATACCCTCCAAACATGTCTTGTAACATAGCAACCACGTGCTACCACAGGAACCAAAATGGTATACAAAATGGACGACGCATCACCCTAACAACACACGCTGCGCATGCGCACTAACACCACGTATCACTATGGGGCTGACGTCACAAGATGGCCGTTCACACGGGTTACCATGACAACCAAACATGACATCACTGGGTCACGTGACAAGACGTCACTTCCCCCCTCCGCCGGCTCTCCCTCCGGCTGAATAGGGACGGTTCATCGCTCTCCCACTACTAACACTATTGGATAACCATTTCCGAACGAAAGATACACAAAGGGTTTCGAATATCTCACGTTTTATTTAAAAAAAGAACCTTAGCCCTTTACCCAACTCACAGGATAGCATTTTGTTTTATTTTAATTATTGTTTTTTTTAAATTTAAAAAAAGAATCGATAAAAACATATCATGTGACCTCTAATTGGAACGAGCTCGACGGGCTCGTTCCAAGGAGGTGTCACATGATATGGTTTTTCTTGAGGTTTGTTGGAAAATATTGTTTTCATCAACTGCTCACTTTGTGTATTATTCGGAGGGGTGCGACCCATTCGTTAGGTGAAGGAGATGTACAATAGAATAAATATGCTGTCATGAACATCTGCAATGAGGCTTTTTAAAGTTTTGTCATCCATCTCCGCAAAGGAAATAACCTTTACTGAAGTGTTTAGGAATAGCCCTCGCGAGTGTAACCACATTAGTATAGTCCTGCCCCCGCGTGTAGTGTTTCTTAGTCAAGGCCCCAGGGATAGTAGGCCTACACTGAATAGAATGTTCTATAGAATTAATTAATATCAATATCCTTATATTTAGGAGGTAATGAACTGAAAACTGACAGAAGAATGGACATAACCTAATTCATGTACAATGCAAACAGAAGATACATCCAGTACAGTATGTAGAGAATGGAACTTCAATAACGAATCCAGTATAGTTCAGTTTCCACCAAGAGAAGTCTTCCTCTAAACCTGACGTGACGGGAAAAAAAACAGGCAGCGTTATTCTAAACACGCGGTTGCTCACTGGTTACGACGGCGTTGAACTTCAATCCGAGAAGTCCGCGGTTCGATCCCCGCCAGGGGGTAACTGCGTTGCATGCTTGAGCTTGGCACTTAATCCCGATTTCCCACGTGGGGCTTTTATTTGAGTACATTTTTACTCTTACAGAGACTGAAGTACTGTGCTTCATGTTCACCTTTTACCCAACGTAACGGCCAAAACCGGCCAGCGCTATTCACAGAAATCACCAATTAAATTTTATTATTTTTTCATTTTGTGTCTCAAAAATATAGGTTATGGCCCCTCTTCGGAACGAGCTCTTCTAGCTCGTTCCAATGAGGGGCCATAACCTATGTTTTTGAGACAAAAAATGAAAAAATTAATTATTCAAGAATTTTTTTCAAGTGTCTGCGTTTCATGTTAGGTAAAGGGTTAAGCAAAATGCAGCCACAAATGCATTTTCTCATCATTTAAAACTCAATGATCAGTTCTTGACGCGATAATCTAATCTCTCGAAACGCTATCCTTTATTTCTTGGTATAAGTGTCCTTATAAAAATATTTAATTAGCATGTGCGAGTAGCAGGAGCTGTTGTGTGTTTTTTCTGTGCCAGCGTGTGTAGATATTTTTATTTACTTATTTAATGTTGTTTAAGGTCACATATTTCTGCACAATGGCTAATAATGACCACGACAGGTGGAGGAAGCCGGAGAGAACCACCGAGCAACGGCGAATAACTGTCAGCTCCCCAACATACTAACTCCACACAAGCAGGGTTTGCATTGGTTGAAGACAGGTGCACCATCGATGTGCAGTACTCCTTGGTACACATCGCCACCGTGCCCCCACGTGGGCAATGGGGGTGAAGTGTTTTGCCCAAGGACCACACGCGGTTGCCGCAGGGGGGGTTCGAACCGAGGACCTCTCGGCTTGCAGCTTGCACCTCTACCAGCTGATCCACCGCTTCCCTAGCGTGTGTAGGTAAAAGTGAATTGGGACATATTTCATGTTTTACTTTATCACCTTGTCGCAATTGGTAACTGTTTGTCTATCCTAGTGCAAAGTAATGCATCACGCCTTTGACCAGATGTGAGAACACCTGTACCTCATATACAACAACGCAGATCCGTAAATAAGTGTAGTTCATATTTTAAATCACTGGCTTGGCGTACAGGTGTATCATGATTGCCGCTGTCTAGTTCCAAAGTTATTACCTTGGTGGAGGCTTCACTGTGCAGGTGTTTTAGTGGTACGCGTAATGAAAAACAAACCAACAGTTTGCGTTACAGCGGTTAAGACGTGTACCATTGACGTGCAGTACACCTTAGTACACTACGTCATGGTGCCCCCCATGTAGGCAACCGATATAAAGTGTCTTGCCCAAGGACACAACGCGTGTCGTCCTGGACGGGGATCGAACTCGGGACCTCTAGCACAGAAGTCCAACAGTCTACCACTGAGCCACCGCGCCCCCATTTAAAACGCTAGCTTTCTCAAAATTATGTGAAAGGTTACAGAATATCCAGGTCTATGAGTGGAAGGTCAGTCGACACCAAAGACGCTCAGAAAATATGATATAGCTCGTTTTGTTGTCACGAAACCCAGAAACACACTGTAAAAAAATCCATGGAAAAGAAATTTCATCCAACCTTTCACCTAACATGAAAGGTAGACGATACTTGCAAGGCTAGAAATAAGCAATCTGTCATTTACAGAATGATGTCCCGAGGGGGTGAATTTTCTAATGTTATTCCATACAGTGGGCCAATGTTTCTTCTGGGTATCTCTTTCTGTTTAGGCTTGAGACCTGGATTCAGACTGTGGTTAACAGAGGGCAAATTTAGTGATGCTACCCTGCTGTGCGGGATAGCATTACCAAATTCACCCTCTGGGGACCTCATTCTGCAGGTGACAGTCTACTTATTTCCAGGCTTGGACACTAAGCCTTGCAAACAAAATTCTTCAATAACTGTTGTTTTCATTTTTTGCGTCAAAACATAGCTTATGACCCCCTTATTGGAACGGGCTCAACAAGCTCGTTCCAATGAGGTGTCATAAGCTATGTTTTTGAAACAAGAAAATGAAAAAATAATGAAAATTGAATGGTGATTTTTAGGAATAGCCCTGGGCGGTTTTGTCCGCTACGTTGGTTAAAGTGTTAAATATAACACTTTGTGTGTTCACTCTTATGTGTAGTTGTTAAATTTGATTTTTTAGTCTTGTCACGTTTCCTGCATAACTTCTGTGATCTCAGAACGTGAATGAACGCCAGTAATGTGATAAACATAGAAACAATCACGTGGTCTATGAACTGGGTAATGCTTCACTTGGGTGTACCCCGCGCTTTTCTGTTTGCCATGGAATCCAAAAATTAGCAGGATCGCGAAGTCTGTTATTTCCTGTAACTGTGCCTATATTTTGCATAAAACGTCAAAACGTGACTGACAGATAAGACATCCATTTAAATATTTATGGAAAATGAAAATATGTACATCCTTCTCTAAAGTGAAAATGATGCTCAATATTTAGTTGGTGTTTCCAAAGTCGTCAACTGGCGGGTTAAGAAGAAGATATTTATTTATTTATTTATTTATTTATTTATTTATTTATTTATTTATTTATTTATTTATTTATTTATTTGTGTTTAAGGTCATATATTTCTGCACAATAGCTAATCATGACCACAAGAAGATATGTAGTATTATGTACGTGCGGCACTGAAATGAAAGAGAGAAAAAAATGGTTGAAGAAAAACCTGATGGATGCCAAAACAAGTTATTCATGCTCTACAGCAAGCCCATCTTCTAGAATTATCTGAGTAAATTTCGAGGAGAAAGGTTCCCAGCACAAGTGGCATATGTTGTTATAATCATTGTGCCATATAATAAACAAGTTATTATAACAGTAAATCAATCTGGTTTGCCATGTTCCATTTCGTTGGCGAGATAATATTGGCCAGATTAAACACCACACCCTCGGCGTCCTGTTTGATCTAACTGATCTGGGGCCAATACTGTACAACTTTTACTGTTGTATTTTTCATAATTGTATTTTCTGTTTCTAGAAATAACTAATTTAAATGAACCATTAGCATTTTCAAAGATGTGGCAATTTGCCAGTTGGCAAATTGCCATATCTTTTGAAATGTTAATGACTCATTTCCGTCATTTATATTCACTTACAGAAAATACAGTTCGGGAAAATACAAATGTAAAGGTCGCGAACTTGTCTGAATACAACCAAATCAGCTGTTTTAAAAATCTGCATGTGTCAACGCGAATGATGTTTGTTTATTTGTTTATTAGGGTTCAACTAAACTTTCAACAATCAAGGTCACATCGTGCCGGGGCCGCAAATGGTGTAAACTGAGGTGTTCGTCCCTGTGTGGAGAACAGAATAAAAACAAATCACGACAGAAATATGATGAGGGGATAAAACCCTGAAAGTTTGGTTGAGAGGAACGTGATCCTGATCCACGAAGAACTGAGACTTATTGCATAGAAAGGTACCGTTTGTATTGCAAGAAGAATACACGAGAAACAACAGAAACATTATAGTGTCTCTGGTATCATCCAGTCACAACCTGGTCAGGAAAAATCGAACATAATTTACAATAGTAAAATCAGTCTCAGTGAAGCAACGCACCAAAACGCGGGTGAAAGATCCATGAGATGTATCAAAAAAGTGACCGTCAGTGGTGTATCTCAGAAACCGATACTTCGCCGAGAAGTCTAAGGACGTTCTGTGAAGGTTTCAGATCGACCGAAGAAATATAGGCTACCCACTAAAGCTGATATTTTACCCTAGGGTAAACGTTTTACAGGACGAAGCATTCAACTCTGTAAATCCTGATTTTGCAAGAGAGCACCATCCATGTTGCTACGTTCCAGAAGAAAATCTTAAGGTGCTATATAAGTAAGAGAAATTTGTTTACTTTGAAATTCCCATCTCTGATATTCCATCAATTTAAATTAAATATACAGAAATTATACATCAAAATGAAAGTAGTGATGTATAGAACACGACAAATATATTGAATCAACTCAGAGTTGAGAGCATTCGTACCAGAACTGACAATAAAATAATATTTCAGGCAAACAACTCGTGGCCAAATGTGCTTCAGATATCCAAGAACAAAGCTAGGGCATCGCAATTCTTCAAAACGCAGAGACAGGTCTGCGTGGGAGGGGAGGGGTGGTAAATTCTAAAACTGTCGGCATTGTTTACATTGTACAATACTTTCGACTTCCAATCAAGGTCAGCGGACGGAAAAAAGCATCGATATACAACGCCGTCTAAAAACAAATAATGAGAAAGATCGCCTTAATACAGTATACTATTTTTATATAGAGGATGCACTGTTGCCATATTTCATGCAAGGTATCATGACACCTGTTGAAATTTCACCGAGTTACGATTTTGTTTTTAGATGGAAATTCGTGGTATCGAGTGATTTGCACATGCCCGTCGAACATGGAATCCATCTTCAATAAAAAAAATACAGACAGTGTTGTCTTTTTTCCAAATGCAGTCCTATCGCTGAATTCTGAAGTGTTTTGAATACCTAGCTTTGTTTTGGGATATGTGAAGCACATTTGGCCACAAGTTGTTCTCCGGAAATATACTATTAAAAAAATAGAGGATATTTGATAAAAGTGCGATATATGAAGAAATATATTTTTATTTTCATCAAAAAGACGGTTGAGGCAGTGCACTGTGACATCTGGTGAATGATTTCAGCGATAGTTGGGTGTCTGACAAGCACAATACTCCTCGCCGAACGTCCAATATCAGCTTTACTGATGTTATTCCATTCTTCCTGCAGTGCAGCGGCGAGTTACTGGACATTGAAGGGGGCTGTTGGCGTTGTCGTAGGCGCCTGCCAAGCCTATCCCAGACGTGTTCGATTGGTGAAAGGTCTGGGCTTAGTGCTGGCCAATGCAGTATGGTGAGGTTCTACTCCTGGGGGAACTCTGTAGCGACATGGCCCTGTGTGCTCTTGTGTTGTCATCTTGGAAAATGAATCGACAGTCGTGACGTCGCGCAAATGGCACCACCTAACATGTTGTCACAGTAGTACTGCCCCGTGACACGCCCTGGGATGACAGGTAGTGCTGTTCTGCTTGTTATGGTTATGTCTTCCCACACCATAACCGATCCACCACCAAAACGACCGTGCTGCCTAACGGTTACGTCATGGTATCGTTCGTTACGCCGCCGCCACACTCTGTTTCGACTGTCGTGGAGAATGAACCTCGATTCGTCGAAAAACATGACGTTGCTCCAGCGACGATTGTCCTAGCGCTGTCGTGCTCCACACCAATTACGCCTTGCTGCGATCTGACGTTCAGTCAAATGTGGAATTATTCGAGGTCGTCGAGCGTACAAATTTCAGCTGTGTAGGCGATTTCGGATAGTCTAACCACTGACTCGCACATCTGCCGCTCGCTGCAGCTGCTGTCCAATTTCTGAGGCGCTTTGATGGCGGTTACTTAATGATGTGGTCCGGATGAAACAATCCTGGTTAGCAGTTGTTGCCCCTGGATGACCTGACCGACGTCTCTCATCAACATTGAATGTCTGACGGTAGCGTGACCACAACCTGCTAATCACCGAATGTGTAACGTTGAGAACTTGAGCCACTGCAGTCTGTCTGTTGTCAGCTTCCAGCATGCCAACAGCATGTAAACGTTCGTCACATGTCAGTCTTCGTATACCTCAACAGTTACGTTTCGACCAGAAACTATTGATGAACGAGTTTATACCAAGAAAAGAACGATGAGACCTCCGAAAAAACCCGTCCAGCACAAATGAAAATTTCAAAACGTATTCAGTTATTAATTTCAAACATTAACAGGGCGCTCGTGCGAAAAACCTGCACGAAGTTTTCGTGGGCCTGTGACATTGATGATCCATGCTAAACTTGGTGACATATTGATGTGCCCAATCATGCGTATCCAATACCATTTTCCGAAAATATCGACCTAAGTATGGATATCCCCTACTTTTTTTTAATAGTATATTATTTTATTATCAGTTCTGGTACGAATACGGTAGCAGACTTCCAGGAACAACTGGTGTCTGCTGTCAACTTTATGAGTTGATTACATATATTTTTCGTAACATATATTTTTTACCCCCAACCTTCATTTTGATGTGTAATTTGTGTATATTTAATTTGAATGTATGGAATATAAGAAGTGGGGAATTTCAAAGAAAACAAATTTTTCTTACTAAAATAGCACCTTAAGAATGGCTAATTGTTATCTTCTGATGGTTACATTTTAACTGGTCTATTGTTTGTAACATCTGAATAACCTTCCAATGAAATGAGGAGAATCAAGACATCAGTTTTTCGACTCTTCTTCCAGATGTAACAAAACTGTCGTCATTGCAAACAATAGTTTAATATGATATATTCGTAACACTGTGCTGCAGAAATACCGACATCTGCATCTTCTTAACTGCTCGGGTGCTAAATTGTTTTTGGTCATCAAAATTTGTCCATATGTCTTTGTCTTGTAACAGTTTATGAGACAGTGCCTGTGGACAGTCTCCCATAAACTGTAACAAGGCAAATCCAGACAGACTAAATAATTTTACTTCAGACATAATAGTTTAGTTTAGTTTAATAGTTTAATGCATTACGCCATAATGACAGTTGCACAATACAAACATAACCAATAAGAAGACATAATAAACATGATGTATAATATAAAGTACTAATGACTTTTTTCTTTAACAATGTGATCTCGCTTACAAAAAAAATGACCAGATCATGTTAGAAATAATATTAACCGATTTTCTATCACAGTGTTTCAAAATATAATAGTATTTCGCCAAATAATTTAATTGTTTAAATTATTTGTTTTCTTTTATAATTTCTTCGAACCCCGTTTCCCTAATTTCGACATATGCCTCACAATCCATAACAAAATGTTTTTCGCTCTCTATTTCACCGGTATCGCACACCTGGCGTCTCCTATCAAAAAGGGACGTTGGAGGTTTGTTTATGTCTACCCTTTTCTATTTCTAAATTATGTTTACTAATCCTAAGTCTAGTAAACACTTCACGGACCTGTCGAGATCCGGTGATTTTCAGATAAGGTTCAAGCTTGTATTCGTTTTTAGCTAATCGATACGTTCGTAACTTATTACTGTCTTTCATTTTGTCATCATTAATAATATCTTTCGTAAATCTTTCTCTATGCTGAGATTCTAGTACATCTTTCAGGCATTTTCCATTACTATTAGTTAACATATTAGTATCGGAAATCCTGATATTATAACGAGATATCTGAGTTAGCCAAATTTTCGGAAGTTTACATTTGAGCGACTCAAAATATATCCAAAGAAAATGAAGCTTTTAAGTTGTGGCATCAACACTCAGAACAAAGCCCAAATATGGGCTTCCAACACTCCACCAGTTAATATACGCTTTACGGCACTTGTTTACAGTGCTGAATGGTGTTCTAGTTTTTACGAACGAGACTAGCACATTTTTCTGTAAAATTATTCACGATGGGTTTGGGATGTGGAATCCCCCCCCCCCCCCCCCCGGTCAAATATCTAACGCCAAGGGTGATAGTTACCCGTCCCGCACCCAAAGATGATAATAATACACTTTTGAAAAAGCGCTGGGTGCCGTTCTTAATCCAGAGCTCCAGATAAAGTTAGGGTATAAAGGCTAGTTACATATAGAATAAATAGGTATTAGTGACGGTAATCAGATTTAAACCACGAGTAGGATAAGAGTTTTAACCACTTGGCTTGCCGGTCCTAGTACCTATTTGTTTTATTTATACCATGCTCTTAATAAATAATCGACCTTGTCACTTCGCAAACACACGAGTTTGTTTTGTTTATACATCTGCTCCGGTGTGCAGTACTGCCGGCTGTAAGTGAATGCTTTGATAGGCAGCCAGACACATCGTCAAAGTTGATTGAATTTACCTAGCTTTTCAGACAAATTATTATTAAAATTCTTAAATTTTATGTTAAATATTTAATTGTTGGTATTTTGAACTCAATAATCCATTTACACGTAGTAGATAGTACCGCAAAATGTAGTATGTTTGAATGAAACATCGCGAAGTGGGAATGTATCGAAGATGGCAAATTGCGTCATGCCAAAGGTCAATTTGAATGAACTCCCAACTGTTGGTGTAAAAATTTTTAACCGCAGTAGAAGCTATACACCGGTAGTGGGGTTAAAAGCTAAAAATTAACACACAGGCTTTTCATAGGTAGTAACACAGGCGAGCATGGTATAAAGGCTAGTTAGTCTGTGTGAAACACACAGACTATTGTTTTTGTATGATTTCTTCTTCTTCTTCTTCTTCTTCTTCTTCTTCTTCTTCTTCTTCCTCTCCTGTCTGCTGTGCGCTTCCTTGTCCGTCCGATACCTCGAAAAAGAATCTTCCTATCTCGCAAATTTTGGGCATACGGATAGACAGTTACAAGTTCTCGGCCACCTATGTTTCTCAGATTCCTGGAGCTTTAGGGGTGTCCGTAGGGATGTTTTGAAAGTGGGTCACGCCCATATCTCAGGCATGGTATGATGTATAAGCCTGGGACCAACATCGATTGAGTCGAAACTCGATGGAGATTCAAAATATGGGTTAAGGTCACTGAGGTCACCCAGGGGTCATTAAGTGCATATTTCAGAATTGCTAGAAATCACATGTTTTGACTCCATAATGCATTCCCGAAGTTCATACATGCATTTTTACACGATAAAAAAGTGAGCGTGGCCAAAATTTTGAAAGTGGTCACTCTCATATCTCAAGCATGGTATGATGTATGGACCTGAGATCAACATCAAATGAGTTGACACTCGAAGGAGGTTCAAAATCTCACTGAGATCACCCAGGGGTCAATGAGTGCATTTTCTAGAATTGCTGGAAATCACATTTTCTTACCCCTGCTGGTTTCCATTGACCGAAAGCCTTTGAATGCTGTGCACATATATGCCTTTTCTGATTTCTAAGAAAAACTGTTCGATTCCTGTATGATTATCTGTAAAACCTGTTAAGGAAAATCCATTTCTGATTTGTTTAGGAATATTTTACTCTCGAAAATAAGCCTCCATAAATTGTCTTTCTGTATAGTTTTTTCCTGATATTTTAACCCTTTTCAAACAGATCTGAATGTACTGGATGTAGTAAATTCTGTTTTTCTAATAACACATTTTTGTCTATGTGTATTTTACCTCGTTGAGTCTGTTTCTTTGGAAACAGATTCAACGAGGTAAAATACACAAAGACAACACATTTTATATTTTATATTTATATGCTGCTAAATATATATTATTTATTTATTGGTGTTTAAGGTCACATACTTATGCAAAGTGACTAATCGTGACCGCGACAGTTTTACGGGTAGAGGAAGCCGGAGTATCCGGATAGAACCACCGAGCATCGACGAGCAACTGTCAGCTTCTCAACATTCTAACTCTGTTCAAACTCCGCTCAAGCAGGGTTACAGCGGTTGAAGACATGTGCACCATCGACGTGCAGTATGCCTTAGCACACGGCGTCATCGCGCAACATGTAAGCAACTGGGATAAAGTACCTTGCCCAAGGACACAATGGGGGTCGTACCAGACGGGGATCGAACTCGGGACATACATGTACTGCTAAATAATAATCTAATAGTAATCTGCACATTGCAGTGTGACGTCATATATGCTATTTTCACCACAAGTGCTTGGCACAATCTGAGCAGTATAAAATATAAAAATGATATTTGATAGTATTTTCTTGATCCATTCTGTTACATCTTGACTTGTGTTGAGCAGAAATAGACTTTTCACATATGTTGTAACAGAACCCTTTCAGACTGGTATAATTTAATTTTCTTTAATGCTATCCGATTTAATTGGATATGATTGTTCGAGATGAGTTTTTCAAAACTCGATAATTGTTTTTCCTATTGTATAAATATTTTTGCTCGTTCCCGCCCATTTATCAAATAAAACAATGTGAGCGTCAGTTCGATAGGCCTAGTCCCGTGGGTTTGTTCACACTAGTTTTCCTGCTGAGTTTGCCACACCGCGTCTATTAGCCAATGGTGAAACAAATAAAACTAAAAGTTGTTTTATTTATGTATTGCTGTTTAACCCTTTGCTTAACAAGAAAAGCAGATAACACTTGCAAATAAAATTCTTGAAGCACTAATATTTTTTTATTTTTTGCGTCAAAAACATAGCTTATGACCCCTTATTGGAACGAGCTCGTTCCAATGAGGGGTCATAAGATATGTTTTTGTGACAAAAAATGAAAAAGTAATAAAAATTGAATGGTGAATTTTGTGAATAGCGCTGGCCGGTTTTGGCCGTTACGTTGGGTAAAGGGTTAAGGTCACATATTTCTGCACAATGGCTAACCTTGACCGCAACATGGGGATAAAGTCAGGTTTTTTCAACCGTTTATGCCCATGTCACCCATTTTAGAGGACTTCCATCCCAAGCGTTGCCAGCTGGGCCCTATTTTACCAGTGAAACGGAGCTGCTTACTGCAATAAACAAGCACTGCTGTACTTCTCGGGGTTCCCACGGGGGACAAAGTTGATACTATTGCAATGATATAAATGGCGGAGACGTACAAGCAACCATGAAATTAAATTATAACAACTGAAATGAATTATCTGTCGCTTTATCGGTGTATGGATGTGGGGATGGGCGAGCGTAGCATTTCATACAAAACCTATCACGCCCATAATCACACACCGAAAGCGGCAGCTGCAGAAAATTTATGTCAATTCCAATATGCATGAATTTTTGTATGATGAAAAATAAAATGACGAACAATAAACGCAAAATAAGGAGCTGTAATTATTCACTCCTACGGCAATTTAGAGCTGTAAGATTAAAATGTTACTGCACACCTTACAAATTCAAAATGGAATCGCCCATTTCACCAAAAACAATATTATATGAGACAATATCACCCCTTTGACATTGCTGAAAGGGTTGATGCGTTTTTTTTTAAATCGAAAGCGTATTCGTACGCCTCAAAAGTATTTTCATTGATTGTTGGTATAAAATCAAAAAGTTTTAACTGCTGTCCGAGTCAAATGTGGAACTCTGTTAGAATGAAACCATAAAACTGGCATAGACATATAGTATACACAATCTCTCTATGTTATAGTCTCCAAGCTAAATGTAGACATCTGTTATATTATTCCGAGGTTATTTACGTATTTGGGTTTAATGACTCTTTCGATTGCCACGACGATATCGTGTCGGCCAATTTCCATGTGTAGGATGTCGGTGTATACAGGGAGGTCCACAGAGCAGCGGGAGTAACTGTTGGACACTTTCCAACTTACTTCTAACCCCTCACAAACAGTGTTAGCATTGGTTGAAGGCATGTGCACCATCAATGCGTAGTTCACCCGAGTACACCGTGGCATCGAGCTCCCATTTAAGGCTATATCTTTTCATCGCAGTGTACTTTGTATGAATATATTCTATGGAAGTTAGAAAATGCGAATTGTACAGCCAAAGATTATAGACCAATAACTTCTGAATTTGTAAAGCTTACAAGACGAAGCTGGGATCTGCATGCATTTATGTTGGGAAATATTGTAGTTCTCCCATACCTTATACAAGGCTTCTGAACTTGAATAAGTTGTCATTTCAATGGGTTTCCACGACATTTTATGTATTTATTTATTGGAGTTTAATGACACTTTCGACAGCCAGGGTCACCTCGTGTCGGAACCTTTCATGTATATTTTCAAGGTTTTCAAAGGGCTTGATGTAAGAAATTCAAGGATTTTCAAGGATGTTGAGGGGTAAAAACAAGGGGCTTCTTTTCAAGAGCTACACGTACTTACATAAACTTGTAAGCATGGATGGATCCCGAGTATTTTTTGTAACTCATTTTTATAATCTCCAGGGGATACGGTATTAACCACCATAACACATGGACATTCACTACCAGGGGAAGTAGATGCCTATGTGTTATCGCCGATAATGCCGTACCCCACCCATATAGCTATAGCGGTTACGAAGAAGAAACCCCCGGAGCGCCAAGAGGACTTCTGACAAACGGGGGATACCACTTCTCTAGTTCTTCCCCAATTCGCCGCTCTGCGTGTCGGGGGATTCTTCGTATGATTCAAGAGTGGCGCTCCGCACTCCCAAACTCAGAATCCTGGATCCACCAGAAGTTAGCTGAGGGGCTTTGTACTCAATCTTTTCCATTTTAATTGGTGTTTAAGGTCACTTTCAGCATCTTTGGTTAGTCACAGGCGTTGGTTCTGGGTCCCATTTTACCATTATTTGTTTATTTACCTATTGGCGTTTACAGTCACATGTTTCTGCACAATGACTAATCGTGACCGCAACGTGGATATACAGTTAAGTCCAGTCAATCGTTAATACCCATATTGCCCATTTTAGAGGACTTCCACCACAAGCACTGGTTACCGGGTCCTATTTTAACAGTAAAACAGAGCTTATTTGCCACAGAAAACAAGCCGTGTTTCACATTCCGGACTTTTAACAGTAAAACAGAACTAGTTTATCACAATAAACAAGAACTGCTCCACCTTTCGGGGTAACCACGGGGGATTTTTGGGGAAACTGAAGAGTTTTCGGTCGTAGAATATTTTACTTGGACATTAACGAGGTCGACTAATTCGCATAGTCCTCTGTATACTCCTCAATACTGATACCACGACAAAGATGGTTTTTGGGCTCGATACCTCCCCCCCCCACCCCCCCCCCCCCCCACCCCCATCAAGTGAAACGTCAGCAGCTTAGCTAGTTGCTTTTAGTTCCGACGAATAAACCTTTTATGATTTCGTGTGACTCCATTAAAAACGCAGAAACGATGTTTAACCCTTTCAACACTGGCGGTCTGGAGGGTACATTTCAGTCAATACTGTCAACGGCGAAATGGGCGAAGCCATCCTGGTTTGTTGAGAGGTTCGGTAATAATTTAATCCAACAGCTCGGGGAGCGCGGTGGCTCAGTAGTAGGCTGTTGGACTTCTATGCTAGAGGTCTCGAGTTCGATCCCCGTCCGGGGCGACCCGCGCTGTGTCCTTGGGCAAGGCACTTTATCCCGGTTGCCTACATGGGGGCACGATGACGCCGTGTACTAAGGCGCACTGCACGCCGATGGTGCGCATGTCTTCAACCAATCTAACCCTGCCTGTGCCGCGGTGCAGAGTTCAGAGTTACGATGTTGGAGAGCTGACAGCTGCTCGTCGTTGCTCGGTGGTTCTCTCCGGGTACTCCGGTTTCTTCCACCCGTAAAACTGTAACCGACATGATATGACCCTGGCCGTTAAAGTGTCGTTAAACCCTAATAAATAAATAAATAAATCTATAAATGTATATGAAATGTATATGAAAATGACCTTCCAGACAATTTTCATGCAAATGTATAGAAAATAACATATCAGCATTTTGATAGTAAAATGGCTGAAATTAGTAAATAAGCTGAACTCTCTCGTCCTTGCTTTTAACAAAGCAATTAGAGGAATTATAGGGAGCTCTCTTTGTTTCTTGGGTCACTCTGGCATCTTTTATCCCGTTTTGGATCATATAATAAATACATATTATCTATGGGTAGCAGAGCCTTTTTTGGAGAGGAGCGGGGTGGGCGGTCAGAGGCAAGCATAACTAGAGTGGACATAGGTGGGGTGAACAAGAGTGAGGGGGACAGCATAAGTTTACCAAGACTAGCGCCAGAAAACAATGGGCCCAGTAGGCGGAAGCCAATGAACCTTGGTACCCAGAAAGTGGGTTATAGTAACATCCAGGGTCTCCACCGGAAAGTAAGTGAAATTGCTACATTGATCGAGGCAGAGAAGTTTGATGTCATGGGCTTAGCGAGACGTGGGTAAGACACGAGGAACGGGTAGACCAAGTAAGCGGGTGTGTGTGGATAGGTGTAGTGCGAACGGAAGGCCAGAAAAAGGGGGAGGGGAAGGCATGTACATTAAAGAGGATTTAAAACCGTCGCTGATCACAGATCTGGAAGATATCATCACCTCGGCCGAGGTGTCAAAAGAAATTGGATGGGTAAAGATCAGTCTGAGATACAAAAGTATTGCCCTTGGGATTGTGTACTGTGCGGTGGAGGGAAGTAAACCCGAGTGGAATGACTCGATATACTCAACACTAAGGTCCAATATCACTGAACTAGAAAACAGGGGGCTCGGTATAATTCTGACTTTAATGGACACATAGGTGATAAAGAAGAAGGCATAGAGGGTGGGACAAGAAAGCCAACAGGAATGGAAGGAAGCTGTTGAACTTCACAAATGAGCTCGGTCTAAAGATTCTGAACAGGGACGCTAGATGTAAGGGAAAATGGACCTGGGAGAGAAACGACCGAAAATCAATAATTGACTACATTCTCTCAGATATGAATTTATGGAGGGAGGCGATAGGGGTAGAAGTGGATGATGAGGGCAAAATGGAGTTGGATAGTGATCACAACTTGATTACAGTGACGATGAGGGCCAAAACATAGAGAAAAGGAAAGGAAGCTTCAAGGAGGTTTGGGAACTCAAAAAGGATGCCGACTGGGCGAAGTTCGAATAAAAACTGAAATCCAAGCTTGCAGCCGTACACAAGGGGGGGGGGGGGGGGGGGCAGTGTCCAGAAGATGGCCCACGCCATAGTTGAGAGCCTAGTGGAGGCAGGGAAGGAAAGTGTAGGAAAGATTAGGGTGCCAACACGGGAACTTGGGTACAGAGTGAACGAAGAACTGAATAGGGCCATAAAGGTTAGATAAGCTAAATGTGCTGCATACAGGAGAAGTAGAAAACTTAAGGGGATGGAAAGCAATGAGGCCATGGTAGCAAAGGAAGAATACCAACAAGCACGAAATAAAGTAAACAAGATTAAAGACGACAACAGGAGAGTGCGAAATAGCAGTCTTATTAGGACGATAAGAACGACAGGGGGGTCGAGTTCGAGCGTATTTTGGAAATGGGTGAACAAACGTAACAAAGGGAATAACCCACGAGCATTAAAGTAGATGGCAGACTTACAGAAGAGCGAGATCAAATCGCATTAGAACTAGTCAAGCACTGGGAAAAGGTAAACAATAAGCGATGGGGCATGGGGAGCCCACCAGAGTGTCCAAACCAGGTCGAGGAAAATCTATTGGACTTCGTGTGCAGCGAAATCAAAACTGAGGAGGTGCGAAGGGTGATTTCAAAATTGAGGAATGGAAAAGCGGGAGGGGTGGACGAAATTCCTAACGAGTTTATCAAAAAAGGGGGAGAGGAACTCTTGGAAAGCCTAACTGCCCTATTCAATTTAGCCACAGAAAAACAAGAGGTCCCAAATGAGTGGAGGGAAAGTAAAGTGATATTTATTCACAAAAAGGGGTAAAAAGTCGTCTTGGATAACTATCGAGGGATCTCTGTCAGCAGCAACATTGGAAAAGTCTTTTGTAAAGTCCTGTATGGGAGATTAGAGGAGGTGATTGAAGAGAAGGGTTTTTTGGGAGAAATCCAGAATGGCTTCAGGAAGGGAAGGAGAGTCACTGACCATCTTTTCACGCTATCCCAAATGATAGAAACTGCGAAACCAAAAAAGAAAAAGATGTTCATGGCCTTTTGGATGTTAAAAAGGCATACGATAGAGTATGGAGGGAGGGTATGTGGCGCAAGCTGGAGGCTCTGGGCTTGGGGGTGGGGCGAGTTTGTTGGTATTATGAAAGCATTATATAAAGACGTACAGAGTGAACATAGCTTGGGAAACAATACAACAAAACGTGTGCCTATGGAGATAGGCCTAAAACAGGGGATCAAAAGTTTAGGAGATGAACTCCTGCATAGCGACGAGGGGGTTGCAGTTGGTGACTTGAAGATCTCAGGGCTATTTTTTGCAGACGATATGGTGCTAGTGTCAGAAAGCGAAGAGGGGCTAGCGAAGATGCTGGGAATTGTTGGGAAATATGGGAGCAAATGGAGACTCGAACTTAATGAAAGTAAGAGCAAAGTTATACCCGTGGGCCGTAAAGTGGACCCCACTCGAAGGTGGAGAGTGGGGGAGTTCTGCATTCCGGAAGGTAGCAGTAGACTTCTTAGTGTAGGAGAGACTAGTGACTATGAGTACCTGTGGGTAAATATAAACATCACAGGAAGAGGCATCTACCGAAACCACACAAATAAATTGATTCTGAAGGGGAAGCGAATCCTTAATCAAATGAAACTTATAGGGAGAAACAGTTTCAATAAGGTTTTCGTGGGGAAACCATTTGGGAAATGGTGGGTCTGCCAAGTATAACATACGGTACGGACGTTGTACCCCTAAACCAGACAGCTGTTAAGAGCTTGGAAATCCTGCAGAACGATGCAGGCCGATGGATAACAGGCTCGAGTAATGCCGCAGCGCTAGAAGCAATCAGGGGTGAGCTTGGGTGGATGACGATCAAGGACAGGATAGACCTATTGAAACTCGGTTATCTTAATTATTTGGTAAATCTCCCCGATAGCCGATTGTGTAAAGTAATGTTCCTGAGAACTTTCAACTCAAATATCAAGACGGGGTGGTTGGTCCAAGTGAGGGAGCTAGTAGAAAACTACTCATTGGAGATCTCGGACCTTGACGTTGGGGCAAACCGGGGCAAAAAGATCGTCAGAGAAAGGGTCATGGAGGATTGTAACCGTAATTGGCGAGAGGGGGTCAAATCAAAGAGATCTTTGGGTGGCCTGCGTGATAGAGAGAAGCCTGGTTTTGAAGAGTACCTTGATGGCACCTTTGGGGGTCACTGTTGTTCAAGCTGAGGTCGCGGTCCCTGGAGCGGAGGGGAAAAATTGGGAAAAACAGTGAAAAGGAGTGCCAGATGTGTAACGTGGGCGTGGTGGAGACCCTGAGAACACTTTCTTATAGAATGCCCAAAATACCAGTCTAAAAGAACAAGATTCACGGGGAGTATAATGGAGAAGTGGGATGGGAGAATGAAGGACATGTGGTTAGGGGAGCGACTCAAAGGAGAGGGTTAATATACTAATCGGAGAGATTGGGAAGAATGGGGCAAGGGATGTCATCAAGCAGTTCATCTCCGACTGTTGGGAGGAGAGAAGAAGCGCGGGAATAGGGAGGCAGTTGGTAGAACATGGGTAATCGAGGCCTTCTCATACGAGAACCGCGACAAATCAGCGGCCGGCCGAAGTGTTATTATTATCATAACAGTGTGCTGATACGTGTCGTAGTATCACGTCGAGTTGAGTTGGCCAGATTGTCGGATCCGACAATCTGGTCACCTCAACGAGACGTGATACTACGACACGGATCAACACACTGTTATGATGATAGGTTTATTATATGACTGACACCCTAACAGTAACTTAATTTGCTTACCTCGATTTACTTATTGCCTTGAAAGCCGAACATAAAAACAGCAGACGAAACTTTGTAAACAACAGCGACGGCTTCCCTAGTCACGAAGTTTATTTTTAACGGATAAATAGTCCGACGTTATTCATACGGAAATTCTTGGCAATTTCCGTAGGTGTGTGATATGGAGTTTTAATCCGGAAAAATCCCACCTGGTGTGATCCGACAGTTTGGATAAAATCGTCTAACAGTAGTGGTATTTAGGGTAAAAATATTATAGTCATATAATAAATATAATCTTTAAATCGCACCAGATGATAGTAAAATTTACTAAACTCGTTCAGCAAATACTGTCTATACCTCGCCCAAGGCTATGCTGTGTCCAGACGTAATTTACTGAACTAGTTCCTTAAATGTTAGTATAAAGATGGGACTCGTCCTGTATTAATAACACGGGGTTCCGTTCAGTATGGCAAAATAATCAAAACAATATTACGTGTTGACAGTTTAATAAATTGTCATAATGTCTGGTTTTCTGCTGATGACATTAATAAATAAACCATATATACAATATGATGTATAAAGAACACAGATATAAAAAAGTAATGTATAAATTGGATCGAAAAATACATAAATCTTATTTCAGTGCAAGATGCAAAAAACTATTTAATTTTGACAAAGAGAATCCAGCCAATATCAACCTTCAGTCTTATTCATCTTCAAAATGCAATCAAGCAAGCTATCGCGACACGGACATTTCATTTTTACAGCCTTACTTTAGACTAAAACATATTCATTAACTGGTAGAGAGCTGGACGCCCATATTTGGGCTTTATTCCTTAGTGAATGTATCACTGCTAAAAGCATCATACTCTAAGTGAGCTTCATAGCGTGTATTGATTTGCCAGGTTATAATTTATGGGAGAGTACTATAGGCACTCTCTCATAAATTATAACAAGAGGGGCAACGCAAAGCGTGTGCGAATGCCCCCGATCGGCCAAAATTTTTCTGTTTTCTAAGTCGAAAGAGTGAAAAAGGGACATAACTCTGGAAAAAATGTGTGGAAGAAACTCACGCTACCACGGCACCAAAATTATTCAAATCGGAGTATGTTGGAATGGGGGAATGGACGGACGAACAGACGGAAGGACGAACAGACGGAAGGACGAACAGACGGAAGGATGAACAGACGGAAGGACGGACGGAGGTCTCCACCAGATAGCCCTTCGACTTCTCATGTTGAGGGCATAAGTCAAAAATACATGGACTAATTTTGATTAGCAAAAATAATTTAGGACTCTTCCAGTTAAAACTTGGGAATGTTGGGAATGTGAATTAAATAATGGAATGCAGTGTTTGGTGGAAAGGATATTTTATATTAGATATTAAAATTATTTCACAGAAACTGGCTGGCAGTTTTTATTCCAATTCAGTCGATAACGTGTTGCAAATCGTCAGCCCAACGTGGGCCCCATACCACAATACCCTGGGGCTACTAACCGCGGCTCTCTCATTTTATCTTCACTGTTAATACTAGTTTATGCCATTAACCGTTAACCGCATGAAACGGCTATTCCCATCTCACGAATCATTTTTATGCATAATGACGATTTGTATTATTTTTTTCAATTTTTCTCTCAAAACATAGAATATGACGGAGATCGTTCCAGTGTGAGGTCATAACCTATGTTTGAGGCAAAAAATCAAAAAGTTTTAGTTATTCAATATTTTTGGGAATGTGTCGTCTGCTCGACGTTTTAAGTAAACTTTTAATAAACAGAATGAAAACTCTCAGTATATATTTATTTATTGGTGTATAAGGTCACATATATTTGCACAATGGCTAATCATGACCACAACATGAGTATCAACTCAAGACAAGGGGTGAGCGAAAATAGGCCATGTTGCCCGTTTCAGAGAGGGTTTGCACCTCCCAAGCAATGGTGACTGGGTCCTATTTTACCAGTAAAACAGAGCCTGTTTACCACAGCGAACAGACACTGCTTCACCCCCCCCCCCCCCGGGGTTCCCGCGGGGAGAAAACTCTCAGTGTTGGATTTCCAAGAAACAATGTCAGAAGTTAATATTATTGATTAAAAAATCAGAGCGAATTGTTTCGGCAGTTATTCAACCTTTTCCGCTCATAACAAAACCACCATGTTATTATTATTTATTATTTACTGTTTTACTTCCCGAGGCTTCCATTGGGAACTACACTTATATTCTATAAATATGATAAGAAAATTAAATGGCATGCCTCAGATCAGCGATCATTTAAAAAATATTCTCTGGTGTACATGTCTGGGCTAGGGTGCAATTGGCTCCCTGTTTTATGGCAAGATCCTCTCAGCGTGAGGTGGAGGAACATTCTGTCTGTAACTGTATGTATTTTTATGCATAAGTATGAAACAAGTAACAGTACGATACATGCTTTCATTAGAAGAGTTCAAGTAAAGCTGGGCACCAAGTACCCTGTTTCTGACATTTCCAAGTGTGAATGCCAATAGTGATAGTGAAATTTAGACAAGTAGCATTTCAGATTTTTTGTAGCCTGGGGTACTTGGCCCTTATAGTTAAACAAGTGGTCAAAACGTCACCAACGCACGGTTCAATAAGTTTAAAATCATTATGAGACATGCTGGCAATCTTCTCCCGTGGTACGGTCTCTTTTGACCGATACAGACCACTGCAGGGAGTTCGAATGCAGTACTGGTAGCAGGAAAGGGATCGTGGGGCATGTTTCCGTGAGTTCAAAGCACTAAGGGTGTGTGATCCTAACGTTGCTTCACTGAACAGTGCAAACAGGGTAACTGCGTGATTAAAACGAGTCAGTAATAAAGTGCAAGTACAGTGACAGTAGAATCTACAAAAATGCAAAACTTCATCTGTTACTACACTTGACTTAAAATTAAATTGTCTTGGTTTTTAAGTTTGTTTTTATTTATTTTGAAACATGAATAAAAATTCTGTATACATTTCATTTACAAGAAGGAGACAGGGATTTCTAAAATCATTCTACTAAATGCAATGTTAGGAGACCAAGAAAATGAGAAAATGTGTTAAGGGAGGTAACCGAATGTAGAAACAACACTTCAACTTTGGCATTCGATCAGAAAGGACAAATTCAAGGCTCATTTGTAAATCAAAACAACTGAATAAGATCAGGTAATGTTTTGGAAGATGAAAAGGGATAGATTAAAAGGTGAACTTGTGTTAAGAGACAGTTTATGCGAAAAGCCAAAAATAATCGGGGTGTCTGTAAAAGAAATTAAGATAACGGCTTAATTGGATTTTAATTCAAATGCAGAATTTGAAACAATGTTAGCACCAGCGAAATAGTCGAGTCATATAATCATTTCATTCATTTTAACCCACTGCACGCTGATGACAAAATGGCAACGTTTTCAAATATTTGCCATAATGTAGTTTAGTTTGATATTTAACCAAACATACCTTGTTTGACAGAGCTCATTGAGCTCTGTCAAACAAGATATAATTGGTTAGATTCCTAGTTAAAAAAGAAAAAAACATAGTGATTGGAGAAAATCTGTTGCACTACCAGAGTGCTTGGGGTTAAATAACGCGTTAGTTGACAACAGAGCTTCAAATGTTAAGACTGTGTTCTATATGGTACATTGAATTCCCTTTGAAGTGCAAATTATGTGCGCAAAGAAACTGTAAACACGGATAAAACACCACATTTAACGGCGAATTTCAAATATTGAAAGTGTCCTCAAACTACAATAAATAAACAAATAAACGATTTCCAAATTATCAAAACGAAGATATCTTAGGGAGACTTCATGAACAGAAATTGTAATGGAATATAACGTCCCTTGTTTGCAACAAGGCATCATCAGCAGTGCTTTGGCATTACAGATGGCCCATTGTTACACACAAGAAACGATAACTTTATCAACCCTGAGACCGTAAATGGTATGGTCATACAGTACGTGGAGAGTGGATTGTAACTAAATCACCTGTAGAGTGGAGTTATCACCCAAAGTATTACTTTCAAATTCTGTACATATGGACACAAAACACAAGCAATGTTTCAGCCAATGGACCTCCGGGTTTAACCCAGAGGTCCATTGGCTGGAACTTGGCTTGTGCTTGTTACGCTTTGCAACAAATTTGCAATTATTGCTTGGGTGGAATCTCCACTTTGCGGGTGATTTAATGATAATACACTCTCCACGTACTGTATGTAGTATCTGTAGCAAAGAAGACGAATCTATTTCGTATTATTAATAATCTAATTCAACAGTACACGGTTTATTTTTCTACTGATCCTCGTTCCCTGTATAGCTTATTATGTTGTCGCCTTATAAAAAGCCAAATTATCCTTTACTAAAAAATGAATACTTACAGTACAATAGCCGTGGACTGGTCGAAATCCACGTATGTCCAGTGATGTCCACGCATGCGTTTACCAGGTAATAAAAATCATCATCAGGAAAATTTTAATTAATGAAGCACCCGGGTTTGGAATCTAATATTATTAGTTGCACAGTTTGTTGGTGGCCTAATATGGTATATATGGTGTCAGTTAATTTCATATTGGACGAGAGCGAAGGCCACCAACAAACTGTGTAACGAATATATCTTACCGACTGCTGCATCGATGCACAGAACTAATAACAACAGCGATCAAAATTAAATGAGAGAATTCTCACAATGTGTTCACGTGTCTTTGCCTTGTTACAATTTACAGGCACTCTCCCATAAATTGTAAGAAGGCAAATTCATACATACCAAACAGTTTCATTTCGAAGGTAACATGACACACATCCACAGAAAATGAAGCCTTTTAAGTTGCCTAACCTGCACTTCAGACCAAATATGGGCTTCCAACACTCAATCTTTCAACTTGAAGCGTTTATCGGCTGCTGCCATTTTGAATAATCAATGAACAAAGGGGAGATTACCCATAGCTGTCAGCGTATATGTATATGGTTTTATATGCAGTCTGCATGTGACGTCTTTGAACTTATAAAATTCCCAGATACTTGTAGGAGGTAATATATTATTGCGTCCTTGGAAATATTGCCCACGCGTGGAAAGTGAGCAGTCCACATTGGCCGTACTGTACGTATTCTTACACGGTTAAAAAGTTAAACTGCGATTATTGTTGTTGATAACTTCATTTCATTGTTTCCTTTTTCAATTTTGTTTTCTATATTAACGTTTTCCATAAGGATTTTTGTTGTTGTTGCTGTTGCTTTGTTGTTGTTGTTTTCTTTGTTTTGCTTGTTTTGAATGTTTTGTTTGTTTTGTTTGTTTTCTTTGTTTTGTTTGTTTTGTTACTTTTGTTGTTGTTGTTGTGATGATGATGTTGTGGCTGTTTATTTACTGATGTAGAAGTGGTTTCATTGTTAATGAAGTTGTTGCGCTTTGAGGTACCCTAATTGGTGTTGGCGTAGTGATATTGTTGTTTTTGACAATACTATTGGCGTTGCTATGGAAACCACCTGCACACTGATGTCGAAATATAAACTTCCCACCTGGATTCTTTTTTCTCTTAATTCCCTTTCAAGCTGCTGGCAGATATTCCTACCAGGACACAAAATCTCTTGCCACCGTAATAAATTTGATTTGGGCACAATTAACGAAATTTCTCTCCTATAAATTGAAATGATTTCTTGACGAAATTTTAGATGATTTTTTCTCCAAAATAGTCATGGCTGCTGCGTAGCAGCCATGACTAGTTTGGAGAAAAGTAATTTGAAAATACTCAGCGGCTTAAGAATTAATACAACTAGGAAGTTGACCAATCCAGAGGTCAGTCAACAAGTTCGAATTGGTAAAATTCCCAGTTGCATTATTGAAAAAAATATGCTGTTTGTAATTTTCGTATTTTTATATCAATGAGCAGAGGGTTAATAACCCTTTACCCAACGAATCGGCCACATCCACCGCGTAATATGTAAATTCAGCAGCTGAAAAAAAATATTATTTTTCAAAAAATTTCAACAAAACCATATAATGTGACCCCTCTTTGGAACGAGCTCGTCGAGCTCGTTCCAATGAGGGGTCACATGATATGGTTTTGTTGAAATTATTGGAAACAATTCAAAAAATGATTTTTAAAATAATAAATTTTGATATCGTCTGCGTTGGGTAAAGGGTTAATGTTATAGATATTGTGTTTATCTGTAAATCTCTCAATAAACTCAGTTTTTCCGTTTACTTCCTTAAATAATGAGAAAATCCCAGTAATTAGTATCAAAGGATATTCTCTTTTACTATTGATGTACAAATTTAGCACTATAGCCGAGCACAGACCTGAAAAGGCTATTATATTATTGATAATTTCCCTACCACGATTCTCTGTACATACCATACATGTTCGTATAATGCTCGCACATTTTCCAAATATCTGGACAAGTGTTTAATAAATTATCCATGAATGCCTTCATGTCTTTGAAGCAAGCACCATACTGATTTCGGGTGAAGTATAGGCCACTCGGAAAGAAGTGACCATCATCTTGTCCAATTTTCTCGACAGAAATCTTCCAAGCACACAAAGCGAGAAGTGACGGTCTGTATTGGCATAAATCGTAGTCTTGTAAGGTCAGCTCTAATGTGAATCTTGCGAGTGATCGAGCTTCACTGAAAAGAAAATCAAACAGTGTTATGTTGCAACACAAATCAAAAATCAAAGCAGAGAATACCTATTTAGCAACAACAAAAAAATAAAGAGTACATATATTCAGAGGCGTAGGACCGAGGAGTGAAGGTTGGCCTCCCCTACTCTCTAAAATTTTGAGTGACAGAAAGGACCGTAATTATATTTAGAGATTGTGTGGATAGCTCATGTTTGACTGACCACGGCGTGAACTTTCCAAACTTTTTTTACGTACACCTGCACTACTTGGCGAGCTTCTAACACAAGGCGAGGGCTTTTAGCGAAATAACTCACGGTAATCGACAATGCCGCGGTAAAAGATTGGACAGACTGTCAGGAAATCTACTCGGGCACTAGCCCATTGCCATAGTTGATTCCCAAGGCGGTCTGGCTCACATATTACCAAACTAGCAACAGCCTATGGCAGGTTTATACCAACGCGGAGGTCTCTACAAATGCTACTATTGGGTAATAGTACTGTGTCCGACTACTGCGCACCGGGACAAAACACAACTCAACCAACAGTGGAAACTAGAAGTCCTGTCACAATTAGCGCAGAAAATGCTTGCTACTTAATGTGCTCCCTGTTGCATAAGAATGAAGTAGTCTGAAATACACAAGAACGTTTGCGCTGTGCATTGCAAATGTAATGCGCTACTAGTGAGGTAGGTAGTGACATCACGAACTAACCGATGAATCAGAAAGAAAATATTGAGACTACAGTATGTGAAGGATGGATTACTACTTAATCGCTGTGAGATAGATTTTTCACTTACTAAGTATTTACAACTTCTGACGAACCACAAGAAGCACATGCAAACTTTCATCACATGGACCACCGGCTGCACCCGTGGTCCATGTGATGAAAGTTTACAAGTGTTTCTTGTGCTGTAATGAACAATTATAAATACTTTTCGAGTGGAGAATATATGGCGCTGCGATTAAGTAGTAATCCACTCTCTTCATTCTGTATACGCAGACGAATTTTATTATCTATTTACGTCATTACATATACGTGTATCCCAGCAGAGGTAAGGAATTATGTTAAGGATATATATTTACTTATATAGAATTGTACACTGTTTGGCACGTTGTTTTTCTATAGGAATTGAGTTACGCTAATGGTGCAATTTGGCAGAGACAAAAGTGAACTTACTCGGCGCGATCTTACTTCAAACTAGTGCACAATAGTAGTATGTGTCGAGCTTTTCACCTCATAGTTCGATGACCTCGGTGGATGACTTCGGAAGAGACGTCATGTCACGTGGCCCAGTGGCGCCATGTTGTGTTGTCATGGTAACCCACGTGAGCGGCCATCTTGTGACGTCATCCCCATAGTGATACGTAGTGAGCAGTGCGTGTTGTTAGGTGATACGTGTTTCCGCCGTCCATTTTGTATACTGGAGGCCACTATCTTGGTTTCTATGGTAGCACGTGGTTGCTGTTGCCCAAAGGCTTCTTATAGGACTGGGGTATGTTCGAAGGGCGTGTTCGATTGAACAGGAGTAATTTCCCGATTCGTAGGAATACCACAAACAACCAGACAATCCCTCCAAACCACCAAAATCCACCCCAAATAACCGAAATTAACTTTATTTAGTACGGATTTCCCCCAGAATCCTTTTTAGGACCGCCATACCATGGTACCGAGAAGCCCCTAGGGGTAAGTTCGATTGATTTAGAGCAGTTTTTTCTGGTTCGAATTTCCCCAGAATCCCCAGAATCCCATTTTTTCTGCCTAGTGCAGATGCTACTCTTACCCTGGAGGTTCGCTTTACTGGCGCTAACTAACCAATCAGATTGCTTGATTTTCCATATCAGTATGCATATGTATATAATGAAAGCCTATGTGATTCCCAAAGCCAAGAATCTATCGAGAAGTTACTGATAAGTCATTGCTCGAACGACTCGAACCCCATCGACCAAATAAGCTATCGAGCAATTGCTCGTTCGAGTGACTGGCACATACGATTCTTAGCCTCATTTCTGTATTTGCGAATACCTATGACCTGGTATTGTATTATTTGAGGATACCCATCGAGATAACCTTCTGGAGAATCCCTTTTTGTATGAGGCCATGAGGGCCATGAAAAAAGCCCCCAATGAGGTCTAATTTACTATCCCTCTTAGCCTCATTTCGTTTGTGGCCATGGGGGCCATGAAAAAATCCCCCAATGAGGTCTAATTACTATCCCTCTTAGCCTCATCTCGGTATTTCACAGCCATATCTTGTAGTACCCCAATTTCAGCACCCCTTTTTGGAAAACGTCTGGCCTCCTGCACCCTTTTTTAGTCGTATGAGGCCATGAGGGCCATGAAAAAATTCCTCAGTTTGGTCTAATCTACTATCCCTCTTAGCCTCATTTCGATATTTAAGGATACCTATGACCCAGTTCCAACACGGCTCCTATACAGGTAGTCTTACCAATGGTTTCCATCTCCAAAGCACCAAGGCCACTACTTGTCTTTAGTCTATCTGCCCTATCATTATTTTCCACAGCAGTCTTGTTCCATTGCGGCCTTGTACCGGTACTATTGGCTACTGTTATTCTGCCCCATGTCTCAACCATTAATATTGACTTGTAACTCTACTTCCCAGCTATACCTTCTCTCAGGCCTTCAAAATGTTCAGTCTGATTGCTTCATTTCCCCTGTATAACACGTATACATAGAGACAGGGTACATAAGGAATTTCGTAATTGGGATTCCTAGCCGATTCCGTAAAGTTGGATTCTGTGTTTTAACATTTTAACACTCGAGGGTATTCCCCTTCCCTATTGAAAGGATTAAGTTCAAAGGGTGTTAATATCTTCATTGGGGTTATAGTTCAAAAATAAAGTTCAAAAGTTTGTTATGGAGCTCAGTTCTTTTTGTTTTGTTCGGGCATTGTTATGGTCTGTCCACTACGATCTTGGTTTTGTTGGATCTTCGTTTTGTTCAGTTAACACGGCGTTATATTTAGTGTTATAGTTAAAAAATAGAGTTCAAATTATTTATTTATTATTTATTTATTGGTGTTTAAGGTCACATACTTATGCACAATGGCTAATCGTGACCGTGACAGTTTTACGGGTAGAGGAAGCCGGAGTACCCGGAGAGAACCACCGAGCATCGACGAGCAACTGTCAGCTCCTCAACATTCGAACTCTGTTCAAGCTCCACTCAAGCAGGGTTACAGCGGTTGAAGGCGGCGCACAATCGACGTGCAGTACGCCTTAGTGCACAGCGTCATCGTGTCCCCATGTAGGCAACCGGGATAAAGTGCCTTGCCCAAGGACACAACGCGGGTCGTTCCGGTTGGGGATCGAACTCGGGACCTCTAGCATAGAAGTCCAACAGTCTACCACCGAGCCACCGCACTCCCAATATAGTTCAAAACTTTATTGACTTCAAATGACGTTAAGATTAAGTCAAACTTCGTTATGTTATTATGTTCACTTAGACCTTGGTTATGTTGGCTCTTCGTTCACTTTATGTTCTGTTCACTTCTCCAACTTCATTGGGGTGACGTATCTTTAGCTTTAGTTGTGTTCTAGGTGTTCAGATCTGTTCCACTAGTTCGATCTTTGTTACATTCTGTTCACTTCTATCTTGGTTGTGTTGGATCTTCGTTCACTTTTGTGCATTCGTCGTTTTGCAGTGGTTGGTTGTACGTTTTATCTGTTCAGGTTCTTGCAATAATAATTGGGTGTTATCAGCCCCTTTCCATACCCTCGAGTGTCAAAATGTTAAAACACGGAATCCAAATTTTACGGAATCGGCTTGGAATCCCACGTACGGAATCCCTTATATGGCTCGTTTATATGTATGCAGACAATAAAAAGGATTCTCCAGAAGGTATCCTCAAATAATACAATACCAGGCCATAGGTATCCTCAAATACCCGTATGTGCCTATGTGGTAGTGCACAATGTGTCACATTGTGTCTTTTCACATAAGCACATATCGGCACATCCAGCATGTGTCTATGTGCTAGTGCGCAATGTGCGATAGAGGCTTTCATGGAGGTTGTCTATCAGTTGGCTATAATCCAACGGGGTCCATCGGTACTACAGCACTACGTGCTACTATTATAAGCCATGGCATGGCGGTCCTAAAAAGGGATCCTGGGGGATCCGAACCAGAAACACTACTCTAATTCAATCGAACTTAACCATGTGTGCCACCTCGGTACCTAGGAGCCTCTCGGTACCATGGTATGGCGGTCCTAAATAGGATTCTGGGGGAAATCCGTATCAAATAAAGTCGTTTTTGGTGATATGGGTAATTGTCGGGTTTTTTGTGGTAATTAGATTTACTCCTATTCAATCGAACACACCCTCCGAACATACCCCTATCCTATAAGAAGCCTTTGGGCCACATAGCAACCACGTGCTACCATAGAAATGCACTGTAGGTGAGATAGAACTCAAGCTTATCAGGCATCTACGTCTAACTTGTTTAATAAGGGGATTTCGTTATGGGTCAACTGAATTAACAGCTTATCCATTAATCTGTTCGTTATCAAAACAGTTTTTTGTTACATAATATTGTTTTCTGATCATTCTGGAAGATAATAAATTATTTGCTACTGGTTTATACATGTATGGAGTCAATAAACAGTGTGTAAATAATAATCCTTTTATTTTGTAAAAGTTAATAATAATAGCTCTTTTATTTTTTTATTTATTTATTTATTTATTTATTTATTTTTGGGGAGTATTTTTGCAATTAAAATACTTAAAAGAGCCAGGAAATACAAGAATTAAAATATCGTACTTTGAGTGCAACAAGGCTCCATCTGTAATGCTTACATAATTAATTTATTTTCATTTACAATCAGAATCCATTTGGCTCCAAAATCTTTCATCAAAATAAATGATTTGGAACCGAACAAAAATTACACTTGATACAATAAAGATTCTGGCCAGCGAGAACACTAATCCCACCCCACAAAGGATCAAGGCACTGGTGACCTAATTCTTCGAGCAATAGAGTCCAAATTTCCCTCAGCCACAGGAACAGTATGGGTGGTGATGATGAGGATGTTCTGTCGTTATTGTTTGATCAGCAGAGGCGGCGGAAACTCGATAAAAGTAGAGGGGCACAAATTTTCAAGACTACCATGGTTCAGCCCAATGGGAGGATAAGTTACACTTGTACCGTGACACACTATAGTGTCTTGTTTAAATGAGCATGTCGCAGTGTGGTCACTGTCCTTTCCATTTCTTTCACTTCAATCATCTTCCAACCCGAAGGTTAGCCTTCGGGTTGGAAGATGGTCGAAGAAGAAGAAACGGATTGAAGCGACACATTGGCACGTTTTCATGCGCACATTTTAAGTCATTGTGTAACCACACAACACATCTGTGGAAAAAAGTGGAGGGGCACGTGTCCCCTGTGTTCCCCTGGTTCCGCCGCCTCTGTTTATCGGTTGTATATTGAAAGCATTATGACCAAGAAACTCATAACTGACAATTTTCATCTTTGGAAGAGATTTACGGGAAAGTTAGCTCCTCTTAATTTCCAGTAGCTGTCAGCTAATTCATTACTAAGAGTATGGGAAGTTCAGATAAAAATTCAAATTTCGAAATGTTGACGAATTTGTATCATTGATGTGAGCATCATTTCGCAAACTTTAGGTATTGTCCTGCAGAGCAGTACGAAAATTACAGAAGCTGGCTTTTTACAAGTTTTCCCCAATCAGATAGAACGTTTCACTATTATTCTCTATTGAAAAGGATTTAAAATAATAAAACAGCGTTTTCACCATCTTGTAATGTTCGTAACTTTTTTTCCTGCTCCCTATATCAACATTGAGTGCATCGTGACAAACCATATAGACAATGTCCTTTTCATTAACATAAAAAGCAACGTCGAGCCCGGTTAGTCCTCGGATGGGTGACCGTCTGAGCGATCGATTTGGACTCCCGCGTTGTTTCATTGGTCAAGGCACTTAACCCCGATTGTCCATATGGGGGCACGATGACGTCGTGTACTAAGCCGTACTGCACGTCGATGGTGCGCATGTCTTCAACCAATCTAACCCTACATGTGCTAAGACTGTGGTGAGTCTTCATTCATGAGTATTTAGTTTACAAAAATGACTAACAGTATCGTAATACCAGTAACCCTTTACCTAACATAACGGCAAAAATCGGCCAGCGCATTCACAAAAATCACCATTAAATTTTTATTATTTTTACATTTTTTGTCTCAAAAACATAGCTTATGACCCCCTCACTGGAACGAGCTCGTTGGGCTCGTTCCAATGAGGGGTCATAAGATATGTATTTGACGCTAAAAACGAACAAGAGGTCCCGGGGGGGGGGGGGGGGGGGGCTAGGGCGCTCACTTGACATGGTGGCATAAATATCAACCCAGGGAATTGATTTGAACAAGTTGCATCTGCCCCTCCTAAGAAAAGCTTACATATCCGAAGATTCTTATCAGTGGATCTAAAAAAAGGAGATTTTTAAAATATTCCACATATTGAACTAAGTACTAATTCGGGCTACCACAGGGAGCCCAAATATGAACGTAGAGTCTTGGCTTGAACACACATGAATCTTACCTCCGTAAGGATGCTGTCTACCAAATATCAAAAGATTCTGATGACTGGATGTGAAGAAAACTATTTTTAAAGAATATTCCTCATATTGAATTAAGTTATAATTCGTGCTCCCACAGGAGCCCAAATATGAACCCAGGGACTTGGCTTGAGTAAACTTGAATCTCACCCCCTAAGGATGATGCATACCAAATATCAATAGAATCTGATTGGTGGATTGGAAGAAGATGTTTAAAGAATATTCCTTATATTGCACTAATCTGAACATTTGGACTCCCATAAAGAGATTTGATTTCAACAAACATGTGAACGAATCTTCCGAAGATGTTATTTGTGAAAAATGAAAGCATTTGGAGCAGTGGTATGGGGGAAGATTCTTTAATGTTTTTCCCATTACTCAGTGTTAAAAACTGCTGACTCAGCACGTTTTCAAAGTCCTGGAAAAGTACCCTATGATAAAACCCGAACGCGATTTTTTTTGGACCATTCCTTTCTGCTGTTCCTAAGGAAGCTTCACACACAAAAAAAATTCTCACTGCCGTGTAGTTTTAGAGATATGGGCGTTTTAAATTTTTTCTATTTTCAGATTCTGCGAGAGCGACGGGAAAACTTGGCACAAATTAGGTACCCAATAAGCCCTCATATCAAATTTGTCTCGAATCGGCCTCTCAGGAAGCCCAAATATGAACCCAGGGACTTGGCTTTAACAAACTTATATCTCACCTCAATGAGGATACTGCATACCAAATATCAAAAGATTCTGGTGGATGTGAAAAAGAAGATTTTTGAAGAATATTCCTAATAATGAACTAAGTTATAATTCGGGCTACCACAGGGAGCTCAAATATGAACCCAGGGACTTGGCTTGAACAAACTTGAATCCCTCCCCCCCCCCCCCCCCCCTCCCATAAGGATGCTGCATACCAAATAACAAAACATTCCGACTGCTGGATCTGAAGAAGACGATTTTTAAAGAAAATTCCTCATTTTGAACTAAGTTATAATTCGGGCTCCCACAGCGAGCCCAAATATGAACCCAGGGACATGGCTTGAACAAACTTGAATCTCACCCCCTTGAGGCTGCTGCATACCAAATATCAAAAGATTCTGATTGGTGGATCTGAAGAAGAATATTTTTAAAGAATATTCCTCACACTGCACTAATTCAAACATTTGGGCTCCCATAGAGAGACCAAATATGGACACAGGGATTTGATTTCAATAACTTGTGAATATTTCTACTTAAAATTTCAGTATAATGACATCAGAGCGCACAGGGTTAACTTGGACATAAAGTTTTACGATGGATGTTACTCATTGATGGAACGAGCTATCAGATTTTAATACGATGGGTAATGGAAACAAGAAAATCAGTAAAACTGATGGATGCTCTCCCACAGTCGACTTAGTTAACAAGCAGATTCGTAAAATAGTAGTCCCTGTTACAACCAGTAGTAGTGTATAAATTTACCAGTAATGTCGAAATCGACCAGTAATGTCGGAAAAATTAACCAGTAATGTCGAAATCAACCAGTAATGTCGAAAAAATCGACCAGTAATGTAAAAATCCGTAATGTCGAAAAATTAACCAGTAGTGTCAAAAAGTGACGACCAAAATGACGATTTTTCGCAAAAATTTCAATATTTTTTCGGGTTGCTCAAATTGTACTTTTGCCTATATTTATCGACTTTTAACCATTTTCGCGCAAGTTTGAACACATTTACCCCAGTAAATATGGAATTTTATGTTTAACAATTATTTCCCTCTTTCATATGCACAACATATCCCATCCTATTTGCTCTCTCTCTCTCTCTCTCTCTCTCTCTCTCTCTCTCTCTCTCTCTCTCTCTCTCTCTCTCTCTCTCTCTCCTCTCTCTCTCTCTCCTCTCTCTCCTCTCTCTCCTCTCTCTCCTCTCTCTCTCTCTCTCCTCTCTCTCTCTCTCTCCTCTCTCTCTTGACAAGACAAGACAAGACAAGACAAGACAAGACAAGTCCGTCCGTCCGTCCGTCCGTCCGTCCGTCCGTCCGTCCGTCCGTCCGTCCATCCATCCATCCATCCATCCATCCATCCATCCATCCATCCATCCATCTATCTATCTATCTATTTATCTATCTATCTCCCCTGTCCCTCTGTCTTTGCCCCACCTCTATCTCTCCTTCTCTCTCTCCCCTTCTGTCTCTCTCTATCTCTCTCTCCCTATCCCCTTTTCACTCTCTCTCTCTCTCTCTCTCTCTCTCTCTCTCTCTCTCTCTCTCTCTCTCTCTCTCTCTCTCTCTCTCTCTCTCTCTCTCTCTCTCTCTGGATAGATAATGAATTGATACGACGCTAAAATATTTAGTCTAGTATTTAGCGCTCGCACAGACAGACATACAGTCACACATGTGGGCTGGCAAGTGTGTAGGCAGGCAGGTTAGCAGCATCCAGGCAGATGGACAGAAATCCAGACAGACAGATAGCAATGTGGCGTGTGAAAAATAACCCCTAGACGTGGATAGACAACTGAATGACGGAAAGACAGGCAGACCTACACACAAAGATTGATTGGTTGGTTGATTGATTGATTGATTTCGTTTACGACACTTAGTTTAAAGCACGCGCACCATACACGTGTCATTTCGGCATGTGGCTTGGCACACGAAGTCAACGTGCACCTGGGATAAAGTGTCATTCCCAAGGACACAACTTAACTGACCTCGTCAGGTATAGAACCCGGATATTCATCAAATTGAATTGCGAGGCAATTTCTCGATTGAGCTAATAGTGCTCCCCACGTACATGCGGGTGACGCAGACTGACTGATTGATGGATGTAGGTAAAATGACATAACAAATTGGTAGAACTAGATGATAGACATGTAGCAAATATCGGGTAGTGACTGACATTATAATAGTCAGTCATTAAAGCACACGACCAGGGGTGTCATCGGGGGGGGGGGTGGCTATACCCCCCTTCCCCGTCGGCAAGTGTTAGTGCTCCTCATTTTGGTCGTCACTTTTTGACACTACTGGTTAATTTTTCGACATTACGGATTTTTACATTACTGGTCGATTTTTTCGACATTACTGGTTGATTTCGACATTACTGGTTAATTTTTTCGACATTACTGGTCGATTTCGACATTACTGGTAAATTTATACACTACTAGTTGTAACAGTCCCCCGCCATGGGAAATAATTTGGCACATATCTTTGAAATGCAGGGACCGTAACTCAGGTGAAAAAAATATGCGGGCAACTTTTATAACATATGCAGAGCGGCTTGTAACAAGGATTCCTCGTACCAAATTTCATTGATTTCAATCCATTCACTGCTGAGATAATGAAGACCACAAGATATCAGTCAGAAATTAGCGATGTGCAATGTCAGAAGAGCTGAAACGGCTAAAGAGTTTTCTTGATCGATTAATCACACCGATTAACTGTGGTTAACCGACTAATCACTTGCCCTAATAGGTAGCTGAATAATTGCCGTACCTTTGATGATTTACAGCATTAACTCTGTACCCAACGTAAAGGGAAAAAACAACCAGCCTTATATACAAAAATCTCCATTTAAATTTTATGTTTTCAGTTTTTGTCGCAAAATATAGCTTATGATCCCTCAATAGAATGAGCTCGTTCAGCTCGTTCCAATGAGGGGTCATAAGCTATGTTTTTGCGACAAAAACTGAAAATTGTCAGTAATTCAAGAATTTGTTTTGCAAGTATAGTCTGCTACCCACATTGTGTAAAGGGTTAAGAATGACCATTTCCAGCTACTGATACAGTATGATGATCATTTTAGTGAACAAGTATGTCAGCAAGTAACTTGCATGAATTACTCTGTCTCATATAATTGATGTGAGTCAGTGTGACAATGTTTGGCTGTTTTGGAGCAAGTTTGTTCCTTTGTTAACCCATATAATATCGTAACTTAAAAGTAAAGATTCATCGATCAATTACTTTTTTGATCGATCAAGACGTTGATCTTTGGTTAACCGATTAATCGGTTAATCGTTTCGGCTCTTGCCGCGTGTCACCTGTTGCATGAGGTGATGTCTGGCAACGCCAGTTCCTGTCGGAATTTCGTGGTTTCGACCTACACCAGGAAAAGCTGTCTACACCACTGAAGTGCTGACATTAACGTTCACAGGTTTGTCAACGTATTAGCGCCAATTACATTTGTAACTTACCGTAGTTGGTCTTCACGGAATCCAGTTGCTGGCGTGATGCAAGTGGATGCAAACTGTTCCAGGAAAAATTGTGAGGTCGGAACTAATAAATCAAACTTAATCGCAGAGAGAATAACTCTTTCTAACTGTTTGACCTGGCATCTATTGAAACTGTCCCCACAGTGTGGTAAGAGTTCTTGGATTTCGGGAGGGGTTACCTCTTCCTGAAAATACCGAACATGTTATTAGAACAGTGAAGTACATTGAGCGTACAATCGGTGTACAGTACGTGGAGAGTGGATTGTAACTAAATCACTCGCGGTGTGGGGTTATCATCCAAGCTATAACTTTCAAATTTTGTACATATCGACAAAAACACTAGCAATGTTTCAGCCAATGGACCTCCGGGTTTAACCCGGAGGTCCATTGGCTGAAACTTTGCTTGTGCTGGTTATGCTTTGCAACAAATTTGCAATTATTGCTTGGGTGGAATCTACACTCTGCGGGTGATTTAGTGATAATACACTCTCCACGTACCGTATAATCGTGAATTACGTGAATTAATAGCATTGATTTTAAGGGTCATAAAAAAGATATCTGACGATAGAATTTTAAGTATATTCAATTTTTTTAACCTTTACCCAACGTAACCGCTAAAAACGGTCAGCGCTATTCACAAAAATCACCATTCAGTTTTCATTATGTTTTCATTTTTGTCTCAAAAAACATAGCTTATGACCCATCATTTGAAGGAGCTCATTGATAATTATAATCTATGTTTTGAGCGCAAAAATGAAAAAAAAATCTTAGTTATTCGAAACGTTTGTTTGCAAGTATAGTCAGCCTTTCGTGTTAGGTTTAACCTTTTACCCAACGAATCGGCCATATCCGCCAGCGTAATATGCAAATTTAGCAGCTGAAAAAATATTATTTTTTCATAAAACGTCAACAAAACCATATCATGTGACCCCTCATTGGAACGAGCTCGACGAGCTCGTTCCAAAGAGGGGTCACATGATATGGTTTTGTTGACATTTTTTGCAAAAATTTAAAAAATGATATAAATTTTGATATCGTCAGCGTTGGGTAAAGGGTTAAAACAGTTTCTGTTGATCAAATTATTGCCCCTGAAGATGTGTCGTTGGCGAAGTGTGTCTGTGACATTTCATTTCGTTGAGACTATTATTATCCAGTGGGAGAGGGATGGAGAAATTTCCCCCGAGTGGGAAAATGTTTGATCCAGACACGAGGCTTGTTGATAACAATATCAAAATGTTTCCACAATGGTGAGATTTTAAGATGGACCTGGACCTTTGAGGTTATTTGAGGAAATTTGAAGTTACTGACCCAGCTCTTGGTGTGTGTGATACATACCCCATTTTTATTTATTTATTTATATATTTATTTATTTGTGTTTAAGGTTACATATTTCTGCACAATGGCTAATCGCGACCGCTGGAACGCGGCGAATCAGTAGGTAGAGATGCAGGCTGCAAGCCGAGAGGTCCTCGGTTCCAATCCCATCTGCGGCAACGCGTTGTGTCCTTGAGCAAGACACTTAATCCTAATTGTCCACGTGGAAGCACAGTGGCGTTGTGTACTAAGGCGTACTGCATGTCGATGGTGTACTTGTCTTCAACTAATGCTAACCTTGCTTGTGGAGTAAGTACGCTGGGGAGTTGCTCGCCGTTGATCGATGGTTCTCCCCGGGTACTCCGGCTTTCACAACCCGTAAAACTGTCCGACTCGAGATGACCCTGGCTGTCGATAGTGTCGTTAAACCCCAATAAATAAATATATCGCGACCGCTACATGGATATAAAGTCAAGTTTAGTCAATCGTTTATACCCGTATTGCCCATTTCAGAGGACTTCCACCCCAAGCGTCGGTGACTGGGTCATATTGTACCAGTGAAACAAAGCTTGTTTATCATTTTAAACAAGTACTGCATCACTTCCTGGGGTTCTCACGGGAACAAAAGGATTCGCCCACATCGCCATCCACAGTATTGTATGCGATGACACCACCCAGCGCGCCAGTTGTAAAAGGGTTAAGTAGAAGTCGAATACAAAGAGAGGGACAATGCTGTATCACGAAATACGTCTATCCTTTGTCATACTACATTAGTTGGGCCCCACAAAGTAGATCTTCTGTTTTTCTGGCTATGCGGGCGTGCGTGCTTCTTTCGAGAGCGGGCGGGGGGGGGGGGGGGGGGTATTTTATTTTATTTTTTTATTGTTGTAATTACTTCTTTGCTATCGAAAGTTCATATTCTTGGTTTGTTTTATGTTTTAGGCCTCATAATCTACAGAATAGCATGGGTGGTGGTGTATTTCATCCCTTGAGTGCAAGAAGGCTTCGCAGTGCTAAAGCATTGTAAAGCCTTGTTGCACTCAGGGGATAAATTTATCAATTGTATTAATTTGGGTAAAATATCAAACATAAACCATTTAATTATTATTTATTTAAGTTTGCATTGGTTATAAAAAGAGAGCAGGCGGCAGCCAAAATGACCATGCGGGGGGGGGGGGGGGGGCATGAGAAACAGATTTTAAACATTTTAGGCCTTATCGCCCGAATTCTTGCATAGTTGGTAGTACGCCGGGCAGCAGCTGGAGCTGACAATTTCTGACACAAGTGTATCATGCGTTAACTTTGAACAAGTATATGGATCGCTCCTGTTGAGTACATTTATCATGTAATTATACGAATTGGTGTACCAAATATTTTGATTAACCCTATAAAAACTTTCTCACCTAAATTTGTAAATTACGCGGACGGATGCGACATATTCGATGGGTAAAGGGTTAATAAACTGTGATGACAAAGTTTGGGAAGGCATTTTGATGGCCATAATTTTCGAAACAAACGGGTCACAATCGATTTCGTCTAAGCAAATTAACATACTACAGTTCATATGTCATATGTGTACAGAGTTGGGATAACATTTTGTTGAGAGATGGAGAATGGAATGTGCAGGGCTTTAGGATAAAATTATTACCGAACCTTCTCACAAAAGCAAGCTAGACCCGTCCATTTCGCAGATAGAGTCGCGTACAAGTTAATCCACTCGGGGTGTCATAACTGAAGGAGTTAAAACGTACACAACAATTATCATTGCATCCGAAACCTCATAAGAATCCATTAAGTGTAATCACTAAGCTTAGAAGCATTTGCAAATGTTGTTCCCATGCTACATCTGAAAACGGCTGTTGCCAGAGGAGGCGGAGGCTCGGTGAAAGTGGGAGGCACAAGCGGCAAGACACATCGGACCTAATACGAGTGTGACGTTTAACCACCTATAATTATACAGATTAATTGTTAGAAGGCTCATTGGACACATATACAGTACGTGGAGAGTGTATTATCGCTGAATCACCCGCAGAGTGGAGATTCCATCCATGTAATAATCGCAAATTTGTTGCAAAGTATAACCAACACAAGCAAAATTTCAGCCATTGGACCTCCGGGTTAAACCCGGAGGTCCATTGGCTGAAACATTGCTTGTGTTTTTTGTCGATATGTACAAAATTTGAACGTTATAGCTTGGGTGATAACTCCGCTCCGCGGGTGATTTAGTTACAATCCACTCTCCACGTACTGTACAGAAATATGTCTCACCGACTGCCATTCTTCGGGGGGCAGTTCTTGCTATAAATAAACGATGTCCAACAAAAAAGGTATGTCGAAGATTTCCAATTTTCCGACGATAGTTTTTCAAGAATATACTTTGATGTCTCAGTAAAATAAATATATAGATTGTATGCACATTTTCCGCGGCAACATAAATAGAGGATATAAAATGAGGGTTTTGGTCATACTCTATTTATGAAACGAGTCTAAGAATTTTATGTTTTTTGTCGAGCCTCTGGCAAGGCAAAACGGAAAATTCGTAGACAAGTTTGAAAGAGTATGACCAAAACACGAATTTCATTTTCTGTTTATCATATGCTACTACAGTTACCAAAACATGGGGTAAAGGGTAATTCACCTGTTTTCACATTTTCATATTAAGCGATCTGAGGTTTTTACAAAATAAAAAAATGGTAGCATCCATTTCATTCATAAGATAACTTCTAACGGGCGGCAAGACTGCTGTAGAAGATTCTCTTCGCCGTTTACAATGGTAGCGTCCATTCACTGACAGGTTAACTTCATTGATAATGATTGACGATAGGTGGCACCAAGGAAAAGGACATTTTGAGGATTATAACAGCTATAAACGGTGAGGATTCTCGTCGTTTAAAAATAAAATGGTGTTATCTGCTCATGTCACCTGTACAACGACAATTGATGATCAACATGGGTGCAAAGTTTGAACAATAAAGCAAGTAAAATGTTGGAGTAGGCGACACAATAGTGTAATGTTTCAAGTACAAAAAGGGAGCATAACTCTGGAAGTACAAAACAGAGTTACCTGCTCGTCACATGCACAACGGCAGTTGGTGATCATCATGTGTGCAAAATTTGAACAATATAGCATGTAAAATGTTGAAAGAGTAGGTGACACAATACTGTAAAGTTTTAAGTACTAAAAGGGAGCATAACTCTAGAAATACAAAACAGAGTTACCTCCTCTTGTCACACGCATAACGGCAATTGGTGATCACCATGTGTGCAGAGTTTGAACAATATAGCATGTAAAATGTTGAAGGAGTAGGCGACACAATACTGTAATGTTTTAAGTACTAAAACGGGGCATAACTCTGGAAATATATAACAGAGTTACCTGCTCTTGCCACATGCGCAACGGCAATTTGTGATCAACATGTGTGCAAAGCTTGCACAATATAGCATGTAAAATGCTTTAGGAGTAGGCGGCACAATACTGTAATGTTTTAAGTACTAAAAGGGAGCATAACTCTGGAAATACAAAACAGAGTTACCTGCTCTTGTCACATGCACAACGGCAATTGGTGATTAGCATGTGTGTAAAGTTTGAACAATAAAGCATGTAAAATGTTGAAGGAGTAGGCGACACAACACTGTAATGTTTTAAGTACTAAAAGGGGGGGGGGGGGCTTAACTCTGGAAATACAAAACAGAGTTACATGCACAACGGCAATTGGTGATCAACATGTGGGCAAAGTTTGAACAATATGGCATGTAAAATGTTGAAGGAGTAGGCGACACAATACTGTAAAGTTTTAAGTACTAAAAGGGGGCATAACTCTGGAAATACAAACAGAGTCACCTGCACTTGTCAAATGCACAACGGCAATTACTGATCAACATGTGTGCAAAGTTTGAACAATGTAGCATGTAAACCTTTGGAGGAGTAGGCGACACAAGAATTGTTTACGGACAGACAGACAGACAGACAGACAGACAGACAGACAGACAGACAGACAGACAGACAGACAGACAACGCCATAACATAATACGTCCGTCAAAAATTGACGGGCGTATAAAAAATGGAATTTCATCTTGAACGTCATGCATTTGACTGTGACGCGTCACAGCTGGACGCAGCCGTACGTCATAACCGCGACAAAATATAGTTCTACAATTCGGCGTTTTTAATACTAATTTTCAAGTATTTATACATTTCTTATCATTGAGGTTTCCGTGAATGTTTATAACAAATAAAATCAGGCATCGTTGCTTTGTTAATGTTTTGAAATAGTTCTATATAAACGCTCATTAAATTGTCACAGATCTTTTCGGTGACAACCAATCAGAAAGCGTTCTTTTGAAATAGACCAATCAAATCAACTGAAGGTGTTTTGAAGCACCAATTAATATTTATTGAAAATATGACACGCTAATAAGCCGAGGAAACGGATAAGTCATATGATAAATTGAATTTTATAACATATTTTAGTTATTATTGACGGAAGGGGGGGGGGTGCGGTGGCTCAGTAGGTAGAGGTGCATGCTGCAAGCCGAGGGGTCCTCCGTTCGAATCGCACCTGCGCCAACCGCGTTGTGTCCTTGGGCAAGACACATTCCCCTCCATTGCCCACAAGGGGGCACGGTGACGCTGTGTACTAAGGCATACTGTACGTCGATGGTGCATCGGTCTTCAACCAATGCTGACCGTGCTTGTGTAGAGTTAGTATGTTGAGGAGCTGACAGTTGCTCGCCGTTGTTCGGTGGTTCTCTCCGGATACTCCGGCTTCCCCCACGCGTGAAACTGTCGTGGTCGTGATTAGCCATTGTGCAGAGATATGTGACCTTGAACACCAATAAATAAATATTATTGACAGGGCAAATACTGAGATAGGAAAGTTGAAACTGTCTTACTTGTTTTCGTGTTAGGCTTTCGCTTGATGTTTGATGACGCGATAGTTGTTACGCTGTGACCACAGTCACAGCGTAACAGCTTTCACGTCATCAAATGAAATCGATGGTTGGAGTTACCGCGTTGATTGACCTGAAGAGGGAAGGTCAGATTGAGTAGCGACGCTTTTCGATGACTTTACAGCTCTATAGATATCAGAGGGTCAAACTCCAAGAAAAGTAAGAAGTTGAATTACTTTCGTCTGTGAAGAAGGTTCTGTAAATGAAACTAATATATTTTATTCTTACCAGCTTTGATGCCAATAGGAGAGAGGTGATACCCAATAGCTGTAAACAGTCTCGGGAAACTCGCATCACTGAGAATACTCTGTCTATGATGCTCACGGACAGGAACAGAGTCTCCGGGTTCAAGTAGAGCTGATGGTGAATCTGTGATAGCCAGCTAACCAGCGTTCCCCTCATACATGCTGTAACCTTCAATTATAGTTAAAGAGGATATAATTTAATCATTTGTCCCGCCTCTGCGTTTGATTGGTTGAAAGCATACAGCGTGAAAGTCGTCAAAATCGTATGAACCAAATCACGTAATGATTTGGAATGTCTACACGTTCGCACATCCGGTCCAACTTTGAAGACTCTGGAAGCCCCGCCCACTCAATCCAATTGTCACCGCGAGGGCGTGACGGAAGACTGATAGATGGATAACAAGCTTGTAAACAAAGATCAATGATCGATTTTTCATCGCCTCCAGTCAGCGAGAATATAATGATAATTTCTCGGGAACAATTGAATTTAATAAAATATTCCGAAGTGGGAGACGAATAAAAGATCATACATGCAACCATGATTTTGGGGGAACTTAAAAATAATGTTTTTAATGATATTGTTTCGTGACTTGCGAAATATCTGTCGTCTGCGATCGAAAATCAAAACAACAAACAATTTGACAATGATTGACGTGACTTGTTTGCGGCACACTTTCCTGAGTTTGACTGTTGTCTTTTGCGAAAATTAAAAGTCTTTCGTTCACGTACACATAGTTTTTATATTTTAATATTACAGCCGGATTAAATTATAAGAAATAACTGTTGTTTTCCTTCGGTTTATGCGATATAATCCGAAAATTTTCAGCACAAGCTTAATCATAACTCGCTACGCGAGTTATGAAGCTTGTGCAGAAAATGTTCGGTTTATATCGCATAAACCGAAGGAAAACAACAGTTAATAACTAAAATTACTAAAAACCGAATCAACATTTTTGTCTCAGTAATCCATTCTTGTCCAGCTACAGTTTATGACCCACATTGGAACTACCCCAAAAAGCTCATTCCAATAAAGGCCATAAGATGAAAAACCTTGATAATAACAATGTTGGAAAAACACTTTTGTATAGAACTTTTCATTGTAGGTTTTGCCCAACCCATAAGGTAATTAAGAAACTCAACTGATAAGTCATTTAACCCTTTGAAACTTTAATTATCCTGACGTTCAGGCGTCACTGGTAATTCAGTTTCTTCAACGTTTTTTTCAAAATGCGACGTCAAACGTCGGAAAGTACAAATAACAAGAATATTTTTCATTGGTGATTATCTGGTTGAGGGCAAGATTATGTTTCGTGGTCTGAATTTGTTATTCAAAACTTGCCCCCAGGCACTCTCCAATAATTTGTAATAAAACAAATTTATATATATAAACAAAATATTATTTCCGTTTGACTGAATATGAAATATAAACAAGGAAGGTGTTGGCTTTTGCTCTGGGATCCTAATTTTTTGAAAGCCCTGATAGTGGCTTCTAGCACTCAACCAGTTAAGAAGTCTTGACAGTAGGATTATATTAGTATTTTAAGCTGTGATAACATTTGGCTCAATGGTTGTCACTATGCCCTATTCGGAAGAAATAAGAATTGAGGTTAAAACTTTAAAACATCGAAAAATAATAACAAAACAAATGACCAGAAACTATCAACGGGCTGTTTGATTTCGTACGTCATAAGACAAACAAAAGTATCAAAGGGTTAAAAATACACGGCGGTCGTTGAATGGTAAATACTGTTTTTCACTGGATGGACTTGATGAACAGCGGGCAACATGCCATTTTGGTTAAAATCAGTTAGAAAAGATTTATTGTTTTCTAAAACTATGTCGGTGAAACGGGTTATCCAATGAAAAGTGACATCAGTTTTTGTTCACCAGGAACGTAGGTACCTTTCACATTCTACTGCGAATTTCAAGTTGTCGAAACCCGATATATCTTGTATTCTACAGTAACCAATTTATTGCTGTGTGATACAAGTTTTTGATTTCTAATGCCAATATGAAGAAAATAGATGGTCTCCGATGAGTCTCCGGGTTTTTTAGAGTTTATTACTTGGTTAGTTTCATATCGGCCGAGATACCAGCCCGAGGTAACTTCATATCATATCAACCCGAGACCGAAGGGCGAAGGCTGATGTGAAGTTACCGAGGGCCGATATTTATTAAACCAAAACAAATAATTACAAAATGTTCTCAGAGCTGTTACGGCTTCCTGACATTGTTATTGTTTTTCATTTTTTTTACAAAGTCCGAAGTTTCCTCTTCTCGTAGTGCAGTTATGCTAACTTCACGGCTTCCTCACTGGGAAAGACGCGACCAGGGACGTGGCGACAGGGGGAGGGATTGTCACCCCACCCCACCCCACAACCCTGACCAAAATTGCCTATAGTTGGAAATTCGGAGGGCAAGTCATGAATAGTTGGAAATTCCATCTATCTGGATTTTAGATCTTTACTTCCCAAAATTCCAACTCGATTTCAAATCGACAAAAATTCCAACTGTCACTATTTACAACTACAGTGTACGCAATATCGAGAATCAAAAGTATGCATGTTGTCAATCGGTATTAGATTTTTAAAGGACGTTTACTTATCGTAACAAAAAAAATTCTCGAAATGCACTTCAAGAAAATCACATCATGATTGAGCTTGAGCATTAGTTTAGCACACATCCAATCCCCAGAATTATACCAAATAATAATAACCTGATAATTATCATAAATGTGTTGGCATTTCAGTTACTAGAATCAATTTTATGCCCCCTTTCATGCCTTAATTTTCAAAAGTTTTCTCAGTAGTGAATTTCCAACTGGGGGAGGGATCGGGAGGGGGGTTTCCATCCCTCTAATTGGAAATTCACCACCCTACACCCCTCCCCCACCCCCACCCCGATCGGAAACCTCTAGCCACGTGCCTGATCTGCGCTTACGACTATAAAATTTTAGTTTGCGATGAATTTTCTTCACAACTCTTTTCTTTCCTCTCATCACACAAAACTACGATTCAAACCACTCTACCATTCCTGGTAACGCCAATTTTCCTCATTGCGTCCGAAGAGTGATTGTGAACATTTCGATGAAACCAAACTGGTTACGTACAGTAACGCAACAAGGGAAACAACTCTAGCTTGGTTCAAAATGGCCGAGATCGAAGTCCTATTTGTCGAGCTAAATAATGGGCAATTTTGAGAACTAAAATCATATCTAATAAGTGACAAGAAAATGGGGGAGGGAGGTCTGCAATGAGTCTCCGGTTTATAATGAAATTTCGCTCTGTCCAGATATAATTTACTCAACAAGTTACATAAATTTCAATTTAAACTGATCTAACAAATAGAGGATACCTACTAGCTGTTATGGTCAATACTATAGAACATTTACAATTGTATTTTCTAGAATTGTATTTTCTCGTTATCATTTTAAATGGGTTGAACTGAACCATTAGCATTTTCAAAGATGTGGCAATTTGCCAGTTGGCAAATATATTTTAAAATGATAATGATTCATTTTAGTCAGTTATATTAATAGGTAGAAAATATAATTCTAGAAATTACAATTGTAAAAGTTTTAGAGTGATGGCTCCAGGTATCGGAAATATCTCACGAGTGTGTGCAAGTTGGTCTTCACGAGCAGATGAAAGCCACAACGAAAACCGAAATATCCTTTATACGAATTGCAATTAATAGAAACAAACACCGAAAGCACGTAGCAGTTTCAGTCTAAGCTTATTGTGTAATGTGCGTCACTTCCGTGGAGATATTCGCTTGTTAAGACATCCAACAAAGTTGAAATGACTTATAGCGATGGTAAGCTTTTTATTCTTCTTTTTCGTCAGCCGAAAATTTAGGGTACTTGTCCTTAATCTACACTCACGGCATTTGGAACACTAATCAGAAATATAAACATCTCGCCCAGACAACAATTTGTTTTCCCGAAACTCTATTCATGATAAGAGTGATGTGGATTTCAATTTTTATCACATTTTTCAATATTTTTTAGTAATAGATGCCAGTATCAAACCCTTCTCTTTCAAACTTTTGCATATAATTCTCTAAAAATGTGTTTACTCGTGTGAAATTCTTAATTTCTCAGGTGACGTCATAGGGGGGTCATAAGTCTGACAAATTCAAATGCGTCCGATTTTCATGAAACTTTAATATTTAATATTTCGTAGAACTCGAAAAAGTAAGAGAAGCTGTTTTTTGAGATTTCGCCATTTTTGACGTTTTAATGTCACTTAAAATTTTAGTATTTTCTTTTTGAAAACGATAATTTCGTGGCACGCATAGCTCCATAGTTCAAAAATATACTGCTTTCAAACTTCACACATCTGTTTCTGGATATCTCATGTTGATCAATCCGGTTTTCTTTTCGGAATTTCAACACATCGTTGGAAGGAGCCGGATTCTAAGATTTGTTTAAGGATTTCAAATTCCAACTCATTTTTAACACTATTTCTCAGGAAATTTGAGAATACAAACTCCGCAAAAAATATATCTAAAAATGTACTGCCGTCCTAGAAAATTTTCAAGCGTAATACTCGAACGTTAAGTTGACGTCATATGTGGGGGTGTCATATGGTCAAAAATTAAAATGCGTCGGATTTTCCTGAAAGTTTAGTATATTATAGAGCTAAAAAAATTAATAAGAGATAGATGTTTTGTTTTGTTTTGTTTTGTTTTTTTCCATTTACGCCATTTTGACGTTTTTACGCCATATTTATAAACCATACAGTTACCAAACTTCATACACTGTTTACTACTTATTTTAAGTTGTTCACTTTTTTTTCATTTCAAATTTTCGCACCCGATGCCAGCGATGCCAGTTTTACGTTTTTTTCTATATCTTATTTTCAACCTCTTTTTAGGACCCAACCTTTCGAAATTGTGGGACTGTAATCTCCACAAAAAGACATATCACAATGATTTCTACTTATTTGAAAATGTTCACCGTTTTTTTTTATTTCAAATTAACGCACCGGTGCTTCATTAATTAAATTTTTGACGATAATTCCTATAATTCGTTTTTGGAATCTAATATTATTGCGCCCGTGGAAATATTTCCCAACCATGGAAAGTGACCAGTCCACGACGACCATACCGCTGTAGTCGATATGTATGTTCATCTTTAGTTAACATGCGCTGTACCGGTATGCTTATGATGGAGACCTAAAAGGCCGAATCGTGTACCACATATTCCCATTTGTAGGACCGACTGTGTGTGTGACCAAGTCCATGTATCAAATCTAATCTGTTAGAAAGTACAGGGTAACTAACATGAGCAAGTGTGTATCTCAGGTTCCGATCCAGACGAATGTTCAAACAGGAAAAATTATTGGGGATGTAACACACACACCTAACCCCCCCCCCCCCCCCCCCCCCCCTTAGCGTCACCCATAACTTCAAAATAGGTACAAGTACATATTCTGGCCCATTCAAGAGTATAATCTTATTGAAACAACGGATTTAATATTCATTAAATGAGGCTATTACGAAACGTAAACAGACGACCACAGGAAAGGATTCAATTTTCGTACAAGAATACAACTGCGTATACCTGGAACTGTTTTTCCGAATGTTAATAATCTATCAGGTTTTATTGCTTTTAAAGTAAGAGTTGAATGGCCGAGAAAAGGGACCAGACCATGGGATAAATGATGTGATGCTCTGTTGATTTGAATATCGTGTGCAAGACACGGATTGTGAATTACAGCTGAAACACTTGTGGCGTGGCATTTCTTCTCAGAAAATAACTCGAATTATTTTTGAAAATTCACAGGAAGCAAAAGCAAAGTTTCAGCCAATGGACCTATGGGGTGCACCCAGAGAGGCCAATTGGCTTTGTATTCCTTTTGACTTTTCAGAGGATATCGTTTATTACCTAGCAGAAAACGCCACCTCATGGGTGTTTGGGTTGCAAATCACTCTCCATATGCGGTATATTAGCAGCTCTTTACCTAATATAACGACTCGAACTGGCCAGCGCTATTCACAAAAAAATCGCCTTTCAAATTTGTTTATTTCTTGTCTTCAAAACAAGCTTTTGAGCCCTGTATATAGTTATTCAAGAATTGTTTTTTAAATGTCGTCTGCTATTCGCTCAAGTTCAATGTTAACAGTTTACGTCGAACTACCCTCAGAACCAGATATGTGGCTTACACTGAGAGTCAGGGGAGAGGGATAACACGCAAACAATCCCCCTCAAATCAGGTGAAAAAAAGAAAGTCGTTTTAGTTAAGTGGTCCCCAGACCCACCTCGGAGATTGGTTAGATGAAACTGTTCGAGTGGAAAATCCCACTCTTTGGTGTTTCGCAGTACATCCTCCTCCCCGTACTGCAGGATATATATTCTTAATAACCACGTCGAATATATTCGCAGTGCGTGTTTATGCGGGTGGTTGGGAACTACAAATTTAATTTGAGCAACCTTGGAATTCATTTTACGATAGGACCACTCTAAGTTAAGATTTGACCATAACTGAAGTGATTTGTTTTCAGTGTTATAGAAGTTTCACTGACTACGTCGTATATGCCTGGAACCGAGTATAAGAAATGCTACGAATCGTACTGCATTTAAAAAAATGTTAATGCAAAAACTTCTCTAAAATTATCAAACACAAATTATATGTTACAACCCGTATTGCCCAGATTGTACTAGATATTTTACTATACCAATCTGTAATACAGTTCTGATTTTACCGGCTAGCTCGTCAGTTTGTCACTCATATTATTCCAAAAGTATTTTCAATATTATTTCCAATGTATTCTAAAATATCATTGCTATTTTAAGGGTCTTGTTTCCCGTGCAATAACGCAACAATGCAACAATACAACATTACTCCAAAAGGATATGTATTTCTCTCTTCCCGGTTATATACTCTGTCTGATATGATGTTGCTCTAATTATATTTTTTAACCCGGGGGATAGCAGCAAGACAGCCAATATGGCTATGCTGTCCCCCAACGGTATGTATATGTATCACAATATTATTCTGTAAATGTATTGATTATTATATTTTACATACCGTTTCACCCCCATTGCCCATGTAGGGGCACGGTGACGCTGTGCACTAAGGCGTACTGCACGTCGATGGTACACCTGTTTTCAACCAATGCTAACCCTGCTTGTGTGGAGTTAGTATGTTGGGGAGCTGACAGTTGCTCGCCGTTACTCGGTGGTTCTCTCCGGGCATTCCGGCTTCCTCCACCCGTAAAACTGTCATGGTCATGATTAGCAATTGTGCAGAAATATGTGACCTTAAACACCAATAAATAAATATAAATATTACATACCGTTAAATAAAAGAATAGAAAGAATAGAATATGCATGCTGAGGTTGAGTTTTAATCCTTTACCTAACATAGCGGCCAAAAACGGCCAGGAAACTGACCAAAATAAGCCTACCACAACCTAAAAACCAAACAAATATGGATATCATTAGAACCGGCTCGGCGAGCCGGTTCTAATGATATCCGTATTTGTATTGTTTTACTGAAAAATTTTGAGATTTCTTTTCGAAAAATGTGAGATTTAATTTATTTTTTTAAAAAGCTGTGTTAGGTAAAGGGTCAATTAAACGAGATCGAGGAAGGTATTACGAAACATTGTATGAATGGATGAATGAATCTTTATTTAGCAGTATACAACAGAAAACAGAAAATTATACATGCATCATTATAGAACAAAAATATACATACAGAATTATAGAACAAAAATAATCTAATAAACCTTATACCGCAGGGAGACGGCATAGCCAAATTTGCTGTCTACCTGTCGTCTCCCGGGGATTATATAATGCAACATTGGAATCGGACTGTCCAACAATCGTTCATCTATACTTTGTCTTGTTCGCTGGTGGCTAGTGTAACTCACACAATTTAGTTAAGAGACGAGCATTGAGTTAACCCTTTATCCAAAATAAAAAGCAGACGACACTTGCAAAAAAAAAAAAAAAAAAAAAAAAAAAAAAAAAGCTTTTGAATCACTATATTCTTTCATTCCCAAGAACACAGGTCACGAACCCCCACCGGAACGAGCTCGACGAACTCGCTCCAATGATTGTAATTCAGACTTACCTCACTTTGGTGTATTAAAAATTTGGTGACATGATACTTTGTTTCCAGTGACAGTCTATGCAGATAAATATCCTCGAGATAATTTTCAAATCCCCTGTGCTCTGGGCTGGTTGTTACATACGAGGACGTGAACGTCAGCTCCCGCGCAACTGATAATGGGTACTTCTTGCACCTCCAGTCTAACACGCTCTCTAAACATTGGAGGTTTAAAGAACCATCGAATCCAGAGTCAATAGATATTGAATTAAGATCAGTATCTTCCGGTGTATGTGCTGATTCTCCACTCTGAAACGAAAAACGAGAACTCCGAGTTGTTGTATAACTGATTGGTTCTGACAGTGAACGTAATTCGTCGGAAACTTTATTACGCGTGGTAGCTAATTAACTGACTGGGGTACAATCTTTTCATCTCCTGTACAAGAATTCTAGGGCACTCTGACTCAGGGTACAGTACGGTCACCGTGTACTGGTCACTTTCCACGGGTGGGCAATATTTCCACGGATGCAATCATATTGGATTCCTACACTGATAGATAGTAACGAGCACTCGACAATCTATGTTTTTCGGGTTTCTTGGGCATCGGGGGTGTCCATGGTGTATATTGAAAGGGATCAACCTCATATCTCAATCTATGGTCTTGGGACCAACACCAAACGAGTAGAAACCAGATGGAAGTTCAAAATATAGGTCAAGAACTATGAAGTAAATCATGGGTCATTGAGTGCATTTTCAAAATTGCTGGAGATCGCATTTCATCACCTTCAAATGGATTCCAAAGTTCATACGTCTATTTCAGCACACAGAGAGTGGGTGGGCGTATTTCATCACTGAAAAAAATGGATGAAGCAAAACATTTTGAAAGTGGATCACGCTCATAACTCAATGGTGGTACGATCTATGGACATGGGATCAACACCAAATAATTCGAAACTCAATGGAGGTTCAAAATATTGGTCAAGGTCACTGGGGTAATTTTCCCAATTGCTGGAACTCGACTTTTATTCCCCCTAAAATATGTCCAAAGTTCATACACGTATTTTTAAGCTGAAATAAGTGGCCGGGCAAAACATTTGAAAAAGTGGGTAACGCTCATATATAAAGCACCGTAAGATCTAGGGCCCTTGGACCAGCACCAAATAAGATGAAACTCTATGGAGGTTCAAAATATGGGTCAAGATCACCTGAGTCAGTGAGTGCATTTTTAGAATTGCTGTAGATCGTCTTTTGCAACCCCCTAATGTGTTCATACATGTATTTTTACACTCCCAAAAGTGGACAAGTCCAATTATTTTGAATGTGCGCCAAGTTCAGATCTCTAGCATGGTATCGCCTATAGACCTTGGACCAACACCAAATGAGCTGAAAAACAATGGAGGTTCAAAATATGGGTCAGGGTCACTGAGGTCACCCGGGGTCATTGAGTGCATTTTTCATATTTGCTGGAAATCGCATTGTATGACCTCCAAATGAATACCCCAAGTTCATAATTTATATTTACGCTCTACAAAGTGGGCAGGGCAAACATTTTGAATGTGGGTGAAGGTCATATCTCAAGTATGGTATGGCATCCAGACCTAGGACTATGGGAAATGCGATGGGGGTTCAAACTATGTCCAGGTCGCTTGGTTCATATAGGGATAATCGAGTGCATTTATCAGAATTGCTGGTAACTGCAATTGTTTAACTCCCTAATGCATTCATACATGTATCTTATTACTCATCACTCAGAAATATGGAGGAGCCACAAATTTTGAAAGTGGGTCAAGCTCATATCTCATGCATGGTATCAATGTTATGTCCCCATGGACCTAGGATCCACATCAAAGAGTTGAAACTCGCTGGAGGTTCAAAATATGGGTCAAAGTCAGTGAGGTCATCCAGGGGTCATTGAGTACATTTTTCGTAATTACTGGAAATTGCATTTTATCGTACCCTGATGCATTTCTAAAGTTCAAACATTTATTTCATCAGTCAGAAAAGTAAGCAGAGTAAAAAAAAATATCCATTTCTGATTCCTTTATAGAACCTAATTAAATATTAACATATTAGTTAAACACTTTACATGGAAATTATTTCTGGTTTCTTGTCTACTCATATCTGATTTCTGTATGAAAATCTTCAAATGTTGTTCACAAAAAACATTTTTGATTTCTTTCAAGATATTTTATTCCCCAAAATAAGTCTCCCTAAATTCTCTTCCTATAGTGTAGTTCTGATGCTTTCGCCATTGTCACACATTCTCGAATTTACTGATCAAAGTAAATTTTGTTTTTCCAATTTTCATTTATTTTTATGTTGATATTTGAATAAAAACAGTATTGGAGGTTTCTTCTGACTTATTCTTGTGTGATATACATATACAGTACGTGGAGAGTGGATTGTAACTAAATCACCCGCGGAGTGGAGTTATCACCCGAGCTATAACTTTCAAATATTCTGTACATATCGACAAAAAACACAATCAATGTTTCAGCCAATGGACCTCCGGGTTTAACCCGGAGGTCCATTGGCTGAAACTTTGCTTGTGCTAGTTATGCTTTGCAACAAAATTGCAATTATTGCTTGGGTGGAATCTCCACTCTGCGAGTGATTCAGCGATAATACACTCTCCGCGTACTGTATATCTGGTTCTTATACTTTATTTATCCCATAAATGGATGTTTATTCGAACAATAAAAGTCTTGGATAAATTTTTGCTTTATTCACCTAGTATCAGTTTCCAGTAGGCTGATAAATTTTCCCCGTAGGTTTAACACTGAAAGAATTTATTCCTATAGTAGAGACGGACTTGTTGACCTCTGACCTCTACCGCATTCGTGTTGTCATGACCTGTTTTACGTTTGTGGAAGAAAAAATGAAGCTACGTTTATCAAACGTTTACCGTCACAGAAATGTTTAGTTTTAGAATATACGACACATTTCAACTCTGTTTAACAATCAAACAAACAACAATAAACAAAGAAAACACAAAGTAAACCAATCGAAATCAAGCGTTGAAAAGCATACAACTTCGATTGTGAAAGGCGGGAACATGATGAGTGATGTTTCATTTTCGAAAATTAGGAAAGTATAAATAAACAAATGCACGTGTCGTCTGCTCTGTTTATAAAACTCAAATTGAATCGACGACGAAAAAAAAAACAATAAACAACGAAAATAAGAAAGATAAACATTATTCATTTTATAAAGCATTTTTACAACTTTAGCTCAAGTTTGTAGGGGAATTATTTTTAGACAGAAATGTATCGCTGCGCCATGTTTATTTTTGGCAGTTTTGCTTGTCGATCGAATTGAACCAATGTGCTCCTCATTTCCCAACGTGTTTTGTAGCGAGTAACAGCAAGATTTCGTCGCGACTGCCCTGTAAATGTTTTATGGGATAAACAAAATAAACGTATAGTGTTTTCAAGTAAAAAGAAATATTCTACTGGTTGGATTAAGAATGAAATCAACGAACCTCTGGCTTAAACCTACTCGTAGAATAGTTTTATAACTTGAAAACACTATACGTTGATTTTATGTTCAGTTTTCATTTATTTTGATTTTTTTTATTTTTATTTGGCGATAATTATTTTTTAAAAGCTTCATTTTGAATATGTTGTTCTCGCTTGTCTTTGAACTCGTGAGTTTTTTAACTCTTTGAACTCCAGAGGTCGTTTTTCCGTCCGGGTCACAAGCTACGTCAGAATGGCATTAAGGGGGATGACTGCAAGGTAAGTGTGTGGTGTACACCAGTCAATATTTTCAACGTGCAGCCCTAAGGCTGCACGTTGAAAATATTAATTGGTCAACCCCCAAATAATAAATATGGACTCTTCCCATTTCTACCATGGAACTGACATGGAAGATACCACCAGTGTTCAAAGGGATAAGAAAATGTTATATTGTTTGACACCTAACTACATCTAATGAACAATCTCAAGGTTGAGTTTCGTCACAGAACGTTTTTGTTGACACGAGGCTGTAAATAGTCTTCTATAAATCGGTTGCTTCTAATTTTTATATGCGATGTTAACCCTTTGCAGTACTGAGTTTTGAATGGGATTATTCAACAGAATATTTAACTGAATACCAAAGAACCGCACGACTGTATTGTTTAACCGATTACCCAACGAATCGGCTGCATCCGCCCGCGTAATATGCAAATTCCGCAGTTGAAAAAATATTATTTTTCAAAGAATTTCAACAAAACCATATCATGTGACCCCTCGTTGGAACGAGCTCGTTTCAACGAGGGGTCACATGATATGGTTTTGTTGAAATTTTTTGAAAAATTTGAAAAAATGATATTTAAAATAATAAATTTTCATATCGTCTGCGTTGGGTAAAAGGTTAATTATATTTATTATCTAAATTGTATAGCTTGAGGTTTCGTTTATACATGCGAACACACGTGTGCACAAACTACACAACACACAGGGTTTTGATACCATGAACAACTTAAACGTCATTTTGCGCATGTCTCTTGGGTGTGTGACAATGAACGGGCGAAATCTGTCGCGAAGAAGGTTTAGACGAATTTGCATGAAATGAAAAACAAGACTTACGGTGACCTCCTGGCCACGGGTGCCCCCGATCTATGGCCAAATGGTCTATGATACTGAAATGAAAAGTTTTATGTTGATTTTGGTGCTCACTTTTGTCCACGTGTTGAAATTTCTTAGAATTACGATTTTGTTTTTCGATGGAAAATCGTGGTGTCGAGTGTTTTACGCATGTCCGTCGAATATGGAATCCATCTTTAATAAAAAAAATGCAGACAGTGTTGTCCTTTTCCCAAATACAGTCCTATTGCTGTACTCTAAAGTGCTTTGAATGCCTAGCTTTGTTTTGAATGCCTAGCTTTGTTCTTGGATGTGTGAAGCACATTTGGCCACAATCTGTTCTCGTGAAATATTATGTTATTATCAGTTCTGGTACCAATACGGTAGCATACTTCCAGGAACCAGTTATGCCTGCTGTCAACTTTGATTGCATATATTGTTCGTGTTCTATACATCACAACCTCCATTCTAATGTATAATTTATTTATATTTAATTTGAATTTAATAAATATCAGAGGTGGGAATTTCAAAATAAACAAACTTCTCTTACTTATATAGCACCTTAATGCATGGGGTGGAGGTCCTCCAAAATGGGCAACATGGGTATAAACAGTTGACTTGAACTTGATTTCATGTTGGTGTTGTATCTTGATTAGTCATTATGTAGAAATATGCGACCTCAAACACCAGTAAATAAATAAATTTCACTGTGTACAAAATCTGGTGGCACATGCTCGATAATCTGTTTAACAAAATTCAGCAGACAAACGTTACGCTCGGGTGATGATAGCGGCGTCAACATATTATGTGGAAGGTAACTTTTGTCCATACGGTCACTCATTCATGTCAATACCACAAACTGAACAATTAGGATTACAAATATACCCAAACATACAACTGGTGTTTAACCCTTTACCCAACGCAGACGATAGCAAAATTTACTATTTTAAATATTATTTTTTCACTTTTTTCAAAACTTGTCAACAAAACCATATCATGTGACCGCTCATTGGAACGTGCACGACAGGCTCGTTCCAATGAAAGGTCACATGATAAGGTTTTGTTGAAATATTTTTGCAAATTTTTTGTTTTTTTTTCAACAGCCCAGTTTGTAAATTAAGCGGGTGGATGCGGTCGAATGGCTTGACAAAGGGATAATGGTCACATATCTCTGCACAAGGGCTAATCGAGACTGCAACGTGGAGATAATGTCAAGTTAAGCAATTCGTTTATATATATCCATGTTGTTCATTTTAGAGAACTTCCAGACCAGGCATTGGTGACCGGGTCCCGTTTTACCGATGGGGAAAAATACTTGTAGTGGACTTTTGGTGTCTAGGAAATGTAGTTTGTACGTGGACAGAAAGGCCTCAAAATTTGTCCAGATTCGCGAGAATAGGTTTTGATTCTCGCGAACTGATGCTGCGAGAATCAAATTTCAGTTCTTAAATAATTTAGAATCGGGGAGTAGTGTTATATTTTTGTCGGTGCAAGTACTTAATATTCCACAGAAAACAGCGAACCTATTTGTATATTTACTAGACTTTAAGCCTAAAGGCTCTAGTTCCAAATTTGGGAGAGTTTTCTTGTCTTAAATCTAGAATACATTCCAACATCCAGGTTTTAGGATCAATCCTGAAAATAAGCAGCCTGTCATTTGCAGAATGAGGCCCCCAGAGAGTGAATTTGCTAATGCTATCCCATACAGTGGGCCAATTTATCTTCTGGGTACCACTTTCTGTTCAGATTTGAGGTTCGCAAAGGGTAAATTTGGTGCTGCTACCCTGCTGTGCAGGGTAGCATCACCAGATTCACCCTCTGGGGCCTCATTCTGCAGATGACAGTCTGCTTATTTTCAGGCTTGTTTTGGATGTCTTGTTGGTAGAAGTGACAGTACCGTAACATTGGTATCCAGTATAGTCTTTCACTAGCCAAGATTTCACTAGCCACCACTGCTAACTCAAGTCACTGTTACCTTATTATGAGAGAGCAAATAATAAGAATTATACGGGCCTTTAGGAACACTTTCGCTCTCCCGAGAGAACCCCGGGAAGTAAAAGCAGTGTTTGTTTATTACAGTAAATAAGCTGTTTTAATGGTAAAATAGGACCTAGTCACCATTGCTTGTTGTGGAAGCCCACTAAAATGAGCAACATGTGCATAAACTATTAACTAAACTTGTCTTTATCTCCATGTTCCAGTTACAATTTATTTATTGGTGTTTAATGTCACATACGTCTGCACAACGGCTAATCATGACCACAACATGGAGTTAAAGTCAAGGCCAGTCAATCGTTTATACCCCATGTTGCCTATTTTAGAGGACTCGCACCCAAAGCATTGGTGACTGGGTCCTATTTTACCAGTGAAACATGTCTTGTTTACCACAGCAGTTACGATTAGCCGTTGTGCAGAAATGTGCAATAAATTCATTAAATATAATTAATTAAATATAAATAATTAAATAAACAAATAAATAGTTTCGGTATCTATACTACTCAAAGTTTGCTAAGAACCAAATAGTTGACACATCATTGTGAAATTTGCTTGTGACATATTTGCGAAAGTTTTGGTGGATATGATTGAGGAATGTATTGAGATGGTCCCCAGTGTTTTCATTAGCTCTCTTGACGGGCAGATTTTTCGTGACAGTCATGGAAAGCATGTACCCCTTGATTTTCATGATGTTTTCGTGTACTGTCTACATGTACATGACGTGTAGGATAGTCAGTCTTCATTTCAACACTAACCCTTGTGATTTGATGATTGAATGTGGCAAATGCAAATGTAAGAAGCCATTTGTCTGAAGCAGAATGTGGCGGGCCGTAGGGATGGTGGAGCAAGGGGCTACCCATCGTCAGGTTGGTGAAGCCCTTGGTGTGCACCATACGGTGATCACAAGAGCCTGGGCAAGATTTCAGCAGTATGGCACACCAGTAAGACGGCATGGTGGTGGCAGAGACAGGGCAACATCTGCATCTGAAGACCGGTTTTGATCATTCAGGCCCGTAGGAACCGCTTTACCACAGCAACCCAGCTTCGCAGTGACCTTCAGAATGCATCCGGGGTAAATGTTTCGACGCAGACTCGGAATCTTTCACCCACTGCACCTGCATACAATCTAACGTGGACATCCAGGATCTCATCAATATACCTCTGTGCAGTCAAGGTACCACGTTCAAGGACACAGAGTTATGTACGTCCATCCCTACTGATGCTGCCCAGACCATGATTGACCCGCCACCATAGCGGTCATGCTCAGCAAGGTTGGCTGCATGGAATCGCTCTCCTGGTCTTCTCCATACCCTAGAACTCCTATCTGTGTGGTCTAATCATAAAATCACAAGGGTTTGTGTTAAAATGAAGACTGAATACCCTACACATCTTATGTACATGTAGACAGTACACGAATACATCGTGGAAATCAATGGGTACATGTTTTGCATGACTGTCACGAAAAGTCTGCCTGTCAAGTGCTATTGTAAACACTGGGGACCATCTCAATACATTCCTCAATCATATCCACCAAAAATATCGCAAATGTGTCACAAGAAAATTTCACAATGATGAATGAAACATGTAGTGCTTAGCAAACTTTGAGCAGTATATGTACATGTTTGTGGTGTTTAATAATACAATTACTGTAATCTAGGGTTTCATCCCTGGAACGGGAATTCCCGGATTCTCGGTTCCGAAAGCCGGTCACGATACCCGGGAAATCTATACCACGGAGCCGGGAATTACGCTTGGCACCGTTTGTGCTGAACTGAAGTTTTCAGAATTGAAAAACCGACCCATCGTTATGTTGTAAGATTTCTTCAGCCCTTCCACGCCTGAACTTTTTACAATCTTGCTTTCTGAAGAACCTTTTCCACCTAATCACTGTATCTCTCAATCAGTTCCGGGGGTCCCCTCTCTTCAACAGCTAGATCTTCACTCGCTTCATGTTTAAACTAGTCTTCATTTTCAGAATCACTAGTATCACTCACTATTCACTACCTCCTTCAACATCAACTCCTTGTTCACTGCCTTCATCCGTCTCCTCTGCTTTAAGCAGACGAGACGGGTGACGGCAGTGAAGTGGGAGTTGGAGCCGGTAGAGGTTGTGGTGATAAAACTAACGATTCTGAAAATGGAGGAGAGTTGGAAGCGGGTTTGGGTTTTCACACTTCTCTTAGGTAAAAAACGTTTTCGTACGGGGATGGCAGACTGTCAATAAAATATGTTCATTTTCACGAAAATAAATGCGTCCTGTTACTCTCGAAAATTTAATAGATATTATCCGGGGCATTTCCCGGTTCTGAGTGTAATTTCATTCCCGTTCCCGTTACTGTATAAAACCGGGAAATATATTAAACGCTACTGTAATCGCCAGTTACGATGATTCATTCTCCAGTCTCACAAAACGGCATCAAACACTTACACACATACCTGGCCAATGAGTTGTTAATGTTTTTTTCGCAAAAAATGCCTTCAACTTTTTATCTTAGCCCTCCACCGACGTTCACGTGTACTTTATTGATTTTTTATTTTTTTTAATTTTTTTTTTTTTGCTTTACTAAAATGAATATTTTCAGCCGATATATGCACAATTTTACCACAAAAGCATTTATGTCATGTGAATGCAATCATGCAGATAGAGTAATCAGCATCACGTCAGGATCAGATGCAAATATAGTTTTGCATATAGGCGTTAGTAAATCATATCTGTGTCATATCATATCTGTGTCGGATGGACATAAAGCAAATCTGTCCACGCCAGAAAACTTACAATTTTAACTACCGTTATAAAGCCTAAAAAGTTAATCTGTCTCCCTTTTTTATTTTTGAGAATAGAAAATATACTTTTTTAATTTTTCGTTTACAATAAATTATAAAAATTTTATTTTTCACAAGGTTTTCTTTTTTACGACTTACGAAGACGTCGGTTGAAAGAATTTTATGTTTTCTTTTCTTTGAGATTTGCCAACAATAATGCGTTTTAACCTCTTTCCTAACGTAACAATAATCGGCAAGGGGTTCTCACAAAAAAATCGCTATTCAAATAGTATACCCTTTTTCTTGTCAAGTTGTTCTTACAAAAACGTAGCTTATATATAACGAGCTCGTTCTAATCAGGGGTCATAAGCTGTGTTGTGGGCGCAAAAAATGAAAAGCATTTATTTCTTGAAGAACACTTTTTCGTAAGTCTTGACTTCTTGTCGAGCACTTTGTAACGATGGGTAAAAGGCTATGTTTTGTGGTAAAAATTAAAAACATTAGTTAGTCCCCACAAAGTAGATCTTCTGTTTCTCAGGCTATTTTATTATAAAATTGCATGTGGGCGGACGGTTTTTTATTTTATTTTTTATTTGTACATATAATTATTTCTTTGTCATCAAAAATTCATATTCTTGGTTTGTTTTATGTTTTAGGCCTCATAATCTTCAGAATAGCATGGGTTGTGGTGTATTTCATCCTTGGAGTGCAAGAAGGTTTTGCAATGCTAAATTTAGCATTGCAAAGCCTTGTTACACTAAAGGGACAAATTTATCAATTTTACTAACTTGTGTAAAATATCTGACATAAACCTTTTAATTTTTATTTTTTTAAAGTTTACATTGGTTATGAAAAGAGCGCATATGGCAGCCAAAAGGACCATGCGGGAGGGCCCGAGAAACAGACTTTTAACTTTTTTGGCCTTCTTTGTGAAATATTTTTCGTTTTTTAGTTGTGTTAGGTGAAGCCTTAAGTATATATTCACAAAAACAAGATCAGTAACAGGCCCATTTCACTGACTATTTATTTATTTATTTATTTATTTATTTATTTATTTATTTATTTATTTATTTATCTGCCTTTCGTGTTAGGTAAAGGGTTAACCAATCGTTTATTCATATTCTGCTCACTTTGGGGGGGGGGGGGGGGGATACTTCCACATTCCTGAATTCTGTCGTCACGGTAATCGACTTACAATAAAGGTATCTCCTTTGGAATTATTAGACGCACGAGGGGGGGGGGGTCCAATTAAAACGTAATTGTTGAGAAAACATCTTTGTCCTATGACATCAGTAGAAAACAAATCCAACTTTCCTTTTGTGCCTTTTAAAAAAACTAGAACAACAGACAGTTACGGGAGCACTCTTATGTTTACATTTATTAAAAGTAATGAAAGGTAACTTGACTTTTATGGCAAGCAAATTAGAAGCAACTAGTTTATAGATAATCGATCATCAAGAATATCTGTCGGTAACACACCTCCCAATACTTAGTTGTCCCCCTTGGCTCTTTGTTTTGGCGAATGTATTTTACAGTAATTTGCAGGTTTTTATTAGGGTTTAATATACCGGGACGGGAATTTCGGAGCTATGTGGCTCCATGTCCTGAAAGTTAATCACTATATCCGGAAAATTCATAGACAATGGGATCAATGATTGCGTATTATAGTTTATGAGATTACGGCGAATATGAATTTCTTCCGAGACCAGTATCTCCTTTGAAGCTATGTTTTAATCTCGCGTACGGAAATTTCCCGGTTACTGTTCTGAAAATGGGTGTTTATGCCCGGGAAATTCATAGGCAAGAATCGAGAAACAAAGGTTGCGTTCCGCAACCTTTGATTCCCGGTTCTGTCCAATGAATTTCCAGGGTATCTTGACTGATATTCAGAAACGACAACCGCAAAATTCCCTGTATCGTGACTGGCTTTCAAAAACGGGAACCAGAAAATTTCCGTTCTCTGTATTAAACCCAAGTTTTTATCTTCCCAGGGAAAAATACCATATCTCACCTTCTAGACTTTTCTATCAACGGAAAAGGCAGTATCTACACATGTATTATATGTCAGGATACGCACACTGTTTACATGGTGGACACAAAAAAGGGTTACAGATCATTAAAGATGGTGCAAAGGCCGTTTTCGTGTTTTTATAAAGGGGTATCAACAGAGGATAGTTCAGAATTCAAATTCATTGGAAAAAATTGTAAGAAGACTGCTTCTGTATTTTTACACTACTCTACAGCTCTGCAGGAACATGCCTGAAATTTGTGAAATGATGGGACTTCTCACTTAAAGAAAGCAAGACCTTATAACAAACAATTTTTAAAGGTGTTTATTATTATTAATGTAATGTCGGTTACAGCTAACTTTTCCGTAAATCTCTTCCAATGACTAAAATTGTCAGCCGTTACTCTGGGTGTTGGTTCCGGGTCTCATTTTAGTAGTAAAGAATTTGCACTGCTCCACTTCCCTTGAACATGCACTGCTCACCTTCCAGAGGTCCCCAGGGGCCCAGACCTAACTTCAAATAATACTGTTTGGTCCATTCGCAGATTTACAGCAGACCTCTAACGAAGCGGCCTACATCAACCATGTCCCATTGGATCATTCCTCTCCAACTATCCATACTTATCTTCGGCATGCAGACAGAAATTGTTTTTTATAATTTCCCCAATGGCACTGACACCACTCCCCCCCCCCCCCCCCAACAACAAGAACAACACTGCCCCTTTCCCTCATGTTCTCCCTCATCCACTTATCTCTCATGTTTTCATCCCATTCTTCCATTAGTTTCTCCGTGAGTCTTATTCCACTAGGCATGTGCTGGGGCGTTCTAAAATCTAAAATGAACTATTACAGTGTCTCCTGCACCTTCACTCCTAAGCTGCACATTTGGTACCCTCTTTCCTCTCTTTCCTCGCCTCTCCCGATTCCCCCTCCCTCAACTCCAGGGACTTTGATTTTACTTTGAACAATTATGTCCCCCGCACCCCCCCCCCCCCAACCCCCCAAAAATATCCATCTTGGTACTCCTCAAAAGCTGGAACATCTTTTCTGTATAACCTGTTCAACGAACGTTTGGCATAAACTCCAACTCGCAAGTTTCTATTGCATCATCGAGTACTTTTGCCCCAATAACACTGCTCACCTTCTTCAGTTCCCCTTGAAAGTCTACACGTTATTTCTCCATTGTACTGATCTGCGGAATATTTCCCCATTTGCTCCTTCAAAGCATCCGGGACAGTAAAATATTATTTATTTATTTATTTATTTATTTATTTATTTATTTATTTATTGTGGTTTAATGTCACATATTTATGCAAATGGCTAATCGTGACCGTGACAGTTTTACGGGTGAAGGAAGCCGGAGTACCCGGAGAGAACCACCGAGCATCGACGAGCAACTGTCAGCTCCTCAACATTCTAACTCTGTTTAAACTCCGCTCAAGCAGGGTTACAGCGGTTGGAGACATGTGCACCATCGACGTGCAGTATGCCTTAGTACAAGGCGTTATCATGCCCCCATGTAGGCAACCGGTATAAAGTGCCTTGCCCAAGGACACAACGCTGGTCGTCCCGGATGGGGATCGAACTCGGAATCTCTAGAAAATAATTGTTGAAAATCGATAGAAAAAGAATGAATACAGTATAGTCGCCGTTGACTGGCCGTAATCCACGCGTGGGTAGTGACGCCCACGCATGCGTTGATCAGGTAATAAAAATAAGCATCAGTAAAATTTTAATAACCCTGTGCTTCATTAATTATTTTTTTTTTATAATTATTCTTATAATTAGTGTTTGGAATCTTACATTATTACGTCCGTAAAAATATTGACCACCCGTGCAAAGTGGTCAGTCTATACTGTAGCTTTTCAAATCTAGTTTAGAACCAAGACACGATGGCCATAAATTTCCACAAAGCTAATTACAGGAGCGTAGCTGGACCAAATGAAGTTGAATACAAATATTTTCATGCTGCTATTGGAAACGGAAAAATATTTGTTCCCCACACTTATCTAGCGCTGAAATCCGCTGTCTCCTGCCAGTTAAGTTTTAAAATTGCCATGTCAACTGGGCATTCGGAGAACTTGAAGCTCAAGGAGCTATATAAGTAATGGAATTTTGTTTATTTTGAAATTCTCACGTCTCATTTTCCTTAATTTCAGATTAAATATACACAAATTACACATCAAAATAAAGGTTGGGATGTATAGAACACGAAACACGCATGCAATCAACTCATAGAGTTGACAGCAGGCACCGCTGGTTCCTGGAAGTCTGCTATCGTATTCGCACCAGAACTGATAATCAAATAATATTTCGCAAGAACAACTCGTGGCCGAATGTGCTTCAGATATTCAATAACAAAGCTAGGCATTCAAAACACTTTCGAGTGCAGCGACAGGACTGCATTTTGGAAAAGGACAACGGTGTCTGCATTTTTTATTGAAGATGGTTTCCATGCTCGACAGACATGCGCAAATCACTCGATACCACGAATTTCCATCGAAAAACAAAATCGTAATTCTAAGAAATTTCAACAGGTATCATGATACCTTGCATTATTCAATATGGTAACTGTGTAATCTCTATCTAATAACAGTATACTGTATGAAGGCGATCTTTTTCATTATTTGATTTTAGACGGCATTTTTTTACATGCTTTTTCCGTCCGATGACGTCGACCGGAAATCGAAAGTATACTCATACGTAAACAAAAGCAATGGCTTTAGAATTTTTCCCCATGCAGCTCTGTAGCCGTGTTTTGAAGAATTTCGATCCCCTAGCTTTGTTCTTGGATAGGTAAAGTGTATTTGCCCACAAGTTGTTTTCGTGAAATATTATTTTATATTATCAGTTCTGGTGCGAATACGGCAGCAGACTTCCAGGAACCAGTGGTGCCTACAGTCGACTCTATGAGCTGATTGCACGTGTATTTCGTGTTCTGTACATCCCAACCTTCACTTTGATGTACATTTTGTGTATATTTAATTTGAATTGAAGGAATATCAGAGGGGAGAATTTTCAAAATAAACAAAATTTCATTACTTATTTTGGCCCTAAAGTACTTGGATTAACCAATTTTTCTGGAATTTCACAGATTCCAACATCAGTACATAAATACAAACACAAGGTCTGAAATTGGACCCCACGTGTTCTACATATTTTTATAACGACATTGGTACCAGTATTTCATCCGGAATTTCAAATTTGAATCTGAATTTCATTTTTTTTTTTAATTTCTTTTAAACCCCAAATCAAAAAAGTTGTGCTTAATTCAAATTTGAAAGCAAGATTTGCCTCCTTGGAAGATTCAAGAATGATGTACAAGAGAGAAATATACACCAATAAGTAAGTGCATATATAGGGGATATGAAATGATTGTTTTTCTCATATGATATTTATGAAACAAGTCTAAGAATTTTCCGTTTGGGCGAGCCTCTGGCGCGCCCAAACTGAAAATTCGGACGAGTTTCATAAATATCATGTGAGAAAAACACTTATTTCATATTCTATTTATCATATGACAAACATGTGCACAAATTATCGACTTAGTATGACTTTTTAACCCTTTACCTAACGTGTGTTGCGGACGACACTTGGAAAAAAACATCACCATATAACTAAAAATTTTCTTTTTTTGCTTCCAAAACATACGTTATGACCCCTCATTGGAACGAGCGCGATGCGCTCGTTCCAATGAGGGGTCATAACCTATGTTTTGGAAGCAAAAAATGATTTTTGTTTCGTATATAGCACTGGCCGGGTTTGGTCGTTATGTTAGGTAAAGGGTTAATGCAATTTAACCCAACCTAAATAGGACAGATAACGTAAATTCTCCCTACTAAAATTATGCAAATGTGACCCAGTTGTATTTTGTTCAGCCAATCAAACTGTCCATATTTGAAATTGACCAATGAAATCTTTCAACCCCAATCATGCAAATTATGAAAATATGGCACAGCTGTATTTTGTTCAGCCAATCAAATTGTCTACTATTGAAATTGACCAATAAAATCGCCGGAAGGCTTTATTTATCACTGAATAATATGAAAGCAAAATATTTATTTATTTATTTATTTATTGGTGTTTAAGGTCACACACTTATGCACAATGGCTAATCATGACCGTAAAGCAAAATATCAAATGTTTTCAAGTGAACAAAACGGACGAGACATATGATAATTCAAAATATTTTATGACAAATTCAAAATTCAAGATTTTGAAATTTTTAAATCTTACAATTTTGATACATTTGTAATTATAAACTGCATAACTCTCTTGTTTGTCAATCTGCAGTATCAAACACAGACAATCTTTTGAGTTTATATTTGAATTCAGCTCGGCATTTTGTTGATTTGAGGTTAAATATTTTTTTAAATTGAAATTAAAAATCAGATTTGGAACTCTGACTGAAATACTGCTATCAAAGTTAAAATCTGTGAACCACTTGGAATTTAATTTAGGACTTTCTGTTCGATTTTGAATGTTGATTTTTGAATCTGTAAAAGTCCTGAACAATTGGGAAACCAGACTAAAACATCCAGGCAACGAGGACTTGAAAACCTATAATAAAATGATCCACGAAAGATCTGGATAAGGATACATAAACCAGATATTTCGGGCATGAGTGGTATATAAAGTTGACATTTATTTATTTATTTATTTATTTATTTCATTAATAAATAATTAATAATTAATTAATAATTATTAATTAATTAATAATTAATTAATAATTAGTTAATAATTAATTATTAATTAATAATTAATTAATAATTAATTAATAATTAATAATTAATTGATTGATTGATTAATTGATTAATTAATTAATTAATTTATTTATTTATTTATTTATTTATTTATTTATTTATTTATCATTTATTTATTGGTGGTTAAGGTCACATACTTATGCACAATGGCTAATCATGACCGTGACAGTTTTACGGGTGGAGGAAGCCAGAGTACCCGGAGAGAACCACCGAGCAACGACGAGCAGCTGCCAACTCCCCAACATCTCAACTCCGCACTGCAGCACAGGCAGGGTTAGATTGGTTGAAGACATGCGCACCATCGCCTTAGTACATGGCGTCATCGTGTCCCCATGTGGACAATCGGGGTTAAGTTGACATTTAGTTTAAACAATATTTATTGGAACATATTACATTTGCTGTATACAGAATGGAATACTGGTACAAAACTTAGTATTATACAATATTACACAGCATAAGAATAGAGAAGATACAGTTTAAGTTGGCATTTGTTCGGAAAAGCGGGAGGTGGGGAAGCTAATTTCACCCATACAGATGGACAATATATCGAAAAACCGAACCGATACCGATATCGGGGATACCGAACCGGACCAATCGTTGAACACCGAAACCGTCTAATTTTTTTTAATTTTCCTGCATTCGCTATTTATAAGTCCCTGTTGAGGCTTGATAACAGTTGAAAGGTTCATTCTCATGAAAGAAGTGACTGATTTTCTTTTCAGTTTTGTTAACATGCAATACACTGGGCATCTGTACTGAAATCCCACTAGACTACGACCTGTACATGACCAATTACTTAGCAGTGATTTCCAGTCAAGTCTTGTCTGCCTTTTGAGGCAGAGAAGACCTAACCAGAAATCACTGCCCAGGTGTTTTGTTTGTTGTCAGCAGGACCTCCAAAGGATCAGGGCACATTCTCTGAGATCGCAAAAAAACCTGAAATAGGTCTTTAAACATCAAGGTGCATTTGGAACATGTTACAAAATTACCATAGATATGATTTGTGGTCGTAAAAGAATACCACTGTTGAGCTCAATGGTAGTGTCATTATAGCGTTGTGGTGGAATGATACCACAACAATTTATTCGGTTTTCCTGATGTGATTTCCTCTTTGGTGGTATCGGCAAATTTTAGTCAAGTCAGATTGCGAATACCGAACCGATACCGAGGTATACTCCCCCCTAAAAATACCGAAACCGATACCGCCCATCTCTACCCACCCAACCCCCTTCTGGCACTGCTGCTGTGTCTTTGGTAAATGTCGTCTCACTCTAAGTGTAAAATGGACAAAATTTCTGAACAGCTTTTGGTTCAGGTGGGGGGAGGGGGATCTTTAGGCATACTCAGAGAAGATTCAAATGAAAGCAGTGTATTCAAGAAAATTAGTTTACCATTGGATTGGGACTAACTAGGTTTGGATATTACCAAGAAAATGAAATTAGAAGCCCCCCGTCCGCTCATCCATTCTGCACTTTGGCCGTAAAGCCCGGTTCAGCAGGCATTTTTTAACTAGTTTGAAAAATATAAACCTTGTTACCTCTGTATCTGCTGCCGCATATGTGCAAGTTACATCAGTTGAAAGGCAATTCAGAGGGCATGTTGACTCGCATGGTTCGCAGGTAGTCATACTTGCGTCTTTGTCAACTCTACGTTGCTTCAACTGATCAAGTTCTACTGAGTGATTTACCACCTTCTTGGTAATTGATTTTCTTTTTCAATGACGCAGGTCCATCGTTTTCTTCTCGATCGTCAACCTCGATTTTTCTGCATGTTGACAAGTTGGAGGCCTCAGCTCACCACGCGTCTCCACATTGTTATTGTTTACAAAATGTATCGATGTATTCAAAATTACTTGATTACTGAATTCACGCAAGGAGCTAAAATTCATTGGGAAACGACTTTTTAAAATGCCACATCATTTCATATCTCTTATAAGCGTTAGTGTGCTTCATGTTCCTTTAATAATAAAGGGAAATTTTGGAAGATGTAGCTCTGTTTTCCTCGTTTGATCCAAGAACAATTTTATTTGACTGGAGCTATATTTAAGGACAATCCAAAAGTTTGTTATGGGTTCATTTCCAGAAAATATACCACAATAAAAACTAACAGTCACTCAAAAGCAAGCATATTTCAAAACTCCAGTCGGAGATTCTAAAACCACATCACGAAACTCTTAGCTGATTAATGTAATTAGTGTTTGCATTGTCTCTTATTAAAACAATTAATTTTTCTCGTTTCCCCATAAATGTAATGGACTGATCTAGCTCGCACGGGTTCCGTTGGAGTTGTTTTACCAACAACGCATTTTGAATGGCCAGCTCAGACAAGCACTTTTAAAGTGCGAAAAGGTATCCCCAGCCGGATTTTCCTTTATAAATGCAATTAGGTTGTACAATGAAATATTGATAAAAACATGACATATAAGACCACCTTCCAGAGGTTTCGCTCATTCCAATTAATATTTGCTGGCCGGAGTTTCCAACCTGAGCTTTCACACCTTTTCGGTCACATTAAAAATGAATTCATGTCTCATCCATGCAGCAATTTCTCAGATGAGGACAAAGATCTAAACTATCATGTAAAAGTGACTTCGCTGATGAAGATAAGGGGGATGCCCCCCCCCCCCCCTGCCCACCACCACCACAACCACAAATTAGTAGATCTTATGGGTTTAAAGTTCCGTCGTATTATTTTTTAATTACGCGACGTTTCGATAATTAATTGCCTATTGTCAGACAGAATGATGATTATGCATTTCAGGTTTCTAACATTTTTCCCGTTTGAGAGGGGGCGCCGCCTTCTTAATATTGGAGGGGCAACCGAACTATTTTTGTCTATGGGATTGCGCATGCACAAATAATTCAATTCCCAAGCGAACATTCTTCAGTATAGAGCCATATGGGAATAAATCATAAAAGTTAGGGTTTTTTTAAATTTCATTGGTGATCGGATTACAGTGGATAAGCGGACGAATCGCCTTTTTGGAAATGGAGGAGCGTGAAGCGACGCATTTCTATTTTTAGACGTAAATTTTATCGCAAGCTGATTTAAAATGAGCGTTTTTGCTTTAAACCGTTAGAAAAACATAAAATAGAGACATTACTGTACACAAGGGGGGGGGGGGGGGTGGGTAGCGGTGGCTCAATTGGTAGAGGTGCAGGCTGCAGGCCGAGAGGTCCTCGGTTCGAATCCCACCTGCGGCAACCGCGTTGTGTCCTTGGGCAAGATGCTTCATCCCCATTGCCCATGTGGGGGCACGGTGACGTTGTGTACTAATGCGTACTGCACGTCGATGGTGCACCTGTCTTCAACCAATCCAATGCTCACCCTGCTTATGTGGAGTTGGTATGTTTGGGAGCTGACAGTTGCTCGCCGTTGCTCGGTGGTTCCCTCCGGGTACTCCGGCTTCCTCCACCCGTAAAACTGTCACGGTCATGGTTAGCCATTGTGCAGAAATATGTGACCTTAAACACTAATAAATAATAAACTGTACACATGGCGTAAGTCCATATGCTAAAGATATCATTTCCAGCCCGAGGGGTTGCAACGTAGCATTATGTCTCTCTTTGGATTCGGATGCATAAAATCATGTCCAGATCCGCCCTGGAAACGGTTTTTTTTTTCATAGAAAATTAAATCAGCTTCAAATGTCGTTTACGTGCATTTCCGAACAGTTTTAATTTTCAAACTATAAGCGTATTTGAAGATACACGATTAACTAACAATAATTAGTTTGAACGAATGTTATCAACTCATTCAGAGTGAAATAATACGCACTTTTGTGAAGGCACTATCTGATCTCACACTGACCGGTCAGTTGTGACCGCTCATAATCATCAGTTGCTCGAGCGGTCAGACACAGGACAGAGTATTGGGCTATGATTTAGGAACCTACTTTTCACGTGAACTGTATACTTCGACGCGTTAGAATTGTTGTGTAATCAAGGTCTGTGCAAAGGTGTGTCATCAGCCCAAAGTAAGCCTAAACAAGACTGCTAGAAGCAACACCTTGGCTGCAATAAGTCTGGTAATAAGAAAATGTTGTTTGATGTCTTTTCTCTTTTTCTAAAATATTTTTACTTCTCTGGAGTCAAGAGGCTACTAAAATCTAAATCCACCATTTGAAAAAGCCTCCATAGTTAAAACTAGAAGTCCTGTCACGAACTGTGCGCTTATCTAGGCTTAACTGCGCGTAGGAATTGCGCGCAATTGCCATATCGAATGGCATCCAAAGCACGACAGGTTCTCCTGGTTACTCATAGCAAACGCAGGCAATGTTTCTGCCAATGGACCTCCGGGTTACCCGGAGGTCCATTGGCTGAAACATAACGCGTAGATTAACGCGCAGATCGACGTGCTATTTGTGCGCATTTGATGACAAGATTTCTAGTTTTAACTGTATAGTAATTAATAAGATAAGAATTACTGGTTTTTAAAGCAGGTTTCTTCGATAGTTCATATAAGTTTTGTTCATCATAAATTGCTCTGTTGCACTTGAAGGCACTATCCAATCAAGTGTAACAGACCAATTTGTTGTGCACAATATCTAAATTATACCAGGTCCAAAAGGAAACTATCTTCAGTGGAGAATAATAGATAGGGCCATTACCAGTGCTTTTTAGTAAAGTCCATTTTGTGGCTTTCAGCACTCCACCAGTTAAGATGCATAGTTGTGCTTACGAATGGCCGTGGTGTTAGGTGGGGGAGGTGTGTGGGGAGGGGTTGGGTGGTTTTGTGTGTGCGAATGATTTGAAAAATTATGTACATATTATCCACAGAAATTTATATCGTTTTTCAAGTGTCTCATAAGCCTTCACGGCTGGGTTTCATGCTACTTTACTCATCTGTATCAATGTAATGTATTTTTTTCTGTAAAGATGTATAGAAACGTGACACTATAATAAAATAATTTACTACTGTAATATGCATGATATAAATTTCCCACAGGATATGACTCTGAAAAGTACATTAAAATTCACCAATTAATATTTCAAAGTGTTAATAAATTTTAGTTGTATCACTGTGTGTTAGGCCAATAGACAAAGTACAGCAATTTATACTAAAACGCCAGTTATTTTTGTAGACGTTCGGTGTGATAAATACTTACAAAATAATTGGAAAATTAAATGAAAAGGCGATTTGTCCGCTTATCCATTGTGCGAATGGACAGGCGTCTGTTCGAGAAGCGCGTGAAAAATTCTTTTTAATGACGTATTACATTTCAAGTCTGGTTAATGCTTGCTCTTCCATTTTCGTGTAAAAATGTGTATTTTCCTTCCTGCATATTCCCATGTGAAGTAATAGAAATCACCTTACTGACGTCACTTCAAAGTTAAAAACAAATACTTATTCTTGATAACTCAATATGTGATTATGGTCATTATATGGACGGGAATCATTTCCTAAAGATTGAATTTTAAGTCAGTGAGAAAAAAAATCGAAAAATATTTTTGTCTTCATACTTCTTTTTAGTTTGAGAAAGGTGTTTTTTGGGAAGGGATGTTGTTAGGTGTTGTGTTAGTGTATTACTTGTTGTTGCTGTTTTGGGTTTTTTTTTTCTTGTTTTTTTTTAAATTTTTCTCTATACCTTATTTGAATTTCAGATAGAGATTCTGTCCTATCGGGAAGGCGAGATAAGGATTTTTTTATTTGATATATTTATTTGCCAGTATACGAAAATGATACAAAGTTTACATATTGTAATTATAACATAAACATTTCCACCAAAAAATTTTACACATTGTACATTTTCCAAAATAACTGACACATTGTATACCGGCAGGGAAAGGCTTCGCCAGATTGGCTGTCTTCCTACCTTTCCCAAGAGGGTTGGCCCAAGAGTCCAGGATTCTTAGGTCAGGCCTGGGTACCCCAATATTCTGACTCATGCGCCAAGCCTGGGCCCCCAATCCCCGATCGAGAATCAGCAAAATAAGTTGCCCGTTGTATTGGAATACTAGTTGTCATTCATGAAAAGGAATGGGAGTGCCCTATGGAGATGCTCAATCTGTTAACTCTTCACTTAACATGAAAAGCAGACGACACTTGGTAACAAAATTATTGAATATCTATTTTTTCATTTTTTTGCCAAAAAAACACATCTTATGACCAATCATTGGAACGAGCTCGTTCCGATGAGGGGTCATATGCTATGTTTTTGAAAATAGATATTCAATAATAATAAAAAAAAAGCAGACGACACTTGCAAAAAAAACTCTTGAATAACTCATTTTTTTCATTTTTTGTCTCAAAAACATAGGTTATGACCCCTCGCTGGAACGAGCTCGACGTTACGTTGGGTATAGGGTTAAGGCAAGTCGTGTCGGACAGTTTTTTTATGGGTCGTGGAAGCCGGAGAGAACCACGAGCAACGGCTAGCAAATGTCAAACACCCCAACATACAAACTCCACACAGGCAGGCTTGGCATTGTCAAGGTGATAGCTTGAATTTTCGACTTTGTTGTATAACAGTGTATATCTTTGATAATTTTTCTCGGTCGGGCCAAGGTATAAGAACGTGCGTTTAAATGACGAACCCCGAAAACCGATTTTTCTCTTAAACAGACCAGCAATAATTCACGGGCTGCAAATTAAGCATGAAATTTAATGTCCATTATTGAGCATTTGTTGAACGCCACATGTGCGGTCTGGATAAAACATTGAAGGTAGTAAAAGTTAGTGTCCTCCAGCAGTAATTATCTGTGTAATTTTAGCCAGTTAATAGGTAATTGTGGAGAACACAGTACATCGCACATGTTCTCTACACAGACACATATTACGCATCTAGCTTGTCACCGAAATGACAGGATATGCCGAAAATGAGTCTTTCAAAGGAACTTTAAAGTGAATGTTAAATTAAGATAGATCTAAGCGGCCAAGTTCAAGGGAAGCAATTAAACTGAGAATTAATGTTCTGGCCATCGAAATAAAAATTGCGGGATTTCTCGAAAAATAATTCTTTCCAGTCTGAAGGTGTGTAAGGCTGTGGTTCGTTGCGAGCAGATGGGGATGGATATCACTTAGTGAGCTACCGTTGATTGTATTCCACTTGATAAAGGCTAAGTGGCCGAAAATTTGTGGTTAAAACAGAGTGACTTGAGAAAAGAACATTTATCTACTTCCTTTTGGAGGATTTATATTTGAAAATACCATATTTATGTTTAGGATGAAAGACTCTGACGCCGATGGGGATCGAACCACTGCCTTGACGAGAGTTCATTCCTGCGGCACCAATCGCCTAGCGAAACTGGATCAGCGCCATAGACCACTCGGCTACCGACAAGCCCCCCAAAAGGCATGCTAGCAGGTCGAGCGTCCATGGAACTGGCACAGTAAACACGAAATTACTCGGTATCCCCCAGAATTAGCTGTTTTACAATGAATTATACCATGTAATGCAGATGAAATCAGTGAGAATCAAACACTTTTTCAAATTTTGATAATATTTATGTTTATGTATATGTATTAAAATTGTTGTTTTCAGTGAGCCCCTGTTGATTCATGCTTTTTGACGAAAAGTCACAGAGCCCTTCAGGATAAGAACCACCCCAACAAAAGTGAAGCGTACGGGTTCATCACGGTGAGACATACGTTCACGCACGGATTCGGGCGACACTCCTTGAGTTTTGGCTGAATACGAGGCGTGAATCTATTCTTCCAGCAGCGAAAAAGCCCGGTTTCCGATAAGCATTTAATGAGTGGTGAGTCACATGTTATGGTTTTGATGAATTTTTTTTAAAATACCTTGCTACAAAATATTTTATTAAAATACTAAATTGTGGTATCGTGTGCGCTGAGTAAAGGGTTAACTAACATTTTAATTTCAGATTTCATTTTCTGATTCGTAAAAATGCTTGTCGTTGCGGTTGAAACTGTATGCGACTGCCTTAAACTTTTGCAATTCTCGGATAAACTTATTGAGTGCGTACCACACATGATCAACATTGCGAAAGGCTGCACGATTTAGTAGTATAAATGCATGTTGTTCCAGATCGAATCTCATGAAAACGCAAAAAACTGCAGAGCCCTTCAAAACGCATTGTTTCGAGCTTGTAATGTTCTATAAATAGTAACGTAAACAAATCGTAACCGAGCACGCGGATGTATTATGCAGTTGCAAGATACATATTTTTGTGTCAGGCTCCCTGATACACGATGTATTCGGGTAACTATGGACCCAGTACATACTTTGTGTAAGATAAATACAGATTACTACAACAGTCAATTGATAAAGGTCGTCGTATTCTGTGGTGTTAGCGAGACCAGATCTGCCAGATCAAAGAAACCATAGGCGCCACGTTTGAGAGGTGGGATATGAAGACCTAGATTGACTGCCTGCAAGATTATTTATTTATTTATTTATTTATTTATTTATTTATTTATTTATTTACGACAATTCCGCAGCCGGGATCACCTCGTGTCTGACAGTTTTACGGGTGGAGGAAGTCGGAGTACCCGGAGAGAACCTCCGAGCTACGGCGAGCAACTGCCAGACTCCCCAACGTACTAACTCCATACAAGCAGAGTTAGCATTGGTTGAAGACAAGTGCACCATCGACGTGTAGTACGCCTTAGTACACAGCGCCACCGTGCCCCTATGTGGGCACTCGGAATGAAGTGCCTTGCCCAGTACATGACGTAGTTATCGCTGCCGGAGCAAGATTACAATGGTCTGTATATTTGAGCTAGGGAAGCCCCAACTCTTTTCATTAAATCACAAAGGATATTTAAAAATTAAAAATTGAATGCGAACCCGAAATGTGAACAAAATAGTTATTGTGGAATGTTTGTTCAGTGTTCAGTGCTGAGAACATGCCTAATCCTTTTGAGTAGTATAGCAGGGACGAATCGACCCTTATTGCCCGCAGCTGTTTTACCGGTGCAGTGTTAAATTGACATAGAAACTGGAGCTGTTTTGCCGGTGCAACCTTTCAAGGTGGGTAGTAGTATATCATGTATCCGGACGACCCTGATCTTGTGGACCCCGCTGGTGGACCCCTGGAATTTGCGCGTAGACTACTGTTAATGTATTGCTATGTTCATTTACTCACAAAGATATTCAGATATTCACTTCGTGCCCCAGTTATAGATATTTCTATCAGTAAATATTTGAAAACACTAAGATATTAACATAATATATATGGTTGAATTACGCGGTGTGATCATAAAACTACAGCCGAGATGAGTCTCTGTCATTTAGTATACTACTCAAAGTTTGCTAAGCACCAAATATTTGACACATCATTGTGAAATTTTCTTGTGACATATTTGCGATATTTTTGGTGGATGTGATTGAGGAATGTATTGAGATGGTCCCCAGTGTTAACATTAGCTCTCTTGACAGGCAGACTTTTCGTGACAGTCATGGAAAGCATGTACCCCTTGATTTTCATGATGGTTTCGTGTATTGTCTGCATGTACATGACATGTGTAGGGTATTCAATGTAAGAAGACATTTGTCTGAAGCAGAAATGTGGCGGGTTGTAGGGAAGGTGGAGCAAGGGATTACCTATTGTAAGGTTGGTGAAGCCCTTGGTGTGCACCATACAGTGATCACCAGAGCCTGTGCAAGATTTCAGCACTATGGCACACCAGTAAGACGGCATGGTGGTGGTAGAGACAGGTCAACATCTGCAGCTGAAGACCGGTTTTTGATCATTCAGGCCCATAGGAACCACTTTTGCCACAGCAACCCAGCTTCGCAGTGACCTTCAGAATGCATCCGGGGTAAATGTTTCGACGCAGACTATCCGGGCAAGGTGTCACGAAGGTGGTCTCCGACCGAGAAGACGATGTATTCGCATTCCGCTGTCCCATAACCACCGCCAGGCACGATATGAATGGGCCACGGACCGCGTTGGATGGGCCAGAGAAGATTGGAGACATGTCCTTTTTACAGATGAGTCAAGGTACTGCCTAGGCCACACAGATAGGCGTTCTAGGGTATGGATAAGTTCGGGAGAGCGATTCCATGCAGCAAACATTGCTGGACATGACCGCTATGGTGGAGGGTCAATAATGGTCAGGGGCGGCATCAGCTGGGATGGACGTACAGAGCTCTGTGTCCTTGACCGTGGAATATTGATTGCACAGCGATATAGTGATGAAATCCTGGATGCCCACGTCAGATTGTATGCTGGTGCAGTGGGTGATAGATTCATTCTAATGGACGATAAAGCCCGTCCTCGTGTTGCCTATGCTGTCCGGGAGTACCAATAGGGGGAGGGGATTGAGCGTATGGCCTGTCCAGCAAGATCCCCCGACCTCAATCCAATCAAACATGTCTGGAATGAGTTGCAGCTTGCAATTTCAGCCCATCCAGTCAAGCCAAGAAGTGTCCAGGAGCTTGGTGCCATGATGGTCCAAGAATGGAACAACATCCCACAAAGGACCAACAGGAACCTGATTGGGAGCATGAGAAGGCGTTGTCAAGCTGTAATTAACAGTAATGGGTCTCATACTCGATATTGAATCCATACCAGTTGGCTCCGTCAACTTTTTTGTAAATTGAAAAATTTCCTCTTCTACCAATAATATCCATTTTGCATGATTATCGTATTTAAAAGCTTAAAAATAATGTCAAACACAAATAAAATCTTAATTTCTGTACTTAAATCATTACTGAAGATATAATTAAATAAAATATATGTACACTTTTCATTACAATATTTCAACTAAAACGAAAAACAGGTATTTGGATATACTTGGTGCTTAGCAAACTTTGAGTAGTATATTTAGTTTACAAATATGTCTAACAGCATTGTTATAAGTTTCGTTCAAATACATTATCGACTGAGAAACATTTCTTTTGTTGATTAAAAAATTACAGTTTATGGTACTTTTAGCTTCAATAGTCTGGAATATTTCAGTTGGTCGAAAAAGCGAACCCACGGTTCCGACCAACTGAAATATTCCAGACGACTGAATCTAAAAAATCGGCGATGGACTATTTAAGGGCTAGATTGATTCCAGGCCACAGCCACGTCCATTTCCTTACAGGATTTGACTGGTGGCGTGAGAGCTTGATTGGGGATTTCATATTCCGGCGAGCAGGAATTGATGAGCAAAACTATAGCGAGACAACGACGGGGTTATTTGTGGCAGACATATAATGAAATTAGATACTGACGTCTACATTTGTTACAGCCTGCAATGTGAAGAGTTTTATTCTGTCCGATTCAGTAGATCATAAACTGGATATAATTATTGTGGCGCAATCGCCGTTTATGTACGCGAAAAAAAGGCACGAATTAGGGTGAGTGTATCTCGAAGCACTGCACTGCAAAAAATATAGGTTCTCTTTAGAACCAAAACTGGTTCTAATCTTGTCCCTGAGATGGAACCAGTTCTGTTTAAACAGTATTTATTTCAAATCAAATAAATTTACCAAGATTAGCATTCAATTTTAATAGAATATTACATGAACTGAAGTAGATTCAGCAGAAAACTTGGAGCTTATTCAACGCAGTCGCCAAACATTTAGAAACAAAGGAGATATGAACAGTTGGCATATCGAACCAGTTTTGGTTCTGTACAGAACCAAAACTGGTTCGATATGCCAACTGTTCATATCTCCTTTGCTTAAAAATGATTTGAGACAACCTCGTATAAGCTCTAAACTTACGGCTGAAACCCCCTCAATTTATGTTTAATTCTGTTAATATTTAATGTTAATCTTTATAAATTTATTTGGTTTGAAATAAATACTGTTTAAACAGAACTGGTTCCATCTCAGGGACAAGATTAAAACCAGTTTTGGTTCTAAAGAGAACATATATTTTTTGCAGTGTACAACCCCACATACAAGGGTGTAGTCAGGAGTTTTCAGGGTGGGCAATACAGTACAGTTGCCGTGGACTGGTCGTAATCCACGTGTGGCCAGTGATGTCTACGCATGCGTCTACCTAAACACCATCATCAGCAACATTTCCATTAATGAAGCACCGATGCTTCCTTAATTGAAATTTTGCTGATGATTATTCTTATAATTAGTGTTTGGGATCTAATATTATTGCGTCCGTGGAAATATTGCCCTCCCGTGGAAAGTGACCAGTCCACGGCGGCCGTACCGTAATTTGCTTGTTATGGACCTTCGACTGACCCGGCCGAGAGCACGAGAGGGATGTCCCCTCCCTCGCGTTAGTGGGGATTAGGAAGACCTCCACCAGGAAATGTTTTGAAACTTCAAGCCCGTGATAGAGAATCTGTGGCCCGAAATCGAGCTGATGAGATATATTGAAAAACGTAAGCATTTATGTATCCAGTGGTGTTGTTATTGGGGGGGGGGGTCGCACCCCCCCCCCCCCACCCCCACCACACACACACACACACGCACTTCTTCTGATAAATGGCAACCTTATATACATTCATGCTTGAAATCCCGAAAACTAGTTCATTTACTCTCACCCTGTTATTTCCTTGGGTTCATTTTGCTATAGTTATACCACCATTTTTGGGGTACTTCCACCTTACAAATTAGCACTTAGGGCCCTCCAATTGGTATGGAGAGTTATTTTTAGCCAATCAGGGAAGACCCTGGACTTTCTCTTGTGGGGGATACACACTCTCATCTCAGCGCGAGATGAAATAAAGTGGGGAAAATATTTTATATAAGACTTCATTTTGCCTACATGGCCAGGCATCTGAATGTACTGATTTATTTTCACATAGCCCTCATGGCCTCAAACGACTAAAAAGCGATTCTCCAGAAAGTATCCTCGATAGATATCCTCAAATAATACAATACCAGGTCGTAGGTATCCTCAAATACTGAAATGAGGCTAAAAGTCGTAGTAAATGAGGCCTCACTGAGGGCTTTTTATATAGCCTTCATGGCCTCAAAAGAAAATGAGGATATGAGGGATAATAAATGAGGCCTCATTGAGGGCTTTTCACATAGCCCCCATGGCCTCATGCGACTAAAAAGGGATTCCATAACCAGAGACATTTCACAAAAAGGGATTCCGTGGGATATGGCCATTGGATATAGAGGTGATGAGAATCGGATAGGACTTCATTGTAATAAGGGGAGATAACTCTGCATAGAGATTATGGGGGATGGAGCAATCTGATTGGTTAGTTATAAGCTATATAAATAAAACAACAAGAGTACTCGGAATAGGGTCAGAACAAACAAGAATAGACCAGAAAAGCTAAATATAGTAATAATAAGGTAAACTGTTCCAATTGATAGGCTCTTCTACGCTACTGGAGTATACTACAGAACAAAGGAACATGGTCAGGTAGACGAAAACTGTTGCATATATAGATAGAAGCAGAGAATTCTGAAAGAATTCGAAATAGTAAATCTTGTCGGGTTGTTTGTGGTAATTCTACGAATCGGGAAATGACTCATGTTCAATCGAGCATACCCTCCGAACATACCCCTGTCCTATTGTAAGCCTTTGGGTCACATAGCAACCACGTGCTCCCATAGAAACCAAGATGGCGGCCTCCAGTATACAAAATGGACGACGGAAACACGTATCACCATAACAACACGCGCTGCACATGCGCACTCACACCAAGCATCACTATGGAGATGGCGCCACAAGATGGCCGCTCCCGCGGGTTACCATGACAGCCAAACATGGCGCCACCAGGTTACTTGACATGACGTCACTTCCTAGGTCCGGGGGTAGGTCCGGCCAATAAGGGTCGATCTCCACATCTCCTACTACTGTGACCGTCTGAGCGATCGATTCGGACTCCCGCGTTGTGTCCTTGGGCAAGGCACTTAACCCCAATTGTCCACATGGGGCCTGTGCTGCAGTGCGGAGTTACGATGTTGGGGGGCTGGCAGCTGCTCGTCGTTGCCCGGTGGTTCTCTCCGGGTACTCCGGCTTCCTCCACCCTCCAACTGTCACGGTCACGATTAGCCATTGTGCATAAGTATGTGACCTTAAACACCAATAAATAATAAATAGATATACCAACAGTCTAGTCTGCCACTGACCGCTCAGATGCAAGGAAACAGCGTTCTTTTAATTTAAAAAATCAAAATTTTCTCTCGTTGAGTCGAACTATCGCCGGCCCGATGGTCAGCGCAGCCCTCCCCCCACGCCTTGTTGATACCATTCTTGTCGAATGAGTGATGAAGAAAAAAAAATGCGATCGAAATGTCTCAGATCAAAAAAACAAATTCAACTAGTTGTACCTTTTAGCAGATCTAATCAGGCTCGTGTGTTCTCCATCGTGGGTCCCAGATTGTGGAATTCCCTGCCAATTCGTGTCAGAATTTCAGAAACTCTCGATGTCTTCAAAAGAAATCTTAAAACTTTCTGAAGCATTCTTCTGAACCTCTCTAAGAGGCAACCAAAACAGATGTGACTCTTTATTTCCGAAAAGTGTATTTCTTTCTGTCAAGCGTTTTAGAGCACTATTTGTGGTTTTACGCTCTAGAAAATCACTTATTATTATCATTTGTGTGAACTGCCATTGATCGCTCAGATGTATGGAAGCAGCATTCCTTGATGCATTTCCCGATTACTTTTCTTGTCCAGTCCGCACCTGATCCCGACTGCCGACGCAGGTGCACAGAATTATAAAAAAAAAATCATCTAGAGTTGAAAAACGGGATACATTGGTTGTTTTACCATATCGTCCTTCTAACGGTTCACCAATATGCTACTGAGTTTTTTCTTGTCAATCACTGAATGTGGTCAACAGCAAAAGGATATTTGTTTAAAATTGCATCTTCCGCCGAATGATCACTTACCCGGCGTATCCGTAAGCATCGATCATGACACCGAGAAAGAGGCAGATTCGGAAACTTTCGTACACAGGGACGGGTGAACCAAAGGTGCTAAAATACTTTTTTTTCCACGGTAATTTTGTGCACATGGGCGGGGGTGATCCCAATGTGTTAACATGCGTATTTTCCATGATTATTTTGTGTTTCTGTATAAATGCAAATGCAACAAATTAACAACCCATAAACATACTCCAGTTGAGCTTCGTAACTTCGAGTGTATCTGGAACAACTTAGAACAATCTGCAGTTGTCCGAATGAACCCCGCATGGGGTTCATTCGGGCAACTCCAGATAGAATTAAGGTGTATGCTTTATCAGACTATGTGATAAAATAAAAAAGAAGTACTTCCATCAGGCAATATATGTCATTTCATACTTACAGTTTAATGCCACTTTAAGCTGATATCATTTGGCAGGTCTTGAACCAAAGGAAACTAAGCCTATCATTTGTTGATTACTTTATGTGCATTTTATGTGCAATGATGACGTTTAAAGTTGGTTCTAGGGCGAATATAGATCTCTTTTATTGAAAAAGACCGGGTTGTGATGTTGTAGTAAAACGAAACGGACCTTTCAGCACTGTTAACCCTAACGATACTGAATTCCTGGATATCACACAGCAGAACATACATACATTTAGAGCAAAATTGGAGAATTTATTTGTCTATCCAGTAATAACCTAACCTACGGCCATTTAGGGATGTATGATTCAATTTTTACTGATCTCAGAGGCGGGCTGGCCGTATGGTCCACCGGAAAAAAATCCGGTGTGCCCCATATTGGGTTTCCCTGGGGCCCCCCAAAATTGAGACAGCCCAGCACCTTTTGGCACGTGAAATTTCGGGAAAATGGCGAAAAGGCGAAATGGATCTGGTTGCATAGACTGCAGGTGTATCGAAGTGCTCTCTATGTGGACTGTTTGGCAGTCCACATAGTGGACATTTCTATATACCATTCGGCTGTCTCGTCTGCCATTGATCGCTCAGATCAAAGGAAACAGCGTTCCTTCAATTTCAAAAATCAAAACTTTCTCCGATTGAGCCGAACTATGGTCTTCCAGATGAGTCCCCCCCCCCCCCCCCCCACCACCACCCACCCTGGGTAGAACCATTTTTGTAGAATGATCGATGAAGATGATAGAAACTGTCATCGAAATGTCATCAATGTGAACTACCATTGATCGTTCAGATGCAAGGAAGCCGCGTTTGTTCAGTTCGCAAAGTAAACATTTTCTCCGGGTCTGGAGACCCTTTGGTACATTCTCTGGTAACTTTTCTTGGCCCAGTCCGCTCCTGACTAATCTTATTTCCTATTTTCTGTAGAACCTTGACAATTTCAAATTTCGCGTCGAATCGAATTTAGAAGTGAATCAGGCAGATGATTTCGAAAAAGAATGAAATCGAAACTGGAATCGAATTTCACGATTCTTTAACGCTTTACCTAACGAATCGACCGCATCCGCCCGCGTAATATGCAAATTCAGCAGTTGAAAAAATATTATTTTTCAAAAAATTTCAACAAAACCATATCATGTGACCTCTCGTTGGAACGAGCTCGTCGAGCTCGTTCCAACGAGGGGTCACATGATATGGTTTTGTTGACAATTTTTTGAAAAATTTGAAAAAATGATATTTAAATTAATAAATTTTGATATCGTCTGCGTTGGGTAAAGGATTAAGTTGTAATATTGCATCTTCTAACCATACGTATTATTTTATTTATTTATTTATTTATTGGTGTTTAAGGTAACATATTTCTGCATAATGGCAAACCAGGGTTACGACAGTTTTACGGATAGAGGAAGCCGGAGTACCCGGAGAGAACCACAGAGTAACGGTGGACATATGTCAGCTCCCCAACATACGAACTCCACACAAGCAGGGTTAGCATTGGTTGAAGACAGGTGCACCATCGACGTGCAGTACGCCTTAGCACACAACGCCACCGGGTGAAGTGTCTTGCCCAAGGACACAACGTGGTTCCCGCAGGTGGGATTCGAACCGAGGACCTCTCGGCGTGTAGCCTGCACCTCTACCAACTGAGCCACCGCACCCCAACCGTACATAATGCATGTCTACACAAAACTATTCTCGATTAATATGGAAAATGACATTGCATGGAATTTCCCGTAAGTGATTGGTTGACTAGATCAGGATGAAAAAAATGCTGCCTACCTCTTTTGAGAAAAACAATAAATTCTCACTTTCAAGCCAGTTTATTTAATCGACACGAGCACTTTTCTACGAATGATACATGAAAAATAAGGGTACTTTCGCATGAAGAAAACTGAGGTTTTGTCAAATGATCGGCTTGTTTTTTTTCAAATTCGCACCTTATTTGTCCCTTTAAGCTAAAGAAATGTAAATTAAAATTGGCATATTTATCCGTGCAAATGGAAAGATCCCCAAAGGATGAGATAAGCTCATTTATGAATTTCTGTCGGAAAGCAAGTGAGATGCAGTGGTGTAATGCACTGTTGGAAAGGGCTCAGTGAGCCCTATCCAACAGGGCATTACACAGCAGCTGTTTACGCCAAAGTCAAAGTACTAATTTGTTTGATATTTTACACACAAAACTATGGATCCAGCGGCGGCCAATTTGGAGGAGGGGGTGCCTCGAGCAGCATCTGTTACGGCCGGCAAAATATGGCCAATGGTGCCATGAAATTAAGATGTCTGCATGAAACCAGCCACCCCAAAAAACTTAGCGATGCGTGATGCGTGGGAATAGGGTGGTGCACCTAAGGTGGGCCCAAGAGACAGTATATGCTTGTCCCTGATGTATGATGGACCACGGAGTGTTAACAAATGTTTACCAAGGGCATATCGAGTTAATGCTTTTTGCAATTGCGCTATGGTTTAGTTATGTGGGCTAATGGAAAACCAGGCGTCAATTTCTTTTGAGAAGAGCGACAGGCGAAGGCAAACAGTCGTTCGCCCAGCTTGAACTGCCTGGTGAACGGTTAAAATGCGAGTCTGGAACCTTACATTCAAATCAAGCGCAATGGATTCCTGCAGCGTACCAGTTAAGCCTGTTTACCACTAATACACTTATCAATAAAATACATCTTATAAACACATGTATCGCAGGCATCTGGAATTCCTGCACTTTGGTGTGAATCAAAGTCATGCCGTTAAAATCTATATATACGCCCCTTTTCTCTTCGTGACACCATTCTCGACTTACATTGTTACGGCAATTCTGATGGAATTACATGACCAGGAGGCAAGTCTGTCAGAAAACAAGATGTGTTCTAAGTAGAAAAGGAATTACAGAATTTCGATTGTGTTTTACAAAGAGACTTGGCTTCTTAAAATTTTTGCGACATATGGTTTAAATGACCAGCACATGCTTTCTTGCTGTGTAGTTTTGTAGTCAGTTGGCCAAGGGACTGTGTATTGTTCGGGGTTATGCGGGATTGTGTGATTTGAGATAGAAATGGCTGTCATTAGGAGATTTATAACCGTCTGTTTGTGTTTCGTATCTGGATTGGCTCAACTCAGACCAGGTGAGATAAATTCCATTTTAACCCTTTACCCAACCCTGACGATATCATTTTTTTTTATTTTAAACATTAATTGTCAAAAATTTTCATATAATTTCAACAAAACCATATCGTGTGATCCCTTATTGAAACGAGCTCGTTTCAATGAGGGGTCACATCATATGGTTTGGTTGAATTTTTTTGAAAAATAATTGTTTTACAGTGGCTCATTTTGTAAATTACGACGTACACCATTTCCTTAGGTAAAGGGTTAATAAGTGGGAAAGGCTTTGTTATATTTTTGTAGTTTGGACAGTGAATAATTTACTATATGTTTTTTTAAATAAAAATATATTTTAGTGAAATCAAGACGGCTTTGCGAGCTAAGAAAGAAAGGCATTTTTACGCAAAAATAACCTTATTGCTGAAAAGGTGTTGCTTGTATTTAGTAGAAAACTGAAAGGCTACAATCATTATACAACCCTTTTTGGAGACTTGTGTGTGGTGGCTAGGGAATATTCGGTCTAATGAAAACAGATCACTCACTGAAAAAGTTTCAGTGGTTCAAAATTGCTCCGGGAGTGTGACAATTCTCGAATAAGATAGACTTGTTTTGGTGAACGAATGATCAGTGCATCTCTAATGAATTTTCTTGAAACCTAGAGGTCATTCATTAGTCACATCTCTAGAGACGTAGGAACGCGTTTTAGTTGTAGGAGAGGTTGGATGCATGGGCAAGGACCGGAGGCCAACGTTGACAGTCATGTTCAGTCGCTGCGGACAGCACGAGAGGGGTGTTTACACTCTAAGGTGGGCGAAAGTATCGAAATTTTGTTCTCTCAACTGCCAAAAGACACGTTTTTCGACAGGCCCGGGGCTTGGATCTTAAAAGTTTCCGACGTGGTTGGGGGAGAGAATTAAATGCTCCAACAGTGTTCCCAGACAATTGACCGTAGGAACGTACTTGGAAACCTAACACAATAATAAACGAAGACGGCCCGATACGTTCGGTCATTTTTCTTTAAAGGAATTACTTTCGAGTGGCAAAGTAATTCGTTAATATATTAATAAATAAGGCCTAAAGGTAAAAATCTGTTTTTGGGCCCTCCCGCATCGTTCTTTTGGATGCCGCATGCTCTCATGTTTATAACGAATGAAAGTTTTATGTCTGATATTTTACTCAAGTTAATAAAATTGATAAATTTGTCCTTTGAGTGCAAGAAGGCTTTGCAATGCCTTAGCATTGCAAGGCCTTCTTGTACTCAATGGACTAAATAAACCAACATCTATGCTACTCTGTAGATTATGAGGCCTAAAACATAAAGCCAACCAAGAACATGAACTCTGATGGCAAGGAAATAATTACCCCCAAAAATATAAAATAAAATAAAAAAACGCCCACCCGCATTCATTTTTACAAGAAATGGCCTGAGAAACGAGGTTTTTTTGTGTACGTGACTGCTCGACTATCATATATTTATAACGAGCACTTCCATACAGACGATATACGAAACATTAGAGTACTGTTGCATAATAAAAATTGTGGTTTCGTCAAATGGTCAACTTTCTTTTAATTAACGGCTTGCTGGTGTTTGGGCAACCAATATTTTTTCCGAGAGAAATCAAAACATTCCGACAGAGGGTCATGGTGGCGGACCCACGTCCCTCTCCCACGATCCCCATCCTAGCTTTGGGTCTGCTTTGTTCGATATTCTGAACCTGACGGGGTCGTCCCTCTCTCAGAAAATATTGCAAAGTGACCAGAACACTCTTTAGTGGCGTTACTTGTCTTTCGTTCTGTCATATCGCATGCAATATCAACTAGACTCATTCAAATTTTAAGAACTGGAATTCAGTTTATACTGGCTCACGGGATACCCGCGCAGGAGCTATAGCTGAAGGCATGGGATTCGGTCTTATCCGCGATAACACACGGACATCCACTATCAGAGGTATTTACCGGAGGTAGTGGCTGTTCATGTGTTATCCCGAATATTACTGTATCCCATGACATCAGTGCTTGTGAAACAAATGTGAGTTACAAAAATAGGATGGGCGCGTGCCGGGTGCCATTGTTCCCAAACCTGCTTGGACAGGGTACGACCGGGCAAAAGTACCCTGCCCATCTACCGCCTGACAAGGCAAAATAATTTGGGTTTGGTGATGAGTTGCTATTGCATGCGAACCCTTTTAAAATAATATAAAACTACTATTTGATCCACCTGAATTCCTACTCTACGATAAACCCTATGCTGTATATAGCTCTCTGATAACTGTTGGAGGGTGTGTAGGTCGAGTCGACATTGATAGAATTACATCACATTCTTCATAACTTTTATTCCAGACCTCAACATCATTCCTGTGGAGACGCTCTAATACAGCGTTCCAAGTATCATGATCTGAAATCGTCTGGGAGTGAAATTAGCACTAACAAGCAGTTAACCCACTGTGAAACACTTTTCAGAAAACAGGACCAGTACCAACTGTTCTTTAATCGCCTCAAATTGTTTTCCTATTTTTAACTTTGTATTTTTCAAAATCTTTGCTTTTTTTATTTTTGAAACATAGCTCATGAGCTTTCAGCCCATTTTACTGACAGTTCATATCCGATGTATTTGAAATAAGGCATAAAAAATTACTCTCTTACCTGCAAAGTGAGTTTGGTAAAACTGACCAAAGCGAATTACTATGGAATTTGCTTCTGCGACTAAACGATACAGTTTGAAACTGGATGTTTTCGATAAGTGGCTTCAGGTGGAGATCTTAGTAAGGTGAAAAAGTGTCTGGAACCCCCTCCAACACATACGCATACTTTACCGACTTTATGTTTCCAATTCAGGTTCATCAGCTGAAACCTAACTGGCGCTTTTTACACCCCATTCCTGAAAAATCGATTCAGTTCCTGGGTGGAAGCTTGTCGGAAGAGAGTTGATATTATTACCACTTTAGCGGGCGTTGCTGAGGCCATTACCGCTAATTTCTTTGGCATTAATACGTAATAAATGCTCAAGTCATCACGTGACATGCTGGGCCGCTAACGGTATTTCCTCTCCATTAGCGCACGATGGCCCGACGCGTCACGTGATGGAATTACGTCTCGTTCCGAATCTTCTGTTTCCGCTTTGTAAGTTCTGATGCCACACGAGAAAAACAAACCTCGGTTATCTTGGTGAGTTCGCCAGTTAAAACAGTTTAAACCTCTCTTCCGGGATGCTGAGAGCCAAATAATGATATAAGGTCAGTATAGATATGTATCATTCTGGGTTTTTATTTTTGAAGCTGTCAGACTCCGATTTTGGATGTTTTGCTTCAGTTATTTAGTACTTGATTTTTAAACAACCTTAAAAAGTAAATGTCGACATCTCATCAATATTCAAACTTCAAACTTTTTAACTTAATTGTTCATTTTCTATTCACATTAAAATGTCAGTATATTTCTTGATCAAAGGACAAGTATGTTGAATGATTCTCGGATTTTCTTAATCGTTTGAACCCTAGCAAGCGTGTTTCCACCCAGTAACACCATTCGTCATAATTTCATTAAATAGGATGGATACTAAGTGCATGTGTGTGGTAGACCAATCAATATTTTCAACGTGCAGCCCCAAGGCTGCACGTTGAAAATATTAATTGGTCTACCCCTAAATAATGAACATGGACTCTTCCAGTTGCTGTCATTGAACTAATATGGAAGATACCACCAGGGTTCAAAGGGTTAAGCTACTGACTAGCAGTTATTTTGAGGTTACTTGAATGTCCTTCCCCATCAGTGGTAATAATAGTAATAACACAACTTTCTCTGGCATTACGGTTCTATTAGTGGCCCAGCAGAAATGATTAAGAGCCCTCTATCTTATTAGCGACACTTGACGTCGTCTCGGGCCGCTTATAAGACCTCGGACTGTTATTCATTTCTAAAGCCTAAAATCTACATTGTGCTCTATGGCTTTACAAAAGTAACTGACACACACATACACACACGCACACATGCGCACACGCATGCTCATAAAACTATGTGTAATGGTCAGGAATTACAAAATCAACAGATAAAGGCCTATTCGTACAAATGGGTTTTGAGACCGGACTTAAATTGATTTATGGTCAATACAGATTTTAGATGCACTGGGATGGAGTTCCAGAGAGCCGGTGCGGCACATATGAAAGCTCTGTCACCTGCTGTTGCAAGCTTAGACTTTGGTACCACCAGATTATAGGATTGAGAGGAGCGGAGATTCCTGACTGGAATCATTAGAAATGGGCAGTATTCGAATTTTAAGTTCGGTATTGGTTTAAATGTTTAGGGGGTATACCTCGGTATAGGCCCAATATTCGATTATCTGACTTGACTGAGATTTGCTGATAATACCAAAGAGGAATTCACATCAGGAAAAACAGAACAAGTTGTTGTATTATCATTCTACCACAATGCTATAAATGACACTAACAATGAGCTCAACAGTGGCATTCTTTTACGACCACAAATTATATCTACTGTAATTTTATGACTTGTTCTAAACGAAACCTTAATTTTTTAAAGACTTATTTCAGGCTTTTGCTATCTCAGCGCTTGTGCCCTGACCAAGCCATCTTTAGGAAGTCCTGCTGACAATAGACAAAACACCAGGGCAGTGATTTCTAGTCAGGTGTTGGCTGCCTTAGCAGGCAGCCAAGACCTGACTAGAATCACTGCTAAGCAATTGGACATGTACAGGTTGTAGTCTTGTAAGAATTCAGGACAGTTGTCCAGTCTATTTAGGTTTTAACAAAACTGAAAAGAAAATCAGTCACTTCTTTCATGAAAATGAACCTTTCAACTGTTATCAAGCCTCAACAGGGACTTATAGATAGGGAATAGGAAAATTTGAAAATTCAAACGGTTTCGGTATTCATCGATTGGTTCCGTTCGTTTTTCCGGTATCCCCATCATTTCGATTTGATTTTTCGGCACTGTACGTCGATGGTGCATCTGTCTTCAACCAATGCTAACCCTGCTTATGTGGAGTCAGTATGTTGGGGAGCTGACAGTTGCTCGCCGTTGCTCGGTGGTTCTCTCCGCGAACCCCGGCTTCCTCCACCCATAAAACTGTCGTGGTCATGATTAGGCATTGTGCAGAAATATGTGACCTTAAAACACCAATAAATAAATAAATAAATCAATACTGGCTATTGAAAACTTGCGAACTTTGAGGCCAGCTTCGGTTAGAGCGCACATCTGGGGAGACAATTGCATGATATCCACGATATACAATCAAATTCGAGCCGGTGCATCGTCTGTATTAGTTGACCGTTTTCCGACCATGAAAAGCAGACGATACTTGCAAACAAAATTCTTGAATAACTATTTTCTTTCATTTTTTGACCCAAAAACATAGGTTGTGACCCCTCATTGGAACGAGCTCACCGAGCTCGTTCCAAAGAGGGGTCATAAACTATGTTTTATAGACAAAAAATGAAAAAATAATGAAAATTAATTGGCGACTTTTGTGAATAGCGCTGTCCGGTTTTGGCCGCTACGTTGGGCAAAAGGGTAAAGGGTATATTAAAACCTCATTCTGTGTTCACATATCCAATGGTGTGGTTGCAGAGAGTATCTGTTAAAAAGGCGTTGGTAGTTGGTACATTACAGATCAATTTATACACGATCGCACGGGTTTTATACAGTTAGATTATGTAACATCATCGGGATAAACAGAATAAACAAGTGCAACGCCAAGACTGGCTATGCCCCCACCCCACCCCCACTGCCAAGCATGTGTTTCTAGTCATTTATCTTTGTTGATGTTGAATTAATAAATATCTTATCTGACCTCCATTAAACCATAGCTCCAATACATCAAGTCATCAAATGTGTACATGGAACACTAATGGCCCCGCTTTATGATAAACTATATTTACATATATATTTACAAGCTAAGTCTAGAAAAGACTCAGATAAAAATTATCGCACTACACGCAAAATCAAACCCGCCTGGTATATTGTCTACAGTAAGCTATATTCCAAGTTTTATTGAAATTGGACATCTATAACTCAAGTTACCATCCGGAAACCAATATCAACATGTCTTCTAAGTCAGAAAAGGGCAATAACTCTGCCAAAAAATATCGGACCAAGCCAACTATCAATCCCAGCCTGTTTTATGTGGTTATAAGCCTATGTATAACATTTTCTTTCATTTCGTGAAACTAGAATTATCGTCTGAAAACCAATATCAACATGTCTTCTAAATCGGAAAAACGCCACAACTTTGCCAAAAATATCAGACCAAGCCCTCCATCAATCTTAACCTGTATTATGTGGTTATAAACCTACGTATAAAATTCTGTTTCATTTCGTTCAGTCGAACTAAAGTTATCGTCCGGAAACCAATATGAATATGCCATTTAAGTCGAAAAAGTGCCATAATTCTGCCAAAAAATATCGGACCAAGCCCACTATCAATTCCAACCTGTATTATGTGGTTATAAAACTATGCATAACATTTTGTCCCTTTTCGTTCAGTCAAACTAAAGTTATCATACGGAAACCATATTCGGGGCGAACATTCGGACGTTCGAACATACGGACGGACAAGGGTTACACTTAATGCCCCAGCCAAATTTGGCGTGGGCATAAAAAAATCAAGTACGGAAATGCCGTTGTTTTCATTACTAATCATATACTGAACTAAGCATGAAGAATTGCATATTTGGAAAGAGCATTGAAAAGATCCCCGTATATACCAGAGGTAAAGGTATACACTATGAAAACTATTATAAACATCCCACCGCGATGCGTTAATATGTTGAGAAGAGTCGAAACAGCTGGCATTTCTGAGACGTTTAACTTTAGAATTATATATTTTCATGACGGTGTCGGAAGCCAGTTGAAGAACAATCAGTCTCGAGTAGTGTGGGGGTAGGATGGGTAGTGGTGTGAATTCAAGCGAAGCGGGACGCCATTTTTGTTTACAAAAAAAACAGACGATGATTAAATGGCCCGGTAATCATTGGATATTCAAATGAGGTTCAGGGTGGACACGTGCGGTGGCTAGGATAGACCCCACCCCCCTACTTCCTATGCAAGATATGCGTGTCCCATGTGAGAAGGCTATGTGAGACAGATATTTATCTCACAGACCCCACGTGACCGGCTTATTAGCATATTTAATGGGCGAAAGAGAATTCAATCATCGCACGTTCTTCTGTAAACAAACAACATGGTGTCACGTTTCGAAAATATTAGCAGACGAACGTTAGTTGAAGAAAGCAGAAATAAAAACACAGACCGCAAAACCAAAGGACACTTGACTCTTTTATATTAATTTTACGGTGAATGTCGTTACGATTGGAGAGAGTTGTACGAAATTCCCGTCGAAAAATTATTCGAATACATTGCAGAATTCATACTTTAGTGGGCTATTTCCGATAGACAAATCGTTTTCTTTTAAAAATGGACAACAAAATTGTTCGATACAGCTGCACGTGCCCTTGAATTACTTTTGATGACCTCAGGGTGTTTTGGTGGGGGGAGAAAAATTATCCTTGATGGGATTGGTTGTGAGATGGGGAAATCTCACCCTCGTGTTTGGCCGAAATATCTTGCTCTCCGGTGAGATTTTCCCATCTCACACCCTCACCCAACAGGGGTAATAATAGTCTCACCCAGGTATCTCACTGGGACAGGCGTATTTCAAGAGGCACACTTGTGCAAACTAAGTGCTCGATACAGAGACGATAATCAATGAGAATGCATATTACGACTTTTCTGTCAACAGCTGTCGACAACGGTCTTTTTACGGTAGTTTTGTCAATTTCCGCTCGAGATCGGAGAAGGTGTCATCCCAACAGGTCGAATCCCAACAAGACGAATTGGTCAAATATCCCAACAAGACGATCCTAGCAAGACGATCCCAACAAGACGGAAATTGTTTTCCTTATTAATTATGGGGAAAATTTACTTTAAAAAGAACGGGTACATTACAATGTATGCTATTTGATGTATTTTAGGGTTTTATTTTATGCATGTGTTCGGGAGTTTAGTTCATAAAAAGATACCAAAAAACTGTTGTAGCAAATAGCGTCTTGTGACAAAGCGTTAAAAAATTATTGCCTTGTTACAATTAATGGGAGAGTGCCTATAGGCACTCTCCCATTAATTGTAACAGGGCAAATCCACCCAGACTAAATAATATCACATCAAAAAGTAATTGAAGAACATCCAAAGAATATGAAGCCTTTTAGCTCTGGTACCTACACTTCGGGATAAAGCCCCAAAATGGACTTCCGACACACAACCTATTAATTCAAATCTCTTTGTCCAAAAGTAAGCTGTGTTTATGATGGAAAACCTCAAAATAAATGGGTTATATAGTCATTTTAATTAAATTCGTTGGATTCGTCTTGTTGGGATGACCATTTTCGGCATTCGTCTTGTTGGGAATAGACCTCAGAGAAAGCCTTCCAGATCAATCTTCATTTTTAAAAACAGTCGGCTTCAGGTGTTGGGTTCTACATATATACTGAGTCAAAAAAGAAAGTATAATAAACTTTGAGGAGCATTTTTTTTAGTATTATCGACTTTAATCCCAAACAAATTATTGTAAATTCATATTCCGAGTCTAGCTGTATGAATTTGCATGATTTCATGTTCTTGCTGTTGCCAGCGTCACACCAGGACGTCGCAATTCAGGCATGGCGTGAAATGAAAAGTTCACCCATGCAGTCAATAGCGTGTATGTCCACTGTTTGCCTCTTGGATGGCAAGACATCGACGGCGCATGAACCTGGTAAGTCTCTGGATGTCACCCTGTGGTACTGCGTTCCATTCCTGCCTTAGAACATTACGTAAATCGCCTAACGTCTGAAGATCATGAAGTCGTACCCGACGGTCCAATTGATCCCAAGGATGCTCGACTGGCGACAAATCTGGCGAAAGTGGGGGCCAGGGAAGAAGTTCGATGCTTTGCTCCTCAAGAAAGTCACGACAGATACGCGCCACGTGACATCGGGCATTGTCTTGCTGGAATAACTGAAATCCGACGTTAGCGTTGAACAACGGGACAACAACAGCGTTAAGAATTTCGTCCTTACCTCGCTGTCTATTCAGATTACCATCGATGAAGATCAACTGCGTTCGATGGTGCAAGGAAATTCCTGCCCAAACCATTACACTACCCCCGCCGAAACGGTCGCATTCCAGCCCGCAAGCATAAAAACCCGTTCTCCTCGTCGGCGATACACTCTTGCCCTGCCATCAGCGCGCCGTAAACAAAATAGTTATTCATCACTAAAAAGAACTGTGCACCAACACTGCTGAGTAAAACGAACACGCTGGCGTACCCATTCCATTATGTCGGTATGATGACGCTGGGTAAGGATTGGTCCGTGGTATGGACGCCTATTTCGGATGCCGTGTTTAGCAAGTCTGTTGCGGATAGTTTGTGCACTGGTTCTTTTGTTAGTTCTACCAGGAGTAATTGCTACTGTTCTCGTCGCCGGAAGGAAGCGATCCCGCAAGTGAGACGTCCTGATGTGTCGGTCTTGTGCAGGGGTCGTAACTCTTGGTCGACCTGAACGCGGTCGGTCGGCAGTAGATCCAGTGGTTCTATACCTTCGAATGATACGGTAAATAGTGGCCGCAGTGACTCCGAACTCAGAAGCGAGCTCTTCTGGGGGTATCCCAGCCTCATGCATACCAATGGCACGTAACCTCTGATTTCGGTTAACCTTGGCATTTTTTAACATGTCGAAAGACAAAAACTAGCTTGTTTTCTCAATAACCCAGGCTCTCTAGCACAACATAACACAAAGAAAATCGTCGGTCACCCATTCAATTTGATATTCGCGGGTAGCACGTGATATTTTGAAATACGTAGCAAAATTTATACGGTTGTGTGGACAACAACATGTCATTAAACTCTTTGCACGACTTCTTGTTCACAAACATGCAACATTAGAACTATTATATTTCGTCCTTTATGCTATTTTTTTCACATTTGTTTCTATTATACTTTCTTTTTTGACTCCGTATATTATAAGAACTTAAAGGATTACGGAAATTCTGTAAGAAGCTCGAAACAATTGTAACACTACAATCAGATAATCTGGAATAATCATTTTTCGAACTACACTTTGGAGACAAGCAGGTAAAAAAAATAAATCACCTCACATCAAGAACAAGAGAGGCGTCCATAACGGCAGTGTTTATTTACCACCAATTGGTAGGTATGTCCATTTACTACCAGTTGGTAAATAACTCACATAAGAGTAAATCGCTATTTACTCAGTATCCGGTGGTAAATAATTTCACTCAAACGACTTATTAGTGTGCAATACTTCATTTTACAGATACTTTTCAGTCGAAGCCGAAAGTCGAAGAGCTCAGAAGTAGGCCAGCTACTAGGCCTAACTATTGTTGTTAGTTGGGCCGTTCATTTTCTGTCCGTCCGTGTATGGTTTCATAACATAGAAACTCGTAATTTACAATTCTTTTTGAAACAGAATTTCAATGTATATTTGAAAGTTATGAAGCTATACCGTCAAAAATGAATATAACACCACATCTCATTCTAAGTTAAAAGCTTGTCCTGCCCATGCCATTCAGTTATCTTAGAATTTTTTCAAAATATGAAAAATCGCTATTTACCACTCCTTTCCAGTAGCATTTCAATAAAATTAGAAATTTGTGAAGCTATACCTTCACAGATTAATATAAAATCAGATCTAATTTGATTAGTTGATTCTAATAGAGTAATTTGATTGCCTGATAGAGATAGGAGAAGCCAGGGTCAGTGATATACAGGAGTAAAAAGACTAGTTTTAAGAAGAAAAGTAATGAATAGATTGCTGTGGTCAACGGTAGCACGATTATGGTATTCGGTGGGTGGAAGAGAACCAATAGAAGATCAGGGACGGTTGTCAACAAGAATGCTGTGAGAATATGGGAGAAATAAACAAGATGGAGACCTAAAAATAGACCCGGGGTAGACAGAATAGCTCCCGAAAAAGCGAGAAAACGATAGTTTCCATGTTGAAGTCTTTGCGTGTACTCTCATTGAATCGAATCTACTTTCGAGAAAAGATTGTAGAACTAGGTGGTAGCAGAGATAAACAGAAGCCCTAGAGTAGCCAGCAACAAAGATTCTAATAGAATCCGAGCAAGAAAAAACAGCGCTTACCGGCTCTTTCCCTGAAATAATAGTCGTTGTCGGGTCGTTTTCTGTAATTTTGAAATGAATCAAACACACCTTCAGAGCACACCTCCATTTCTATAGCTCTATGTGCTACTCATACATGAACACACAAAACCTATATAGTCAAAGTCCTTATGAAACACCTTAGAGATTACCCGAAGCGCGGACTTTCTACCCTCAATTACTCCTATTTAAGCCCCAATACACATACCAAAATACTTCACTTTAATGTAACTGACCATCCCATGTCTTTTGTATCACGTGTCAATCATAGCAATCACATGCCACAAAAGAAAACAAGATGACTGCCCCCAACAGACAAAATACACGATGAAAACACGCATTACCTTAACGCTCGTAGCGCATGTGTCCCACCATGGAATTCGTAAATTCGGTTGCTGTACACAAATGTTCATATAAATCTGTCGTCTTAAAGTAACAGATCGATTTTCAATTTTCAAGTGATACACACATGTTATACATTAGTGTCTTGTTGTACAGAGCGTTCGTTGACGTCTGGTAAACATCTTAACTGAGTTTTTTGTGCTTAAACTCAGCAGGGGACAATAAAATAACATTTGACTTGTGATTATACACTTTGAACTCATTTAATACGAATGAAAATGTCTTCACTTGCTTATTCCCCAAATTCGCATGCGCTTAGGTGGTCTCAAGTGACTCCAACTGTGATTGCGCAACAGTAGCCGATAACATCACCGATGGTCCTTCGTGTAAAATACGCATAGGTTCAATGTCCTGATCAACAGAACATCGTCTCTTATATTAAATGGAGTGCTTCTTATTTTAAATGGAGTATTGAGAGTTTGGAAGCAAAGTTAGTTTTGAATTAGTTAAATCATGCATGATAAATGTCTCAGGTGCATACACATAACTTTCTTTGGTGGTCTATTTCTACACGTGCTATACAAAACGCCCAAACGCGCACAATCCCTTTTGTTTGATGTACGAGAGGTGTACCCACTCGAAATAAGGGTTTATGGTATTTATGGCTGACAAAACGACAATACCAACCCTTCAGTTGACGCAAGGGCCACGGCCGACCAGGTCTATTCACAAAAAATGCCTTTTTGCCTGAAAATATTCCTTCTGATCCCTCACTGGAACAGGTTTGTTCAGCTTCCAATGAGGGTCAATTATCGATGTTTTTCAGGCAGAATTAAAATTTCAATACTGACACCCTGATTGGCATTGTCTTATACACTCCTGTTGACACGGAAGTGGACGAGTCTATTTGTATGGGAGGGGTGGTCAATTCAATCCAACAGCCCTACAGGGATGAAGGATTAAATTATAACTGATTCTCCTTTTAAATTTGGCATTTTATTCCTTTCTTGCTGATGGAAGACCAACTTTATTTCTACGAAAGAAAATATGCATGACCCTTTGAAAGAGTTAATGTCTTCGTGGGAGGTTCGCTGGCGAGTTGAGTAATCAAAGCTACGAGTGCAATAAAACATATTTAATTTGACACACTAAGCAGTTATTTTCTTTATCCCATAGTGTTCTCTAAAAATCTATTGTCTCTTGTTGAAAACAGTAAACATGTTTCATAAAAAGTCCTGTTTTTCATTAAAATAGAAGCAATGCGTCTTTATGTCTTTGTAGGAGCTTTGCCAGCGAGTTGAGTAATTAATACCCAGGAGGTGGATAAACAATTATCTAATTTGACACACTGTAGTTATTTTCTTTATCCCATAACTTTTTTCTTCTGTTGCCGTTGACTCAAGACAGCAATCATGTATGGTAAAAATATTAAGACTTGTTCTTCAATAAAATAGAAACAATGCGTCGTAACGTTTTGTGTAAATATCATGTTAGCAACGTCACGGCTATTGTATGTATACATTTTATAGTGTTAAACATATGTAAAAAAAACATTGTCCTAGTGCCGTTTTCAGCAACACTCTGTCCCTTGATATTATTAACTGAGTAAACGTTTATTTATGGATTAAATATTTAACCTCTGTTTACAGTTTTTCATGGATTCCTCGCTGAAAAACAAAAACCACTTACACAGTGTTTTTTTCTTGGAGAGGTCAGGGTTCAATAATTTTAAGAAAAAAACACGAAGGTTCCCTAGTTCCAATATGGAACGTCTCAACTTCAATATACCGTTCATAAAAAAGACTCCTTGTGTTAGTTCAAACCGTTTCTTCCATTGTGGGAGCGTGAGGGTGTTGACATTTTTAAGATATGCAAGCAGTCATGGACGGGAGTGTCTGTTTACCGAAATTCTGAATGAAAGGAGGTGGTAAATAGCGATGTTTCCAAATTTTGAAAATCTAATGCAATTGAAAGGCATTAGTTCTATATAAGGCAAGCCTTTTAACATAGAATGAGATTTGGTTTTATATTAATTTGGGAAGCTTCATAAATTTCTAATATATATTGAAATTCTGTCTGAAAGATGTGGTAAAATGGAGCCCACTTAATTGGATATCTTTTAATTAAATATCCCTGTTAATTGGATATCATTTCCAAACAAAAAGCAATTTATCATAGCTGGAGTATAAATGTGCCCTGTTAATCGCATATAGGTTATAGAGTGAACTCCTGTTAACTGAATAAAAAATATTGCAATATGTCGAAAAATTACCCTGATAATCATTGAATTACCCTTATGTTTTGCCAACTTTGGCCTCGTGCAGGCAATTAATCTATTATATCTTATATATAATACAATAAATGCTCTGTTTATGTCTAGAATACAGTAAAGTGATCAGATCCCTGTTAATTGAATACTTCTGTTAAATGAGCAATTCTCACTGGCAAAGTGGCTATTCAATTAACAGGACTCTTCTGTACTGCCGGAGGCTTGCACCACAGATAGCACGCGCAATTTTGTTAGTAAGCGCCCGCTAGGGTTTCATTCCTCTGTTATTTAGGTTTTTTAACACCACATCAGCTTCTATCCCTCTAGTTCCATCATTATCGTTTGACACTACACTCTTCTATCAATTGTGCTGCTGTTGGCTACCAGTACATGTCCTATAGTTTTGGTTAATTTCACTATGCGTTCTATTTAGGATTGACAGTACTACGTTCTAACAGGGGTATGCCACCCATACCCATAATCGACAAACTCAAGAGTAGTGTGTAATGTGGTTTTCAGGTCAATTCTGCCGGATCTCACGCCGGATCTCACGTGACGTCATAGTCACGTGACCCAGTGGCGCCATGTTGTGTTGTCATCGTAACCCCAGTGAGCGGCCATGTTGTGACGTCATCCCCATAGTGATACGTTGTTTTAGTGCGCATGCACAGCCCGTGTTGTTAGGGTGATACGTGTTTCCGTCGTCCATTTTGTATACTCGGGGCCGCCATCTTGGTTTCTATGGTAGCACGTGGTTGCTATGTGAACTAAAACCTTATTATAGGATAGGGGATGTTCGGAAGGTATGTTCGATTGAACAGGAGTAATTTCCCGATTCACAGAATGACCACAAACAACCCGACAAGTTGTACTATTTCGAATTCTTTCAGAATTCTCAGCTTCTAACTATATATGCAATAGTTTTCGTCTACCTGACCATGTTCCTTCGTCCTGGAGTATTTCATGGCCCTCATGCCCTCAAAAGAAATGAGGCTAAGAGGGATAGTAAATGAGGCCTCATTTGGGGTTTTTCACATAGCCCTCATGGCCTCATACGACAAAAAATCTAAATGGACATACAATGTTAACAAAGCCGAAAGTTTTGGAATTTAACACCACCCCACCCCCCCCCCCCCCCTCCCACGCAGCCCTGTCGCTGCATTTTGAAGAATTTTGATGTCCTAGCTTTGTTCTTGGATATCTGAAGCACATTTGGGCGCAAGTTGTTCTCCGAAAATATTATTTTATTCTCAGTTCTGGTACGAATGTGGTAGCAGATTTCCAGGAACCACTGGTGCCTGCTGTCAACTCTGTTGAATGCATATATTTTTCGTGTTGTGTACATCACAACATTCATTTTGATGTATAATTTGTATATATTTAATTTGCATTTCAGGAATATCAGAGGTGGGAGGTTCAAAGTAAACAAATTTCTTTTACTTATGTAGCACCTAAAGTCTTTGTTCACCCAATTTTTGCAAAGTTGGAAGGGCTGAAATTTCAAATGTGAAGCAAAAAATCAGTAATATTTCAAAATAGAACATATCTATAGTACAAATAAACATTGATTAGAGAGGTCTCTCACCTGTACGAGCAGCAGTTACTTTTAAAATTTGAAGTTGGATGAATAAATTTCAATCCCAAAAAGTTGCAAAATCCAATTTCAAATCTGAAAACAAAATAAGCGATTATTTAAAATGGAAAGCATAGAATGTACCACTAAACCTTTCTGCACGCACATCATCATTGATGAAAAAACTGAAAAGACAAAATATTTAATTTTTTTTTAAAAATGTTTGTCTAGAACTATTTCATAAGAAAAAAGTATGGAGAAGCAATTCACACACATAAATGAGAAATCCATAATTTGCAAACATGTTTATTAGTCAGTCTATGTGTCATTGTACATGCTGTTATTGAAAAAAAAATTAAAATGTGAAGATCCTTTAGATACATACAACAAAAATTAAACACTTTCTGCAGAAGGCATCAACAACATCAAACGGCATGAAGCGTTATAGAGTTTAAACAATAATTACTGAAGGAAGAAAAAATGTGAAATGCATGATATGTAAAAAAAAGAAACTGACTGAATGCTTAACCCTTTGAACCCTGGTGGTATCTTCCATGTCAGTTCCATGGTAGCAATACGAAGAGTCCATATTTATTATTTGGGGGTAGACCAATTAATATTTTCAACGTGCAGCCTCAGAGCTGCCCGTTGAAAATATTGATTGGCCTACACCACACATTTACCTTGCAGTCACCCCCTTGATGACATTATGACGTAGCCTGTGACCCGGACGGAAAAAAGCCACTGGAGTGCAAAGGGTTAAAGGAATATTTCCGACTTTTTTACCCCACAACAGGTTCCCCTTAATATGCCATTATCAGGAGGTTCGGCTGGTAATAGACAAATTACCTAGGCAGGGGTTTCCAGTCAAGTCCTAGCTGCCTAAACAGGCAGCCAAGACTTAACTACACTGCAAAGCCTTTAGACGTATAGAGACTCTGGAATGATGGGAATTCAAGACCCTTGTCCAGGCCCTTAAGACTGAGTTGTAACAAACCTCTCTTTTATTGTTACGGGAGTGTACAACAGATAGAGTAGTTTGCGACAGAAATGCTGGAGGAGAGGAATTGTCATCGAAATAATAACGTGTATTCCGTAGAAGCAAAGTGAACATGCGGATGCAACGTGGATGCCAGCAATAAAAACTTATCATGAAATATTAATGTCTGGGAGGGAATTACACTCTCTGGGTGTTTTCAGTAAATCATAAGAAAAACTACTTCAATTTCAAATAGATAATTACTGATACTTTTAACTTGCAAAACTCATGCAGCCAGACAAACATTCAATCGACAAATTTCAAAGAGCCCTCTCTGTTATCCTCCAATAAGTGGCCAACATCGTAGGTGCTATCACTCCCGTCATACAAAACCTAGAAATATACAAGTAAGGATCAGTATAGACACCTAAACATTTCTGAAATACAGTCCTCACATTTGACGCACAACTCAGTTACAACTGTCTTGATAGATTTACTGCTTAGCTCAAGTTAGCTGAGGTTTAAATATAGAATAAATAGGTACCAGGACCGGTAATCAGATTTAAACCACGAGTAGGATAAGGGATTTAACCACTAGTACCTATTTGTTTTTTTTATACCATGCATTTAATAAATAATCGACTTCGTAAAATGGAGAAAAAACGGCATTTTCTGACGAAAACACACGGGTTTGTTTTGTTTACATCTGCGCCGGTGGGCGTTACTACCGGCTGCACGTGAATGCTTGATTGGCAGCTAGACACATCGTCGTCAAAGTTGATTGAATTTACCTTGCTTTTTCAGTCAATTTATTATTAACAATTCTTAAATTGTATTTAAAATATTTAGTTGTATGTATTTAAACTTAATAAGTCATTGCATGTACTTGATAGTACCACAAAAGGTCGTATGTTTGAATGAAATATCACGAACTGTGAATGTATCTAAGTTGGCAAATAACGTCATTTCACGTCATAGATGAACTTCCTACTGTGGGTGTAAATTTTGTTAACCCCAGTTGACGCTTCGCACTGGTAGTGGGGTTAAAAGCTAAAAAGTTAACATACAGGCTTTTCACAGGTAGTAACATAGGCGAGTATGGTATAAAACCTGATTATTATCTATAAAATGATGTGTTACATTATCTGTGACATTCTATAATAATTCGTAATATAATAATCTAAGCTAAAAAATCATCATAGTGCTGGCCGGTTTTGGCTATAACTATGGGTAAAGGATTAACTCTAAATGTTCGTCTACTTTGATAGCACCAGAATGTGACGTATTTTTCGGAAAGCTCTCACAGAGAGTTCCGTAAAATGATGTCAGATTCTTATATTATCAGTGTAAAAAGAGATACATACATGTAGTTTGTAGTGGGTATGTTATAGCTTATATTTTGGCTTGTATTTTAAAGTAGAGAGGGGTGCGGTGGTTCTGTAGGTAGAGGTGCAGGCTGCAAGCCGAGAGGTCCTCGGTTCGAATCCTACCAGCGACAACAGCGTTGTGTCCTTGAGCAAGACAATTCACCCACCATTGCACACAGGGGGGTCACGTTGGCGTTGTGTACTAAGGCATACTGCACGTCAATGGTGCACTTGTCTTCAAACAATACTAACTCTGCCTATTGGAAGTTAGTATGTTGGGGAGCTGACAGCTGATCGCCGTTGCTCGCTGTTACTCACCGTTGCTCGGTGGTTCTGTCCGGGTACTCTAGCTTCCTCCACCAGTAAAACTGTTGTTATTAGCCGTGGTGCAGAATTATGTGACCTTAAACACCAATAAAATAAATAAATAAAGTAGATAGTTCCATAGAAATAACACTGATGACAATGAAAATCCCTTTAAAAGGCTAGACATTAGTTGGGCATACTCTAACATTAGCATGATTTGGTGATTCAAGTATCGCTTTCCACATACATTGACATACTACACATGTTGCACTTTTTGGTACATTTCTTCTTCAGCGTCAGCATGCCTTAACTCATAAGCATTTATGTGATGAAGTTGAATGTTGAGTAATATTTTCTGTCATTTTAACAATTGACCTGAAAAGGATGTAATTTGATTAGTAGGTTATGTCTATAGGCATTTAAATTGATTATAAATAGTGCAAAGGTCAGAACAATTAAAATACTGAAATGAAAACAAAGAAAAACCTGGTATGTTCTCAATGCACATCTTAGGTTCTATACTGAGGAGGAAAGTTGTTTGAAGACTAAACAATGTGTGCATGAATAAATATTTGAATAATAAAGTTAAAAAACTGGGCTGCATTGACAGTACAGGAGGAAAGTGAGCTATGGACAAAATTCTGGACTGCTGTTTATCCACAGAATAAATTGGAATTTTAGATGAAAATGAGAGCGTATACAATGTTTTAGTGAATGGACCTTCAGTTTGTAATTTAAAGGCCCATTGCCTGTTTCTTCAACTGCAAGGGTTCTGTTATTTTTATACAATTTTAGCAGAAAAGTGTTCTGTGACTGTATTTCGAACAGCCGTGTTACTTCTATTATTACTTGGACATCTGTTAGTGGCTTGGTTGTGCAACCTACTGATCAGGCCTGAAAATAAGCAGCCTGACATTTACAAAATGAGGTTCCCAGGGTGTGAATTTGATGATGCTATCCCATGTAGTGGGCCAGTTTATCCTCTGGGTACCTCTTTCTGTTTAGTTTTGAGACCCTGATGCAGATTGAGGTTCGCAGAGGGTAAATTTAGTAATGCTACCCTGCTATGCAGCATCACTAAATTCACCCTCTGGGGACCTCATTTTGCTGATGACAGTCTGCTTATTTTCTGGCTTGCTACTGATAGAATGATTGTTTTAAGCAAAATACCGGGGTGCGGTGGCGTCGCGGTGACCGGTTCTCGTCAGGTCACCGAAGTTAAGCAACGTCGAGCGCGGTTAGCAGTTAGATGGATGACTATTTCAGCTACTGATTCGCACTCCCGCGTTGTGTCCTTGGGTAAGGCATTTAACCCCGATTGCCTACATAAGGGCACGATGACGCTGTGTACTAAGATGTACTGCACGTCGATGGTGCGCATGTCTTTAACCAATCTAATCCTGCCTATGCCGCGGTGCAGAGTTCAGAGTTACGATGTTGGAGAGCTGACAGCTGCTCGTCGTTGCTCGGTGGTTCTCTCCGGGTACTCCGGCTTCCTCCACCCGTAAAACTGTCACCGACGTGATATGACCTTGGCTGTTAGAATGTCGTTAAACCCTAATAAATAAATAAATAAATAAATAAATAAATAAATAAATAAAAAAATAAATAAATAAATAAATTACCCATGTGCCTGGTTCACGAATGCCTGGTTTCTTGCCATATCTGGGAGACGCTAACTCTGGAAGTAATGCCTTGTGGTAAAAAGCCTTCAGTTTTGGCAGCATCACGCCCTCCTATAGTTGTGAGTCTCGGTATCTCCGCTGTGCATGTAACTAATGTGGCTCAACTATACGCACAAGGTCTGCCCAGGGCATTTTAAGAACGTTCAGTTGTCCTTGGATCTGGTAGACGTGATTATTGAACTTCTTCAATTTTAATGTTCCATCGCAAACTTCCAGACAAACAGATTGAAGCTTTGATGCTGCTTCTTGAAATGACATCAGCTTGTTCATTAAAACATGTTTCACTTATATGATGCCTTCTCCAGAAGAGTCACTTAAAACAAGTCCATCAACACTTGAGCTTATGGAAGGGTTGTAAGGCCAATATACAAGCCAACCTTCTTAACTTCAACCTCTTTGTGTTCTTTCTTTGACTGAAACCTAATAGCAAACCTTTCCAATCGAAGACCCCTTCTTGTTAACTTTGTGATGGTGAAAGGTGAATATAGCAGGCGTTCAACTAATTTGCATACTGAAATGGTTGATTTCTTTTCATAACACTACCGAAATTTGATTCTGTGATCCTATTCTTCCTCTCATCAAACCAGAAGGCAGACAAGGACTGGTCACTGGTTTGTCCCTCAACGTGATCCATGATTTTGTGTGACACGTTCACTTCTTTCTCATAGAAGGCATTTTTCTCCCCCAGTTGTTCTGGTGTCACTGGATACTTCAAGAGATTCTGTCCCATACTGCATTCTCACTTTCTTCGTCAAATTTGATTTCATCGTGGCAACTTTCCTCTTCCAAGGATTGATCTTGTGTTCTTTCTTTGCCTGATGTTCACTTGCTTTACAGAGGTTCCGACGTCTCTTGACATATTGTTCCTTAAAGGCACGCACAGCAGGAGTTCCAGTAGCCTTTCCCCCATGTAATTGGTGCCCAATTGAGTCCCAAATTCTGCCGATGAGCACCATAGCATCGATAACCTCAGGATCCCCTATTGCACATTTTAACCCTTTACCCAACGTAACGGCCAAAACCGGCCATCGCTATTCTCAAAAATCTCCAATTAATTTTCATTATTTTTTCATTTCTTGTCTCAAAAACATTGGTTATGACCTCTCGTCGTATCAAACCAGGAATGCTGAATGTTGCTACCTGCTCGTTCAAAGAATTACAACCGCCTCCAGTCACCATATCTCCCTATACACCGTGATCATTCACATTATAGATGCATTATGTGCCGAAGTCAGTCTTCTCACTTGCATGGAAATAGAAGGTTTCTAGGCATCCCATACATCGCCTAAGTAAAACTGATGCAAATCCATTACGCAAAACTTCACTCAACAACTGGTATGGTCTTTCATTACAATTTATTAATGAGATAGCAGCATGACACTGACTGACATGTATCACTATTTCATTGATGTAATCATTTATTTTACCTAAGTCTGTTTGTCTATAACCACTTAACGCTTTACCCAACGTAACGGCCAAAACCGGCCAGCGCTATTCACAAAAGTCGTCAATTAATCATTTTTTTTTTAATTTTTTGTCTCAAAAGCAAAGGTTATGACCCTTCATTGGAACGAGCTCGTCGCGCTCGTTTCAATGAGGGATCATAACCTATGTTTCTGAGATAAAAAAATTTAAAAAATAGTTATTCAAGAATTTTGTTTGCAAGTGTCGTCTGCTTTTCATGTTAGGTGAAGGGTTAAGGCTGAAAGTATTTTTTCTTCTTTAAAATCAATGAAACCCTTTGTCGAACCTCAACAATTTCTTTGATATTATATAAACGTGATTTGCAACAATTTGCTTTAACCCTTTATCCAACGCAGACGACATCAAAATTTATTATTTTAAATATAATTTTTTTAAATTTTTCAAAAAATTTCAACAAAACCATATCATGTGACCCCTCATTGGAACGAGCTCATTGAGCTCGTTCCAATGAGGGGTCACATGATATGGTTTTGTTGAAATATTTTGAAAATAATTCATTTTTTTCAACTGCTCAATTTGCATATTACGCGGGCGGATGTGGGCGATTCGTTGGGTAAAGGGTTAAAAAGGAGGGTCTATCACTCTGGTCACGACATATTCGAATACGTAAACCCTTGTCAAACAGTTCACTAACATAACAAATTTGATTTGGTTTGACTGTTATTATTGTTAAATAATCGTAAGGTTGATCATTAACCTTACGATCAACATTGGCTTTTCCAAATCTTGGTACTCCTTTATATATTATCAAGGAATACCCCGGGGAATCTGAGCGGTACCTCCTTGAGGCCCTCGGTATTGATTTATGGAGACCTTTGATTCTATTGAGTTCGCAGTCAGCGAGAATGTGCGTTCTCGGCGAGGTTGATTGTCTTTGCCCGTCTGCCTATCTGCGGGATAACATTAATTACATGTTCACCTGTTTTCATGAATAATGTTGATGTCCAATCAATTAAGAGATTAACAGTTGGCTTCTGAAAACCACGCATCAAAGAACAATTTATTTTACATAATATACACGCTACCAGTTCGAGTCGATCTTGACAATATCTTAAAAAATCATTTTAGCCTCATTGGAAGGACTCGTTCCAGTGGGGGTGGGGGTGGGGGTGGGGGGGGGTTGTCATAAACTATGTTTTGGAAAAAAAAGTCGAACAAATAATACAGCGTAAGGTCTTTGTCTTCCCAAATTGACTGGAAAAGTTGGAGGTGAGAAATTCAATTGAAACCCATCTTTCACTGTACTATGATGTTTTGTACAAATAAGAATAGAAAAGAAACTAAATACAAATACTGTGAGCGTTGAGAAAATTTGTAAAACTTCTTTTATTAAGGGAATAAACTAACATTTTTGGTCCTTAAAAATTAGGTTTAAGGTTTGATTTGGTGTGTATTGTTATACGGGGAATCCTACAAAATAAATGTAAATGATGTACTACAAAAAGCGTCAAAGGAGTAGTCGCCTAAAAAAAATAAATGGTGATTATGGAAATTGACTTGTTGGCAATGTTGCACATGGCGGTAACAATTTCGGCATTCAGTGGAATTGCGGGAGGCAAGGCATGCGATCGAAAGTTATCTGATTGACGGATGTTCGGACACACAGTCACTATAAACTGTTTTAGGTACATAGATTGTATCTTTGTGTAGACTATTAAAGTTAAAAACACCAAAAACATCGAGAATTTCTTCAGCACATTCTGCCGTCGTCTTACGAATTGCAAAGTCGCCCATGTGGTTAACAGTTGAGAAGAAATTTTACCAGTGCGTGAATGCGCAAGGAAAGGGCAATGCGAAGCAGTTATTTGTCATTTCATTTGCAAAGAAAATGGATTTTTCGATCTTAACTTAACATCAGAACTATATTGTTACATGAATTAATATGTTCGGTGCTCAAACCGAATTCGTCTTCAATGTCAGGGTCAAAATTCACTCGAATCAAATTTGAAGTTTAATGTTTTGTGCGATCCTCATTCTAATGTGTGAGAGGTGTCGTGGTATGTCGATGTTCATGTTCTGGTAAGTTTCTTGTTTCCGATCACCCGTAATATTTCATAAATAAAGGTATTTAATTAACCCCTATGCTCCCAACTTGCCCCCCCCCCCCCCTCCCCATCCTCTAATACCGTGCCTCTTCTCTCCTCCGCACTTTCGGAGACGAACTGCTTCATGGCACCCAGTGTCCCATTCTTTCTATAGGCCCGTAATAATTACTACACTTACTGACAAATACAAGAAACGTGCCAATTCGTTGTGCACATTAGTGTTGGAATTCAAACACAAATACAGGGTGGATGGTCCAAGTGCGGGTGTTAATTGAGAACTACTCACTGAAGATCTTGTTACTAATTCTTCTGTCCTGTTATGTGTTTATTGTCTTGTATACTCACGGACTGCTGTTCTTTGCTTTACGCAAACAATTATGTATGCCGTTTTGAAAGGGTTAATAACTATTAATCCAGCCAAAATACAAATACGCAGGGACGGACTGGAGCAAGAAAAGTTACCAGGGAATGCACCGGGGGGGGGGGGGGGGCGGAGGAGGCGAGTTCCAGGCTAAATGAACGAACTCCGCTTCCTCTTGTCTAAGCGATCAATGGCAGTCCACATTGAGGACATTTCGATGCCATTTTTGTATCATTTTCATCGATCATTCGACGAAAATGGTTCTACCGGAGGTGGGGGGGGGGGGGGGATAGTTCAGCCCAAACGGAGAAAATGTGATTTTTGAAATTGAAGGAACGCTGTTTCCTTTCACTTGAACGATCAGTGGCAGACGAGACAGCTGCATGGTATATCGAAATGTCCTCTATGTGGACTGCCAATGGCAGTCCACACAGAGAACATTTCGATATACCGGCAGTCTATGCAATCAGATCCATTTTGCCTTTCGGTTATTTTCACGAAATTTTACGTACCAACAGGTGATGGGCTGAATCAATTTTGGGGCCCCAGGGAGAACCCAATATGGGGCCCGCCGGGAATTTTTCCGGTAGACCATACGGCCAATCCGTCTCTAAAAATACAAGAGACCTGGAAAAAAATTACACAGAATTTGTTTCAACGTTTTTCAGATCTATGAGCCTTCCTAAATAAAAGAGAGATAAAACGAGCTCGAACTATCACGTGTTTTCGAGACATCAAACGTTTCTCTTATTCTCTAAAACGGCGCTAAATTTTCGAAATATATGCAATTTCGCAAAATGATCGGGCTAGGCTAGTATTGTTCTACATTTTAGTACCAAAAGAGGGCGTCCGTGTCAAAAAGGGTCAAAACTTACAAAAGGTCCTGATGTTGAGATAACATTTGGACTTGAATTTCGGAACATGAGCGTTTCTCCCCGAGAGAGACCCCATGGTTAACATTAATTTGCTTGACAAAACTACTTGGTTGCTCTGAAATGACAAAACCTCCTGGAGCGGACGTATGCAGATAACACCCAAACGCGTCACATAGGTAGGGGAACCATCTGTTGTTTTCATGCAAATGTTAGACCTTACTCCATATGAGGAAACTTGCGTCTATTCATTTTGGCAGTAAACAGCCCGCAAAATATGGCATAATTCCGGTTTGACATTTGATCAACCTCTCTGGTGAAAGTCTATGAATATTGAATAATCAGAAACAGGTCTGTTTCAATTTCTTGCTAAAATTTATGTGGTAAACGCAGATGGCCATATGATCTGTGGGTCACAGAACTCAAGTATTTCTGTGAACAAGTTGTAATGTTGGAGAAATTCGTACTTCGCACGGCTATCATTTATTCAAGTCACATTAGCAGAATTGGTGGGTCTGGAACATTACAATCATGACTGCCATTGACAGGTCATTTTTTTATTTCATTATACCATTTCCTTTCCTATCGATATGTTTCGAATAAACACGCGTATGAAATTACTCTGAAGCAATGGCTACAGATTACAGTGAGGGGGTACAGTTGGGGATTGTGCAGCGCCGAGCTGGGGTGGGTTTCGGGGGGGGGGGGGGTCCTCTCCCTAAGTTGAGAACATTTTTAACTGTTTTGCAACAAACTCATGCGAATATGGATATCATTGGAACCGGCTGATCAAGCCGGTTCCAATGATATTCATATTTGCATGATTTCATTGAGTTATATCTTTGAGAATGTTTCTAAAATATTAAATTTTATTTATTTTTTAAAATTGCTGTAGGCTGAATTCCAAACGGATGCCTTGCACGCTCTCGATTCTAGCATTCGTCGAATACTCTTAAGCACTATGTTTCAGTCCGTTTAAACGCGGCATGCCTTGTTGCAATTTGGACCCTCGACTCTTGTTTGTTGTTTGCAGCTAGCGTGTGTGGGGGGCGGGGGGGGGGGGGGGCAAACATAATTTCAAAACTTCTCTGATTTAGAGCACTTGGGAATATGGGATTAAGCATACCGACTATTACACCGTAACATTCAATACAACAAAAATTAACATGATAGTATTGTTTTACTACGCTTGGTGAAAAAAGTGGAAGGGTAAGTACCCCCACATACCCCTCCATGGCGCCGCCACTGCTGAGTCTGAAGGGATCGATGGCAGAAAAGAAGTTCGAAGAGTACGTGCTCTGTACAAGCGCCCCCTACTGGAGAGAACACACTCAGTAAAGTGGATTATTAGTAATAATGAAAGACGTCACCAAGTTTTGTAACAAGAAATAGAAGAGACATTTCTAATTATACAATAACATAATTTTCGAGTGTATTATGCTCCATTATGGGACCTGCATAAGAGATTAGTAGCCCGAACAATCATTTAGAGGCCCGAGGCGATAGCGGAGGGCAGCTAATAACCACAGGGCTGCTAACCCCTTCTGCAGGCCCTATGATGGAGCATTATACCCGAGAAAGACATGTTATTAATATTATCATTTCCAATTGAAACAAAATACTGCCTTTTGATTGGCTGAGAAGTACGGTGTAACTTGCAATCCACAGTAGGTTTTTCACACCGTGGTTCACCACAATGTAAAAACAAGAATACAAAATAACAGGCTATATGGCTAAAAATATACCCATCTTTAATTATTAATTCATACCTTCTGCTCGGTTATGATAGAACAAAAATAAAAATACTGGAAATTTAATATTTATGTGCAATAAAATATTACAGATATGGATATCATCGAGCCAGTTCCAATGACATCCATATTTGTCTGGTTTTATTAAGAAACTTACAAAGTACAAATTTTCTGTCAGTTTTTTCCCACAATTTTGGTTAAAGTATTAAGTACACCAAAATTCTTGGAAATATATCCGTTATCCTTGTGTTTCCAAGGTGTATGGGAGTTTACACCGGTCTTGGATCTCATACACCCTTCTCCTCAGGGTGCATGAGTTCCCAAACCGGTGTAAATTCCCATACACCCTGGAAAACACAAGGATAACTAATATTATCAAGACCCACTCACAACTGACTGTTTCGTGGTCCTGGATCTTTCGTTCGGTTAAAATTTTGAGAACTGTTGCCATCAAAGAGAAATGTTTTTCAAAACATTCGCCTAAATCAGATTTCTGACTGAAATTTTGCTGCTTTTATATTTCGCGGACATGGGTAAGTGCCTCGGATGTCGAGGAATCTAAATATTCGTGAAGCAGCGAGACAAGGTCGCTGGACGACAGTGGCTAAAAATAGCCATTAGCGCCCTCCGCCCTAGTTTACTTTTTAGCTCATCTTGACAAAGTCAAGCTGAGCCTTCCCGTCGTCCGTCGTCCGTCAACACCATGTTTTGGTCTTCTCCTCCAAAGCCACTGGGCCAATTCAAGTGAAAGTTTGTGTGAGTGATGGTCCCAAAGGGGCATTTCAGTTTTGTTCAACTCAGCATGCCCAGCCCCATAGGGAGGGAGTGGGGGAAAATGCACCCAAATATTTTTAAAATCTTCTTCTCAAGAACCAGTGTGTACAATGACTTGATATTTGCTATGGAGCTTCCATATGAGGTGTAGAATCAAGTTTGTTCAAACGAAGTTCGTGAAGTTATATTTGGCTTTGTAATAGGAGGGGTAAGATTTTTGGCCCCGCCCAAAATTTCTATTTTCTGAACCGATGGTCCGGTATGAACCAAATTTGGTTTGTGGTATTATTGGGTCATAAGTACATGACCCATGCAAAAAAAAAATTCCCGCATCCCCATGGGAACCCTGGGAGGTAAAAATAGAAATATTTTCAAACGCTCATATTTCCCAAACCCCACGGAACAGAGAGCTTTTATTTGGTATGTAGTATCCTTATGACCAGTAGAATTGAATGGTAAAAAAAATTGCCATCGGTTATGTTAGGGTGTTCTGTAATGGGCATCGAAAAAATGCTGAGTCAGCATATTTGCAAAAATTTTAAAAAATCTTTTCTCCAGAACCAATCATCAGAATCTTTTGATATTTGGTATACGCATTCATAGGGGGGTCAGATAAAAGTTTGTTGAAATAAAGCTCATTGGTTCATAGTTGGGCTCTCTACAGGAGCCCGAAGTTTTAACATAGGGTAATATGGGGAATATTCTTTAAAAATCTTCTTCTTCAGAACCACCAGTCAGAATCTTTTAATATTTGGTATACATCATTGTTATGAGGGTCAGATTCTAGATTGTTCAAACCAAATCCCTAGGTTAATATTTGGGCTTCCTATGGAAGCCCAAATTTTATCTTTGTTCAATATGGAGGGTAATTTAAAAAAATCTTCTTCTTCAGATCCATCAGTCAGAATGCTTTGATATTTGGTATGCAACATCTCTATGGGGGTCAGATTCAAGTTTGTTCAAATCAGATCCCTAGGTATATATTTGGGCTCACTATGGTAGCCCAAATTTTTACTTAGTGCAATATGAGAAAATTTCTTTAAAAATCTTCTTCTTCAGATCCATCAGTTGGAATACTTTTATATTTGGTATACAACATCTCTAGGGGAGGTCAGATTCCAGGTTGTTCAATTCGAGTGCCTAGGTTAATATTTGGGCTCCATATGGGAACATGAAATTTAACTTAGTACAATATGAGGGAATTTCTTCAAAAATCTTCTTCTTCAGATTCACTTGTCAGAATGCTTTCACATTTGGTATACAACATCTCTAGGGGGGTCAGATTCAAGTTTGTTCAAATCGGATCCATAGGTCAATATTTGGGCTCGCTATGGTAGCCCAAATTTGAACTTAGTGCAATTCGGAGAAATTTCTTTACAATTTCTCTTCTTCAGATCCAACAGTCAGAATGCTTTCATATTCGGTACACAACATCTCTAGGGAAATCAGATTTAACTGTGTTCAAATCAAGAGCCTGGGTTAATATTTGGGCTCTCTATGGGAGCCGGAATTGGCCATTTTGCTGAAGAATTAAAAATTTTGTATTCAGTACCTTCTAGAGGTACTAAGATTAATCCACATAGGTTGTATCAAGGGGCTTCATAGGGGAGCTCTACATTTTACTTATGATCAACTGAAGAAAAGGCATGATGCCCAGATTATTTTTGTCACTCCTGAGGGACTCAAGGATTGACAGTGTAGCCTATGGAGATGGCTTGCTTAATGTAGACTCATTGGACTCTGTTTAAATTGAGTTCTGTACAAGATGAGCGCTTCAGGCCCCGTGGGGCCTCTTGTTTAAGGCAGGTCTGCCATACTGTTACGGTTGACATAATTTCTTTCTGATGTGCTAATTGCACCTTATAAGTTGATAATAATACATAACATGGTTCAGTCAGTGGAGCTCGACATCATGATCACAATTTAAGCAGCTAATGTGTAAAGAGCTGACCTAGTTCCTGGAGCTACATAACTTTGTGATCAGTTTGTGCAGTACTTTTTGGACATGCGAAATACGATTTCTTCACAACTAATCAATTATTCAAGGAACAGCAGTTAAATCAGTGGCTGTTCGTGCCATCCTAACTTAATCGGAAGCATCGCCCCCATCAACTGGTGTAGAAGATTTGACAAGTGAAAGAGTCGTTAGAACTTTTCAATTTGGACTTTACTCAAATGCGGAACGTGACTCCATGGCGGCCATCTTGAATTTGGTTTTCGTCCAATAACTAATGAATACTGACTCGAAACAATTATATTTTTTGTTTATGCATTATTGGTGTCTAGAGGAAGTTTCCTTTCGATTTTGGGTCAGCTAGCCAATTCAATATGGCCGCCATGGCGGTCATATTGAATTTGGTTTCCATCCAATAACTAATGAATGTTGACTCGAATAATTGTTATTTTTTATTATGCATTGTTTGTGTCTAGATGAGGCCTCCTTTCAATGTTGGACCACTCAGCCGAACCAAGATGACAACTTGTATCCATTTCATTATGGTTGCCATGGCAGCCATCTTGAATTTAGTTAGCGTCAATTTTGGTTAGCGTCAGTGTGCTTAGCGTCAAATAACTAATGAATGCCGACTCAAATCATTCTGTTTTGTGTGGTGCATTGTTGGGGTTTAGAGGAAGCTTCCTTTTGATTTTGTTTATGTTCCCGAGAGACTTAAATACTCTCTTATGGTACAATCGGGGGCATATGCCACGCTTCGCGTTGATCTTGTTAGCCCACCTGACTGCAAGTCTGTGGGGGCTATTGCCATCACTTTTATCCGGCGTCCGTCGTCCGTTAACTTTGTGCAAACTTGACATCTTCTCCACAGCCACTAGGCCAAATTCAAACAAAAATTTCACAGACCATCTATGGAGTATACCCTTTCTATTTTGTTCAAATGAAGCAGCTGCCATATTCGGGCTCTGGTTTATGCCCCAAAAGCTTAAAAACCTTTAAAAATCTTCTTCTCACGAACCACCAGAGGAAATGCCCTGATGTTTGGTATGGAACAACCTTTGGTATAGAAGATTAAAGTTTGTTCAAGGGAAGTTGATAGCCAATATCTGAGCTCTCTGTGGGGGCTGCTATGAACATTGTTATCTTGTTATTTTAATCAGAAAATTGTTAAAATTTGTGACTCAGTTTGTTTTCCAAAGATTTTATTTCATGTTGAATATGAACTCTTTAAATGCTGGAACCATTTATCGGTTTCCTGTATGCATGTCTTTAATTTAGCTCTCTCAAGACTGCAGTGTGGGTTCCAAAGATTTTATTGATGCCATGTTCAAACAAACCCCTTGAATACTGTATATGTTTTGGGGGGTTTTTTTTTTTGGTTCCTTAGAAAAACAATTGATCTGATTCATGTATGAATATCTTTAATTTAACCCTATCATGACTTCAGTGTGTTTTTCTAAAGATTTTATTTCACAATGAACTCTTTCACTGCTGCACATTATGTTTTTTTCTGGTTTCTTGGAAACATTTATCTGATTCCTGTATGTTTAACCCTCTCAAGACTGCAATGTGGATTCCAAAAAGTTTATTGATGCCATGATCAAACACTTTCAGTTCCGTGCACATACATGTTTTTTTCTGGTTCCTTGGAAAAAAATTGATCTGATTTCTGTATGAATATCTTTAATTTAACCCTCTATGAATTCAGTGTTTTTTCCAAAAGATTTTATTTTGTGCTAAACCCTTTCAATTCTGTGCAAATATATATGTTTTTCTGGTTTCTTGGAAACATATATCTGATTCCTGTATGGATGTCTTTAACCCTTTCACGACTTCAGTGTGGCTTTCAAAGATTCTATTGATGCCTTGATCAACCCTTTTTCAATGCTGTGCACATATATGTTTTTTCTGATTTCTTTTCTGGTTTCTTGGTAAAAATATATCTAATTCCTTTATGAATATTTTAATTCAACCCTCTCAAGGCTTCAGTGTGGTTTCCAAAGATTTTATTTCATGTAATACTGTTAATGAAAACCTATTTCTGATTTCTTTAAAAATATTTCCCCCCCCCCCCCCCAAAATAAGCCTCCATAAATTCTCTTTCTGTTTTGTTTATTTTTGATGCATTAACCATTTTCGCACAGATTGGTGGCAGTAAAATTATGTTTCTCTAGTTTGAAATCTTTCTTATTCTATAAATCCACTGGGCCAAATTCATTCATTTATGATACAGACCATCTTTCGAGTAAACCTGTTCTACTTTGTTCGAATGAAGCTGCTGCCATCTCCAGGCTGGTGGAATTTACTCTTCTAATTTTCCCTCCAAATTACTATATCCCTTAGGGTGGGGTTAATGCTCCATAAGCCTAATATGCTTTTAAAATCCTCGTTTAATAAGCCACTTGCAATAATGCTTAGATTTCTTGTTTAGAAGTTACTTTAGTGATGCAGATTCACTTTTTTTTTCAAATAAACTCAGTAAGTCAAACTTTGGGCTCCCAAATTTTGGGCTACACTCAATATTTCTATTTTCAGATTCAATGGGCAGATGTGAACCATATTTGTCATTTAGCATATAACTGGGTTATAAGTGTTTCATTTATGCCAGAATTGTTTGGGGTTTTTTTTTTTGTTTGGGGTGGGGGTGGGGAGTGGTAGAGAGAACCACAGTAGTTGAAAACAAAACAAAAATTCACAGAACAGAGCTTGCTAGAAAGCTTTCCTGGACCAGCAGAAATGAATGGCCAAAAAAGTTGCCTTTGGTAGTGCCATAGCAAATCAAAAAATTGCTCTTGCTGCTGATCACTTACTGATACACTCATCTCTTTTGACAACTTGAGCCAGGTGCGCGTTTTAGGCTCACTTGAGCCTCTGGTTATTTTATACAGTAGTTTCAAATTAAATTTTAGAAATTGACATGAACTCCGTTTTATGGAAGCCAAAAGCACAAAGACAGTGCACCTCGGAAAGGATTTGGACCCCCAAACCTTTAGCACCTTATGTGTTAAATTAAGTGGCTTCTTGTGGCTTTGTGGCTTTGTGGCATTGTGGCATTGTGGCAAAGTTATTTCCATGGCACTGAGGTGACACAACATTGTCGATATTGCACTCCATACTCTATTGGTGTATGAGGTATCTGACATTGATTTTGATGATTTGGAAGCGCCTGTCCAGCATGGTTCTTCGAAAGATATTCCACTCATCAATCTAAAAAACGGAGTCGGAATGCAGGGCACTTCTGCATCTCCCGCCGAAAAGGCGGACACCAATCTTTGCTGCTGTAAAAATCTTTGACTGTCCTCGACATATTTGATATATCAGTTACTGCAGTGGCGGCGCCAAAGTTACAAAAGTGAGGGGGTACAGTTGGGGATTGTGCAGCGCCGAGCTGGGGTGGGTTTCGGGGGAGGGGTGGGGTGGGGGGGGTCCTCTCCCTAAGTTGAGAAAAATTTTAATTGTTTTGCAGCAAAATCATGCGAATATGGATATCATTGGAACCGGCTGAACAAGCCGGTTCCAATGATATTCATATTTGTATGATTTCACTGAGTAACACCTTTGAGCATTTTTCTAAAATATTAAATTTTATTTATTTTTTAAAATTGCTGTAGGTTGAATTCCAAACGGATGCCTTGCACGCTCTCGATTCTAGCATTCGTCGAGTACTCTTAAGCACTATGTTTCAGTCCGTTTAAACGCGGCATGCCTTATTGCAATTTGGACCCTCGACTCTTGTTTGTTGTTTGCAGCTAGCGTGTGTGTGTGTGGGGGGGGGGGGGGGGGGGGGCAAACATAATTTCAAAACTTCTCTGATTTAGTGCACTTGGGAATATGGGATTAAGCATACCGACCATTACACCGTAACGTTCAATAGAACAAAAAATAAAATGGTACTGTTTTACTACGCTTGGCGAAAAAAGTGTAGGGGTAAGTACCCCCACATACCCCTCCATGCGTCGCCACTGAGTTACTGAGATTTCCTCGGAAAATCAAAATCAAATGAGAGATTGATCAAACACACAGACGAGTTGCGAGAATAAAAGACAGCAACATTGTGACTCATATATCCAGAAATATGTAGAAATGTTACAACGTCTCCAGACCTTTATTTGGGCCGAGAGGAATGGTGACTGGCAACGCCATCTTCGGGTTTTTGAGTAAAATCCTACCATTCTTTGCTTCTGCTGGCTACAACCTCTATGCTTAGTCGGTTGATATCTGCCTTTCCAGTACTCCTGAGCTCGAGAACACAAACCCCCGAGGTTCTCAAAATGTTCGTGTCTGGATACCATGTCGTTCATAACGATGAACGATATTGTGTTTGTCTTCCTACGGCCGTGATTATAGAACAGAAATTAATGAGGAGCATGAAATCGGGAGTAAGGGTATGACCGACTGAACGGTCTATATGGGCACCCTCGAGGTCCATCTGTTCTGAAATTAATGACTCAATGCAAACAATATTAGCGTGTACATATACTTCCATCGAACATCACAACGATTCTGAACATGTTCGTATGACCAGAGACGAGAAAGATACAATGACTGTTTTTAGACATTTGAATGAGCCCATTCTGCCGTGTTGAGAAATAAACTCTCCCACAGGCCTGGAAACTGAAAATACGTTATCCGCGTTTCTTCTTCCAGACTGTTCTATGATCTGGTGGGTGGGTGGTTAGAGCATTAGATTTTGAATCGAAAGGTTCACGATTCGATCCTGCTGAGTGGTAACTACGTTTTATACCATGATTACCTATTCTACTATATATAAAAAAAACTATGACATAAATTTAAGCTTTACACACCAACCGTGGTGAACACGCCAGCAGTGGGATTCCAGTAGTTAAAATTTACACCTTCAGTGGAACTACATCCAAGTTGACCTTTGGCGACCTCGCCTTGAATGCAAACTTGTCAAAATTTATTACCCGTCGCCTAGTGAAGAGTGAAATGTAACCGGCAATTATTTATTTCGTTTTTAAATAAGTTTACCTCATAAGATACCAAATATTAACAAACATACGTTGCTCATTTAATATAAAGCATCCATAATTCGGAACAGTATGTTATTATGTTATTAAAATGAAAAGAGGCCCCGTAATTTGCGCGTTTCGTTTTCTTTTTCGTTTTGGCGATAAAATTGCCAGCGAAAGTACTATCCATCGGTGCCTATGTAAACAAAAACAGTTTCGAAGGTGTGAATATTGATTTATACGAATCAAAGTTTGCTAAGCATTAAGTATATCCAACTACCTGTTTTACGTTTTAGTTGAAATATTGCAATGAAAAGTGTATATATTTGTTATTTAATTATATCTTTAATGATTTAAGTACAGACATTAAGATTTTATTTGTGTTTGACATTATTTTTTAGCTTTTGAATACGATAACCATGGAAAATGGATATTATTGGTAAAAGACGAAATTTTTCAATATGCCAAAAAGTTGACGGAGCGAACTGATATGGGTTCATTATCTAGTATGAGACCCATTACTGTTAATTACAGCTTGACAACGCCCTCTCATGCTCCCAATCAGGTTCCTGGTGGTCCTTTGTGGGATGTTGTTCCATTCTTGGACAAGCATGGCACCAAGCTCCTGGGCACTTCTTGGCTGGACTGGATGGGCTGAAATAGCAAGCTGCAACTCATTCCAGACATGTTCGATTGGATTGTGGATCTTGCTGGCCTGTCCATACGCCCAATCCCCTCCCTCTGTCGGTACTCCCCGACAGCATGGGCAACATGAGGACGGGCATTATCGTCCATCAGAATGAATCTATCACCCACTGCACCTGCATACAATCTGACGTGGACATCCAGGATCTCATCAATATACCGTTTTGCAGTCAATGTACCACGTTCAAGGACACAGAGCTCTGTACGTCCATGCCAGCTGATGTCGCCCCAGATCATGACTGACCCTCCACCATAGCGGTCATGCTCAGCAACGTTGGCTGCATGGAATCGCTCTCCTGGTCTTCTCCATACCATAGAACGCCTATCTGTGTGATCTAGGCAGTACCTTGACTCATCTGTAAATATGACTCGTCGCAAATCTTCTCTGGTCCATCCAACGTGGTCCATGGCCCATTCATATCGTGCCTGGCGGTGGTTCTGGGACAGCTGAATGCGAATACATGGTCGTCTCGATCGGAGACAATCTTTGTGCAACCTTGCTCGGATAGTCTGCGTCGAAACATTTACCCCAGATGCATTCTGAAGGTCACTGCGACGCTGGGTTGCTGTGGCAAAGCGGTTTCTACGGGCCTGAATGATCAAAAACCGGTATTCAGATGCAGATGTTGCCTGTCTCTGACACTACCATGCCGTCTTACTGGTGTGCCATACTGCTGAAATCTTGCCCAGGCTCCGATGATCACCGTATGGTGCACACCAAGAGCTTCACCAACCTGACGATGGGTAGCCCCTTGCTCCACCATCCCTACAGCCCGCCACATTTCTGCTTCAGACAAATGTCTTCTTACATTTGCATTTGCCTTATTCAATCATTAAATCACAAGGGTTTGTGTTGAAATGAATATTGATTACCCAAAACGTGTCATGTACATGTAGACAGTACACGAAAACATCAAGGGGTACATGCTTTCCATGACTGTCACGAAAAGTCTGCCTGTCAAGAGAGCTGACGTAAACACTGGGGACCATCTCAATACATTCCTCAATCATATCCATCAAAAATATCGCAAATATGTCACGAGCAAATTTCACAATGATGTGTCAAATATTTGGTGCAAACTTTGAGTAGTATATATTTAACGTTTAAACTCTTATTAATCTGACGATCATGGTATAAGTAAAATATACCCAAAGTAGCTTGGTGTACCAAATGTTCACCACTCGTGGTGAAGTGGTGTTAACCGTACACCAAACTGCCATGGGTATATTCTATTTTTATCTTATTGATAGAGGGTTTATTGACAATGGAAAGTGCTTATCTCTATCGTATTGACAGGGAGTTTATCACCTGTGAAACTGATTCCCTGTTAACTGTTAACATACTTTTTATACAATGATATAAACAGTTTGTTAATAGGGAATTGGTTTAGTTAATATGAATTTCAGCCATTTACCCCTGGACCATAGTGTATATATAGCACACGTTGAGGAAGATACTGGTTGTCTCGAGAGAAACCTGGCAAATGAGATCTGAAAACTTTGCAAATGCATATAAGACACCTGGTTGGGTTATCTTACACTAGAAATAAAATTCACTTCTTTTAAAATAAACTATAGCAATATGCTGTATCAAAGAATAAAATTAAATTATAGAATAAAGTGTGTTGGGATGATCTGAGTGAGAAAGGATACCCATGTGCATTATATTTCAGTGAGATCAAGCTGAATGTTGTAGAAAACTACTTGGAAAATGACTGTCCTATCACTGGTTCTGTAATAGATTGTGAGCATATTGGTTTCAAGCCTCTGAGTTCAGTTGAATGAACAGCCTCCAATATATTGTACGGCAACTCTGACATTCATTGCGTAAAAGGTAACTTTATGTAAATCACAGGGGCGTCACTTGAGACACCAGAGCCCCAAAATTTCCACAATGCATCCTGGCCAAATTTGGAGAGATATGGCAGACCTTTTCAACTTACATGATCACCATTTCTTTCTCACTTTGTCATCTGACTTGCTAAGATGAAACAACTTTGTGGAATTATTGATAGTATATGAAACGTTCTTACGCTCTGCAGTAAGAGAGAATTACAACCATGTGGCCCATTTTGGAAAAAAACACCGGTAACGTAGATGTTTTAACACTTTACCCAACGTAACGGCCAAAACCGGCCAGCGCTATTCTCAAAAATCGCCAATTAATTTTCGAAATATTTCATTTTTTGTCTCAAAAACATAGGTTATGACCCCTCGTTGGAACGAGCTCGTCGAGCTCGTTCCAACGAGCGGTCATAACCTATGTTTTTGAGACAAAAAATGCAAAAAATTAGTTATTCAAGAATTTTTTTTGGAAGTGTCGTCTGCTTTTCATGTTAGGTAAAGGGTTAAAATATCATTTTATGTCACACACATTACCCGTGATTTTACCCCTTGTAGTAGTAAATGGGCCACATGGATGGAATTCTCTCTCTTACTGTCTGGTCAAAGCTTACTAACCGCTCTGTCAAATTAAGCACTACTCATATCGGCCGGGGGCGCGGTGGCTCAGTTGGTGGAGGTGCAGGCTGCAAGCCGAGAGGTCCTCGGTTCGAATCCCACCTGCGGCAACCGCGTTATGTCCTTGGGCAAGACACTTCACCCCGATTGCCTACATGGGGACACAATGACGCTGTGTACTGAGGCGTACTGCACGTCGATGGTGCGCATGTCTTCAACCAATCTAACCCTGCCTGTGCTGTGGTGCAGAGTTCAGAGTTACGATGTTGGAGAGCTGACATCTGCTCGTTGTTGCTCGGTGGTTCTCTCCGGGTACTCCGGCTTCCTCCACCCGTAAAACTGTCACGGTCACGATTAGCCATTGTGCATAAGTATGTGACCTTAAACACCAATAAATAAATAAATAATAAATACTCATATGGGCCAAGGTGCAACAGCGCAGAGTTTATGAGGGATGGATTTCCGATACCGAAGAATCACCCCCCTCATCACATTGACTATTGACAGGTTCAATACAACCTTGAGTTACTGCCTCTACGAATTCTGCACTTGATAATGCTTAATAAATTCAGATTAGACTGCTGAAACTAAAATCGAGTGTAGAAATGGGTAGAAACAGAAAGAAGACTGTAGAAATAGCAGCAAATACAGTGGTAAAACCAGGTAAAACATCAAAATTTTCAACATATTTCACATCTGTTCTTGCTACACCTACCTTAATACTGTTCAGGTATAATGCCAGTATATGGTGTATACTCCCCTGATTACTCATGTATACACTGACTGTCAGTGTCTGAGAAAGTTTGAATAAATTCATAAACTTGCCAAGAAATGGGACCAAATTCTAGGTGCAAACGCTGAAGAATTCTGTTTTATCTCCATTAGCTGGTTGTGGTAGATTAAATGTCAGGAATGGTTACTGGGACAATTCAAACCATGTTCCAGTAAAAATACCTGTTGAAATGGCCAAGCAAAGCAGTTTATGTGCGATTTACTCTATTTATGGGGAAGGAGGGGTGTGGGTATCAAATTTCAAAAAGGAAAAAAAAAATTTCAAAAAAAAAAAGAGAATGGGTGGATGCCCAAAGGTCGGAAAAAACCTTTTGCGCCTTGCGTCCGAAAGTGTTTTTCCTGACCAACCAACCCCTCCCCCACCCCTCTCTTCTCCCTGGTGAAATCATGCAAAAGATCATCGGGTGGAAAATTCAACTTTGGGGCATTTTTATAGTAAACCATTCTTCGGGAATACCGTATTAAGTATTGGTAAATGCTAGATCACTGATCTGCTGTTTTGTGTAATCATATGCTTCCTAATATAATGATATTATAGCAGCTAAATGGTGTTTGCCTGTATAACTTGTAAGAGCCTGATAATGTTTTGTTTCGAATTACGTACGTATACAGTACTGTGATCGTGGGCGCGGTGGCGTTGTGGTAACCGGTTCGCGCCAGATCATCGAAGTTAAGCAACGTCGAGCCCGGTAAGTCCTTGGATGGGTGACCGTCAGAGCAATCGATTCGGACTCCTGCGTTGTGTCGTTGGGCAAGGCACTTAACCCCTATTGCCCAAATGGGGGCACGATGATGCCGGGTACTAAGGCGTACTGCACGTCGATGGTGCGCATGTCTTCAACCAATCTAACCCCGCCTGTGCTGCAGCGCGCAATTACGATGCTGGAGAGCTGGCAGCTGCTCGTCGTTGCTCGGTTGTTCTCTTTGGGTACTCCGGCTTCCTCCACCCGTAAAACTGTCACCGACACGGTATGACCTTGGCTGTTAAAGAGTCGTTAAATCTTAGTAAGTAAATAAATAAGTAGTGATCATAACAGCGCCCCCCTTTAGCGATCAGATCACAAAGTTATCTCCCTTGAAATTATTAGTCGCGTGAGGAAAGTCCAATCAAGAAGTAATTAATTATTGAGCAGACACCTATGTCCTATGACTTCAGTGAAAAATAAAATTTTCTTTTTTAACTTTTATTGAATGGAAACAACAGACAGCTCTGCTGTCTGTTGTTTTCATTTAATAAAAGTAAAAAAAGGAAACTTGTTTTTTTTTTAATTAGAAACAATTAGTTCACAGATAAGCCGCCATTAAGAATATCTATCAGTATCAGGTCTCCCAACACTAAGCGTCCATTTGGATCCATGTGTAGCAAATGTGTTTTCGCAATAATTTGCAAGTTTATATTATTCCCAGGAAAAAAAATAGCAAATCTCACCATCCACTTTTTCAAAAATTTAAAAATTGTTTTTGCTTTTGATGACAAAGAAATTGCCAGCCGCATAAGTAACCGTCAGGATTAACAAGGAGTAAATCGGTAATTCGAATGTCTGAGTTCTAAATAAAAGACTGCACACTCCGTACTCGGAGAAAGCATATTTATCATTTCATCGCCAACGTGGTGAGATCGTTCAGAGGAAAATGGATGACCACAAACGCTTGGTTCTGTTTGGTTGACATTTTTGTTATGATCACGTGAGTTTTGGGCAAAGTTGGGAAATGGCGTGATTTCGCAAGATCTGAAATCTTCAAACATTTCACTGTTTTGAATCTGGGAGGCGATGTAATGTACAACTCACGACACATTCATAGAAAAATATTCAAATGACAATGTGATAATTGCGAGGTACAGTCCAGAGTAGCGCTGTTGAGTTCAGTAACTGTACAATGTGACGCAAGTGTCAGCAAGGGATTAATACGCCACCAATTCGAACTACTATTATTTGGTTGGTGACGATGATCAAAACATAAAAGTGGAAAATTATATTTTAAAACAAAAATATATTCACATCAACATACATTACAGTCCTCACAATTGTATATTTACGAAAAAATAATTTTACTGTCGCCAAACTATATTACTGATGTAAAGAAGGCTTGATGAAGTCTGCTACGAAAAAAGAAGACCAATGTCAAGGGGAATTATCAGAAAGGTTTCTTTCTGTTCACCAAATATAGCGAAATGTCGTACCATAGTAAATTTAAATATCTCCCTCGCACAATCGCAATGTGTTTAAGACGGATCAACCTCGATTTTGAGCGCTGTTAGCACCAAAAGGTTGCGAAAATCTATGTGTGTTGACACTCTGTGCACGAAAATAGAAAAAATCCGCCAGGTGGACAAAAATCACATGAATTGCCGAAATGAGACCACAACGTGTCATAAGTGTTTAGATAAATGAATTAAATAACACAATTCCGATATTGTTCAGGCCGGTAACCCTCCTCCTATAAAATTAGTATTGGTAAGCAGATCAGTTATTAATATTCTTAAATCTCACGAGAAAACAATAGTGAAGTCTCCCCAAACAGCAACTACAGAAGGCCGATAGTTCCTAAATCAAATTAAGTAAACCAACTCATGTACATAAATGAATTAGAAGCCGGGATTTCTAACTAAGTATAGCCGATTGGTGGAAGTATTCTGCACGCAGGGTGGGTCATTTTGGGTTGTTTTGGCCACATTTGGACATTCAAATGACACTCTTGGCAGCTGTCATTGCTCATGCAACCCCAGAAATGGTCACATATAATACTAAGTGAAAAAGTTTGGCAATTTACCCTTTTTGGTGTATCAATCTCCTCGTCTTTTACCAATTTGATACATATCTCATACAAAATGACACAGGATTGTGGGGAGGGGGGGGGGGGGGGGTATGGTCACAGCAAACTCACAAACGCCACATTGGACATTCTTCATTTTTCATTGATGCACTCTCTCATGACTCCATACTTGTTCTTTTGAACTGTGTGGATTTGACCCTTGGTGAACTTCATAAAAGATAAACAAACACAAAAAAATGGCAGCCCTTTTGAAATGTAGGCATCCTAAATTACAATTGGTCTCTCAGTCCGTGCCTTGCAAGAATGATAAAAAGATTTTTCCGAGTCTGTACTAGAAGGATTGCAGAATTTAACTATTCAATAAATTTAAGGTATTTTATTGTATAAAATCTGATCGCTTACTTATGCCATAGAAGATTTTCAGGCAGTGCTTTCTGTCACATGGTAACGGTTCCATGACAAATATTAGTTTCCACAAAAGCTGTTGCATTCCAAACAAATTGATATATAATTTATTGGGGTTATTCCTTTCTGACCTTCTCTGGACTTTGGAGAAAATTACCTGAAATTTGACCAAATTTTTCTTTGGACGTCCCCTTAATGAAAAGGACAGTGTCTCTATTTTACGTCAAGATGCGCACACTGTTGATATAAAAAAGAGAAAAAAAGTTACAGAACACCAAAAGATGGAGGAAAGGCCGTTGTTTTTCTTTTCAATGGGTTTCAATAAAGAGTAATCGTTTGACTGGACTGTTTTCGTGAAATAATTCATGAGAGGTGAGGGACGTTGCACAAACCCCAGTGCGCGAATGCGCACGAGTGTATTAAAATATAGCCCCTCGCCTCGAATGAAACCTCGAATGAATTATTTCACGTAACCAGTCCAGTCAAGCGATTACTCTGTTTATTACTTTTCATTATTAACGATAATTATATTATTTAACTCTTTACCTGACGTAATGGCCAAAAACGGCCAGACCTATTCTCAAAACTCGCGAATTAATTTTCATTATTTTTTCATTTTTTGTCTCTAAAACATAGGTTATGACCCCTCATTGGAACGAGCTCGATGTTTCATCGAGCTCGTTCCAATGAGGGGTCATAACCTACGTTTTTGAGACAAAAAATGAAAAGAATAGTTACTCAAGAATGTTGTTTGAAAGTGTCGACTGCTTTTCATGTTAGGTAAAGGGTTAAAAAAGCAACAAAAAAAAAACAATGAAGTCCCCATTATACCCACGGCAAAGCGTCTTCGTTTGCGCGCACGGATAGATGACACAACTGTTGATTGCATAATTCACTTGTTAAGTTATCGTTTAGAATCAAACCCGGAAATCCCAGTAAATCACACTTTGGAAAGTAATAAATAGAGAATAATAGTTAAATGTTGAAATTGATTGTTAAAAATTTGTAAACTGCCAGTTTCTGTATTTTTATAATAGGAAAATGCCAGAAGTTTGTGAAATTATGCACACATCGATGAAACAAATTTGATAACTTTTCGAAATTTCAAAATTTGTATGATATTCCCATACCCTTAGTGGTAAATTTATTGGCAGCTTTAAGAAATTAAGGGGAGCTAACTCTCGTGTAAATCACTTTCAACGATGAAAATTGTCAGACATGGCAGTGGGGCCAGATTTCGGAAATAAAATTCTGCCAAATCAAGACCCCCATCAAAATAAATCAAACAAAAATAGCATCTCGGGTGTAATGTCCTGGTATTCGTTTTTCAACAGTAGAGATGGGCGGCAGAGGAATTTTGAGTTCGGTACTGGTTTCGGGGTTTCGGTATTATTAAGGGGGTATTTCTCGGTATCGGTTCGGTATTCAGTACCTGACTTGACGGAGATCTGCTGATAGTACCAAAAGGGAATTCACATTAGGAAAATACAGAATAAGTTGTTCTTGTATCATTCTGCCACAGCGCCACAAATGACACTGTCAATTAGCTAACATTGGCATTTTTGTGCCAACACAAATCACATCCATGGTAATTTTGTGTCTTGTTCTAAACACATCACAACCTTTTTTAAAGGCTTTTTTTCAGGCGTATGCAATCTCAGAACATGGGCCCTGACATGCCATCTTCTGGAGGTTCTGCTGACAAAAAAACAAAACACCTGTGCAATGATTTCTTCACCATTCGTCCACTGAGTTCCAATGTGTTCTGCGTGCCTACTGGCACATAGAACACATTGGAAGTTAGGGGACGAATTCTTGGCTGCCTTAACATGCAGCCAAAACTTGGCTGGAAATCACTGCTAAGCAGCTGAACATGTACAGGTTGTAATCTAATGAGAATTCAGGGCAATGGTCCAGGCCCCTGAGGGTTAACAAAACTTAAACGAAAATCAGCCACTTCTTTCAGGAAAATGAACCTTTCAATTGCTATCAACCCTCAATAGGGACATATAAATAGTGAATGTTGGAAAATTTGAAAATTGAGACAGTTTCGGTATCCAATGATTGGCTCTGTTTGGTTTTCCGATAGACCTGGCATTTCAGGAGAGCGATTTATTTGCTCGCCTTCTGCTCACCTTAAAAAATTAAGGAGGGCGAAAACTAGCCCTCCTGACCTTAGAAAATAATGATAATCACAACAGCATATTCCTTAAATCCACATCTTTTCAGATCTCTGCTATGTTAGACGGCTGCACTGCCTCTCCCACACCTCCGGGCCTTGCCGAGGCCCGGAGGTGTGGGAGGGGCAGTGTGGCCATCTCACAGAGACTACTTTGTTAGCAACACCAAATAAAATGTACAAAGCCCACCAGGCAGAATTCATAAATAGTAAAACTTTATTTTGCCACATTGAGCTTTTGTAAGCTTGAGGAGAGCTAATCGCTCCCCGAGGCCATGCGACGGGGGCGATTTTTAGCCCTCCTGTATTTTTAAGAATGCCAGGCCTGTTTCGGTATGGCCATAATATCGCTACCGTTCGGTTTTTATGTATGTTGCCCATCTTTATTCAACAGGTGATATTCTACAGTGTTTCCAAGAGGGAGACGGGTAGTGCATTTCAATCGGATCACGAGACAGTCAGGATCCAGTCAGGATCCGATCGAAATTCTCCGTCGGCTTTTGTGATCACAATACTGTAGGTTTATGATATACTGTCGGTATTCCACAGGTGTGTTACTGTCAACGTCACAAATATTATTCCGAATAACTAAAAAAAATATTTCTCTTTTTCAACTACAACTTATGACTTCACATCGAACTGCTCATTCATTTGAGAAATCTTCAGCTGTGATTTGAAAATAGTCAATTTTAATGGAAATATTTAAGTTTGTGTTAGATTCAGCCGACTCTTCAAGAAATGCTTTCGTTTTGCTTATTGCACCTTATTTCTTTCTCTTTTTAATCTATTTTCAAGTTCCAAGAATAGAAGTTCCCGGTGTATTTAATAGTGCAGATGAAGTATTCTTATCCGGTGAGATAGCACCAACGGGAAGGAAAGAACGAGATGTAATAATTTTTAGATCACAAAATGTTCAACTTAGAACTATATTTGCCATCTACGTAGATCTACGCCAACCACAAGGTGGGTGTATACATGTCTTTTTTTTATTTTCATTTGTTTCTCTTCCCCCAAAACAAATCGTATTCCCACTCACACTCGCCTAAAGTGGAATTCCACTCCCAGCATCGTATTCCACTTTCGGCGATGACGGACTATTTTTTATTTTTTTTTATGACTTGTTTTGAAAGTAACCAAGGAATCAATTATAAAGGGTTGTTTTGGGAAAACAAATAAGGAGAAAATAAAATAAATACAAAAGTTCACTGGTCAGATTAGAGTACGATTTTTATTCTCCCGTGGGCGTCGTGGGTTGTTTCACTCGGCTAACGCCTTGTGAAATAAACCTCTGGGCACCCCACTCGGGGATAAAAATCGTTCTAGAATCCAAGCAGTGAACTATTGTTTATTTTCTTAACCCTTTGAACAATGAAGAAAGCTTGTCTGGGCCAAGCTCATTATACGTCCTGGGTGTATAAAGCATGTTCGTTTGTTCATTGGGGCTTCACGACACTTTCAAAAGCCAGGGTCAAGCGTCGGGTTGTTTTACGGATGGTAGAAGCCGGAGTATCTGTGGAGAACCACAGAGCAACGGTGAGCACTGTCAGACTCTCCAATTTACCAACTCTGCACAAGTAGCGTTAGTAGCGATTGAAGACAAGAGCGTCATCGACAGTACGCCTCAGTTTACATTGACCCTGAGCCCCTACGAGGACGAACGAGATTGAGTATCTTGCCCACAGACATAGTGCAGTTACAGCTAGTAAAGATCAAAGTCAAGATAAGCTATTGCCATTACCTGTGTGGAAGTCTGTTAGTCTGTGAGTCTGTTCACATTTTCCTTTAGCACAGGCTACACACCGTAGTTCTTGTCCGATCGTCACGACATTTCATATGCAGGTTTGAGGTCATGCTTCGATGAGAAAGTCCCCTTTTGGTCGCGACTGGTCAACCGTGATGGCTACCCGAGCCCAAAAACCGAAAACATTTAGCACAGTTTACAGGTCGTATTTATGAAGGGATTTCATTGTAACTTAGTATGAGAACGTCCCCTTATGGTCATGATCTGTCTACCGTGACGGCTGCCCAAGCCCGAAACCCCAAAACGTTTAGCACGGTCTACAGGTCATATTTAGTATGGAGGGATTTCATTGTAACTTGGTAGGATGACTCTGTATGATGTCTAGATGAGAACTTCCCCATTTGATCAAGATCTATCAACCGTGACGACTGCCCGAGCCCAAAATCCGAAAACCATTAGCACAGTCGATAGGTCGTATTTATGGAGTGATTTCATAGTAACTTGGTAGGATGACTCTATATAATGTCTAGACGAGAACGTCCCCTTTTGGTCACGATCATTCAACCGTGACGGCTGTCCGAGCCAAAAAAAAACGAAAACCTTGAGCACAGTCTACAGGTCGTATTTTTGAAGGGATTTCATTGTAACATGATAGGATGGCTCATTTTCGAATAGTTTCACTGGACCTTGGTAACTTTGGTTGACATATATTAACTGTGAGGACCACATACATTGACTGTGAGGGCCACATTAACCCACCCCTTAGTTCTTTAGTACGGTCTACACCTCAAATTATTTTTATTGAAAACATAGCATACAGGGAACAGAATTTAACATATTCCCAGTTATCACAATTCTTGTCTTATTTCATAATCCTTTCATAAACATTTAACATTATCCTTTTCATCAAACACAACACACAGTCAGGTTAAGTTACATCGTCATTGGCACTTTCCTTAAATTAAGCAGCAGGAAAAAAATATATTTTTCCAAAAATGTCAACAAAACCATATCATGTGACCCCTCGTTGGAACGAGCTCGTTCCAATGAGGGGGGCACGTGATATCGTTTGGTTGAATTTGTTTGAAAAAAATTCAAATTCAAAATCAATAATAAAAATAATATTTTTTTTCATCCTGTGCGTTGGGTAAAGGGTTAAAGTCCAGTGTTCTACAGTACAGTCGCCTGGGACTGGTCATATTCCACACGTGTGCAGTGATGTCCACGCATGCGTTTACCAGGTAATAAAAATCATCAGCAGCAAGGTTTTAATTAATGAAGCACCGGGTGGTACCTGGCGCTTCATTAATTAATTTTTTTATGATTATAGCCATATAGTGTTTGGAATTTAATATTATTGCGCCTATGGCAATATTTTCCACCCGTGGAAAGTGACCAGTTCATGGAGGCCACATTGTAAGTACTGAGTCATTGCATCCAAAGGCTGAAGGTTGCAAATATTGATTGGTCTACCCCCAAATAATTAATGAAAGTTCTTCCAGCAGATGCCTTTGAACTGTGATGAAAAATACCTTCAGTGTTCAAAGGTTACCTATTGAGTTTTTTTAATATATGCAATTGTATGAAATATGCTCCCGAATAAAAATGAGAATTTCCAATCATTCAATCAGCTGGTACTTTCGACGTACCACTTCGCGATAATCGTGTGGGAAACTGAAAGAGAACCAACTTGCTGTATAGCTGAAGTGGTCATTATGCTAGTTCAGTAAAGACAACACGATGCCGTGACTATTTCGGGCTGGCATTTTAGGAGCATTTAAAAGAAAATAAAACTATCGGTAAATTGTCACGTCTTTTAAAATACAAACAATTTATTTCAACCCATTTGCAATCATAGATAGAAAATATAATTCTGAACTCTTTTTTTTCAACTATATTTTTATTTCAATCTTCTGAAACCGAGTTTGGCGTACAGGCTAAGCCTATCTTAACGCTGTACCCTTACATGGCGAAGTTACATTGTATGGTGCTTGTGCAGTTGTGCAAAAGTGATAGAGTATCAGGTACCAAAACATATCTCTAAATTAATGGAAAGCTTAATTTCTAGTGCAATTATGGCACAGTAAATTACAGAGCATTTAATCGAGATACCCATCAGTCCGTAATGACATGTACATTTCCAACGTTATGAATACTCAACTTGGTCAATTGTGCCGTGCGAAAATGTACTCAATCACGTGACTTCATTGCCCTCTTGATCATAAATAGCTTCAAATCACGTGACTTCATTACCCTCTTGATTATAAATAGCTTCAAATCACGTGACTTCATTACCCTCTTGATCATAAATAGCTTCAAAAGCAATGGTGTTGAGAAGCTGGTATATATTTGCCCTTGTCTCGCCGTGCACTAGTGGAAAGACCAGGTGCTATGTTGCTCTGCAACACGCCACTTGACAGTGCTCTCTGGGCCATTTCCAGGAGTGAGTTGCACAACAGCATAGCATATTAAAGACTCTTCTTACTAAATGAAAACAATTAAAAGTCCTTCCTGTTCAGGCCAAATGGTTCGAGTGTTTTTAATTAAAAAATCCAGAGATATGCAATAGATACAGGCAACACATTATAAGTTACAGTGATGAATTGACGGTAACATAGTCTGAGGTTTGCGGCTCGGGACTTATGTTCAAACGAGACGCGAAGCATCGAGGTTGAACATACGTTCCGAGCCGAAAATCTCTGACCATGTTACCGTCAATTTATCACAATAACGTAATGCTCCAATACGACCCTACCGACAGCCTAAAACCTACATCGTGAAACACGAAAGGCTTATTTACTAAACTTGTGATCGTTAAACGTTGCCTTGTTCAAGGCAACTTTTAACAATCACAAGTTTAGTAAATAAACCGCTCGTGTACCCGCGACGACACAGGATAAAAATAATCAATAAACCAGATAAACGTATTCCATCTCTGTTCAAATCTTAAATCTGTTTGTAATCTAAACAACACTTCATCCGGAACACCGTCTGCTGCACGTGTGAAAAATCCAGAAAAATGAAGCGGCTTGCTAGTCACTCCGTCGATGAAGCAATTACAAAACGGGCGACGTCATTTCAAATATTTCGCGTTGTGACGTCAGGCGGTAACATTTGCTACTGGCGCCGTAAACATAAAAGAAATTACGCCAGCTCTCATCCAATCAGAGGGCGAGGATTTTACTCTTATTGGAACATATGTATATGCATACATATACATGTTAGTATTATCTGCATGTATTGCCTACCTTTGGTCTGCCATCTGCTGACCAAGCATTTTGAATCTTCTTCAGTTTTTTTATGTTTTAAAGCCCCCACAAGAAGAGTATATTTGAATCTTGTTAAATCTTCGTTTAGATACACCTTTTTACCACGCACTAAAGTATCTTTTAGTTACTTCTTAGAAGTAAAGATACGTATTCTTGCACTATAATTTGTAAATCAGATAATCAACCGCCGAAGTCCAGCTCCCCTTGGTGGTCCCACTATATGTGATCGATCAATGTCAGTTGGCGGTCTGTTGGCACCGATCTTTTCACCGATTTCCTAAACTAAACTATCAGTCATTTAACATTCCACCTGGTACGAAGGCTAGGCCTTCTTGTTTATTGTTCAAGATAGTCTACTCGGAGTTCCAACTTAGAAACTACATCAGTCAATCTATTAACCTCTTCCTTGGGTAGTCTCAATTCCTCGTTTAACCCCATGGTAGCCTCTTTTACAGCCCCCTTCACAGCTTCATTAATTAGAGACTTAACATCATCATATAACAGAGTCTTTAATCGCTGGGCTACAGCATCAACGTCAAATGGGACTCACATGTTGCCATAGCTGTGCTTTCTATATCAGATGATGAATGAGACAGGTCAAGATTTTTTCAGCAATTTTCGCTAACTAACCTGTTTTGTATGGTGCTTTGTATATATGTTTGTGAGGACTAAAAAGCTTTCGTTTTGATCTCACAGGCATCACATTGAGAAAACAGTTTTTGCGATGAATTGAGTTGACCTAACGAAATTAGGAGACGTGTTCTTAAAGTTTCCATGATTCACCACCTCATCGGTTATTGAAATCTTTTTGTTCAAACACCACAATAGTCTACAACATTGGATTCCACATCAGTTATTCATTTTCGTGTTTTAGAAATCAAACCATCCTAGTCTTACTTAAAATCACATCATTTGAAAACAACAGAAATACCAAACGACAAAAGCGCCCTCTTTCTGGAAAATACAGTTGTCATAGCTGTGTAGTGTTTGTGCCACAAACCGCTATAGACGGTGTTCCGACACATTCTTGTCAACACACCCAGTTTGGTTTGTAATTGATATTTATTTATTTATTTATTTATTTATTTATTTATTTATTTATTAATTTATTTATGTTTAGGATCACATATTTTTACAATGGCTAATTGTGACCGCAACATCCAGACAAAGTCAAGTCAAGTGAAACAAGAATCGGTGACTGCGTCCTATTTTACCAGTAAAACAGAGCTTGTTTACCAGAGTAAACAAGTACTGCTTCACTTCCCGGGAGTATGTAATGCATGAAGACAACGCAGAGGTAATTAAGTGGAGGATGCGGTGGACAACAAGCCAGTAAAAAGAGTTAACTGGTAAAGTGCTGAATTATTTTTGGTTACCAAAATTTGTTCACATGTCTTTGCCTTGTTATAATGTATGGGAGAGTGCCTTAAGGCACTATCCCATACATTATAACAAGGCATATCCACACAGAAATATACATTTCACTTTAACCCTTTACTCAACGAATCGGCCGCATCCGCTCTTGTAATATGCAAATTCAGCAGTTGAAAAAATATTATTTTTCAAAACATTTCAATAAAACCATATCATGTGACCCCTCGTTGGAACGAGCTCGTCGAGCTCATTCCAACGAGGGGTCACATGATATGGTTTTGTTGAAATGTTTTGAAAAATTTTGAAAAATTAAAACAAATGACATTTAAAATAATAAATTTTGATATCGTCTGCGTTGGGTAAAGGGTTGATAATATGAAGCAAATCCACTGAATATGAAGCCTTTAAGTTGTGGTGCCTGGACTTATGATTAAAGCCAAATATGGGCTTCCAGCACTCTACCAATTAATAAGAACCAATCCCATAGCTATATTATTTATTTATTTATTTATTTATTTATTTATTGGGGTTTAAGATCACATACTTATGCACTATGGCTAATCGTGACCGTGACAGTTTTGCGGGTGGAGGAAACCACCGAGCCACCGAGCGACGACGAGCAACTGTCAGCTCCTCAACATTCTAACTCTGTTCAAGCTCCGCTCAAGCAGGGTTACAGCGGTAGAAGACATGTGCACCATCGACGTGCAGTACGCCTTAGTACACGGCGTCATCGTGCCCCCATGTAGGCAACCGGGATAAAGTTCCTGACGGGGATCGAACTCGGGACCTCTAGGATAGAAGTCCAACAGTCTACCACTGAGCCACCGCGCTCCCAATCCCATAGCTATAAAGAACAGATTAAACTATCTCTTATACCCCTAACCCTTCATCCAAGACAGTATGTGGAGTTGGATTTTCAATGAAACTTCCACGGAGTAGAGTACTCACTCATGAAATGACTCATGTTCTGTGAACATAAGAAAACACGCGCAAAGTTTCAGCCAGTGTATCTGTGGATTCCACCCGGGGATCTGATGAATTGAAACATTGCTGGTGTTTCTTATGCATTTATGCCATGGCCAACTATATTCGTTCTTAACATTATTCTCGAGAAAATTATCTTCCCTGTACTACGCGACATCTGTCAGCGTTCAATCATTCAATGTATGGAGATTTGAATTTAACATAAAACTTCGTATTGTTGCACGAGATTAAACAACATTTACTTTTCAGATGCTAGAAATTCTATCAAGTCACTTCTCTCTCAGTTGTTTCACTTTGCGATTAACAAGTAAGACGGGCTGGATTTGAGCTCTCCAAGTGAACCTTGAGAATTAATTCAATGTGGCATGACCAACGCCGTTTTGTCCATCGCCAAGATGCCGGGGTGTGTCAACCTTTAAGGAATAAAACGCTTTGGCGTCATGAAATAGGAAGGTATCATGTCACGCGTTGTTTTGTGTTATTAGGGTTATATTTGTAGAATCCAAGCTTTTCGGTTCTTTGCATCAAAATCAATTTACAGCACACTTGCAATTTAAGTCGCAACTGTCTGTAAAATGTTTTAAGTGGTGTATTTTGCGGTACTTGGGGTATGACTGTCACAAAATGTTAACTACACCCTCTCATGATAAAAACGTACGTCATATCTCTGGTGTTTGAGATCGGTGTTTGAAAAAAACTTATGTCTTTCTTTGTGACGACGAGTGCAATGAATAATGTAAACAATTTCAGCACCCAGGGTCCAATACTATAAAACTTTTATAACTGTATTTTCTAGAATTGGATTTTTTTAGTTATGACTTTAAATGGGATGAAATGAACATTAGCATTTTCCAAGATTTAACCCCCTTTCAAAATGTGAACAAAAGCATCCAGTGGACAATACTATAAAACTTTTACAATTGTATTTTATAGAATTGGATTTTTTTTTAGTTATGACTTTAAATGGGTTGAAATGAACATTAGCATTTTCCAAGATTTAACCCCCTTTTAAAATGCTAATGATTCATTCTAGTCAATTATATTAATAGGTAGAAAATACAATTCTAGAAAATACGGTTGTAAAAGTGTTATAGTGTTGGCCCCTGGATAGAAATTTAATTTTAATGTTTCTTGGCCTTCGGTACCCCTTTGCGTCAGACCATGCTACACATTTTGAGAAGAGGAATAATACTGTGACAATGTGGTATTTAAATAATTCATTGAGGTGTACGAGAGTTATCACAGCGGCGTATCTCGCAGTTTCAAAGGTAGTGGTGATCAAAAACTGGGAGGGGGTACCTCAGATGGCATTGACCCTATCTACGGTATTCCAAGTGATATCTTCGAACTTACTTGAACTTTCTATTTGGGCCCTGAATGCTAAAAGTTCACGTTCGGCATTGACGCATAAGGAACAGTCGCCGAGGACTGTCAGTGATGTCCACACATGCGTTTACCAGGTAATAAAAATCATCATGAGGAAATTTTTAATTAATGAAGCATCGGGTTGTACCCGGTGCTTCGTAAATTAAATTTTTTATGATTATTACTTTAATTAGTATTTGAAATCTAATGTTATTGCGTCCATGGAAATATTGCTTTCCCGTGGACAGTGACCAGTCCAAGGTGGCCACACTGTATATATTAGTTCTTGGTGTTGGGACTGTCACAAAAAGGGACGAGGTACTCACTGACTGCACTAAAGTCATATCTCATGTATTAAGTTTATTTGAAGTCGGATGTTCGATTGTTTTTAACGTTTCTGCTTGGCACCATGAATGCTGTATCGCTACATGGTATAAATTACACTGGGTTAAATTCATTTTCAGTTTTTGCCAACCTCTGTTGCAATTTGGCTCTGTAACGTTCAGTGTGTGGTGCCAATATGCATAAACAGGCACGAGGCCACATTTCAATTGTTAATTGAGCTGTCTGTGAAATATTATAGCGGTGCGCCTTGAAGTTCTTGAACTAGAGTTGTCCAATAATGGGAGGATACCACTTTGTCATTTTTTTATGTTGTGAGTGTTATTGACTCTATTGGTTTTAAGTGAGTGCCAATGCGACTGAGGAAAGCAAGGTACATGTATCACCTTATACTTATTTATTTATTTATTTATTTATTTATTTATTTATTTATTTATTTATTTATTTATTAACGTTTAACGACACTTTAATAGCCAAGGTCATATCGTGTCGGTGACAGTTTTACGGGTGGAGGAAGCCGGAGTCCCTGGAAAGAACCACCGACCAACGACGAGCAGCTGCCAGCTCCCCAACATCGTAACTCCGCACTGCAGCGCAGGCAGGATTAGATTGGTTGAGGACATGCACAATATCGACGTGCATTACGCCTTAGTAACTGGCGTCATCGTGCCCCCATGTGTACAGTCGGGGTTAAGTGCCTTGCCCAAGGACAAAACGCGGCAGTCCGAATCGATCGCTCAGACGGTCACCCATCCAAGGGCTCGACGTTGCTTAACTTCGGTGATCTGACGAGAACCGGTTATACGTTATAGATACGGTGTTCGGGGTGCATAATTTGGATGTTGTGTCTTGTACAGTATACATGACACAAGATCCAAATTATGTACCAAAACCACCGTACTTACTGAGGTGTGGCTGTAACAAAACCTGTCTCACAGGAAATTTAGAGAGTATATGGCGTCGCGAATAATCAGTTTTATATGATTTGTTTGTTAGTTTACGTGAGACTCAAAGGAAGCAAAATTTGCTGGTGCGGTTCCAACATGAACTAGAAAAGGATTATGGATACATTGATTCGTGTTTATCTTATCCCTATATTCCATAATTGCTTGGCACAGTCTGTTGGTGTTGTTTTGTAATATTGAATGGATATGTCGTCAACTTACTGAATGTTTTCATATTACCTTAACTGGTACCTGACTGACTCAGAACCTACTAAAACCTGAAAACCCGACGTTACATCCTTTCCATCCATTCGAGAAACTTGTATTTATAAAGTTTTTCGAAAAGAATGTGAAAGATCCAGTCCCATCGATCCTCAATTCGGTGCGAATGTAAGATAAGCCTTCACAGAGTCTAATATTCACTGTTTGTAACAGTTGACTCAGATACCAAAAATGCTGGCAAGTGCATCTCTGATTACCCTTAACCTATACAAGTTTTCTGGGGCCGCAAGCATACTAAGGTAATCATTTACAATAGCGGGTTGGTGTATTTACACGAAACTACGGGTTTTTCACTCACTGGTTTTTCTCGGTTTTACAACTCTTTTCGGATACAGTGAATACAAAAATATTTTGATTTTAACTCCCATTACGGCATTTTATTGTGTCTTTTAAATTCTGTTGGAGCGGCCACTTCGTATTTGTGTTGGCTTTTTCCATCAAGTCTCCTAAGATTAAGAGGATGTACTTGTTTGCATGTCCGAAAAGAACCCGTAGACGAGAGTATTGGGGACATTAATAACATTTCTTGTAATTTTCACATTTTTTAAGGTAAGTGGATAAGTTTTATATACATATAGTAGGTCTAGGGGAAGAAGCAGGTTATGAAAAGGTTAGTGTACGCAACCCTGGCTCCAGCTGCTGCAGACCCTAACCCATGTGTGCGTCAAATTTAATTAGCATTTATAATGATGTCTCCCACACTTTGAAAAAGATATACGCTGTCGCCAACATTTTGTTGAGCTGACGATCCGTGAAATCGAAAATGCTGCATTCTACGCGTCAGTGAAAAGTAATTTCTATTTGAATTCAACCCACCGGAATTATATATTTTTCATTATTAAACTTGTGAGATATATCTAAATTCAACAGAAAAAAGACCAAACGAAGTGAGAAAAACCCCATAATTTCGCGTAATTACATAAATCAACTACTGAAGGGGATTGTCCACCCTAAGCCCTTTGACGAAAAAATATTACCTCTCTCCCTACTAGCAGCGCCTGCAGTCATCATGCTTCATATTCAATCCTATAGAATAAACCAAGCATTAATTTTTATTGACATAAAGAGGTGAGCAATCTAAAATTCCAAATTCCCTGCCAAATAGCAGGAGATTTGAAATTTAATATTGCTTCACACCTTTATTTTCATAATGGACTTTCCTTTCATACCAAAGATTACAAAGTTGGACTTAATCTTTCAAAAATTGTGAAAGGTAAAGAGTTAAAGTATTTACATATTGAATGCATCCTTAGAAGACATGGAAGATGAGCCATTGCACTGTAAACTAACACGATGTTGAAATATTCAAGTAGTTAAATGAGAGGAAAATTTCGCTTGACATTTCCATTGTATTAATCCAAGCATTATAAGAAAATCAGTAGGACCAACACGTTTGGTGCGCGCATGTTACTAAACAACAATGAGCATAAAAAGCAGAAAAATTATCCCCCTTCCCAAATCAAAAGCGGCTGTGATAATAGAAACAGCTGAATTGTGTTCTGTACAATACAGTATAGAATGCGTGCAGTACACATATATTTCTCATTTCTTCATTTTGTTCACCGCTCAAGGCAAATGTCATATGTAATTCTTTGTAAGATGAAAACAGGCTTAATGTTTTCCATTCTCCCGATAGTTACAAGAACGTTAACGCAATAGAACTGCAACCTGTTTTTCTTCTGATGAATACATTTCGATATAAAACCAGACAAGCAGTATATACTGTTGTAACAGATCGAGAGAGAAGTGCGGGAGCCGAGGCTCCAACAACCATCGACCTCTTGCACACAAAGCGGTCGATTTACCACGAGACTAAGGGATACGGACCAAGGACAAACCAGTCTAGTTGATAAATGACCATTATACCTCGACCGCGACACTACTCTCACGTTCTTTGAGATTCATCGACGGTGAATCTCACCCAGGCTGCCATCTCAGAGCGGTCGAAACATCCACCATGCTTCACCACAGTGTCCACAATGCCACCAACTGCTGAGGGCTGGTCACGGCACCAAAATAACAGTTCGAGAGAGAAGTGTGGGAGCTGAGGCTTGAACCTCCGACCTCTAGCACACGAAGCGACCGATTTACCACGAGACTAAGAGATCCGGACCAACCAGGCTGGTTGGTAAATGGCCATTATATCTCGACCGCTACACTATGATGGAATCTTTCAAAAATTCTCCGAATGTCTGATTGAAATAAAATTATTGCAAATTCAACGTTCCTCTCTGCTAGAGTGCTCTAGAAAAATGGAACAGTACCAAAAGTAGCACAGATAGAGAGAGTAGTTGGAAAAGGAATGAGATGCAGACAACACATGCGAAAACACTAAAATAGCAACGAAAGAGTGAATCTTTTCCAAGCTGGCACACTATAACATCTCACCCGTAGGGTGGTATAGTTTAAATCTTCATGTAGGTAAATTACAGATGGGCGTGTCTTTTGCTAAAATGGATTGTAATTTCACTTCTATTCTACCAGTGTGCTCTCGTCAAATTGAACTCCAACCCTAGTCAGTAATGATGTGCCATTTTCGAAACACAATATATAGTATCCAACAATAATTGGAATGCGAAACTATGTGTCATACCAGAACACACGCTGATTATAATATATTCCACTTCATGACGAATCACCATAGTAATGCTGTGAGACAGGGGAGGCGCTAGGATTTCACAGACGCAGGTGTTATGATCCCCGGAAGGGGGGTATAGAGTGCTCGGACCCACTGGGCCGACCGTGGTCGGCTCGGTATGGGAAATTTTCTTTTAATGGGAAAAAGTCGCAATATCCGTGCCTCTAAAGGCTTTGGGAGAGTCAAAACGAAAGGACAAAAAAAATTGTTGGTTATGGAACTCGGGTATCAAAAACAGGTGTCACCATGACACCTGTTTTTGATCCCCTAGTTCCACCAGCTACAAATTTAGTAAGTGTGATATAACTCACAACAGAGACTAGATGTGTGTCGCCCAGTGATTGTGTAGAAAGTTTCTGGTATCGGACTAAAAGAGAACTCTCGCAATGTAATTAACTCGACCCATGCCACAGTGATTATATGCCACTCGGATTATTCATATTGTGCACGTGTATCGCTTCTTCGGAGGTATTAGGGGCGCGGTGGCGTTGCGGTAACCAGTTCTCGTCAGATCACCGAAGTTAAGCAACGTCGAGCCCGGTTAGTCCTCAGACGGGTGACAATCTGAGCGAGCGATTCGGACTCCCGTGTTGTGTCCTTGGGCAAGGCACTTGGGGGCACGATGACGCCGTGTACTAAGGCGTACTTCACGTCGATGGTACGCATGTCTTCAACCAATCTAACCCTGCCTGTCCTGCAGTGCGGAGTTCCGATGTTGGGGAGCTGGCAGCTGCTCGTCGTTGCTCGGTGTTTCTCTCCGGGTACTCCGGCTTCCTCCACCCGTAAAACTGTCACGATCATGATTATCTATTGTGCATAAGTATATGACCTTAAACACCAATAAATAAATAAATGTAAAAAGTTTCTGGTATCGGACTAAAATAGAACTCTCGCAATGTAATTAACTCGACCCATGCCACAGTGGTTATATGCCAGTCGGGCTATTCCTATTGTACACGTGTATCGCTTCTTCGGAAGTATTATCGCTATCTTTATGGCGTTTGCATAATTTAATATCCCTCACGAATTTGGCCTATTTACCCGACTGAGGCAGGATGGAGTAAATGCCCCCCCCCCCCCCTCCCCCCGCCGCTACTCCTGATGTCAAAACACGAATGGTCACTATTGCTGACACTGTTTCAACCAGCCTAATTCAATCATGCATCGCTGTGTTATGTCAGATTCCGAATCACCGTGGGGCCATCAAATGGAGAAAATTTCAACACCCCACGCATTATAGTACCGCTACAATACTATTTATTCGTCAATTGAACACAAAAATTACTTGAGATAATAGACATATCAGGGGAGGGTTTTTATAATGTGACTTAAAACTACCGATAAAGTCTATATACATTGTGCTCCCAGTTACTTGTGGGGAAAACTGATACAACTAGCGACTGCTGCAAACATTTTATACATGGTCGTATTCAATAAGAGTCTGTTTAAATTAGTAATGTTGGCTATAAACATTAGGACCTTAAGTTCAGGACGATTCCGTCAATGAGCATCTAATAAGACGGGTTTTTTTAAAAGAATATACCTCCGTTTTATTTAACATTCGCTCCAGCGCCTGCTTGCAACTAAAAACAATTGTGCAAAAACAGACTGTCATTCACAATTTGTTATTTTAACAATGTTCACTGTTATTTTATTCGTCTTGTGGGCGTGTTTTGAAAAGTGTTAAATATAACAGACATGCGCACGTGTTGATACTTTTGTGGTTATTTCAATTCTTCGTTTTGCAAGAACATAATGGTGGCTCATACCTTTAATGGGAAGCATACCCAGTTCGAAAATCCTTACCTCCAGGAGAAAAATGATGTAATCTAGCAAAGGCGGCATCCTCGACTGTATCTCAGAATCTAACTTTCACTTTTGTTTTCTTTTTAACATGGTCCTGGGCATCATCTAATCGGGTGGGTATGTTATTTGCTTCCCTCACATTGACTGACCATTCACAAAACACACACGTTTAGCTAATTAGGTAATTCAAATACTTATTTTCATGACAGGGACAAGCGTTTCACTCCCTCCCTACCCCAACATGTTGTGTCTTCGCTTGATGCTTTGAGATTAGTGCAGAGTTACACAGCGACCGCAGTAGCTTTTTATAAGTATTCCTCTCAGCACAGTACAGTCGCCGTGGAGTGGTTGTAATCCAATGTGGTATTTAAATAATTTATTGAGGTATACGAGAGTTATTACAGCGGTGCATCTCGCAGTTTCAAAGGTAGTGGGGATCAAAAATTGGGAGGGGGTACCTCAGATGGTATTGATCATATCTGCGGTATTCCAAGTGATATCTTCGAACTTACTTGAACTTTCTATTTGGGCCATGAATGCTAAAAGTAGAGCTGTAGGTTTAGAAATTTCTTGTTCGGTTTCGGTTTTGGTTTTTCAGGTGGAGTAAAACCTCGGTTCGGTTCGGTTTTCGGTTTGTTCATGAGGCCAAATAAAATTCAATAAAACTCATTCTTATGTCCGGAGTCATAACTGAATGGCAGTGAAATTGAGTGAAACTCAATGAATGCCCGAAATAAGCTATAATACATGAAGAATCAGGAAGGCCAATATAATAATTACCTAAATATACAGAACTTGTATTGTGCTTGGCCATTTTTCGAGGTCTGACACCTACACGCAACTTGAGGAAAGCTGCAAACACGACTAAACTGAAATGTCAGAAATGCACAGAATGTAGCCTTCCCAGAGTAGTGAGAGTACCCAGACACTGCCATTGGCAGTGTCTGGGTACTCTCACTACTCTGGGATGGTTACATTCTGTGAATTTCTGCAGCAAGAGAGTATTTAATAAATAACGAAAAACCTTAGACTACGGGATGTCGTCGGTTTCGGTTTCGGTTTTTTAAAAAAAAACCTAAAAACCTCGGTTCGGTTTCGGTTAACCTACAGCTCTAGCTAAAAGTTCACGTTCGGCATTGACGCATAAGGAACAGTCACCGAGGACTATTAGTGATGTCCACGCATGTGTTTACCAGGTAATAAAAATCATCATCAGCAAAATGTTAATTAATGAAGCACCGGGTTGTACCCGGTGCTTCATTAATTGACTTTTTGAGGATTATTCCCATAATTAATGTTTGGAATCTTACAAATTTGCGTCCGTGGAAATATTGTCCACCCGTGAAAAGTGGCCCCTCCACAGCTGTCGTACTGTAAGCCATTTGATTGTTTTAGCATTTCCCTTCAATGTGCACGAGTGGCGTAACTTTTGTTTTCACATCTACAATTCTTGTCCAGTGGAATATTTTCTTGATATGTTCGATTCGAAAAGTCATTTGCTAACCTCAAAGTGTCATGTCTGACGCAAAGTGTTCGGAAGGAAGAATCAAGCTATAGTATACTTAAAATTGATCAGGGAATCAGTCTGTTTCTTGCATTTGAAGATACAAAGACGATAATTGGGACATCAATTCCAAGTATGCTCTTGTGAATTTGAAACACGTGCTTCTCTAACTAGCACCCGGAAACAATAACATTTCGATATTAGCAGTGTGGTTTGTTTTGAAAACTGATCGAGTCCAGATGAACATTGAAGAATTTGTCAGCACAGTATTATGTAAACGTCCTAGTATTTTCATTACCAGAATAAGAATTATGTCAGCAGTTTGTGAACAAAAGACATTGTTTATCTGTCTTTAAGACAATCTGTGGAGAATTTTTTTTTTATGACGTTGGCATTTGTTTCGGCTTCGTGATTGCTTACTGAATGATGACGTCTCTCTCTCTCTCTCTCTCTCTCTCTCTCTCTCTCTCTGAACAAAGCGACCGACCTGTCGAGGGTTACCGATTTAGAGGGGTTTGAACCTGATTTGTCCCGACTGTATCATCAAGGCATCGAGGCATGGCCTTGATGCTGTTGTTAGAATATTGACATTTCTCTTTTTTATTTTTTGTTTTGTATAAATACGTGTAGTAACCGTCCATGGGCTCCTCATCGTCATATCTTTCTTTGAGCACTACAGATGGCGTCTTGTTGCACTCAGTGAACAATATTTACGCTGCGCGTGTCGAAGTCCAAGATGGTCATGCTGGGCTGTAATGACCGACAGTGCGTGTAAAAAGTACGTCAGAGTAGGAAAATACATTACTACCAAAAGCGAGTCGATATGCTAACTCAATGGTCTTAATCCAGACGAAAGTGTCCAAACCAGTGACGTAGCCGGGGGGGGGGGGGGGGGGCAATAGGGAGGAGGGGACATGGCCCCTCTATCTAAAAATTACAGTCCCCACTCAAAATGGGAAAATTAAAGCTCCAGAGGGTCCCAGATTCACTCTGAGGATAATGAATTTTCAAAATTTGGGAGGGGGATACCATAGGGAAATTGAGAATTTCAGGGGAAGTGGGGGTGTAAATACGGTGGGGTTCAGGGGTGTGTGCTCTCTCTCTCCAATAATTTTTTCAGTCTGTACAGGAGCGTAGCTAGGATTTCCTATCGAGAGGGGGGGGGGGCATAATTATTTAGGGGTGCCAGGTCGATATATGCCACAGGAATATCCGAAGGTCGTAGGCTTGAGGTGGGGGGTAGGTATGGCGCTCCCTGTTGGTGGTTGGAACTAGCTCGTTGGTCTTGTTAAGTTTTTTTAGCACAAATTGAAAAAATGATATTTAAAATATTAAATTTTTATGTTTTGAGCGTTGGGTAAAGGTTTAACCCTTTACCCAACGAATCTCCCGCATCCGCCCGCGTAATATGCAAATTCAGCAGCTGAAAAAATATTATTTTTCGAAAAATTTTAACAAAGCCATATCATGTGACCCCTCTTTGGAACGAGCTCGTCGAGCTCGTTCCAAAGAGGGTCACATGATATGGTTTTGTTGAAATTTTTTGGAAAAATTTAAAAAATGATATTTAAAATATTAAATTTTGATGTTTTGTGCGTTGGGTAAAGGTTTAAGGACAGGAGATGTTGAATACAAGTGCATATAAAATTTTCCAGTTTCACAAAAATGAATCAACTGTGTGTATGCGTATAAACCACATATTAAACATAAACAAAGTGGCTTCTCTTATTTTTCCCCAGTGATTTAAAAACATGGCTGTCGCCAGTACAACCCCATCTTTTAAAAAAATTCAAATGGTGCATTCACACTTATGAGACGGACTGCATGCTTTCTTTCTTTCTTTTACTTATTTATATTTATTTATTGGAGTTCACCGACACTTTCGACAGCCAGGGTCACCTCATGTCGGACAGTTTTACGAGTTGAGGATGTCGGATACTTGGAAAGAACCACCGAGCAGCGGCGAGTAAGGTCAGACTCCTCGACGTACCAACTCCGCATAAGTAGGTTTAGCATTCGGTGAAGGCAAGTGAACGAACGACGTGCAGTACGCCTTAGTATACACTTCGCCGGGTCCGCCCCCCCCCCCCCCCCCACGTTGGCAGTCTGGATTAAGTACCTTTCCCAAAGCAGCTGTACCTAGTGGGGATCGAACTGTGGATCTTTTGGTATATGGTATACGTACTGCATATATAGTATGCTATGGTATATATAGTGACATATGCATGGGTATGGTTTGGTATATAGTATGGGTATGTGATGGAACATTGGTGGGAAAGGTGAATTTTTTCTTCAAAGTCCGCCCCCCCCCCCCTTCCCGCGAAACAGTTGACGTTGCCAATGACGGTGTGACGTCATGATGCGCACGCGACGCCATAGAAACGTCGACCGCTGTTGTCCACTTTACGATCCAACATTCCGTTGTTCGGGCCAGGGTGTGTCGGGCTTCCGATACGGGACTAATATGGTTGTGAAGTATGTGCGTTATATACCCATGTAGGTCCCTATTAGTCCTTGATACAGCTAATAGACTTAATGCTTTAAATTATCCTTTGACTGGTAAAGGTAGTAAGCAATGTTAGGCCAAGCAGTAATGTGGGGGTGGGGGTGGGAGTGTAATGCATGGTTGTTTAGAACGGGGGTATATGGGGCACGGTCTGCAGCTCTGCTGGTCCACGGTTAGTCCTTAGTTCTACTAACCTATCGAATCCTTCATATTATCCTATGACTGGTAGAGGTAGTACATAATGTTAGTCCAGGTGGTATTGTGGGTTTATTGCATGGTTGACTAGTATGGTAATATATTATGTACGTTCTTTACTCTTGTCGATCTACTGTTAGCCCTTGCTACCACTAATCTACCGATTGCTTTGCATAATCCTATGACCGGTATAGTTAGTAGGTAAAGCAATTCCAGGCGGTATTGTGGGGGTAATACGTGGTTGCCCAGTGCGGTAGTATAGAATGTACGATCTATACCCCTGCTTGTTAAATGTTAGCCCTTAATACTACTGATCCACTTAAGGCATTCAAACGTCCTACAGTTGACACAACTGGTATGAAATGTTAGACCATTCAGTATTGCGAGGTAATGCTTCAGACCAGCGCTTTTTTATTATGTTTTCAATATTTGTCTCTGAAAGATATCCGTTGAACCCTGAATGAGGAGTCATGAATGATGCTTTGAGGTAACAATGGAGATTTGTAATTATTCAAGAATTGTTTTTGCAACTGTATATATCTAGTCGTGTAAGATAATGGTTTAATGTGTATAGCTTCTAGTTTTCATTAATAGCATTATAAAAGAAGTGACAACTTTACTGATAGGCCACTAAAGTAACTGACGGGCCCAGAGAAGGATGGGGCGATATCTCCATCTGTGTCCATGAAGAGAACAGCTGAATCTATGTTGATCCAATTGATTTCACATAATAACCTATGTTATGTTAAACTGTTTGTGTTCTGTTCAGAAAAGGTCGGAGTTTGACATCTGGTCCACTATGTTAACGGGGTGTGACATCTGGTCCACCATGTTAACAGAGAAAACCTTTGCTATCACATAATCGCACTACACGAAACGCTAACATGGTGTCCGGTATTTAACCCCTAGCACTCTGGCAGTGCTAAACATAATTTTCTCCAAACACAGTTTTTCATCTTGTTTAACTATGAATTTAACCAATTATATCTTGTTTGATAGAGCTCACTGAGCTCTATCAAACAAGGTATATTTGGTTAAATATCAAACTGCATTGTGGGAAATATTTGCTGCTGAAAACTTTGATATTTTGACATCACACTGCAGAGGGTTAACTTTCGTTGATGTGTTGGGATCACTTATTTGGAAAATTGTTTCTCAACATTGCAAGAATACAGACTTTTCCTTACAATATAGTACCATGACAAACCATGGTGTTGAGCTCACTGAGCTCTGTTAAACAAGGTATATTTGGTTAAATATCATATGCAATGTGGGAAATATTTGCTGCTGAAAACTTTGATATTTTGACATCACACTGCAGAGGGTTAACAACCATTGATGTGTTGTGATCACTTTTTGGAATATTGTTTCTCAACATTGCAAAAATACAGACTTTCCTTACAATATAGTACCATAGCAAACCATGGTGTTGTCTCAAAGCACCATTGTTTACCCTGGTGTTTGGGGATAATGCAGTGGTTTACTATGGAGTACTGTGGCACTTTTGAAAGGAAGTTTTTTTCTGTTAATACCATACATTTAAAATGTGATTTTTAGCAGATTATAACAAGCAAGCGTCTCTGGGTTCTCCACGGAGTAAATCGTCACCTCTTTTAAATTGCCGATAATTCGTTGCAGTCGTTTATGTTTACAGGTCGCAAACACATTCTGAGGGAATGCAATTTTATCGGCTTTAGCGTAATGGTCACTCGAGGTTTAAAATGCATCGCTTACTGAGGCAGGGCAGGTTCGATTGTTGGCCGATCTTGGCTGAATTGACACACGCGACTGTTCCGCACGCCTGGCCTATGATGTGTATGCGTTGTCATAGACTTACAATTTCTTGTCTTATATGCTATTGATTGAAACACGAATAATATTTATTTGCAGACTGGTACCCTACCTCTATTTATCTCATATATGTTTCAAGAGTTTTATTGTTGGGATATACCCCTTTGCGGTATTTAGTTTGATTATACCTGGGTACAGTGATTTGAAACATGATCTTCAAATACATGCCATAATATGTCATTGAATGTCAATGAGAAACATTTGCAGTGAATAGTTAATTTTTTACGGAGAGTCTTTGCTTTCATGATGCCTCTTCTTGTCCAAACTAAATATATACGTTAAACCAATGCCTTTATATCGAAGTTGTCCTTATGCTCAGAGATTTAACTTATTTATTGCACGCCTGTGCTTTTATTTTCATAAAATACATGCTTTTTCTGCAAAAACCGAAGCGAACAATAAATTTTGTTGTATTGTCCTTGAACGATACGGATCAAGTGCGCGGACTATTTAACTATTTTTTTTACGTTTGGGTTATTTTTGGCAATAATTTGTGTTTTTAATATTTTTCGCTCAACTTTGACGTAGTCGAATTTAAGGTATTGTCATGGCCCGTCGTTCGTCGTTCGTCGTCCGTCTGTCCGTCTGGACGTCTGTCCGTCCATCAACAATTCAAATCGGCCCGGGCTAGAGACCGTATTTATGAACCGATCTTTACGAAACTTCTTGGGTACCTTTGTTATCATCTTGGGACGAGACCAAGTGTTTTTGGGTGTGGTCCGAAATTCAAGATGGCTGCCGGCGGCCATTTTGTACCAAAATTAGGTACAATCAGTTTTTTGTACAGAACTTCAAAATGAAGGTTCTGATTTGAATAAATTTTTGAATGAATGTTTAGTAACATGGAATACATCACATATAATACGGGTTTTTTTCTCGTGCAGAAATTATGCAAATTAGATGAACTTTGATTTATTCAGTGCTGCTTATACACAGTAAGTGCACATGTCAATACGGCTCGGGCTGGAGGCTGTATTTTTGAACCGATCTTCACGAAACTTCTTGGGTACCTTTGTTATCACCTTGGGACGATAACAAGTATTTTTGGGTGTGGTCCGAAATTCAAGATGGCCACCGGCAGCCATTTTATACCGAAATTAGGTGCAATCAGTTTTCTGTATGAATATTTTGTAACATGGAATACATCACCATATAATACGGGGTATTTTATCTCTTGCAAAAATTATGCAAATTAGATGAAACTTCTTGGGTGCCTTTGCTATCACCTTAGCACGAGAACGAGTGTTTTTGGGTGCGGTCCGAAATTTCAAGATGGCCGCCGGCGGCCAATTAGACAAACTTTGATTTATTCAGTGCTACTTATACACAGTAAGTGCACATTTCAATACGGCTCTGGCTAGATGCATCTAACTGTCACCCATCTTTACAATACTTTACCTGTTACAGGCTACGGACAGTATTTATTACAGGCCTTTACAATACTTTACCTGTGCATTTGTTACAGGCTACGGTCAGTATTTATTACAGACCTTTACAATACTTTACATGTACCTTTGTTATCAGGTCATTACCTAGATGTGTGTCATTGCTGTGCCACATACTATACATTTGTACATGTCTTACACAAGTTGAGCTACAGTGTTATTGACAGTTTCATTTTAGTCAAATGTAGGCGTGCAGTAAATACAGAACAGCATACGCGTTCGAACTGTCATCGTTTTTATCTCACCTGGCCTAAAAGGCCATGTGAGCTTTTTTCATCACTTGGCGTCCGTCGTCGTCCGTCGGTCGTCGTCCGGTGTCCGTAAACTTTTCACATTTTCATCTCCTTCTCTGTAACCGCTGAGCCGGTGTGAACCAAACTTGGTAGGAATGGTCTATGGGAGGTTCTCTACAAACGATCCTCATTTTGTTTCCGTCGGATGAAAAACATGGCTTCCAGAGGCATTCTTTGATTCTGGTTGGTGGATTTTCAAAAAATTCTCCTCTGAAACTGCTAGGCCAAATGTTTTGAAACTTCACATCAATGATGACTGGGACCCCCTCAACCAACGATCCTCATTTAATGTCGATCGTGTTGTAAACGTGGCCACAATTGCGACTTATAGTTACTATAGAAACCCTATGGGAAATCACATTTTCCTCTTCTTCTCTGGAAAAACCGAGGCGACGTGAAAACAAACCTGGCAGGGATAGTCTACGGGAGGTCCTCTACAAACGATCCTCATTTTGTTCCCATGGGTTGAAAAACATGGCCGCCAGAGGCATTCTTTGATTCTGATTGGTGGATTTTCAAAAATCTTCTCCTCTGAAACTGCCAGGCCAAATGTTTTGATACTTCACATAAATGATGACTGGGACCCCCGCTATCAACGATCCTCATTTAATGTTGATTGGGTTGCAAAACTGCGGCTTATAGTTACTATAGAAACCCTATGGAAAATCACATTTTCATCTTCTTCTCTAGAACTACTGAGCCGATGTGAACCAAACTTGGCAGGGATAGTCTATGGGAGGTCCTCTACAAACGATCCTCATTTTGTTCCCGTGGGTTGAAAAACATGGCCGCCAGAGGCATTCTTTGCTTCTAGTCTTATCACTGTAGGAAGAGAAAGATACATAGTTTATAGGATTGTCCTACAACTTATTTTGACTACTACTGTAAACAAGTTAGCTGTAATTATATTAACACATTGTTTTATTCTCAAGTTACTTATCTGAAATACTGATTGATGACAGGTGTTTGGAAAGCATGGAAGGTTTGTTTATTTTGTTTACCCAGTAGTGGTATTTAAGATATGACAGAATTGGAGTAACATGTGTTTCCTGTAACCCTTCACCTATCCAAAGCTATTTGAAAGAGAATATTGTCTGAAAAATTGTAATTTTCAAAACATTTAACCTTCTTTTACTGATTTTTTTTTGGTTGAAAAATAATTCATAAATGTGCGCATTTTCAAGAAATCTTTTTTGAAACTACAAGGCCAAATGTTTGGAATCTTAATGTGACTGATGACTGTAACCCCTTCTACCAATGATCCTCATGTAATCGTCATCGGGTTGCAATTATGGCTGCAATTGTGGCTTATAGTTACTATAGAAATCCTATAGGAAATCACATTTCCATCATCTTCCCTGAAAGTACTAAGCCAATGTGAACCAGACTTGGCAGGCATGGTCTATGAGAGGTTCTCTACAACTGTTACTCATTTTATTCCTGTTGGATGAAAACGTGGTCGCCAGAAGCATTCTTTGATTCTGATTGGTCAGTTTTGAAAACTCTTCTCCTCTAAAACCATAGGGCCAAATGTTTCGAAACTTTGCATGGTTGATGACTCGGACACCCTCTACCAACGTTCCTCATTTAATGTTGATCGTGTTGCAAACATGGCCACAATTTCGGTTTATATTTACTACAGAAAAACCCTATGGGAAATCCCATTTTCATCTTCTCTCTGGAATTACTGAGCCGACGTGAATCAAAACTTGGCAGGAATGGTGTATAGGAGGCCCTCCACAAACAGTCCTCGTTTTGTTCCCGTTGGTTGGAAAATATGGCCACCAGAGACATTCTGTGATTCTGTTTGATGGATTCAAATGTTTTGAAACTTCAAGTGATTGAGGACTGGGACACCTGCCAATGATCCTCATGTAATGTTGATGTAATGTTGATGTAATGTTGCAAACATGGTCACAATTGCAGCTCATAGTTACCATGGAAAGTTACTGCACGAGATCGATTTCGGCGGAGGGATAATATTGAACAAGAAGCCGAAGGCTTCGAGTTCAATATTATCTCTCCGCCAAAATCGATTAATAATTTTCTAGTAAACTGTAGGCGTGCAATAAATACAGAACAGCACACGCATTCGAACTGTCATTTTAACCGTACTCAATCAATTTTGGCGGAGGGATAATATTGAACTCGAAGCTTCGGCTTCTCATTCAATATTATCTCTCCACCAAAATTGATCTTGTGCGATAAAAATTGACAGTTCGAACGCGAATGCAGTTCTGTCTATTTATGATATTTTTATTTTTCAGTTATCATCACCTTATTCACTAAAGACAAAAGAAGATTTGATTTACAATTTCCAACAGACTCTTTACATACAGACAGTAAAAAGAAGTTTTTGATGCATTTTACAGATTTATCAGATTATGCGAATAATATTCAGTTATTTGTAAATTGTGAGTTAGTGGGTAGAGACACCTCGGAAATTCCAATCAGGGATGTTCTGACGGGCGAGCAGACAGTGGTAAGTATTGGACGCTTTCCTGATATACTCATACGGTACAACTATAGTGAATCTACGAGTCTTCATTGATACACACGTACGGTACAACTATAGCGAATCTACGAGTTTTCATTGATATACACGTACGGTACAACTATAGTGAACCTACGAGTCTTCAGGGTTAGTTTATGGAGTAAGGCTTTACCCAACGAATCGCCCGCATCCGCCCGCGTAATAAGTAAATTCAGCAGCTGAAAAAATATTATTTTTCAAAAAATTTCAACAAAACCATATCATGTGACCCCTCGTTTGAACGAGCTCATCGAGCTCGTTCCAACGATGGGTCACATGATATAGTTTTGGTGAAATGTTTTGAAATATTTGAAAAAATTATATTGAAAATAATAAATTTTGATATCGTCTGCGTTGGGTAAAGGGTTAAGGCGACGTCCAACCTGACTTTGATCAAATTTCAGGAAATTTTCTCCAAAGTCCAAAAACGGTTAGAAAGAAATTACCCCAGTACATTTTATACCAAAATATTTGGAAAGAAACAGAACATGTGGAAACTTGAATTGGGTATTGAACTGTTCTCCTGTGGTTGATAGCACTGCCTAAATGTCTGCTATGGCATAAGCAGGAGGCCAAACTTTTTACAATAAACTACCTTAAAACAAAAGACTGGTTGTATTTTGCAATCCTAGTGCAGATTCAGGGAAAGCGTTTTGTCATTTATGAGAAGAATGAGCAGTAACACCAACTCCAATCCATGGTATCTACAATTCTCAAATGCAGCCATTTTGTTTTGTTTTTCATTTTGATGAAGAAGAAAGTTCAGCAGGGGTCAACTCCATACAGTTCAGAGCAACAGGTTTGGAGGCACAAGTGACTTCATGAATTAAAAATGAAAACTGTACAATGTGAACATTTTGAAGTAATTATACCTCATAATTCAGTGGAAGATGGTTTAATATTCTTGGCAAATTCACAAAAATTATTTAATTGATAAACTTGGGGAAAAGACTACGCAAATTTATTTATTTGGTATCATGTGGGGCATTGTGGGGCATTTCTGGTGTTTAGTTATGACAACTGTCATTTAAATACACAAATAAAGTGAACTACGGCAACAAAGATTGGAACAACCATCAATATTAACAGTCCAACATTAAAAAAAATTCTTTCGACCAACTGATTTTGTTTAGAGTGTGTGATTGTTCATTCTATGCTTTACTTTATATAATATTTATGCTGAAACTGTCGTCCTCTTGCAGTGTGTTCCTAAGAAGGTGCACTGTTATTTGAACCGGCGATTTTACAACAATACTAGCTTATTTATTGATTGAATCCAATCACTCAATGAAAGGCGTAAACAAAACCACGAATCTTTCGGTTAATGATTTCATTTTTCTGTAATTTCATAAGCGTTCGGGCCTCATTTCGGTAATCTAACGGTTCTAACCAAGAGGGATTGTTGACGTTGTGGGACATCAGTGTTCACATGCGATTTCGATTGCACTAGGTTCATATTACAAGGCGTAAGCGATAAGACAGGTGAAGATCGATTTGACACTAAATGTAATTGCGTGGTAAAGAACGTTAACGTTACGATGTTCACAAATTTCACTGAAGATGGACAGCTAAAAGAGTTGTTGTTCTCTGTGTTTTGAAATCATTTGGATAGCAGACAAACATGGAACTGAAAACAGGGAGTTGTGATAAATATAGTTCGGCCTTCAATCAAATGTTAATTTCGTACATAGACAGAACGCGATGTGTGTTTGAATCGGTGGGTGTTTTACATAATGAGTTGGAATGGCGTAGTCATATTTCGCGAGAGCCGGAGGCTCGAGCGAAATATGATTACGCCATACCAACGAGTTATGTAACACACCCACCGATTTAAACACACATCGCGTTCTGTGTTTATTACACAACCCATGCATCGAAATTAATTTAAATAAACAAATTTTAATTCCGATGTTCAAACCCAAAGGTGAAGAGTCTGTTTGTTTTGACTTAAGCTGTACTGATCAAATGGATCGATAAAAAATCAAAACACCCTTTTCGGAACCAGTGTTTGTTGAAATTCGTATCGCAGTTTCTCTTCGACTGGTGCCCATTTAGGCCTAATCATTTGGTGGCTGTTACTGTTAGTAAAAATATAAGTACAAATATGTGCAGATTTGCAAAACAGCTGGGAGAAAGTTTTTAAAAGAAGCATGTCAAGATGTACGAAGATTTACCGAAATAAAGCTGATCAAATTAGATATTAACGGGGTCCACAAAACCAGATGGCCACGGGACTGGGTTAATGTTCTGGTTGGAAATGACTGGAGGGTTTTAAAATATTATCTCATTTTTGTTTAATAATTTTTTTGTGAACCGACTTTATTTTGCTTTGGACGTTTTCATTTCCACGCTATGCGACAGACGGTCGATAATTGTATAACGAAATTTGGAAACTTTTCGAAGCGTAACTACTGACTCGATGGGAAGGGAACTGGTATAAACGGTGCTGGGAAAAATGTTCCGGCTTGTACATCACCCGTTGAATGCAGAATCATTTATTTCATAGCGCTCATTCCGTTAAATACAAGGGTTTAAAGTTGAATGGATGGGTAATAAAAAGACTTATATGACGATTTATATTAATGGGTGTGTGGATATATTTTTGTTTTGAAACCTATTTATCCAGTTTAATAGTTTACGTATCGATAATAACCAAATTAAAATATTACGAAACAGAGGCGTAGTGATCCATTTCTAAAAATGGCATCCCTGGATAAGGAAATTGAAAAATTGTCCTGCAGTTTCGACTTTATCTGACAATAATGGGATTGTCAAAGGACCTTTCCCTCGTGAATGTATTGAGTGTTTTCAATTCCATCACCTTGCAGATTTGAAAAGAATGTGGCCATTTCTGCAATTCTCAGATCTTTGAAAACAATATTTGCCCAAGTCCACAATTTGCCAATATGGTGACAAGTCGGCATGTGACCGATTTCCCCACATGGGTTTGAAATGTAAGCTTATTAATTTTTCGTGCATTTTTCTTTGGGGCATTTGTAACACATCGGGAACGAAATGGTAAAATGTGCTTTCTCCGAGTCAGGAGTTGGAAGTCGTTTATTTGAAACCCTGTCATTGGAATTACCGATCTATTCGTGATTTTTACGTTTCGTTATTCGTCTCCCGTTGGAAGCTTGTCTGTAGTCAAAATCGTAAAAAAATATTTTTTTCGCCAGAAAGTGAATATATTCCATATATTCCATTTCCCTGTACCCTAGTCATTATTTTGATACAGTTAAAACTAGAAGTCATGTCACGAACTGTGCGCTCATCTAGGCTTAATTGCGCGTAGGAATTGGCATCCAAAGCCCAGCAGGTTCTCCTGGTTACTCATAGCAAACACAGTCAATGTTTCTGCCAATGTACCCTAGTCATTATTTTGATACAGTTAAAACTAGAAGTCATGTCACGAACTGTGCGCTCATCTAGGCTTAATTGCGCGTAGGAATTGGCATCCAAAGCACGGCAGGTTCTCCTGGTTACTCATAGCAAACACAGTCAATGTTTCTGCCAGTGGACCAATGGGTTACCCGGAGGTCCATTGGCCAAAACATTGCTTGTGCACAGGCCATATGAACAGAATTTGATAGCCTTACTATGGTCAAAACGCGTATATTAACGCGCAGATCGACGTGCTATTTGTGCGCATTTCATGACAGGACTTCTAGTTTTAACTGTTTTTAATATGACTTGTGTAATTCTTTTATCAATATTTTGGGCACTGGTGAAAATTTCAAAAATTTTCCCCAAGTTTTGTTTTACGGCCCCTCAAAACAAATGTATTTATTAAACAATCTACACATCTCACAGTGATTGATTGGTGAAGCATGGACCATGTGTGATTCAACAATCATAATCGTTTTTTACGCCCCTTATCTGAGGGGAGATAAATTGCGATAACCATCGGTCGCTAACTATCACTGCACCCCCCTCACGTCACAAGAACATTATCATAAATCTGTTTAAACAATTTGTTGTTGAAACTTTGGAACCAATGAAACATTTACAATATAATGCATGCGAATTCTCTGTAACCATTTCCCCCCAGTCCCACAGTCCCCGTAGTTGATTGTCCGTTGAACAAACAGTTTTTACCCTTGCATCAGTCATGGTCAGTGAGACATGAGATTTGTTCCACGTTCTCGACAGGTCATGTCCCCCTGAGCTAAATATCTTTCCATGAGTATGAGATGCTTCTAGAGTGGAACAATTATTCATATCTCACTCACTCAAGGGCAAAATATTATATTATATCAAGCAGTTTTTGCAGGCATTCTGCTTCTTCTCGCCCGTACGAATCCAGTTATAGATGGTGAAGAGGGGTGAGGTAGGGGTGGATTCTACCTCTATAACTGTCGTTATTTAAAATGACCTCGCCTTCCAACACAATGAGCGCTTTTAAAGCTCTCACCGTCAGTTGTCTCGGCAGTGACACCCTGCTGTAGTTTATTTATAGTTTATACATTCGTCGATCTCTGTTCTCAACCCTTTGAACTCTAGTGGTATCTTCCATGTCAGTTAAATGGCAGCAATTAGAAGAGTCCATATTCATTATTTGGGGTAGACCAATCAATATATTCAACGTGCAGCCTTGGGAGTAGTATGTCTCGGGCTTTTCACCTCCGGTTTGCAGGACCTCGGTGCAGGACCTCGGAAGTGACATCATGTCACGTGACCCAGTGCCGCCATGTTGTGTTGTCATGGTAACCCGCGTGAGTGGCCATGTTGTGACGTCGTCCCCATGGTGATACGTGGTGTGAGTGCGCATGCGCAGCACGTGTTGTTAGGGTGATACGTGTTTCCGTCGTCCATTTTGTATACTGGAGGCCGCCATCTTGGTTTCTATGGTAGCGCGTGGTTGCTATGTGACCTAAAGGCTTCTCATAGGACAGGGGTATGTTCGGAAGGTGTGTTCGCTTGAATCGGAGTAAATCTAATTACCACAAACAACCCGATAATTTTTACTATTTCGAATTCTTTCAGAATTATCTGCTTCTGTCTATATATGCAATAGTTTTCGTCTATCTAGGCATGTTCCTTTGTCCTGGAGTATACTCCAGTAGCGTAGAGGAGCCCATCAGCTGGAACAGCTTTACTTATTATTACTATATTTAGCTTTTCTGGTCTATTCTTATTAGTTCTGACCCTATTCCAAGTACTCTTGTTATTTTATTTATATAGATCATTTATATAGGTTATAACTAACCAGGGAGCGCGGTGGCTCAGTTGGTAGAGGTGCAGGCTGCAAGCCGAGAGGTCCTCGGTTCGAATCCCACCTGCGGCAACCGCGTTGTGTCCTTGGGCAAGACACTTCATCTCCATTGCCCGCGTGGGGGCAGGATGACGCCGTGTACTAAGGCGTACTGCACGTCGATGGTACACATGTCTTCAACCAATCTAACCCTGCCTGTGCTGCAGTGCGGTGTTACGATGTTGGGGAGCTGGCAGCTGCTCGTCGTTGCTCGGTGGTTCTCTCCGGGTACTCCGGTTTCCTCCATCCGTAAAACTGTCACGGTCATGATTAGCCATTGTGCATAAATATGTGACCTTAAACATCAATAAATAATAATAATATAACTAACCAATCAGATTGCTTGATTTCCCATAATCTGTATGCAGAGTTATCTCCCCTTATTACAATGGAGTCGTATCCGATTCTCATCATCTCTATATCCAATGGCCATATCCACTGGCACCCCAATTTCGGCTCTCCCTTTTGTCGTATGAGGCCATGAGGGCTATGTAAAAACCCTCAATGAGTCCTCATATATCATGCCTCACAGCCTCATTGAATTTTGAGATTATGAGGACCATTAAAAATCACCCAATGAGGTATAATATACTACGACTCTTAGCCTCATTTCAGTATTTGAGGATACCTATGGCCTGGTTTTGCATTATTCGAGGATACCTATCGAGGATACCTTTCGGAGAATCCCTTTTTAGCTCATCTTGACAAAGTCAAGCTGAGCTAATCTCATCGCTTGACGTCCGTCGTCCGTCGTCCGTCCGTCGTCCGTCAACACCATGTTTTGGTCTTCTCCAAAGCCACTGGGCCAATTCAAGTGAAAGTTTGTGTGAGCGATGGTCCCAAAGGGGCATTTCATTTTTGTTCAACTCAGCATGCCCAGCCCCATAGGGAGGGAGTGGGGGAAAATGCTCCAAAATATTTTTAAAATCTTCTCAAGAACCAGTGTGTACAATGACTTGATATTTGCTACGGACCTTTCATATGAGGTGTAGAATCAAATTTGTTCAAACGAAGTTCGTGAAGTAATATTTGGCTTTGTAATAGGAGGGGTAAGATTTTTGGCCCCACCCAAAATTTCTATTTTCTGAACCGATGGTCCGGTATGAACCAAATTTGGTTTGTGGTAGTATTGGGTCATAAGTACTTGACCCATGCAAAAAAAAAAAATTCCCACATCCCCATGGGAACTAAAAATAGAAATATTTTCAAACGCCCATATTTCCCAAACCCCACGGAACAGAGAGCTTTTATGTGGTATAGGTCGTATCAAGGGGCTTCATAGGGGAGCTCTACATTTTACTCATGATCAACTGAAGAAAAGGCATGATGCCTAGATTTTGTCGCCAAGGCTCCAAGGCCACTACTGGTGTATGGTCTATCTGTCCTATCATTAGCTTCTACAACAGTCTTGTTCCATTGCGGCCTTGTACCAGTACTATTGGCTTCTGTTATTCTGCCCCACATCTCATCCATTACTTCCTAGCTATACCTATCTCAGTCTCGACTATAACATTGATCATGGTTGAATCAGATTTCCCCTGTATACATATAAGGCATTCCGTAATTGAGATTCCTAGCCGATTCCGTAACATTTGGATTCCGTGATTTGACATCAACACTCGAAGGTATGGAAAGGGATTGATAACACCCTATTCAACAATGACTACAAGTCTCTGAACAGATACAATCAAGATCGAACTAGTTGGACAGACTGAACAGATCTGATCGAATATCACCAAACTCGAAGTGAATTGACCATAACAATGTTTTCAACTATTAGCCCAAGAACATTAGGTTTCACTAGGGAAAAAAATCGGAGAAAGCTGATTTTTTCAGGGAATGTCGAGTACATGTCACTGAACGATTAGACAAAAGTCCCCTAAAATCCCAGTTGAGCTTTTTTTCTACAGCCTTTTTTCGAAAACGCGTTTGAAAAAAATCAAAAAAAATCGCACGAACTTTGTAACCGCGAATTGATCCAACTGTATTTTTTGTTTACGCGTATTTCGAGCTACATAATGTCTAATATACATTTACCTAGAGGAAAATGTGCATTCTGTGACAATTTCTGCGAAAAATTATTGAAAATTCACAAAAAAGTATCGGATTTACTCAAAAAATGACGATTTTCCTAACGGATTTGCCCAAAGGGTCGTAGTACAGAACGGGATGTTAGTTGGACAGACGATAAAAAATCCACCACCATTTGAAGACTTTTATCATTGCTTACAAAATAGACATTATGGAAGACCCCCTCTGCTTCTGGCCGAGTTCCCCTTTTGGCATAAAATTCGTCAGCATGAGAACTCAACTATTTTCGGGCTTGGGACCGAACAGACACGTCTGTGTCTGGCAGCATTAGATCAATAAATAATATTTACAGAATGTACAAAAATCAATAAATAATATTTACAGAATGTACAAATCAATCAACATGGATTAAGTTACATTGACTATTATCAACGCTATATACAGAAATGACATGATCTATATACATATTATTCATCGAACTCAGACATTTCCGACAAGACAGTGTTTCTGTGGTTGTTACAAGAATCCGAACTGCAATTACACAAACCTGAGCAAGAGAGTCCCGCCTTCTTACACCCACACCTTTTTGTACAAGCACTCTTGCAACCACAACTGATCAGATTCAGTAGGTTATCGGGGGCACATGGCTTTGTGGCTGCAGTCGGTACAAGAAGTCCATTGTCTAGCGACCACCCCCAATCCGTCGGAGGAAGCGAAGTGCCCAGCCATTGTTGGACCTGAAGATAACATCTGTAGACATGTTGTTGTGCAGCATCGCTGCTTGGTGGGAGTGAGGCTAGGTCGATGGGTTTATTCAGTTTAGATTTTGCTACATAACGCTTGTAAGTGACATATCTATATTGGTCGAGAGAGGAAACAGTTTTACTCCCGTATAAGATCAGGAGAAGTTGTTCCCCGGCAGCGGCTACTGCACTTGGTGTACTGTCATCCGCCAAAATTGTGTTGGCATACTGTTGTGAGTCGCTAGTAACATCGGAGACAATTGTACTGAATACTTTCTTCTTACCAACTCGAAAGAGTGCAGAAGTAGTGTCACAACCACTTATAGAATGTGCTACAAGGAGGTTGCTTCTATGGTCACCCATTTTGGTTGCTATTTCACTGACTGAAACTAGTAAGTTTGGGGTAATGGAATACATCATGTGAATATTACATCCCGGTTGAACTCGAGAGGTAAGAATGACTAACAAGTCTGTGTCTGTTCCCACAACGACAACATTGCTGTCATCTTGAGCGATGTCAAGTGCAGTTTCGGCTATCAGTACATCAGCATCAGCCTCGGCCTGCTTGGACTGAATATTGATAGCAGATAGCTCCTGCATTAGAAGATCGATCAGTTGGGTTTTGTTCTTGGCATTTGCAAGGAAATCGGATTGGGGTGTGGTGGCTGGTAACTCGGGTGAGATATTGATATCAATGGAATACCTGTCTTTAGATCTACGGGCTTGTTCCATGCCCTTTGTCGACATTGTACAAGCATAACCATCAAAAACAACCACGACGTTCGCCCCAAAATGTCTCACTAGATAATTGGAATATGATGTACATATGTCCTTATATGACGACTGTTTAGGCCATACAACTGCCCTCAATAAAAATCCACCATCTACAACAAACCGAGAATGTTCTGGGATTTTAGTTTGCTCGGAACCGTATGTTTTGAGGATCTTACCGAGCGTGCTTTTCTGTGTCTTCCTCATTCCAGCAGAATCAAACAATGCTGGTGGTTTCGGGGCGAGTTCATATTTGAGATACTCTTCCATCTCTGCTTGTGACTGAATAACACATGTGATGCGGTTGAACAGAATTGTGGGGTCAATCACTACCTTACTTCCACGGACTTTGATGCTATTTGCCATCGATGCGAAAGACTTCACAGTGTCAACACGTCGTAGTTTGATGCTGTTGAACGTTTTGCTTACAACATTCGATACGCAACATTCACCAATTTTGCGAACTTGGTCACAGTTCACAGTTTCGTCGGCCACAAGCCCGGTCGCTATAGAGACTAATTGTAGTGGATCTCTATTCTGAAAGGGGGAATGCACACTGAGCCAGTTCAATAATTTGGTGATATCATTGGCATAATGATTCAAGAGTGAACTTTGACGGAGATCCCGATATTGTTCGCCATGACCAGTGTGAACATGAACAAAATTTTCGAGAGCATTACATATCGGAAGGCAAAGAGGTAGTCCATGTACCCATTTCGCAACAGTGCTATCGGTTATTCCCCTGCCATGTGTGAGACCACCAGGGAGCTTGAACATTCTCATTAAACACTGCTCTATGGTCTGATCAGAATATATCCCGTCCCAGAATTTATCTGAGCGCCTTATGGTAAAGTAACCTTTCTCAGTGAACAACTTCAAATCATCCTGTTGCATTATTTCTGTTAGCTCATTCATCTGCTGCAAATAGAGATGAGAACTTTTTTGCGTATGCAAAATGACCACCTGCGTGAAATACTGGAATCATATTGCGAACACAATATGTGTGGAGTTCCCAGTCGCCTGTGCGCTCTGCTCTCAAGAACAACTGGAGAAGACCTATTTGCTTGTAGTATTGTACCCAAAGCTTTCCTGTGCGTCCTACGGACGCATTCTGGAGCAGTTCGTGTAATTTTGACAGTAGATGGTTGACGCGTTCTTGATTGACAGCGTCAGCTGTTGTACAGTCACCTCTGGCAAGTCCACAGAATATTTCATTGACTTCTGTACAGTCTATGTTATCTAGTGTTCGGCTTTCTTCAAACACAAGTTTTGTAATGGCAATTTGTGTTAGCAAATGGGCACGAACTGCTCTTGAATATGCATGACCACTGATCAAATGATGGATTGACCCACCAGCATAAACAGTCCCCCAAAGTTCATCCAAGCCGCTACCAGCCATGATCGAACCAATTGCCCCTAAATATGACATAATCATATGGAAGCCGCCGAGTCTAACGAAAACTTTTGTCAACTTATCTGACGAAGACACAATCTCCACTGCTTTGATATAAAGTGGTTGGTCAAACGTCACTGGACAAACACCACATTATGTGATTTAATCGAACATGGAAATTGAAACAATGATGCTATAATACGGTATTTGAATGAGAAAAGTCGATGCCGTTTGAATTTGAGTTTAGGGGGTATGGTTAATATTTCACACGTTTCACCAGTTCAGTATGGAATAAATGACTATTGTTATATATCATTATAAAGCCACTGCTTTTCTGCAATTTTTGATGTATAATTTAACTCCCAAAGTAGTCGTAGATTTGATTTAATGGACGTTGTGTACCGTTGTGTATGAAAACAATAAATTTTTTTTCGTAATTTTGTACATTTTCGTGAATATTTCACCATTGAGTGTGAGGATTGGTACAAAGTTAGCATTTTCTGTTGGGGATATGTATTCTCAATATAATTCAGCACGATATTTATGATTCTCACCCTACTAAGGCGAATAAGAATGAGAAATATGGAGCTGGGTCGAATTTTTTTTTAATTTTTTTTTTCATCAAAAAAACGCTATAACTAAAAAAGCTCAACTCGGATTCGCGGGGACTTTTCACACTTTATCCGCAATGTGTGTCCCGGAAACATATAAAAAAATCAGCTTTCTCCGATTTTTTTTTCCTTACTTTCTCATTTTTATGTCTAATGTGCCTGGACTATATAACCCCCAAACATAATGCAGTATTAACCTTCTTGAACTGAACAAAACTGAACGAACTATAACCCCTAAATATAACCCAGTGTGAACTGTTTGAATAAACTGTAAATAATACATATAAATAATACTAACACCCTCGCACTGTTTGAATGAACTATATATAATATAAATAAATATCAACACCCTTGAACTGTTTGAAAGAACTATATTTTTGAACTATAATCCCAATGAAGGTATTAACACCATTGAACAGAATTCTTCTAATAGGGAAGGAGAATACCCTCGAGTGTTGATGTCAAATCACGGAACGCTAGGGTTCAAAGAGTTAAAAAAGATTTTAGTGTTTTGAGAAGCGGTCCGCCCTTGTTGGTTCACATTATTTATCTCCCTTAGTAGTACGCAAGAATATTAATTGATTACACAGTGATGTCTAAATGTTGCAATTCCAAGCAGTAAAGTTTTCTGACAATACAACTAGGAATTAAACAATTCAAAATTGTTTGACAGAGCTCAAAGAGCTCTGTCAAACAAGATTGAATTGGTTAAATTCCTGATTACAATGTGGGAAGAAATTGCTGTTTAAAATTTTGTTATTTTTAGACCAGTGTACAGTGAGTATGGTAAGTTCGAATTTCCGGTTCCAAATCATCGTTTTGGTCAGAGGCACTATTTAATGATTTTGAGTACATAATGTTCTGTACACTGGCAAAATTTAGGATTACCTTTTTTTTGTTTTGAAAGTTTTACCTGTAAACTGTGTTGTAACTTTATTTTTAGCGCTTTCCTGCTCAACAGATCCTTTTGCGACAGTCTTCAAGCCAGCTCTATTCTCTCGATAGTGTTGCGATTTTAACTATAGCTCCCATCAGCTATGCTCCAGTTATGCCCCACTGGCCTTCCATTCATGTTGTACTTGTCGTTACCGAAAGTGGCATTTTTAACATCAGGAAACAACGCGGATAACATGTCCACACCCGAAAAAGTCCCAAGGATAATGCTGCCCTGAAACACAGGATAACGTGTCCAAAAATGTTCTTAACAGTCTGCGTCTAAAATGGTATTTCACTGTTATTTGTAACTTTAGAACTTGAGGCAAGTGTATTGACATGAACCCGGGGCAATTTATAATTTCATAGAAAACGTACAAACAATTATTATAATATTCTTTCGTATTTTATTTAGTCAAAGCATCGTGACTTTGATTTCTACGTGAGTACAACTCTGCAAGAGGTGATGCGGATGCAGGGCTGTGAGAATACACCAGAAGTGAAACTTGAAACTCCACCACTGATCGACGAGAGCGTGAGTGGTGACAGGATGCCTGTTCATCCAATACATCCAGCTAGACCAGATATAGTTGTTGAAGAGAGTACAAGTGAACATCTTCCGACATCCTCGCAACATCCCGTCGTTGACGGTGAGTATATCATTCATTCCTCGAACCGCAACATGGACAGCACATGCAAACAAGCCCCAATAATTGTATTTGATAATGTAACTTGTTCACTCCGTTTCCATTTCTAAGAACTGAAAAATGTGTCGGTACATTCTACATCGGTGGATTTGGAACCAACTTGAAAATGCAGTTTGTGGAGTGACTGTCCTCTCGCGTTTACAATGACGATAGCGTCTTTCTGAAAGTTAGTTGTTGTATTATAAGCATTTAGACTCCAGTTCATAACACATTTTCAAATTCCACTTGAATATTGACTGTAGCAGCAAAAATATCACTTCAAAGAGAAAATGGACGCGCTCGGAACACACTTAGTCCCCATTCGTATCTGTCGAAAACTGTTATTTATTAACTTTTTTTCACCTTAGCTCAAAATATAACCAAAAAGCAGTATTTGGACGTGCCGTTTTGTCTCTTATTTATCACCAATGTATATTTAAAAACTTGTACTGACGTCATCCATTGTTCTTGTATATAGTTTGACTATCGAATACGTAATAGTTGGATAGTTGTATATCTAATAGCTAACTGTTGGATATTTTACATCTGTTGAACTATCCAACAATAAAATGTTTTCAGGTAGGATAAATAACTCGAAGTTCGATAGGCGAGAGCAGTAGTGGCGCCAGAGTTACATAAGTGAGAGGGTACAGTTGGGTATTGCTCGCCGCACGTAAAAGTGAAAAATCTTCTCAACTTCGGGAGGGGACACCCCTCCCGAAGTTGAGAAGATTTTTAAAACTTACGTTGTAAATGGTGTTCTCTGGAGCATTCTCAGACAATTAAATTAAAACAGTTTTATCCATTTGAAACTTACTGGCTAGGTCGTTCAGTTATAGAAAACATCGTATATGGTGACATTTAACGGAAGAACGCTGTTGTAAAGTGCGAGCACAAAGCACCAAACGACACTCAGATCGAAAATGAAAGTAGGCTGCATTCCAAATGGATGCGTTGCACGCTCTCGATTCTAGCATTCCTCGAATACTCTGAAGCGGTATGTTTCAGACCGTTTGAACGCGGCACGCCTTGTTGCAGTTTGGGACCTCGACTCTTGCTCTTGTTTGTTGTTTGCAGCTAATGTGTGTGTGTGTGGGGGGGGGGGGGGGGCACACACAAACATAATTTAAAAACTTCTCTGATTTAGTGCACTTGGGAATGTGGAACTAAACATACCCACCATTACACCGCAACGTTCAACACAAAAATTAAAATGATAGTATTTTTTACTGCGCTTGGCGAAAAAAGTGGAGGGGTAAGTACCCCCCCCCCCCCCCCCCCCCACATACCCCCCATGGCGCCGCCACTGGGCGAGAGAAAGCACCCCGTTTCGGGCCTAACTGTCCTCACCTGGGGAGCTTTCTCTCGCCTATCTAACATCAACTCGTTATTTATCCTCTACAGAATAATGAAAACATACGGTGACAGTCTTGTAACGTGTAAGGTTCGCTACCTAGGTTTATACCCTAGGGTCGTGCGATATTCAAAGTATTTGCATGTAGGACAATAAAAAATGAATGGAATATATTTACACGGTGTTCTACCTGAACACTTATACTAAAATAAAGGGTAATGACGGCGAGTGTGTGTAGTTTATACTGAGTGAATGACGCGCACCTAACGCTCGGTCTCGGTACCCTGTATCACTTCACTCGGTGCCAAGAGACTTGATAGAACGTACTGCTTTTTCATATGACTTGAGTAGGGACCCAGTCTTCCTACACCTAGGGCTATTTCTGTGTCTTAACATTAGGCCACGATTTCTTTATAACTGTGGATCAACGAATTCCAGCACTTCTAAATACTTCCTGTTTCTAATTATATACTACTTTTTGTTTCGATACGACCGTTACCTACACTGATTTGCAGAGGATTTTTTTTTTACTGCAAAGTGCGTCGCTTTATATAGCCTTATTTGTACCAAACCACTCTATGATGGGATGGAAAAAACTTTGCTTATTAATTCTAGCATTTGATTGGTCAGGACTAACAATGAAACATGGATCTGTAGAGAATCACACACATTTCGAACTATTTGGTATTCCTATTGAATAATTGTGCGTTCTCTTTTCTGTGTACGTTTCAGTATTTAACCATAAGCGTTATTCAAAATTATATTTTTTAGCTCACCTGGCCTAAAAGGCCATGTGAGCTTTTCTTATCACTTGGCGTCCGTCGTCGTCCGTCGGTCTTCAGTCGGTCGTCTGTCGTCCGTAAACTGTTCACATTTTCATCTTCTTCTCTGTAACCGATGAGCCGATGTGAACCAAACTTGGCAGGAATAGTCTATGGGAGGTCCTCTACAAACGATCCTCATTTTGTTCCCGTCGGATGAAAAACATGGCTTCCAGAGGCATTCTTTGATTCTGGTTGGTGGATTTTCAAAAATCTTCTCCTCTAAAACTGTCAGGCCAAATGTTTTGAAACTTCACATAAATGATGACTGCGACCCCCTCTACCAACGATCCTCATTGGTTGGAAAATATGGCCACCAGAGACATGCTATGATTCTGTTTGATGGATTCAAATGTTTTGAAACTTCACGTGACTGAAGACTGGGACACCTTCTACCAATGGTCCTCATGTAATGTTGATGTAATGTTGCAAACATAGCCACAATTGCAGCTCGTAGTTACCATGGAAAGCCTATGGCAAATCACATTTTTATATGTAGTTCCAGATGAGCGATTACAGGCTCTGTAGAGCCTCTAGTTTACAGTTTGGCCACGTGACTGCGATACTAAATTCACTTTGGGGATTGCTTCAGTGCCGGGTTCGATCAATCAAAGAACACAAGTGCTTCGTACTTCAAACGGCCAAAAACAACGTCGAATTTCGAACAGAATGAGACTGATGTCCCGAGAGCTTGTTTTGATGTGCGAGCTAACATTGGATCCATACTTAATTTACGCCACACTTTTTTTCGTAGAAAACAGTCCAAAAAATGATTCTTTGTTATATGTTACTATGCATTTCATTTTGGTGACCTGTTCTCCAAAACAAGAGCATTATGCTCATTCTTTTCTTTGTGAATTTGAATGCATATAAAAATAATTTCCAGTGAACGAGTAAACATTTTCTCAAAACTGTTTTGTTTCATTAGATCAGCGCTGTCGTTGCGAAACTCGCACAAACATCTATTTGAAATGACTTGCAGACAAGCTTCTATGGGATAATATATTCAAAGTCACACTCTTCCCCTAAAGAAATGGTATGTGATCTGTCCAGAAAAGCCCAATTTCTGCTCAGAACTTTAATATGAATCTGGCTTTTTTTGCTCACGTTTCTCCACCTCCTACAGTATCGGAGAAAGAAAGAAGAATTTAGCTAATTTGTTGGGTACTACAATATTTTGTGTGGTCGGAGTTCTTTCATCAAAATTTGTTGTATTACAAATTATTGAAGAGTGCCCAAAGGCACTCTTCAATAATTTGTGATGAAACAAATCTATATAAACAAAACATTATTTGCATTTGACTGAATATGACACACGAACAAGGAAAATGTTGGCTTTTGCTGTGGTACCCTCATTTTTTGAAAGCCCTTATAATTGCTCTAGCACTTAACCAGATAATTAAGCATACATAGATGATGTTATTTATTTTTCTCTGCTTGCAATTTTTGTTCAGTTTCTATTGTCTAATCCTTCGTCTGAGACAATTTTCAAAAACAGTGCAATGGGCTGCATGGGAAAGTGCCAAGGACGCATGTGTTACAGACAAAAGAAGAAAATGAAACATAATAAAAACAAATTTGATTCGCAGAACCGGCTTCGAAAACTTCGGCATTTTGTTAGACAATGAGTCATACTCTTAAGTGTTCTGTTTTCAGCTGCGGTAATGGACGGCTTAACTAGATCAGTAAGAGAAATGACACAACTTGTGAGGGATCTACAGAGAGACTTGGAAAGTCAAGTGAGATAATACGCTTTTTATTAGATAAATATATAGATAAATATATACCTTAAGAGTTTCTTTCCCTGAATTGCACATTATCAAGCTCGACAGATATGATTTCGGACTCGGCTGATAGTATGCTTTTCTCCCATCTCTAAGGTACTGAGACAAATATAAAGTCGTGTGTGACAGCTGGGAGAGATATGCCTGTCTCACCCGACCCACGTGAGAGCTATCTCACCCTACCCAGGTGATCAACCTATATTGGCTTATTAGCATATTTTATGAACACAGGATTATACAATCATCGCACTTTCTTCTGTAAACAAACAACATGACGTCACGCTTCGGAAATATTAGCAGACGAACGTTTGTCGAAGAAAATAGAAATAAAAACACAAACTGCAAAACCAAAGGACACATGACTCTTTTATATAAATGTTTGGATGAACGCCATTATGAGTGGAGAGAGTTGCACGAAATTCCCGTCGAAAAGTTATGCGAATACATTGCAGAATTCATAATATGACGTCATCGGAATGTGTCGATGTTCATTTGGCTACAAACCTTTACCCCTGTCTTGCCGGCGTTGGGATTTAATTTTGTGGTATATGCCTGTGGTATGTACAGAACTTTTGTGCACTCTTTCCGATCAGTAAATGTTTTTTTTTTCAGAAATGGACAATAAAATTGTTCGATATAGCTGTACGCGCCCCTGAATTACGTTTGATGATGTCAAGCTGTTTTGGTGGGGGGAGAAACATTATCCCTGATGGGGGCGGGTGTGAGATGGGGTATCTCACCCTCGGGACCATATATTTAGTCCAGACACTCGGCAACCCTCGTGTCTGGCCCAAATATCTTGCCCTCGGGTGAGATTTCCCCATTTCACACTCTCACCCACCAGGGATGATAATGATCTCGGCAGATATGAACCAAGCTAGTGTTGTCCCCCTGAAATCACAATCGGTCCGTTATTCGTCGAACGCAATCGGAAAAATTGGCGTTACCAGGCATAGTGGAGTAGTTTGAAGCTAAGTTTTTGTATGGTGAGGATTTAATGATAACAGTAAGTAAGGAATGGGTGAAGAGAAGAAAGTAGAGAGTTGTACAGATAATCCAACGCAAACTAAGATTCAGAGTCGAAAGTGAGAATTTGTCGAAATGGGAGAAGAGATTGTTCAGCCTTCCGAACGTCGCGGCTTCCCATATGGGTAATTGTGATGTTCGGATAGCTGGACTAGAAGAGAAAACTTGTTCAGCCTTCCGAACGTCGCGGCTTCCCATATGGGTAAGTGTGATGTTCGGATAGCTGGACTAGAAGAGAAAACTTCGGACTTATTGAAAGAATGGGAAATAATAACACTGTCAGAAAACTGTAACAGATCTGAGAACACTTTGTAATTACGTCGCCTGAGTGCCAGAATGTCCCATGTCCCTTACGGGACATAGGACATTCTAGCACCCAGGCGACGATTAGTTGTTTTGGTTTAATAAATAAAGAGGTTATTACTTGTTTAGTTTCATATCAGCCGAGATATCAGACCTTAACTCTTTACCCAACGTAACGGCCAATACCGGCCAGCGCTATTCACAAAAATCGCCAATTAATTTTCATTATTTTTTTCATTTTTGTCTCAAAAACATAGGTTATGATCCCTCTTTGGAACGAGATGAGTTCGTTCCGAAGAGGAGTCCTAACCTATTTTTCTGAGACAAAAAATGAAAAAAAATTAGTTATTCAAGAATTTTTTTTTTTGCAAGTGTCGTCTGCTTTTCATGTTAGGTAAAGGGTTAAAGAAATTATTGGTTTTTTGCGGTAGCGTGGCACATCATACAAATCTCAACTCGCCCACCATTCATAATCTACTCCAGTTGTTATAATTTAACTGTTTGTATTGTAATGTACCATAACAAGACTGAAGTCTCCGCCATTTATATCATTGCAGTCATATCAGCTTTTATCCATACGATACTTTGATTATTTTCAACACAAGCTAATGCATGAGGTATCGAATACTGGAGAAAAATTTCAGTGTTAACAGACGTGAATACCAACTAACAGACCGCCCACCCTCATCGGCAATTAGAGTTTAACTGCACCGTTGGACACGCCCAAAATTTTTATACGCCCGTTTGAAAAAACGTCCGTATTATGCAATTGGTCTGTCTTTTTGTCCGTCCATAAACTTTTCCGTTTCCCTACTATGATAACTTCAGTTTAGATTAAAAGATCAGGGCCAAACTTGGTTTGTGCATCAGTTATATCAAAATGAAGGTTAACTACGAATTGGTGCTTGGTCCGATTATTTTTACAAGAGTTAATGGCCTTTCGACTCAGAAATTGCACATTTCCATCAACATTTCGGTTTCCGGAAGAAAACTTGAGTTTGGATTTATAGATCAGGACCAAACTTGGTTTGTGTCTCTGTTATATCAAAATGAAGGTTAAGTTCGAATTGGGGCTTAGTCCGATGGTTTTTACAAGAGTTATGGGCCCTTTCGTCTTAGAAATTGCACATTGTGGTTTCCGGATGATAACTTGAGTTTGGATTCAGAGATCGGGACCAAACTTGGTTTGTAGTTCAGTTATATCAAAATGAAGGTTAAGTTTTAATTGCGGTTTGATCAGATGATTTTTAGAAGAGTTCTCGGCCTTTTCGACTAAGAAATTGCACATTTCCATCAACATTTTTGTTTCCGGATGATAACTTGAGTTTGGATCTATAGATCAGGGCCAAATTTGGGTTATGCCTCGGGTATATCACAATAAAGGTTAAGTTCGAATTAGGGCGTGGTCTGATAATATTTACAGGAGTTATGGGCCTTTTCGACTTAGAAATTGCGCGTTTCCATCAACATTTTGGTTTCCAGATGATAACTTGAGTTTGGATTCATAGATCAGGACCAAGCTTGGTCTGTGCTTCACTTATATCAAAATGAAGGTTAAGTTCGTATTGGGGCTTGGTCTGATGATTTTTTATAAGAATTATGGTCCTTTTCGACTTTTCCATCAACATTTTGGTTTCGGGATAATAACTTGAGTTTGGATTTATGGATCAGGACCAAACCTGGTTTGTGCCTCAATGAGATCAAAATATAGGTTGAGTTCGAATTGTGTTGTAGTCTGATGATTTTTAGAAGAGTTATGGGCCTTTTCGACTTATTTCCATCAATATTCTGGTTACCGGACGATAACTTTAGTTCTGCTTATTTGACCTCAACCCATTTTGGCGCGTGTGACTCAGTTATACCCCATTACAGGTCAGGTTTCAATTGGGGTTCAGTACAAATTTAGCATTAGGTATGAACCTTTTCCGACATGGAGCATTTTCAGCTTAGAGCCTTTCTCGAGTAATTCTCGAGTAAAACAATTTCTGTTCATCCGTCTGTCCGTTTGATAAACACCATAGCAGGTACGATTTCCAGTCCACTTCATCATGTACTTTTGTGACTGATTTTGCCTCTGGTTCGAGTTTTGTCACTTAAATTTGTCCCTGATTTTCACTTCGGTTCACTTTAGATCAATTTATACAAATAGTGGTTATTTGTTGGATGAAAACAGTGATTTTGTGCAATTCGAAAAAGCCTAACGGCATATTATACAACGCCAGACGTAGCTCCTGTTTATTTGACAGATGGGCGGGTCAAAGCAACAAGAGTCATACGATGGGAAAATCGATCATTGAAGAATGAAAAACTCACCTCGACCAATCAGATTCAAGCAAATCGTACATTATTAAAGAAAATTATAAAGAGGCGCAGGGGTACTGAACAGAGTAACTATATTAGGGCGCGAGGCGGAATTGACGGCCTAGACATTTTTTATTAAGTTTAAAATACCTACAATTAAATATTTAAAATAAAATTTAAGAATTGATAATAATAATTTGACTGAAAAAGCAAGCTAAATTCAATTAACTTTGACGATGTGTCTAGCTGTCAATCAAACATTCACAGGCAGCCGAAAGTACCGCCCACCGGCGCAGATATAAACAAAACAAACCCATGTGTTTGCGATAGAAAGTATCGTGTTTTCTCCATTTTAAGCGACAAAATCGATTATTTATTAAGAGTATGGTGTAAATAAAACAGAGCCTCGTGGTTAAAACCTTATCCAACACGCTGGAAGGCTGTTCAAATTCGTGAATACCGACAGCTAGGTTGGTAACTGACTTACATATTCAATCAATAAAACGCACGTACTCGGGTTTTCTCAGTACACGGGAAGAATTCAAGTGACGTAACTTGAACACTCGGTCCAATGTTCTATCGGGTATATCAAGTTGGTTACTTACCCTGAAAAGACAAAAGAACAACGGTGAAAATGTAATGATTAACCCTTTACCTAACATGAAAAGCGGACGACACTTGCAAAAATAATTCTTGAATAACTAATTTTTTTCATTTTTTGTCTCAAAAACATAGGTTATGACCCCTCGTTGGAACGAGCTCGACGAGCTCGTTCCAACGAGGGGTCATAACCTATGATTTTGAGACAAAAAAATGAAAAAAATAATGAAAATTAATTGGTGATTTTTGAGAATAGCGCTGGCCGATTTTGACCGTTACGTTGAGTAAAGGGTTAAAAGATTTACGCTGTGACTACAGCTAAAGAATGAGGCTGTTAACTCTGTACCCAACATATCGGCCAAAACCGGCCAGGCTTTTCTCAAAAATCGCCAATTAATTTTCATTATTTTTTCATTTTTTGTCTCAAAAACATAGGTTATGACTTCTCGCTGGAACGAGCTCGTCGACCTCGAGGAGTCAAAACCTATGTTTTTGAGACAAAAAATGAAAAAAATTAGTTCTTCAAGAATTCTTTTTGCAAGTGTCGTCTGTTTTTCATGTTAGTAAAGGGTTAAAAGAAACTGACAGGCTTTTTAGTCTTTGAAACGTCGTAATTCAACTCTGTATCCTCGTGTCATTATTTTCTTTTGTTCAAACGTTTTCGGTTATCGTTTGTGTTGCAAGACGCAAGTTTGTATAAAACAGCGACGGATTTGAAAATTCCTTCCTGGATTATTTTAATCTTTTCATGGTAAAATAAAAAAAAATGCAGACGACAATGAAAATCGATTGGCAGAATTGGTAATAAGTTATTCCCACGGGTCGACAGAGGTGCAAAATTAATTTTATTCTAAACTTCCAAACCGTTGTGCACACTTGGAGATTTTATTTGGAAAACAGAAACCGCGTTTTTTAACATTTCAGTCTGGGATTTTTACCAGAGAACAACATGTCAACATTTATTTAAGTAGCTTCATAGAAAGAGATGTTTATTTCTTGTTTGCCATCTTCTCATTTCATGAAAAAAATGTATCATAAAGAGTTGGGAAATTGTTCACCTTGCATTGGTCGCTTTATTTCATTCTACTCTCAGCATCAGATTTGAAACTATTTTTTCACGAATGACGTTATATTCATTGAGTTACATAAAAAAATATCATTGTCATTCTGTTGACTTTAAACCTTTACCCAACGTAATGGTCAAAACCGTTCAGCACTTTTCACAAAAACCACCATTCAATTTTTATTATTTTTTTCATCTTTGTCTCAAAAACATAGCTTATGGCCCCCTCATTGGAATGAGATCATTGATCTTGTTCCAATGAGGGGATCATAAGCTATGTTTATGATGCAAAAAAATGAAAAAAATTGTTATTCAGGAATTTTGTTTGCAAGCGTCGTCTGCCTTTCATGTTACGTAAAGGGTTAAAGAAGTATTTATTTAATGCTCAGGCATCAATTCACGCTGAAAAATTAAGTCATATTCCCCTGTCGGTCGGCAAAACGAAATATCAAAATGATATTTAGAAATCGATATTTCATCGTAGGTTCGGATGACGAATCACATGTACTTTAAACGAGTCAGCACATCAGTAATGAATTCCAGAGTCCCAAATACAAACGAATTCGAATAATTGATAGTGACAGTGACTAAATCAATTCATTAAATCAGCGGTTTCAAAGTTTGACTTTCTCATTCACCTTCCAGCGAAAAGCCGAAATCACTTTCAAATTTCTTCAGTTCAACTTCACACGTCTTCAGTGCATTGAGTTCAAAAAAAATAAAATGACGTGTCTTGTTATTGAAAATAAGAAAGTGGTGTTTTTTGTTATTGTTCTATTTCTTCGAAACACATTGCGATTATTTCAATTCGCCAGCCTTGGTAAATCGTAAAGTTATGGGAGAAATAAGACGGGACTACTTTTTGTACGGATATTCACACATTCCAGTGGTTGGAGTTTGGTTGTTGTAATTTTTGTATGGACGCCGGTTCGGCACATAAATTTTGCGCCTTAATGGCAAATAAAGGCCACAAATTGGAGAGTTTGTAGTCGTAGAGCATTAAATAAAAAGAAAATTCACGAAAATTTGCGTCGCTCGTGAAGATCCTCATATTTCTTTGTAGCCACTCACGAGATATTTTCGGTATTCATCAAATTTTCGTGAATATCCTCTATGTACTGAGCCAGAGTAGAGTGATTTCCATTTATTTCACTCAGTGGATGAGTTCGAAAATATTTGCGACATAAATCAGCTGTAATACTTAAAGCTACATTTATCTGAGAATAATGCTAATGATATATATTTATTTATTTATTACGGTTTAACGGCACTTTAACAGCCAATGTCATATCGCGTCGGTGACAGTTTTACGGGTGGAGGAAGCCGGAGTACCCGGCGAGAACCACCGAGCAACGACGAGCAGCTGCCAGCTCCCCCAACATCGTAACTCCGCACTGCAGCACAGGCAGGGTTAGATTGGTTGCAGACATGTACACCATAGACGTGCAGTACGCCTTAGTACACTGCGTCATCGTGTCCCCATGTGGACAATCGGGAGTAGGTGGTATAGGCCCATTCTGGACCACTTGTACAGTGTACCGTACACGTACACGTACATGGTGCGTTTACCATCATAGGATTCAGTGTTAAATCGCATGCTTGTTCACAAAAAATGTTGTTTTTTTATGGTGGCCCAGAATCGGCTATTATTTTGAGACTTCTATTGATCGCACTTTTAACGTTCAAATACCCGTTGGCGAACGTACACGTTTTTCAAAAAAGTTAAAAATGTATGAAATTGTACATACAAAATTTTCTTAAAAATCTTTGTTGACATTCCCATCGTGGATTAGACCTTCAATCTGTCGTTGGTGAACGCGAGCAAAAAACGCTTTGCCGGTTTTAGACCAGCATAAAAAAACGGTTTTGTCGATTCTGAACCAGTGGTCCAGAATCGGCTCGAGAAGGTGGTCACGTGACCTATCAAATTGAAGGTCTCGACGAGTGGATTAAGAAGATCGTAATTTTAACCCCGATTTGATCGGTGAAAACGATTTGCCGATTCACCTCGCCAGTTTTGTGAGGTGAATCGCGTTTAATAACGTGGATATAATGGCTAGAGCAATGTATACCAAAAACCAAAAGCTTGAAGAGCTTGAAATAAGTAATCATCCAATCATTTCACGTTCCTAACGCTAATTAACCAATCAGATTGCTTGATTCTCATCAACTTAATCATCCAAAGTTATCTCCCCTCGTCGTGGGGGTGGGGGTCACGCCCATCATAAAAATCGAAAGTTTCGAGAAGGTGGTCATGTGACCTATCAAATTGAAGGTCTCGACGAGTGGATTAAGAAGATCGTAATTTTAACCCTCGTCGTGGGGTGGGGGCACGACCAGAGCCGAAAAACGTCTTCCTTTTTACAAATCCAGGCATGTGAGGTATTAATATGAAGGGCTCGACGAATACATTACAAAAATGACGTTTTTCATTTTATGTCGGGGTGGGGGTCACGCCCATCAGAAAAATCGAAGTTTCGAGAAGGTGGTCACGTGACCTATCAAATTGAAGGTCTCGACGAATGGATTAAGAAGATCGTAATTTTAACCCTCGCCGTGGCATTACGTGTACACTCCATATAAAACCGAACTTCGCGTACCCCACTTTTTGTGTAGAAAAGTGGGGTACCCAAGTGCGGTTAGGAGAGAAGCATTGCATAATCAATTAGTCCTCCACCGGAAATTTATTCGAGAGTCTCAACCTGATTAGCAATATTAGTCTTCAGTCAGCGAATTTCTAAAACCTGCATTTCATAAAATAATGACATAAAAATACCATATCTGTCTTTTCCAGATCATTGTACCCCGGAATAATGTCCGATTTTAAACAATTCGCCTAGTGTTTTTTGAGGTATTGAACTTGTTTCAGTATTAAAATAAAATGTTTTGCCGATATGTCATTTGGATTCCCCCCCCCCCCCCCCCCCCCTGTATAATTAAAGGTAAGTTTGTTGCCATCGAACAGGATCTTGTCCACCTTCATTCTCGAAACAGTTCGTCGAGACATTTTTAAATAAAATTACCAAATAGAGGAAGTATTTTAAAATAAAACGTATTCTGTGCGTTGTTATGTTTTTTAGAACAATAATGTGACAGTCTCGGCGATACATCCTGTCTTTAAGAAGTGTGGCCCCTGTTTTTCAGACTCGGGATCATTACGAACCCGGCATATGATTTAATATCATTGCAGATAAGCTGCTTCACGTTTACCTCAGTAATTATTTTTGACGAACTAAACTGAGAATGGAACAGAATTAATAAATAAATCCTTCTACTCCTTCCGGTCATTTTCGTAACAACTAGGGTGGATTTTTCAAATTAAGTACATTCTTCGGAATCATGAAATGTTAGAAGCAAGGGACGGACGAATCATGGCCTACGGTAAAGAAATGTAAAGTAGCTCCGGGAAAAAGATAAGAGAAGCACGGGCCGGTTTTACCCAAATTGGATCTGATCCGTGTTTTGAAGATAATCTCTCCCGTGCTTGGGGTTAAATAGCGGCTGTCAGATAGAATAAAAAATTCGTTTTAATTTAACATTTGGGCGGAATATGATGTTATAACCCGGGCGGAAAGCAGATAAATTGCCAGTTTGTTCAAAAAGAAAAATTGTAGTTATCTGTACCCATCCGTTTCGGTTGAGAATCAGAATGTTTTTTCCAACAACAATGACCCTGATTAAGCCAGTTCAGACTATTTTGTGTCATTTAAATCCAATAGATGGAAGAGCCACACTGCTTCACGGGATCGTCAAAATTCGCATTTTTTTCAAGATTTATTAGAGCACAAAACGTGAATTATTGGACCGATTTTCACATTTAAAGGATTTTTTTGATACAGAAAATTCCCACAAAAAATATTTCAGGCACAGAAAAAGGATTTAGTGAAGAGAACTTATTATGTAAATTGCGAGGTGTTTCCCCAATCAACACTGATTAGTGAGTAAATACCTGCTGTTATATAATCATACATAACACACTCAGTCGATACTGATATATTTTTTTATATGGAGTGTACACGTAATGGGGGTGGGGTCACTACCAGACCCGAAAAACGACTTCCTTTTTACATATCCAGGCATGTGAGGTATTAATATGAAGGGCTCGATGAATACATTACAAAAATGACGTTTTTCATTTTATGTGGGGGTGGGGGTCACGCCCATCATAAAAATCGAAAGTTTCGAGAAGGTGGTCACGTGACCTATCAAATTGAAGGTCTCGACGAGTGGATTAAGAAGATCGTAATTTTAACCCTCGTAGTGGGGTGAGGTCACGACCAGAGGCGAAAAACGTCTTCCTTTTTACAAATCCAGGCATGTGAGGTATTAATATACAGGGCTCGATGAATACATTACAAAAATGACGTTTTTCATTTCATGTGGGGGTGGGGGTCACGCCCATCAGAATAATCGAAGTTTCGAGAAGGTGGTCACGTGACCTATCAAATTGAAGGTCTCGACGAGTGGATTAAGAAGATCGTAATTTTAACCCTCGTCGTGGGGTGAGGTCACGACCAGAGACGAAAAACGTCGTTCTTTATACAAAGACAGGCATGTGAGGTACTGATATGAAGGCTCGATGAATACATTACGAAAATGACATTTTTCATTTTATGTGGGGATGGGGTCACGACCAGAGCCGAAAACGTCTTCCTTTTTACAAATCCAAGCATGTGAGGTACTGATATGAAGGGCTTGATGAATACATTACAAAAATGACATTTTCCACCATCGCCGTGGGGATGGGGTTAACACCGATCAGAAAATCAAAAGTTTCGAGAAGATAGTCGTGTGACCTATCAAATTAAAGTTATCGACAAGGATATTATGAAAATCATAATTTTTCCCTTCCTATAACGGTGGAGTTGGGACCATCTTGAAATCGAAAGTATTAAGTCAAGGTAGTTATGGAACATATTAAATTGAAAAACAACAAGTTGAATCTGATGCATCATTCATTTTTGCTATCTGTGTTAAACGTGAAGTATGTTTTCAAAAAATATATGATTGTTATGCTAATTAGAGATGCACTCGCTTATTAACAAGTCACGCCTTAAGATGTTTCCTTCAATAATAACTCTGTTTACTGAACCATAGATTTGTCAATAAAAAAAATATAAGTTGATCTTCTAACGTTTCTACATATTGAGGATAGCCTATTTCATCATTTCCGAAAAAGTGTCAATCCAAACTATTTTTTTTAGGAAAAATGCCCACGTTGAGAAGACATTACAAAACTAAACGAGTTTTACCTTGACAAAATTCAAATAAAACCATTTGTCACGTGTTAGAAAAGATTTGTAAACAGTTTAAACGCACGTGTGGAAAAGTTGTTTTGTTTTGTTTTTTACAATAGGAGTTAAAATATTTTAAGATAGGTGGCGTTATATAAATACAGCAACAACAAAAAACAGTGTTTACAATGTGTCAGCGTATGACTGAATGAAAATGAGAAAAAAGCTCTTTTTCTAACCACCTGATAGCGAAGCATTACATCAGTAGTCGCGATATTGATGTCATCCAACAGCAGCCAAGACATTAAGCTTTTTACGTGGACATACCACTTGTCCAAAACAATTCTCTTTTAACGCTATAAAACGGGTGAAATACATCTCGGTAACGACTCCCTTTTTTTCTTGATCAGACACAGTTGTTGGTGGAAAGTTTACTGGAGGGTTGTTCAAATCAATTGATCAAATATATCTAACGAAAACGACTCATTTTCTAACTACGATTGTCGCCGTATTCTAACGTCACCACACTAATCATACAATACGATATTGGAACTGCACTACCTCTTGAATATTACAAATTTACGATTTGTATTGTCTTCAACACAAATCGTAAATTCCTTCCCGCATCACCATACTTATACTAGACCGCATCGAATTTGACATCGTCATCATCCCCTTGCTAGATAAACTTGAACTCGTCATCCGAATGGTGTTGCGAAGTGAGCCTATAGGGGTTGATTAAGCTCGCAAGCTCGGGTAAGAGCTCGAGCTCTTGAGGTTTTATTTTGAGGATTCAGTGGACTCATGTTTATTCAATGAGCCTGATATCGTTTGGTAAGGAAACACAAAATTCCAGAGCTGGTGAGACCTCATAGAACTGCCAGTTATCACAACGTTTATAGTCCGATCTTACGATCTCTGATCGATAAATTTTCCCTAACATTCCGTAACAATGGTCGATAATAGAAATTAGTATAGAAAATCGTGTGAATTGTTCTCTGAAAATTGCATTCGCTTGTGCAGTATTTCTGATTTTTTACAGATTGCGTTCAGGGTTTAGTTTTAAAAAAAACCTTGTCAAATGGTTAGGTTCAAGGGAAGTAACTCTGCTAGGTTCAAAAGGAAGTAACTCTGACATCCGTAGGTAGAGATTTATTATGAGGTCATCAGAGGTCATAATACAGGTTTGGTTCATGGAAGTAACTCCGTTCATCCGTAGGTAGAAGTTTATTATGAGATCATCAAGGGTCGTGATACAGGTTAGGTCCAAGGGAAGTAACTCGGTAACAACCCTTCCCAAAGTAGAGGTTTATTATGAGTATATCAGAGGTGATGATGTAGGTTAGGTTCAAGGGAAGTAACTTCGTAACAACTCATCCGTCAAACGGTTATGTTCGAGGGAAGTAACTCTGTAACACCTCATCCATAGGTAGAGGTTTATTATGAGGTCCTCAGGAGTCATGATACAGGTTAGGTTCATCAAATGATTAGGTTCAAGGGAAGTAACTATGTAACAACTCATTCATCCAAACAAAATTAAAATTCGATGCACCATACTAAGAAGTGCTTGAAAAAAAAAACAACATTTTTTAGGTTAGGTTCGAGGGAAGTAACTCTAACAACTCATCCGTTCAAACAAAATTAAAATTCGATTCACCATATTAAGAAGTGTTTGAGAAAACCTCCAGGTTTTTGGTTATGTTCAAGGAAGTAACTCGTTAACAACTCATACATTCAAATGGTTAGGTTCGAGGGAAGTAACTCTGTATAACAACTCATCCGAGGTTTATTATGAGGTCATCAGGGGTTATGATACGGGTTAAGTTCAAGGGAGGTAACTCTGTCATCCATTCAAGGAAGTGACACTTTAACACCAAGGTATATTATTAGGTCATCAGGAGTCATGATACAGGTGAGGTTTAAGGGAAGTAACGCTATCATCCGTAGATTCGGGGAAGTAACTCTCAACTCACCTGTAAAATGATTAGGTTCGAGGGAAGTAACTCTGTAACAACTCATCCGTAGGTTCGAGAGAAGTAACTCTGTAACACCATAGGTAGAGGTTTATTATGCGGTCATCAGAGGTCATGATATGGGTTAAGTTCAAGGGAAGTAACTCTGTCATCTGTCAAAATAATTCGGTTCAAGTGAAGTAACTTTGTAACGCCGTAGGTAGAGGTGAATTATGAGTACAGCAAAGGTCATGATTAGTACATAAGAGACCACGTTCAGACCATCAGGGGCCAAGATACCGGTTAGGTTCAAGGAAGTAACAACTCATCTGTAGGTTAAGGGAAGTAACTCTGTAACACCATAGGTAGAGGTTTATTATGAGGTCATCAGGGGCCATGATACAGGATAGGTTCAAGGGAAGTAACTCTATCATTCGTAGGTTCAAGGGAAGTAACACTGTAACACCTAGGTTATTATTAGGTCACCAGGAGTCGTGATACAGGTGAGGTTTAAGTGAAGTAACTCTATCATCCATAGGTTCGAGAGAAGTAGCTTTTAGCACCAAGGTTTACTATGAAGTCGTCAGGATAGGTTCGAGGGAAGTAATAACTCATCCCAGGTTTATTATGAAGTCATCAGGGGTTACGATACGGGTTAGGTTCGAGGACAAAGTAACAGGTTCGAGGGAAGTAACTCTGTAACACCAAGGTTTATTATGAAGTCATCAGGGTAGATTCGAGGGAAGTAACTCTGTACAACAACCCATCTGAGGTTTATGATGAGATCATCAAGGGTTACGATACGGGTTAGGTTCGAGAAAAAAGTAACTCTGAACAAAACAAATAAATATTATAAAGTATAATTCGTTGCAGTTTTTGTTCCTTTTCCATAAAGAAAAATTATATATATTAAAAAATCGATAATAGAAAAAATTAATAAGACCATACAAAGCTAATTGTTTGTTTCTCAAACCATTTTTTCCAAAAAAAGCATTCGGGCGGGCGGTCTTTTTTTTCTCCCTGAGAGGTTGTTTATGGTAATTCAACCCCCACCCAAACGCCTGGTGGATCACGCAAAATTTCCCCAAATATATTGGTTATTCACCGTAGAGGTGTTGGGTTAGAAATGAAGTGAGGTTTGAATGTTTGTTTTTAAGTGAAACATGAAAAGTATGACTCAGGACGAAACGCCTCATGGGTGAAAACGTCTCAGGATGAAAAGTCTCTGGGACAAATCAAATGTCGAAGCGCCAGCTTTCACATATTTATTTTACCAATAATAAAAAAACAATCCTTTCACAACCTGCCTAATAAAATCGTGAATCACAATTTTTCCCTCATTATATTCAAAATTAGCACAACCCATTTGAACGGGTAGTTCATCCATAAATCATATTTTTGGAAATCTGAAAATGAAATACAAAACGAATGTTTGCGTGTTTTTATTAACCAATTCGACCGCACATACCTACGTATATGCGATTTATTTTCAACTATGTCTGTTACTTTTATATTAAGCAACGGTTACTATTAGTTATCCAATTATCCTGCTTCTCAAATGCATTTATTTAAATTAACTGGGAAACTCGTAATGGTTTCAAATAACAGGACACAAATTCCCAATGACAGTCATTTACAATACAAATGTTACTAAAATAAATGCCAGGAGACTGTGTTCCATTCAACATAGAACCTGACTTTGCAGACTTTTCTGAAGGTTGGTGCGAATCAAACGTGGTGCGAATCGACCACTCCCCTTTGTGACTGTTTGTTGTCAGACTGAAAGACACCTTCCTTCTTGCTCTCATTATGACTTACCTTTTACAAAATAAAACACTTTCTGTCGTGAATATTGCTAAAACCCACCCACTTTATTAAAGTATGATGTAGAAAAAGCTTGAAGTGTTAATTTAAAAAAAAAGAATTCGTCAACTCATCGATATCGATTTACCGAAATGAGCACAATATCTCCATGTTTTTTTTAAAGATTTTTTGATGACATAAAAAGGTTGCATGCGCAGCAAAAATGACCATGCGCGCGGGCCTGAAAAATATAGAGGTTCTTTTTCTCGTCTAATGGAATTAATAATACATCAATATTTTTTTTTTAAAAATCGGTTTTTAACTGATAGTAGTGTTGTTGTTATGACTGATAGGTTAGGGTTTTTATCACGAGTACATCAAGGTGGACAGCTCTATTCCATTCCCTCACCCGAGTCCTTTTGCGTGCAGACTTCTTTTTTAATTCAATTCAAGAGGTGTTAACCTCATCGAGATTTGGAAATGGTTTATAACTTCACGAAATATACATTTCTCTTGCTGTTTGCTTAATTTTTTATATAAAAATAATGACTAAGAGTTTGTTGAACCTAGAAACGTCTTTTAGATTTTCTCCTTGATAAGACGCGAAACACGATATCAAACGCAGTTTATCTTTCTTGCTTCTCACGTTTTCGAGTTGTAAGAATCGTTTGCTTCTGGCCAGTCTGTCTTGAAAATCGAATATGTGTTTGGTAAACGGGTCGAACGATTTTTTCATCTTTTTTTTTTTACCTTCCAGAGGAACTTCGAATTCTCCTCTTTCGCTCACGAAAACCCATTGATCATTTTCAGGTCCGATCCAGGTGAGCAATATACTGTAACACATCGTGCTATCGTAAGGACAATGCTGCTTTTTGTAAGGATTTTATAACCTACATTAGGTAGAGATACGGACCCTCTAGAATTTCAAATTTTCGACATTATCCCTATCTTTTTTTACACAGTAGAATAATAAGACCTAATCGCTGAGACTCTGACAGATATTACCAGAGATAAAACGCTCGGGTTGAGATACTGCCACTTCATGTTCTAATGATACTGAAACGGGAGTTTTCTCTCTGAATACTACTATGGAAAACTGTGATTATAACCCTCAACTAAATTGTCCAACACAAAAAAATATAGATGAGGTGTTACAGAGTTACTTCCCTCGAACATAACCGTTTGACGGATGAGTTGTTACGAAGTTACTTCCCTTGAACCTAACCTGTATCATCACCTCTGATACACTCATAATAAACCTCTATTTTGGGATGGGTTGTTACCGAGTTACTTCCCTTGAACCTAACCTGTATCACGACCCTTGATGATCTCATAATAAACCTCTACCTACGGATGAACGGAGTTACTTCCATGAACCAAACCTGTATTATGACCTCTGATGACCTCATAATAAACCTCTTCCTACGGATGACAGAGTTACTTCCTTTTGAACCTAGCAGAGTTACTTCCCTTGAACCTAACCATTTGACAAGGTTTTTTTTTAAACTAAACCCTGAACGCAATCTGTAAAAAATAAGAAATACTGCACAAGCGAATGCAATTTTCAGAGAACAATTCACACGATTTTCTATACTAATTTCTATTATCGACCATTGTTACGGAATGTTAGGGAAAATTTATGGATCAGAGATCGTGAGATAGGACTATAAACGTTGTGATAACTGGCAGTTCTGTGAGGTCTCACCAGCTCTGGAATTTTGTGTTTCCTTACCAAACGATATCAGGCTCATTGAATAAACATGAGTCCACTGAATCCTCAAAATAAAACCTCAAGAGCTCGAGCTCTTACCCGAGCTTGCGAGCTTAATCAATCCCTATAGGCTCACTTCGCAACACCATTCGGATGACGAGTTCAAGTTTATCTAGCAAGGGGATGATGACGATGTCAAATTCGATGCGGTCTAGTATAAGTATGGTGATGCGGGAAGGAATTTACGATTTGTGTTGAAGACAATACAAATCGTAAATTTGTAATATTCAAGAGATAGTGCAGTTCCAATATCGTATTGTATGATTAGTGTGGTGACGTTAGAATACGGCGACAATCGTAGTTAGAAAATGAGTCGTTTTCGTTAGATATATTTGATCAATTGTTTTGAACGACCCTCCAGTCAACTTTCCACCAACAACTGTGTCTGATCAAGAAAAAAAAGGAGTCGTTACCGAGATGTATTTCACCCGTTTTATAGCGTTAAAAGAGAATTGTTTTGGACAAGTGGTATGTCCACGTAAAAAGCTTAATGTCTTGGCTGCTGTTGGATGATATCAATATCGCGACTACTGATGTAATGCTTCGCTATCAGGTGGTTAGAAAAAGAGCTTTTTTCTCATTTTCATTCAGTCATACGCTGACACATTGTAAACTGTTTTTTGTTGTTGCTGTATTTATATAACGCCACCTATCTTAAAGTATTTTAACTCCTATTGTAAAAAACAAAACAAAACAACTTTTCCACACGTGCGTTTAAACTGTTTACAAATCTTTTCTAACACGTGACAAATGGTTTTATTTGAATTTTGTCAAGGTAAAACTCGTTTAGTTTTGTAATGTCTTCTCAACGTGGGCATGTTTCCAAAAAAAATAGCTTGGATTGACACTTTTACGGAAATGGTGAAAAAGGCTATCCTCAATATGTAGAAACGTTTGAAGATCGACTTATATTTTTTTTATTGACAAATCTATGGTTCAGTAAACAGAGTTATTATTGAAGGAAACATCTTAAGGCGTGACTTGTTAATATGCGAGTGCATCTCTAATTAGCATAACAATCATATATTTTTTGAAAACATACTTCACGTTTAACACAGATATCAAAAATGAATGATGCATCAGATTCAACTTGTTGTTTTTCAATTTAATATGTTCCATAACTACCTTTTCTTAATACTTTCGATTTCAAGATGGTCCCAACTCCACCGTTATAAGAAGGGAAAAATTATGATTTTCATAATATCCTTGTCGATAGCTTTAATATGATAGGTCACACGACTATCTTCTCGAAACTTTTGATTTTCTGATCGGTGTTAACCCCATCCCCACGGCGATGGTGGAAAATGTCATTTTTGTAATGTATTCATCAAGTCCTTCATATCAGTACCTCACATGCTTGGATTTGTAAAAAGGAAGACGTTTTCGGCTCTGGTCGTGACCCCACCCCCACATAAAATGAAAAATGTCATTGTCGTAATGTATTCATCGAGCCTTCATATCAATACCTCACATGCCTGGCTTTGTATAAAGAACGACATTTTTCGGCTCTGGTCGTGACCCCACCCCACGACGAGGGTTAAAATTACGATCTTCTTAATCCACTCGTCGAGACCTTCAATTTGATAGGTCACGTGACCACCTTCTCGAAACTTCGATTTTTCTGATGGGCGTGACCCCCACCCCCACATAAAATGAAAAACGTCATTTTTGTAATGTATTCATCGAGCCCTTCATATTAATACCTCGCATGCCTGGATTTGTTAAAAGGAAGACGTTTTTCGACTCTGGTCGTGACCCCACCCCACGACGAGGGTTAAAATTACGATCATTTTAATCCACTCGTCGAGACCTTCAATTTGATAGGTCACGTGACCACCTTCTCGAAACTTTCGATTTTTATGATGGGCGTGACTCCCACCCCCACATAAAATGAAAAACGTCATTTTTGTAATGTATTCATCGAGCCCTTCATATTAATACCTCACATGCCTGGATATGTAAAAAGGAAGTCGTTTTTCGGGTCTGGTAGTGACCCCACCCCACGACGAGGGTTAAAATTACGATCTTCTTAATCCACTCGTCGAGACCTTCAATTTGATAGGTCACGTGACCACCTTCTCGAAACTTCGATTTTTCTGATGGGCGTGACCCCCACCCCCACATAAAATGAAAAACGTCATTTTTGTAATGTATTCATCGAGCCCTTCATATTAATACCTCAGATGCCTGGATTTGTAAAAAGGAATACGTTTTTCGGCTCTGGTCGTGACCCAACCCCACGACGAGGGTTAAAATTACGATCTTCTTAATCCACTCGTCGAAACCTTCAATTTGATAGGTCACGTGACCACCTTCTCGAAACTTTCGATTTTTATGATGGGCGTGACCCCCACCCACACATAAAATGAAAAACGTCATTTTTGTAATGTATTCATCGAGCCCTTCATATTAATACCTCACATGCCTGCTTATGTAAAAAGGAAGACGTTTTTGGGCTCTGGTCGTGACCCCACCCCACGACGAGGGTTAAAATTACGATCTTCTTAATCCACTCGTCGAGACCTTCAATTTGATAGGTCACGTGACCACCTTCTCGAAACTTCGATTTTTCTGATGGGCGTGACCCCCACCCCCACATAAAATGAAAAACGTCATTTTTGTAATGTATTCATCGAGCCCTTCATATTAATACCTCACATGCCTGGATTTGTAAAAAGGAAGACGTTTTTCGGCTCTGGTCGTGACCCCACCCCACGACGAGGGTTAAAATTACGATCATTTTAATCCACTCGTCGAGACCTTCAATTTGATAGGTCACGTGACCACCTTCTCGAAACTTTCGATTTTTATGATGGGCGTGACTCCCACCCCCACATAAAATGAAAAACGTCATTTTTGTAATGTATTCATCGAGCCCTTCATATTAATACCTCACATGCCTGGATATGGAAAAAGGAAGTCGTTTTTCGGGTCTGGTAGTGACCCCACCCCACGACGAGGGTTAAAATTACGATCTTCTTAATCCACTCGTCGAGACCTTCAATTTGATAGGTCACGTGACCACCTTCTCGAAACTTCGATTTTTCTGATGGGCGTGACCCCCACCCCCACATAAAATGAAAAACGTCATTTTTGTAATGTATTCATCGAGCCCTTCATATTAATACCTCAGATGCCTGGATTTGTAAAAAGGAATACGTTTTTCGGCTCTGGTCGTGACCCAACCCCACGACGAGGGTTAAAATTACGATCTTCTTAATCCACTCGTCGAAACCTTCAATTTGATAGGTCACGTGACCACCTTCTCGAAACTTTCGATTTTTATGATGGGCGTGACCCCCACCCACACATAAAATGAAAAACGTCATTTTTGTAATGTATTCATCGAGCCCTTCATATTAATACCTCACATGCCTGCTTATGTAAAAAGGAAGACGTTTTTGGGCTCTGGTCGTGACCCCACCCCACGACGAGGGTTAAAATTACGATCTTCTTAATCCACTCGTCGAGACCTTCAATTTGATAGGTCACGTGACCACCTTCTCGAAACTTCGATTTTTCTGATGGGCGTGACCCCCACCCCCACATAAAATGAAAAACGTCATTTTTGTAATGTATTCATCGAGCCCTTCATATTAATACCTCACATGCCTGGATTTGTAAAAAGGAAGACGTTTTTCGGCTCTGGTCGTGACCCCACCCCACGACGAGGGTTAAAATTACGATCTTCTTAATCCACTCGTCGAGACCTTCAATTTGATAGGTCACGTGACCACCTTCTCGAAACTTTCGATTTTTATGATGGGCGTGACCCCCACCCCCACGACGAGGGGAGATAACTTTGTATGATTAAGTTGATGAGAATCAAGCAATCTGATTGGTTAATTAGCGTTAGGAACGTGAAATGATTGGATGATTGCTTATTTCAAGCTCTTCAAGCTTTTGGTTTTTGGTATACATTGCTCTAGCCATTATATCCACGTTATTAAACGCGATTCACCTCACAAAACTCGCGAGGTGAATCGGCAAATCGTTTTCACCGATCAAATCGGGGTTAAAATTACGATCTTCTTAATCCACTCGTCGAGACCTTCAATTTGATAGGTCATGTGACCACCTTCTCGAGCCGATTCTGGACCACTGGTTCAGAATCGGCAAAACCGTTTTTTATGCTGGTCTAGAACCGGCAAAGCGTTTTTTGATCGCGTTCACCAACGGCAGATTGAAGGTCTAATCCACGATGGGAATGCCAACAAAGATTTTTAAGAAAATTTTGTATGTACAATTTCATACATTTTTCACTTTTTTGAAAAACGTGTACATTCCACACGTTCGCCAACGGGTATTTGAACGTTAAAAGTGCGATCTAGGAGTCTCAAAATAATAGCCGATTCTGGACCACCATTAAAAAAACAACATTTTTTGTGAACAAGCATGCGATTTAACACTGAATCCTACGATGGTAAACGCACCATGTACGTGTACGGTACACTGTACAAGTGGTCCAGAATCGGCCTATACCACCTACTATCGGGGTTAAGTGTCTTGCCCAAGGACACAACGCGGGAGTCCGAATCGGTCGCTCAGACGGTCACCCATCCAAGGAATAACCGGGCTCGACGTTGCTTAACTTCGATAATCTGACGAGAACCGGTTACCGCAACGCCACTGCGCCCCTGCTAATGATAATAACCTATTGAGAAGGCATATCAATATCAATATACTGTCAATAACAATCCGATCTGTTTATCATTTTGATGTTTTTTTCAGTCCAGGGAAGTAAAATTCATCCGTTCATACTTGGAATCCTGCGACATGTGCAATAAAGAAGGTATCTACATATTATTTTATTATTGCTTGCAATCTTTTAAAACTCCAAATTCAGAATTTTAGGTGATATTACATGACGTCTAGAAACGTAAAACCTAACCCTTGCGAAACCAGGTTTAAAACTTTTTATTAACCCTTTACCTAACACGGCTAGACGAAGAGTCTCTCAAAACAATTGTTTTGAACAACAACCTTTGATTTGTTTTGCGTCAAAAACATTGCTTTTGACCCCTCATTCGGGCGAGCTCGAGCAGCTCTTTCAAGTGGGGAGTTAGAAGCTATGTTTTGAAGGCAGAAATAGAAAAATTAATACAATCTTAATGACGATTTTATGAATAGCTTAGACTGGATATATCGTTACGTTGGGCTAAGAGTTCCTGTACATACAATGTTTCTGTCACCTATATATGGAGGGGGGGTGCGCGGTGGCTCAGTGGTAGACTTTTGGAGTTCTATTCTAGAAGTCCCGAGTTCGATCCCCGTCCGGGACGACCCGCGTTGTGTTCTTGGGCAATGCACTTTATCCCGGTTGCCTACATGGGGACACGATGACGCTGTGTATTAAGGCGTATTGCACGTCGATGGTGCACATGTCTTCAACCGCTGTAACCCTTCTTGATCGGAACTTGAACAGAGTTAGAATGCTGAGGAGCTGACAGTTGCTCGTCGATGCTCGGTGGTTTTCTCCGGGTACTCAGGCTTCCTCCACCCGTAAAACTGTCACGGTCACGGTTAGCCATTGTGCATAAGTATGTGACATTAAACACTAATAAATATAACTATTTATAGATTGATAGCGGCGCGGCTGATCGATTTAACAAGTGGATGGATCACTTGTACAACCGACAGATATGAACTGGGAAGGCTATGAGCATGTGATAAGTTAATCTTAACCAGTAAGATCCCCGAACTTCCTGAAAATACAACTGTTTCTGTTTTTCAAGGATGTCGGAGCTCTAATGTTTTTACCTGTAATACAAAAACATTGAAAGGATAAGCCAATCTTTAGATCATCATGTTTTAAACGGAAAGAGTTCGCAACTTCGTCGTCCTGATTTGACGAACACATAGACCTTGTACAGAAATAAGTCCTGGAATTACATCCATATTGTTTAGAACTCATCATTTTCTTCTTTTTTTTTTTTTCTTTTTTTTTTGGGGGGGGGGGGGGGTTCTTTGCTGGGCGTGGGAACACCTTATTTGGTAATTCTTATTTTACTATGAAAAATATATTCACTCCTTTGATTTACAATGGCCAGGGAGTAACATTCAACTAACGACCCTAAATGGCCTAGGACAATACCACGCCCTTGAGAACTGAAGTGTGTGGGTCCGCACTTCTCAGAATACATTGTTGTTTTGGAGATGGTCGTATTCAGTTTTGGACAAGTTGGTATAGTACTGTGATCACTAAAGTGGCATATATCGCGTAATCAGATCACAAGATATATGACACAAGAAGACCTCTCCCTGTTTTATACGTCCAAATACGTTTTGTTACATAATTTTTCTTTATTCCAGACCTTCATTACACACCCATGTATATTCAGTGGCCTCCTTGTAATGGTAATGTGAAATATAATTTACAAATCGCAAAAAGTATATACTTGCTTTGAACATGTCATATTATGAGTGCATTCATCATATTACCAAATGTATTTTTTTTTACTTCATAACTATTGCGGAAATCCCGTAAATCCATCCTCGCGCATGGCCAAAGAGTGATAATCGGTTTCAAATAAGCTTGCTCAATGCTGGGTGCCCATATATGGGCTTTATATGAAAGTAGGACTGTCACGATTAATCGATTAGTCGATTGTTGATCGGTCACAGCGAAATCGATTAGTATTTTTCGTTGTCGAATAATCGGTAAATTTTATCCCGCTTTAGACGTTTAATAATTAAAAGAAAATTTTATGAAAAAACTATTGTTTCTAAAGGTAAAGAGTTAAGAACATCGGTGTTAAACCCCAAGAAGCCGTGGGAATCATTTGTCTGTCAGGTGCATTCATCAAAGCTTTGATGTTCTGAACTTTTGAACCGTCAGTGTAATAATCAAGACCGGTCGGCAGTTGCGAAGTTCGCGACTGCCGACCGGTCTTGATTATTACACAGGCGGTTCAAAAGTTCAGAACATCAAAGCTTTGAATGTACCTAAAAGAGGATCGTATTCTTTGTTTACCGGAGGTAGGTCAACTGACTTGAACTTCATTTTTTATCGACGCCAGAGAGAGGGAGAGGAGGTCATCTAGGTACGATTAATCGATTATGATCGATTATCTGCGACGATTAATCGATTCCTAAATTAAAAAATCGTGACAGCCCTATATGAAAGTGCATTAAACACATCAAGTGGTTCTTATATTCTTTTTTAATTGTTTGGTAATGTTCAAATGGGTCATTTCAAAATAAATATTTTATTATACTTTATTGAATTGCATGTTTATACTCCTCGGGAAGTTATAAAGTATGACAAGCATTGTTATGGGTTTCTTCGTCATTGTCTCTGGATTGCATTATACAGGATTTGTGCAAATGAATGATATCTTGATTCAGATATAGACTTGTTCATATGGAGTGAAAGTATTCGATATTCGAATGACTACCACAAAAGATACAATAACTGCTGGAGACCTATATAAAAACCAATGGTCCGATAACCGGGAAATATAACTTTTGCAGAATGTTGTCTAAAGCTCGAAGATGAATAGTTGTCTATTTTATATCTACAACAGCATGGTCCGATTTTTTTTAACCTGTCGAGTATCTTCATTTGGGAGGCAAACATAAAACAGTGCAAAACAATCGGTTGGACAATAATGGTCTGAAAGAAGAAATAAACAGATTGAAGACATTAAAGCTCAATTAAGTTAAGTTTCTCTTTGTGGTTATGTACACAATGATGGGCTTTTTTTACCCCAAGCAGTATTGAATAATTTTGAGACCACATTTGTCCACCAGTTCGGGGACATATCCGGCGATATATGCGTTCTGAGACATGCTCTAGAGTCTACCCACCATGTATTTCTAACCTTGTACACCTGTTGTAATAATTATTATCGTTGTCCGTTTCTGCATTTCAGTTCAAGTTTCAATTTCCGACAGGAAAGTATGGCGAATTGTCAAGTTAATTTTCGCAGGAACTATTTAGTTATTTTCTTAAATGAGAAGGGTATTTTCAGCTGTTAAATATTTAGCTACCCAGTATGCCAGTCACGTTATTTATGGACCCTAAAGTCGTTCTACTCAGACAACGATTATCAAAATTGCACGCCATTGATGTAACACCCGACCTTTGTATTACCAATATTTATCCACACTTTGTTGACTCTAAAAGCATTTTAACTGCACACACATATGCGAATCCATCAGTAGGCATTGAATTACTCTCCATTAATATTAAACTGATGATTTTAAAATACTAAAATAAGTATCCCAGTTCCACCCATTTAAGATCTTCATTTCCAACATTTATCGTCTGATTTATTAATTAGCGATGAAATTATTGTTGTTATTATTAGGCCAAATAAAAAAATATATTTGGTTCTCGAGCAATTAATTTTTCAAATCAATGAGGGAGGGTGGCTTTAATTTTTATTTGTGTGTTTGATAACTGGTAGAATGCTAAATTATATTTGGGCAGACAAATTTGTTTACGCGTTCTTGCCTTGTTAAAATTTATGGGAGAATATTATATACTTTATAAATAACCACATTTCTATTGGCTGGATCTTATACACGTGATTAGTACTCCAAAATCCATGTACAGCGGTTTTCCAGTGTATATCAACTTTCTAAATATAGCTTTTGAAAATCCCCTCTCTAGACGTAATCTCTATAACATTGTTTATTTTTATGTTGTTCTGCAGATGATAACTATTTTGTTGTTAAATAAAAGTATTTCTGGTTGATATTATTGAACTTTTAATTGACAAATAGAAGATTGTTTTTTCTTTGAGGATGGGGTATATAATAAAACACATCTATGGATTTTTGTGGTGGTAAATATGATGTGATATGAACCTAAAAAATTATATTGGCCGAGGCTAACGCCTCGGTCAGTATACGTTTTTTAGGTTCATATCACATCATATTCACCACCACAAAAGTCCATAATTGTATAATGAAATACATATATGTTCAGTTATATTTATGCACATTTTTTTCGAAAAAATACCATCCACATAATATTTGAGATATTTTCAAACTGGATGTTTACAAATCAAATATAATAAATGCACATGGTATTTTAATCATAGTTTGCTAAAACATGTACAAATAAATACACATCAATCAAAAAAGGTAAAATTTCAAATTCTCATGATTTCATAATAACTTTGGAAGACATTACAAGCCAATAAAAATGTTTAAACGAGGCGGTTCAATTTCAGTGAGGGGGGGGGGGGGTGGTGCCAGAGCACCAAATACTTCTTCAGCCTTTTTATTATTATTTCCGCTCGATATGCAAATTTCAGAATGAAGATCGGAATAACGTTATATTTATCGATATGAATATAATAATAAATGTATATTCAAGTGAAATGTAGATTCTGGCAGTTCCATGCTTTGTTTTTTTCCCCAAATAACGGCACACTCTCGTCATTATATTTGGGGGGGGGGGGGGGGGGGGTTCTCATAAAAATATGCTCGTTTTGTATCTTGTTATGTCTAAAATATTGATAAATTCCATTTCTGTCCATTTAATATTAGTGTACTTTTTCGAAAAGACCATATCCAAAAAGGAGCATCAGTATTGAAAATACGGATATTTGTCTCTAGAGTAATATAAATATCTACAAGCCTCTTGCGACACTTTTTTCCCTTTTTGGTGATGGTTTGGAGGATGAAAAGTATCTCCACCAGACGAGAAAGACACTCCTTGATTATTATTCTATTCCACTACTCATGTCCCCATGCACTGTGTGTTTATAATGGCGAATGGTTTGCGGAATATGCATAAAAACAAGTTTTACATCCAAAACTCCCCCACTCCCATTTTTGTTTGTTGATAAGTTGTTGCATAGAATGGGCCTCCTCGCCATGCTGGTTGAAGGCCAATTATTTGTATGCTATCCCATTTTATTGTAAATTCTGATGAGGTAATGTTTGTAAAACGTATGTCCATTTTAACCCTTTTTGGAATCACCAGCTAAAACCTGGGTCTTTAATTAACATCCAGATGTGTCATGTATTTTATACAAGTCCGATATGGACGTCAGACCTCTCCGAGCGAAACCAGACAAAACACTCATCTAATGACGTGAAAAACGTCTTTCGGCGGTGCTGTCATCTTTTTTAATATTAACAACTGTTCATCTTCGAGAATCTTATTATATTTCATTCGCATCTTCTTCGCTTCTTCGAGAACTAAAAGTATAAATCCCCAACAGATTAAAATTGCTTTTTGCATTTCAGGCTTATGACAGAACATCAACTATCAGCTTTACATTTGTATGCTATGTGCGATTATGTGGGTATAGGGTGCACGTTGTCATGTCAAATAAGCAAAATCGACGGTCTGTTTACAATTCGGCAGCATGTTGGGCGAAGTAATCTTTGTTGTATTGTGACAGTCTTTTCTAAATTTCATTCACAAGTTCCTACTGGTCTACGAAGTAAGTTTGACAGAGTTCCAGATCACCTCGAGTGTACGACCGGTTGAATACATTAAATTGGTCCACACAGCTACTGATTGAAACTTTCATTTGATGGTGGGAAAATAAAACTTTTCGCGGCATTTGATGTAATAAACGATCAGTGTGAGAGTGATACTAAGCGGATTATACCGTTCTTCTGGGTATATGAAAATGAAAAGAGAAGACATAGAGGATGTCTGAGCTGCTTTAGTGAATATTGGGAATTATCTCATGAGTGTGAACCTTATTTTTCAAGTGCGTTTGCGTGAGTGAGGAATAATGCTTTCAGGTCCACGCGATTGAGATAATTCCCGATATTCACTAAAATAGCGTAGATTTTCTTTTTATTATATGCTACGTGACAACGTACTGCGCAATATTCAGCCCAATTCGACTGCAAACAGTTTCAAGACAATAACAAAGACCTGTTGATCGTTAATTCAAGGCGACGTTATGCGCCGAAGCGTGACATCATTTAGGAAGTTACTGGGGGATATTTCTCGATATCCATAGACTCAATGGATATCGAGAAATATGTTTTAGATAATTTGCGATAATCCAAAGACTAGCATATAATAAATGTAAATATTTTGTCACGGTTCAAATGCTGTATCTAGATCATGTGAAGTATTTGAGCTTCCATGTACAGAAATGTCGAACAAGTTCCAAATACTGAATAGAAAGTACATTTTGACGCAAACCGGCTTGGGACTTCAGTTTTATAATAATGTCTTTTTTGAGAAACAACCTTTTTCATGCCTATCTGTTCTACCTGTCGATTGTTGTGAGCAAGAGCAGAATCGTGTTAATATATCAGATGAAACTGGTTAACATTTTGTTAATAAATGGCATATTTGGGACGCTGACTGGCATGTTGTTCAGTCACGTGGCTGCTTTTGGATGTCCAGTCATATGATATGTTTCAATGGTATAAATGCATGATCCACAAGAGGAGCTATTTTGGGGGGATTTTTTTTCAGCTAGATCGGTCAGGGTTATAGTAATGAAAAGAATGTGTGGCAAATATTCAATCTCTCTTCTTTAAGAACTATCCACAAGGTATAACATTTATTCATAGTAGTTTTAAGGATTATCGTATACTCTAAAATCAGTTGGGTTAAAAATCAACCCAAATCAACTGGGTTCATTTAATTGGTTTATTTTTTAAGTCAACTGATTTCAGAGTATACCAGGTGCGAAATGAGCATTTCAAATATTGTGATAAGGTAATAATTAGGCCACCTATGGATTTTTCTACTCATTTGGCAATTTCAACACAATGTTTTGATTCCGGTTTTTGATTTGCCATAGGATAAAGATAATAATCAAATGAACGTAGTCCAGTGTCAGATAGGGAATATATAATCGCTTAATTTATTTTTTTCTCAGTGATTTAGCGATTTTATATTTCAGTCTGCACAATGGGCTCATTGTGGTTAGTATCTGTTATTGTAGTGCATCGTGGCCCACATTAGAGACATCCTGACAATAACTAATGACCCACACTAAGACAAGCTCATCTACCTTGTCACAAACAGTAAACATAAGTATGATATGATTTGGGAGTAAAATTAAAATTGTGAATCATCTGTAAAACTATTTATGGTAGGGGTTGATTTGAACCTGGAGTGAAAACTTTGCAGTTGGATTTTTTCATCATATTCAGTGAGCCAAATGCTTCAGCGATAGCTTTCAGCTAGATGTTTCTGTTGGTGAAAGCAGTAAAACTCTGACCACAAATTACAACCAAGTCAAGTCAATCCCAAATAATGGCCAAACGTGGGTTAAGAATTGTTTGCTTCTGTCCTTGTTTTAAACGGAATAGACGTTCCAACAGTGAGTATTTAACAGCAGTGCAATTGACTAGGTTTACGCCGGTCAGCATTTAGCTGAACCTGACTCAGACTGATTGAATTGCTTGTTGCGGCTGAAAACATTTATTAACTGGTAGAGTGCTAAGATTTTCTTGGCCACAGATTTCATTTCACCAAAATTGCTCTGTTACATTTGATTGGATAGTGCCTATCGGCACTATCCAATCAAATGTAACTGAGCAAAGTGTCATTAACAAAATTAGATTCTATCCAGTTTCATTATGAAACGGTCTCTAACAGAGTGTTATAGTCACAACATATGATATTCTGTAAAACCCAAATATAGGCTTCCAGCACTCTACCAATTAAGGCTTTTATTGTATGTGTCATATCTTCACATGTGTACTTATATTATGCATATAATAAATAAGAATTATTTGCATGGCAGATCGACAGCCTGCAGTGCCGCAATGCAAGGCAGATACATGCTTTTCTGGTGTTCAGTGCACTGATACAGAACGTGGGCCTGTTTGTGGTAGGTGTCCAGCCGGTTACTATGGTAACGGTAGAGACTGTAGAAGAAAGATACCATGTAGGGAAGGAATATGTTATCCAGGTATTGATTAAATAGAATATAATTGAACAGAATAGAATATTGGTTTGCAACGTTTAATGCACCACACTAAAATACAAAATTGCAGCTAAACAACGCCACATCAGTGTGTACAAAATAATGTTTTCTTTATAATATATGTGTTGTCTCCAGATTGGTACATACGTTAATTTTTATCAATCCATTAAATGAAAGATGAAAAAGAGTGCAGAAACAAATCACATTATCAAACATGGTTTGTTCTTGCACCTTGCTGTTTCTTACCTACCAACAAATTGAAGGAAGAAACTAATTTTATTATACGCTAAACGACAGATTATCGATAAAATTGCGGAAAGAAAGCATCGCCACTGTGAAGATGAAGAAATTTTCACTTTTACAGTATCAATCAAAATAGCGACTTTCAAAGCATCACTTCAAGGTGAATAGGAGTCAAATTATCACTGGAAATGATCAATTTGTTCCAAAAACGTATAATGAAAAGAACATCTAGTGTTTGTGAGTAGATACCGATCATTGCTAGCAATAATTCAACGCGCATTCACCTTGAATTCATGCATGAAACCCGCCAGCTGAATCAGATCGCAAGACGCTACCTGTTTCGAGTATCGATCAAATCACTGCGTATCAATGCGCATCGGCTGTTTTCTTTCAGGCATCATTTTAAGGTTGAATCGAGTGGAATTATCGATAGAAATGATCAGATTCTTATAAAAGGCGTATAATAAAAAGAAAATCTAGTGCTTTTGAGTGGAAGCGCGAGCGAAAAATATACATTTGTCTCGGTCACGAGTGAGATAATTTTCGGTATTCACTCGAAAACACTAGATATCCTCTATAAATTAACTCTTAACCCGTTGAGTATTTTCAAGATATTTTTCATCAAATCTACTCATGATCAGATTTGATGAAAAAAATCATCTCGATTTTACTCAAGAGATCATTGGTGAGAAGATCCATTCAATTTACGGGAGTAAAATTGGATTATATAGGCCCAAATTATACTCATTTCAGTGGCCATCCAACTCCTGTCCTGGGCAGGAATATCTGCCAGCAACATGAAGGTGTTCCGCGTGTAGCGTCACTATTGTCTTGTGGCGAAGTTGTGCCTTGTTCTTATAGAATACCACAATACATGATGTGTAGATCACCTGTACAATGACTCACTCAAATCTCCAGTTAGTATGTATGATTACCAGCTTTTTCGTGTTTTTTCCAGTTCTAAGAACCAGAACAAGGTGTTAATAGGTTACATAATGAAACTTCAACGCGCAGTCCAGAAGGTCCCTGTGATTATTTGGGGAACGCAGTGGCTCAGTGGTTACGAAATTCAACTTCAAACCGAACGGTCCACGGTTTCATCCCCACGAGTGCTAGCTGCGTTGTGACCTTGGGCAAGGCACTTAATCCCGATTGCCCACGTTTTCACTATTTTCTGCACCTGATTCGTTAACGCTTTCTTTGGGTTTTCCATGGTTCTTATAAACTTTCATTTTTTAGACAATATTCATCTTGGCGTCTTTTCATGTTAGTGTGGTGACAAACGTCTGTACCACATCATATACGTTGAAGAGATGGCATGATTGAGTGTTGACTCAATGGTAGTCTGAGAATAAATGAAGTAGATGAAACAAATGCGGCTTATAAAGAAATAAGACGGATGTCTCAGGAAAAATCTCTCAACTTTCAACTAGATATTCAAGACTGTCAGTGAGATTCTCGAAATTGTGTTTGTTTCCTCATAGGAATACTGGTTAAAGTTGGAACCTTTGAAAAAATAACATGTAACTCTCTTGCAAAGAAGCACAATGCAGTTAGAAGTTAGTGTTATCGCCATCCATTTTTAAAGTTGCTGTATTATCTATAATTATACGCCCGCCAGAGTAATCTCTATACTTACGCCAAACAAATTCATACATGAAAGGTAACAAAGGTTAAGCTTAATAGACTTTTGATTGTACGTGTACTACAAACTTGGATAGAGTCGTTCAACCCAATAAAGTGCACATTTGCAAAATATTAAGTATATTTAGGCCAGAGTGTCCGCAATCACGAAAAATATTCCACAAGGTCTCCTGTGTTGGAATTGTGTTATTTTCAAATATTCCTTTTGTAACCAGAAAACCCCATGAGAATCAATCATAAACTCCAGTTGGCTATAAGTTTCTTCATTTTGTTATCTCATGTTTGATGCATCAAAATACTTTCACATCACATAGAAATATTTACAAAATTAAAACTTGGTTTTATTGTAGTAGCACTAAGTAATTCAATAGAATATTCATTTACAAGTTCATCGTCACTTAAATATGAAAGTGTAATAATTAAGTTATTAACTGAGTGTGCTTTCGTAAATTCACTCTCCACATAGGTCAATCAGTTCAAAAAGGAGCACAGTCACCAACCTATTTGTAACCACTCGAATGTACATTTACAACATCCATTTTAGCACAACACACTGGAAATTAAATGTACACTTAATTTCCAGTGCGATGCGCTAAGAAACGTTTTGTAAATGTACTTTCAGCTACTTACAAACACTTTAAGGAGCTTTTGAACCGAATTACTAATGGGTAAGAACTGCTTGTTTCACTGATCTGTTATTGTGTTAGCGATGTGAAAATTTTTACACAGCAAAATGAGACATTTTATGAAAAGATATTCTAATGTTCATATTTTAGTTGAAACAACAATTAAAATTGTGTTGAGGTTTTACCTGATTGCAGGTAGGTGTGGAAATCAATTGCATGCTATCAGATACGAGAGTATGACTGTCCCATAGTATGTATTATGGTAGCATTCAGACCACTGTACCATCAGTGTGGGTAGTGGCAGCTCACCTGTTCGACTTTTGGGAGACATTTGTAGTGACTGAAGAGGTATAAGGCCTTAGGGTGCCACTACATGAGAGGAAAACAGAACAATTAGATAACAATTGAGACTGGGAAATGGGGGCGTGGGTAGCTGAGGATAGAGTTCATTTTAAGGGTGAAAGTATCTACAATTCACTACGAGGCCCTCGGACACCAATAAAACTGAAGTTTTGAATCAGTAGTAGATGTATATGGGAAAGTAAAGTGGCCTGGTTGAGATCTGCGCGGAAATGGGAAATGACTGACTTCGGTTTATGGGGCCCGTCAAGGAGTCAGGATGCGAACATTGCCATTTCACCACACAATATCCAACCATATTCATCTGTCGAAGTTAGCAGGATGAGCACACTAACATATACATATGGTCTTTTCCGTTTGGGGCTATTGTCTATAATTTTATGTGCATAGTGTTGCCGTAAAAACACACAAAACATTCTATTTCTCCTACAATATTTAAAGCTATATTTGTAAATCACGGGGTACTCTGTTGTAAGATATAAAAGGTGCAATGCAGTGCGTTGCATAGCACCCGGCGCAAAATATATGACAATTAAAATAGCGAGACATTTTAAAATCATAAGAGATTCAATTTAAACATGAGAATGAACGAGAATGATATCTATCATTGCAATAATATACGAACCAGCCCCCCCCCCCCCCCCCCCGAGAGTGTGTGTGTGAGACAGATAGAGAATGAGTATGCGAGACAGATAGAGAGTGGTTGTGTGTCTAGGCTTTACATTATCTTTACCATCTCGTCGTTGCAATCTTATTGGACATTAGCAGGAACGGAATGCACAGACTCTTCACGGTTAAGATGTGACCAAAGATTCCATCATTTGATTTGTTTCAAATACAGAATTTAAAGTTGTAAAAAATGCATATTTTGGGCTCCTGTTTAACAAATATAGAGGTGCGCGAGTCCCAAACATAGCATTGTGTATTGTATTCTTACTACGCCACCATGGCATCTATACCATTGTGTGAGTGCCCTTGTATGACTGCGCCACCCCCCCCCCACACCACCCCCCACCACCAAGTTTGAAATGCTTTCTACGTCCCTGTAAATGAGAACATTCCACAAATATACACGATTTTCTCAATACAAAAATACATTAAAGCAACAAGTTGTTTCAAACAAAGATCTTGAAAACAACCTGGAGAGTGCACATTCCATCGAATATTGTACTAACAAACAAATGGAAACGGTAACAAAAGCTCCTTGATCATCATCTTAATCTCAAAGAAATGCATTCGGACAAGATAAAGAATTGACGACAGTCAAAGGACGTAAACAGTGTACCCGATTGGTCGAGAAAAGAAAAACAACAAAGGTATGATGGAACCTGACAATACGACTAGCAGTGACATTGACATAGGTGATGTACTAGGTCTCGACCTCGCCTCAAAGTCATAATCGACTCTTCCTAACGGACTCGTCGACATACGCACAGAGACGAGGTGTCAACTTCAATACCCCATCTCGGAAACCTACATAGTGGTAATAACCTATATATATTGATTCGATTTCTGATTGGATTCTAACTAAACTAAACGAAATGAAACAAATAGTTTTAATATTTTTAATTTACTTATAATAACCTTAGAATTTTGGCTGCCGTAATCTTCTATCAGAAACAGTGATATGAGGTGAAGTTTGTCTATATAAAGTACATGGAGAGTGGATTGTAATTAAATCACCCGGGGAGTGAAGTTATCACTCAAAGTATCATTTTCAAATCCTGTGTATGTGGATAAAAAATACAAACAATGTTTCAGCCAATGGACCTCCGGGTATAACCCGGAGGTCCATTGGCTGGAACTTTGCTTGTGCTTGTTATGCTTTGCAACAAATTTGCAATTATTTCTTGGGTGGAATCTCCACTCTGCGGGTGATTTAATGATAATACACTCTCCATGTACTGTACTCTCGACTACAATGTGCGATCAGTTTTTTCAAAGTGGAAGAGTTGGAAGAACAGTGCAAGATTAGCTGGGTTGGTGAAGATGAGTTAGTAGTTATGATTTGAAAAGCATCTATTGGAATGAAATTCCTTAACAGTATTGGAGCTGGGTATCAGATTGCTTGAGTATTGTGATGAGAGCAAGAAGAATGGTAGTGTTCCATCGTTCCTTCAGTATTCTGACACAACAAGTAAATTGGTTTAGGGAGGACCCTGTTCTCTTTCAGACGGATGTGGTTTGTTCACAAGATGTAAGTCCCTTTGAGTAGTTTTACTTTCAAGAAAGTTTTTCCCAAGTTTTTCTACCTTGAGTATTACTTTCTATCAGTGTTCACGCTGCCGTGTGCCAATTTAGCCAACTGAACTAAAAAATTTGATTTTTCTAAAATTTTGGCATAAAGGTTCTTTTCACTTCTGAAGGAAAGGCATTGCAGCAGTGAAGAACGCGATCACTGACGAAACATAACATATTTTATCCCGTCTGCTATAGGGAAATCGTCACCTGGCAATAAAGGCGGAAACAATAATCGATTTTCAGGAAATCCAATGAAACCCACTGATTTTGTCATTGACGTGTTAGAAATAGTGTTTGGACAAACTTTCAACGTTAATTGTCAGTGAGTAGTGGTAAGGGGGGGGGGGGGGGGGTCTTCATTAAGTAAATACTTCATACTGTCGCGGGTAACAGCGCACCGCCCGCCCCCCCCCCCCCCCCCCCCCTGTCCAATTAGTGTTTTGGTACCAAAACACTTTGTTTGGCACTCAAATATAGAGAAAGACTAAAAATATGGCACCAGATAGTTTGGGACCATGTGGACACTACTTTTCATTGAAAATCAAACATGGTGCGTTTGAATATTTTTGTCTGAGTTTGGATTTGAGTATTTTAATGCTGATTGTTTTGGGTTTGTCAGTATGTATTTGTTTTTTGTTGACTGCCTGCTTGCATTTCCTCTTCATTGCTAGAATTTCTAGTATATTAAAAAGGGAGACTAAGTGGTATTTCCACCATACTTTTCTTATTTTGATGAACCAGCTGTGTGAGTGGATATCTTTCGTGGAAGCTTATCTTCTAGCATTTGACGTTTCTATCGGTGACTTTTGTCTACAGAAATTCCCAAACAGCATTGGCTTTCTTTTATAAACTAACGTTTCTTGCAGAGGTTGTCCTAATAAGACACATGCAGTAATATTTGTTGTACTTGTAGAGACACTACAGCTGTTTCAAAAGTTTCCTTTGAAATGCATTTGTCAATTTCTCGTTGAGTGCAGTCGGTAGATTCAGTTCCATACTGTATTCTCGGTGGAACAACACATTTTTGACTGAGACATGACATGGTAACCCATTTACACTGTGAAGACCAGCACCCATACGATCATACAACACCTTTCAACCTCCTTGGGTTCTTGTTTCATTGTCAAGTCTTCCTTCCAGGTTTCTTTCCATACCAACATGGGTAATGGAGGTAGATGCATTGATGGAATTGTTATCAAACTTAAATTCTATGGCTGATTTACTTTTCTTGTTTGGCAGTTAAGGCAACAGTGCACTTTTGGCAGGGTTTATCTTGTAAAGGTCTTTGTGTGAGTGGTCTTCAACATCAGATAGTATAACTTTGAATATATACCTTGAAGCACCGTCTTTCCGCTGGCGAAAATGAAGCACCAATACTCTAATCCCAGAAAAGTAATGATTCGATCGTCATTCTTTATCATGTGTCACATAATTGACTCTCATTTCATTCTTTCAGTCACAGTCTGTTGGCAATCACCCCATCTTCTTCCAGGGGTGGCAGGTAGACAGCCAATCTGGCTATGCCACTTCCCACGGTATACTCCTCATTGCATTTGTGCAATATGTTTATTTGTAACCATTTTACATGTATGTGTACCGTAAATAAAGAAGCTGAATCTGAATCTAATTTTGTGCTGCTACACGTCTTCATGAGATAGAAGAGTTACATCATACGCCTAGATACTTGTGATACGCATGTGACCTATCGTTGCTCCTATACATCTCTTTTCCAGATGTAACATTAGAGGATTATGGAATCTCCTGTGATATGTAGCCTCCACCTTGTTGCACTCCTTCTTTCATGTGTATTTCTTGCCATTTTACATGTGATCCTACTAAATCTAATTCAGCATTAGTCATTCGTGACCAGTTATGCTGTCACAGAATAGTTTAGACAGCAGATGCTCGTGTGGAATCACATCAAAAGCTTTCTGGGTATCGAAAGAAGGCAGATGCAGAGGTGTCCTCAGTACCCTGGATTCATTGATTACTTCATTGATTCGTACTGCATCATTTAATGCTGAAATTTCTTTCTGTGAACCTTTTTTGGATTCTGAATGAAGTTAGGGTTTAATACCGGGAACGGAAATTTCACAGCTCTGCGGCTCCAGGTTCTGAAAGTCAATCACGATACCCAGGAAATTCATAGACGATGGCATCAATGATTGCGTTTTTTTTAACAGTATTTTATTTCTCTAGAACAGAAATAGGTTTGGTAAACAGGCATAGCCTATGTGATACCGTACCCTACATGAACAAATTACGTATTGCGTATTATATTGCGTATTATAGTTTAAGAGATTGCGGCGAATATCCATTTCTTCCGAGACCAGCATCACCGTTGGAGCTGTGGTTTAATCTCACGAACGGGAATTTCCCGGTTACCGGTTCGGAAACTGAGTGCTAATGCGAGGGAAATTCATAGACTCGAATCGACAATCAAAGGTTGCTGAACGCAACCTTTGATTCCTGGTTCTGTCCTATGAATTTCTCGGGTATCGTGACTCATATTCAGAAAGACCACCGGGATATGCCCAGTATCGTGACTGACTTTCAAAAACGAGAACCAGAAAATTCCCGTTCCCGGGATTAAACCCTAAATAAAGAACATTTGCTTTGATATTTATATACGTGCATGTTCTATTATTTCCATTATCATATGAGTAACTGTTATTCCTCTGCACTTGATTGGTTGGGTGTTCCATTTATTTATTTATTTATTTATTTATTTATTTATTTATTTATTTATTTATTTATTTATTTATTTATTTACACAACGATCCACTCACGCAAAGAACAAATTAGAATTGGTAGTTGTCGGTCAGAATGAAAGCAGTTACATCTTCTAATAATGAGGTTTTATATTTGGTATTATTTAACCCTTTACCTAACCTGAAAAGCAGACGACACTCTGCGACACTTGCAAAAATAATTCTTGAATAACTATTTTTTTTCATTTTTTGTCTCAAAAACATAGGTTATGACCCCTCGTTGGAACGAGCTCGTTCCAACCAGGGGTCATAACCTATGTTTTTGAGACAAAAAATGAAAAAAATAATGAAAATTAATTGGCGATTTTTGAGAATAGTGCTGGCCGGTTTTGGCCCTTACGTTAGGTAAAGGGTTAACCAATAAAAATCGACTGAAAGATAAAGCGTCACGATTAGAGTGGCTGCACCTTCCCCCTGTGGGAACTTTCCCACCAGGACCAATAATGTTTTTCGATACTGATGTTTTTAGAAATGAAAGCTCTTTCATTTTATTATTAATAATAGCTGAATTTCCTACCTACAGACTAACGTCTTATAGTCCAGGCACATTAGACATAAAAATGAGAAAGTAAGGAAAAAAATCGGAGAAAGCTGATTTTTTTGAATGTTTCCGGGACACACATTGCGGATAAAGTGTGAAAAGTCCCCGCGAATCCGAGTTGAGCTTTTTTAGTTGTAGCGTTTTTTTGATGAAAAAAAAAAATTTTAAAAAAATTCGACCCAGCTCCATATTTCTCATTCTTATTCGCCTTAGTAGGGTGAGAATCATAAATATCGTGCTGAATTATATTGAGAATACATATCCTCAACAGAAAATGCCAACTTTGTACCAATCCTCACACTCAATGGTGAAATATTCACGAAAATGTACAAAATTACGAAAAAAAAATTGTTTTCATACACACAACGGTACACAACGTCCATTAAATCAAATCTACGACTACTTTGGGAGTTAAATTATATATCAAAAATTGCAGAAAAGCAGTGGCTTTATAATGATATATTACAATAGTCATTTATTCCATAATGAACTGGTGAAACGTGTGAAATATTAACCATACCCCCTAAACTCAAATTCAAACGGCATCGACTTTTCTCATTCATTGTGTTTGAAGAAAGCCGAACACTAGATAACATAGACTGCACAGAAGTCAATGAAATATTCTGTGGACTTGCCAGAGGTGACTGTACAACAGCTGACGCTGTCAATCAAGAAAGTGTCAACCATCTACTGTCAAAATTACACGAACTGCTCCAGAATGCGTCCGTAGGACGCACAGGAAAGCTTTGGGTACAATACTACGAGCAAATAGGTCTTCTCCGGTTGTTCTTGAGAGCAGAGCGCACAGGCGACTGGGAACTCCACACATATTGTGTTCGCAATATGATTCCAGTATTTCACGCAGGTGGTCATTTTGCATACGCAAAAAGTTCTCATCTCTATTTGCAGCAGATGAATGAGCTAACAGAAATAATGCAACAGGATGATTTGAAGTTGTTCACTGAGAAAGGTTACTTTACCATAAGGCGCTCAGATAAATTCTGGGACGGGATATATTCTGATCAGACCATAGAGCAGTGTTTAATGAGAATGTTCAAGCTCCCTGATGGTCTCACACATGGCAGGGGAATAACCGATAGCACTGTTGCGAAATGGGTACATGGACTACCGCTTTGCCTTCCGATATGTAATGCTCTCGAAAATTTTGTTCATGTTCACACTGGTCATGGCGAACAACATCGGGATCTCCGTCAAAGTTCACAATTGACTGGTGCCAATGATATCACCAAATTATTGAACTGGCTCAGAGTGCATTCCCCCTTTCAGAATAGAGATCCACTACAATTAGTCTCTATAGCGACCGGGCTTGTGGCCGACGAAACTGTGAACTGTGACCAAGTTCGCAAAATTGGTGAATGTTGCGTATCGAATGTTGTAAGCAAAACGTTCAACAGCATCAAACTACGACGTGTTGACACTGTGAAGTCTTTCGCATCGATGGCAAATAGCAACAAAGTCCGTGGAAGTAAGGTAGTGATTGACCCCACAATTCTGTTCAACCGCATCACATGTGTTATTCAGTCACAAGCAGAGATGGAAGAGTATCTCAAATATGAACTCGCCCCGAAACCACCAGCATTGTTTGATTCTGCTGGAATGAGGAAGACACAGAAAAGCACGCTCGGTAAGATCCTCAAAACATACGGTTCCGAGCAAACTAAAATCCCAGAACATTCTCTGTTTGTTGTAGATGGTGGATTTTTATTGAGGGCAGTTGTATGGCCTAAACAGTCGTCATATAAGGACATATGTACATCATATTCCAATTATCTAGTGAGACATTTTGGGGCGAACGTCGTGGTTGTTTTTGATGGTTATGCTTGTACAATGTCGACAAAGGGCATGGAACAAGCCCGTAGATCTAAAGACAGGTATTCCATTGATATCAATATCTCACCCGAGTTACCAGCCACCACACCCCAATCCGATTTCCTTGCAAATGCCAAGAACAAAACCCAACTGATCGATCTTCTAATGCAGGAGGTATCTGCTATCAATATTCAGTCCAAGCAGGCCGAGGCTGATGCTGATGTACTGATAGCCGAAACTGCACTTGACATCGCTCAAGATGACAACAATGTTGTCGTTGTGGGAACAGACACAGACTTGTTAGTCATTCTTACCTCTCGAGTTCAACCGGGATGTAATATTCACATGATGTATTCCATTACCCCAAACTTACTAGTTTCAGTTAGTGAAATAGCAACCAAAATGGGTGACCATAGAAGCAACCTCCTTGTAGCACATTCTATAAGTGGTTGTGACACTACTTCTGCACTCTTTCGAGTTGGTAAGAAGAAAGTATTCAGTACAATTGTCTCCGATGTTACTAGCGACTCACAACAGTATGTCAACACAATTTTGGAGGATGACAGTACACCAAGTGCAGTAGCCGCTGCCAGGGAACAACTTCTTCTGATCTTATACGGGAGTAAAACTGTTTCCTCTCTCGACCAATATAGATATGTCACTTACAAGCGTTATGTAGCAAAATCTAAACTGAATAAGCCCATCGACCTAGCCTCACTCCCACCAAGCAGCGATGCTGCACAACAACATGTCTACAGATGTTATCTCCAGGTCCAACAATGGCTGGGCACTTCGCTTCCTCCGACGGATTGGGGGTGGTCGCTAGACAATGGACTTCTTGTACCGACTGCAGCCACAAAGCCATGAGCCCCCGATAACCTACTGAATCTGATCAGTTGTGGTTACAAGAGTGCTTGTACAAAAAGGTGTGGGTGTAAGAAGGCAGGACTCTCTTGCTCAGGTTTGTGTAATTGCAGTTCGGATTCTTGTAACAACCACAGAAACACTGTCCTGTCGGAAATTTCTGAGTTCGATGAATAATATGTATATAGGTCATGTCATTTCTGTATATAGCGTTGATAATAGTCAATGTAACTTAATCCATGTTGATTGATTTGTACATTCTGTAAATATTATTTATTGATTTTTGTACATTCTGTAAATATTATTTATTGATCTAATGCTGCCAGACACAGACGTGTCTGTTCGGTCCCAAGCCCGAAAATAGTTGAGTTCTCATGCTGACGAATTTTATGCCAAAAGGGGAACTCGGCCAGAAGCAGAGGGGGTCTTCCATAATGTCTATTTTGTAAGCAATGATAAAAGTCTTCAAATGGTGGTGGATTTTTTATCGTCTGTCCAACTAACATCCCGTTCTGTACTACGACTCTTTGGGCAAATCCGTTAGGAAAATCGTCATTTTTTGCGTAAATCCGATACTTTTTTGTGAATTTTCAATAATTTTTCGCAGAAATTGTCACAGAATGCACATTTTCCTCTAGGTAAATGTATATTAGACATTATGTAGCTAGAAATACGCGTAAACAAAAAATACAGTTGGATCAATTCGAGGTTACAAAGTTCGTGCGATTTTTTTTGATTTTTTTCAAACGCGTTTTCGAAAAAAGGCTGTAGAAAAAAAAGCTCAACTGGGATTTTAGGGGACTTTTGTCTAATCGTTCAGTGACATGTACTCGACATTCCCTGAAAAAACAGCTTTCTCCGATTTTTTTCCCTAGTGAAACCTAATGTTCTTGGGCTATTAGTTTAGACGGTGCTTGAGAGCAAGCAAATTTGTAGTTCAGTGACTACTGGGTCGACATTCATTTAGGTGGGGGTCTGTGGTCAGTGCAATGGTAGCGAAGCACTTCTTATTAATATATTCCTTTCACTAACACAAATAAGAGATGACAGATGCCCAAAAACAAATTTGATTTGAAATAACCAAAAACGTTAGTTATTGTCAGGCTATCTGCCTATTTCAGTTTTCAGTCCAGTTTAGTAATATTCTTTGAACTTACTATCTATGTTCTGCTAAACGATATTTTCACTGCTGCTGGATGGTATTTGACCAATTCTTTTTCACAGATTTTCTTTTACGCACGTTACATAACTTTCAGTGCTTATTTATATTGTATGTTTAGAAGGCTTCCTGGTTTGGAAAAAAATGGGACGTTATTTCGCTCTTTGACCTTAATATTACAGCCATCTCCAAAGTAATTCTGACATGCGTGAACAATAAATAACTGCTTTAACAATGGTTTGTAGATAAAATATTTCGTATCTATTTCCGTTAGTGTATTTATCTTCGACACGGGTTAACAGGAATACAGATAAAACTAGAAGTCCTGCCAGGAAATGCGCACAAATAGCACGTCGATCTGCGCGTTAATCTACACGTTATGATCATGGTAAGGCTATCAAATTTTGTACATATGGCCTGTGCACAAGCAATGTTTCAGCCAATGGACCTCCGGGTAACCCGGAGGTCCATTGGCAGAAACATTGCATGTGTTTGCTATGAGTAACCAGGAGAACCTGCCGTGCTTTGGATGCCATTCGATATGGCAACTGCGCGCAATTTCTACGGGAAATTAAGCCTAGATAAGCGCCCAGTTCCTGACAGGACTTCTAGTTTTAACTGCATGTTGGGCTGTTGGAAATGGGTACGTTGTTGAAAAGAAAATAGCGACAAGATATTGGATAGAGATGTGCATTATACCGAAAAACCGAACCGACACCGATATCATGGGGATACCGAAAAACCAAATCGAACTAATCATTGAATACCGAAACCGTCTGAACTTTCACATTTTCCTGCAGACACTATTTAGAAGGCCTTGTTGGGGTGTGATAGCAGTTGAAGGATTTATTTTCATGAAAGAAGTGGCTGATTTTCTTTTCAGTTTTGTTAACCCTCAGTGTCCTGGGCAGTTGTCCTGAATCCTCACTAGACTACAACCTGTACCTGTCCAGCTACTTAACAGTGATTTCTAGCAAAGTCTTGGCTGTCTTAACAGGTAGCCAAGATTTGACTGGAAATCAGGGCCCAGGTAATTTCTTTATTGTCAGCAGGACCTCCTGAAGATGACATGGTCAGTGACACGTGCCCTGAGATTACTAAACCCCACAGACAGACCTTTAAATGTTAAGGTATGATTAGAAATCACAAAATTACTGTAAATGTGATTTGCGTTCGTAAAAGAATGCCACTATTGAGCTCATGGGCAATGGCATTTGTGGAGGTGTGGTAGAATGATACAAGAACAACGTATTCTGTATTTTCCTGATGTGAATTTCCCTTTGGTACTATCAGCAAATCTCAGTCAAGTCAGATACCGATCCGATGCCGAGGTATACCCTTTTAAAAATATCGAAACAGGATACTGAACTCAACATTCCAATACCGCCCATCTCTGAAGTTGGAATGTGTGTATGCGGGAGACATTATAGACACCTCGACCCATCCCACCTCAATCTACCTCCATCTGTGTATAAAGTAATTACATGTCGATTAAATCTTCAGATATATTCAAGTGCTATAAGGTAACGCTAAGAAGATATCTCTAAGCATTACATATCGAAACTCATAAAATATCATGAAAACACTTGACCACGATAAAAAACAAGTATATTTTCGGTTCAGGTGAAGATTATTTTGTTTTGTTTTTTTCAAAGGAGTTCGATGCGTGGAGGGAGAATATGGCGCTCGCTGTGGGGCATGCCCACCTGGAATGACTGGTGATGGGAGGCGAGGTCAGTGTCGAAAGATCGTAGAAAGATGCTCAGAGAACTCCTGTTTCAAAGGAGTCAGATGTGAGGATACCGCAAGTGGCCCTAAATGTGGTCCATGTCCAGAAGGTTATACTGGTGATGGAGTACATTGTGAGGATATCGACGAGGTACTTGCACTCAATTATAATCTTCGCACAATAGAAAGCACCCCACTCCCAGTTATTAGCCCTTTGCATGATGCCAAGAGTTATCTCCTGCGAGTGATTTGTTTCCCCTCTCAGAAGGTAGTTATTTACGACTCGCTCTGTTTACATTACTGACCAGCGTGTTTCTCGCCGCATGTTAATTTCTTCTATATTTCTGTTTATAATTCTACATTTGACAACTGTTTGGGAACATGGGAGAGGATTATTGTTCTATACCTGGATGCAGACAATCTCGGGGTAGTATTGGGAGGTTTAAAAAGCCGACCAGACAACGTCGCATACCAAAAATAAAGCATTACTATCAGTTTGGTTGACTGGAATCAATCGAGGAACCGAACTTAAGAGGACGTCCAACGTAAATTTGGTCAAATTTCAGGTAATTTTCTCCAAAGTCCAGAGAAGGTCAGAAATGAATAACCCCAATAAATTTTTTATCAATTTGTTTGGAATGAAACATAGATTTTGTGGAAACTAATATTTGCCATGGAACTGTTACCATGTGGCAGAACGCACTGCCTGAAAGTCTGCTATGGCATAAGTAAGAGATCAGATTTTATACAATAAAATACCTTAAATTTGTTGAATACTTAAATTCTGCAAGCCTTCTAGTACAGACTCTGAGAAATCTTTTTATCATTCTTGAAAGGAACGGACCACGAGACCCATTGTAATTTAGGATGCCTACATTTCAAAAGGGCTGCCATTTTTCTTGTGTTTGTTTATCTTTTATGAAGTTCACCAAGGGTCAAATGCACACAGTTCAGAAGAATAAGTATGGAGCCATGAGAGAGTGCATCAATGAAAAATGAAGAATGTCCAATGTGGCTTTTGTGTGTCTGCTGTGACCATACCCCCCCCCCCCACCCCCCCCCCCCCCCCCCCACAATCCTGTGCCATTTTGCATGGGATCTGTATCAAATTGTCCTGCGTGCAGAATACTTTCACCAATCGGCTACACTTAGTTAGAAATCTTGGCTTCCAATTCATTTATGTACATGATTTGGTATGCTTCATTTGTTTTGGAACTATCGGCCTTCCGTAGTTGCTGTTTGGGGAGGCTTGACTGTTGTATTCTCGTGAGATTTAAGAACATTAATAACTGATCTGCTTACCAATACTAATTTTATAGGCGGAGAGTTACCGGTCTGAAGAATATCGGAATTGTGTTGGTTATTAAATTCATTTATCTAAACACTTATGACACGTTGTGGTTTCATTTCGGCAATTCGAGTGAATTTTTGCCCGTCTAGCGGATTTTTTATATTTCTGTCCACAGAGTGTCAACACACATAGATTTTCGCAGCCTTCTGTTGCTAACACCGCTCAAAATCGACGTTGATCCGTCTTATACACAATGCGGTTGTGCGAGGAAGAGATTTAAATTTACGATGGTACGATATTTCGTTACATTTGGTGAACAGGAAGAAACCTTTCTGATAATTCTCCTTGACATTGGTCTTCTTTCTTCGTAGCAGACCTGAGCAGACTTCGTCAAGCCTTCTTTACGTCACGACTAATATAGTTCGGCGACAGTAACATTATTTTTTCGTAAATATACAATTGTGAGGACTGTAATGTATGTTGATGTGAATATAATTTTGTTTTCAAATATAATTTTCCACTTTTATGTTTTGATCATCGACACCAACCAAATAATAGTAGTTCGAATCGGTGGCGTATTAATCCCTTGCTGACACTTGCGTCACATTGTACAGTTAAAGATCTCAACATCGCTACTATGGACTGTATCTCGCAATTATCACATTGTCAGTTGAATATTTTTCTATGATGTGTCGTGAGTTGTACATTACATCGCCTGCCAGATTCAAAAACAGCAGTGAAATGTTTGAAGATTTCAGATCGTGGGAAATCAAATCATTTCCTAACTTTGCCCAAAACCCACGTGATCATAACAAACGTGTCGCCCGAACAGAATCAAGCGTTTGTGGTCATCCATTTTCCCCTGAGCGTTCTCACCACGTTGGTGATGAAATGATAAATATGCTTTCTCCGAGTATGGAGTCTTTTATTTACTTTACAACTCGGACATTCGAATTACCGATCTATTCCTTGTTAATCCTGACGGTTACTTTTTACAAAAAGGAAAAAAGTGGATAAATTGGGGTTATGTATACTTTTGCCTTTATTTTGGTATATAATATGTCGTTATTCACCGCTTCATTTCGTATTTAGGACATTGTGAAAATTTTCAAAAAAATGCCCAAAGTTACGTTGGACGACCCCTTAATAAACATCCCACGGGCACCAACGTCTTTTCTAGCCATTTTCCGAACAGGTGATGGCAGGACGTTCCAAAACCAGGTACCAACATTACATCTACCACAGAAACGACCAATAGTCTGGTCGACATAGGGTTGGACCCGAAAGGAATGTGTAATAAGCGTTTCTTGGTGTCAATCGACGCAGGAATGTCTGCTCTACAACATATCCAAAATCCGCTAAAATCCGCTTTGGGGAAAACCTCAACGATTTTTTGCTCTTTGCGCGGGAAGGGGGGAGGGGCTCAACTTTTCCAACTTCTTTTCGAGCACATGGGAGGGATGGTTCGAGACTGGAACAATGAGTTTTACTACTTTTCCTCCACTCCAATTCATCATTAACCTTATATATTCCCTTCTATGCCCAAAGAGGCCATTTTATTTTTGTAGCCCATTTGTCATCAAATTATAATGGATATAGGCGGGGTCTGATATATCTAAAGACCATGGAAGTTCAGCAACATGCTACATGTAATTGTACGATTGTCATATGAGTATTTTAATAGGCAGAAAAAGGAAATCTTCGAAATAACTTGGGGGCATTCTAAATCCAGAGTTACATTTGTTGTTCATCAAAGAGTGGTAGGCATCAGCCATAAGTAATTTGATTTTTCCGGATTTTTCTGAAGACTGTACACAGAAAAAAAACTCTTAAAATAGTGTTCTGACTTGACAGATTATCTTCAAACTGAAATAACTAAAAAGAATACATCCCTGTATAAAAACAACAAACTAAACCTGAGCAAAATGTGGTCATGTCACCATCAATACCTGAAGTCTTTGATGTTGTATATTCATTGCCTGAAAGCTTACGTTTTGGTATTTTTTTTTGCTGTTTTATAACTTCTTTAATGCGGATGGAAATTGCAAGACTCTATATGAGCTACGTGCTCCCCCATTTAGCAAAGATTTCATTTTATATGAGAATTATAATGGGTATATGTGGGGTCTGAGATATCTGAAAAACATGGAAGTTCAGCAACATGAACTACTGGTGTGGTCTCCTTTAGTAAGTTTCTGAAGATTATTACCAGAGCTACTCAGAGGTATTCTGATATGCTACAAACTTGACAAGTCATTCGAATTCTACAAATAAACTTATAAAGACACCTGTGTTACTCAACTATTGTTGTTGCTCATAATCATCCGATATACCTTTGAACTAATTACTTCCCTGGAAAGACTTTCTCACATAGTTAAAAAGCATAAGTTTGAGGATAAAGTAGCTCGATATTGAATGAATGGAACACTGAGTTGAGCATCAAAGTTACTTGTGCTGCGTGTATGTGGAATATGTACCGACAAGCTCTATTAAGCCAGACTAAAAGATAAAACTTTAAACTTCCGTAATGAAAAGGGTTATCTGAGGTTATAATATCAACTTGTTTTAAGAGCATTTGTGATAGGTTCTGTATCAATTAACTCTGAATATACTTCAAAATGAGCCATTCCCATTGCAAGCTCATGCATTCTTGTTTAGACTGTCCAGTTAACATATGAACTTCTTTACAGTTGTTCTAGGACGCATGGACGTGTAATGGTTTTCCATGTGGTAGCTTCAATAAACAACATTGCGCAAAGGGGACTTGAATACGGGCAGTTTATACATGATGCTAGAATTATGGCATTTCAGCGGGATTCCAACTTAATTTAACAAACTGAGCGCAGTTAGATTTAGGGATAACTGTAACTGTTGCGTGAGTCAGTTCAATAGAACCAGCGTTAACAACTACCTACACAGTATCTAAATACAAAGTCTTTGACATCAGTAGTAGGAGATGTATGAAACGTGCCCCATTGGCAGGATCTCATTGCAGGATCTCATGTGACGTCATAGTCACGTGACCCAGTGGCGCCATGTTGTGTTGTCATGGTAACCCGCGTGAGCGGCCATCTTGTGACGTCATCTCCATAGTGATATGTGGTGTGAGTGCGCATGCGCAGCGCGTGTTGTTAGGGTGATACGTGTTTCCGTCGTCCATTTTGTATACTGGAGGCCGCCATCTTGGTTTCTATGGTAGCACGTGATTGCTATGTTACCTAAAGCCTACAATAGGACAGGGGTATGTTCGGAGGGTATGTTCGATTAAATCGGAATAAATCTGATTACCACAAACAACCCGACAATCCCCCAAATCACCAAAATCCACCCAAAATCACCGAAATTGACTTTATTTCCCCAATTTATCAGCTTAGCACGTAGTGCTATAGTACTAAGGGGTACAAGGGGGTGCATTCGATTGAACAGGAGTAATGTTCTGGATTAGAATTCTCCCAGAATCCCTTTTTGGATCCCTATCCCATGACGTTTTTCCCAATAAGAATAGCACGTAGTGCTATAGGGCAAATTTACCCAGAATTCTCTGCTTCCATCTATATATGCAATTGTTTACGTCTACCTGGCCATGTTCCTTTGTTCTAGAGTATACTCCAGTAGCGTAGAAGAGCCTATTAGTTGGAACAGTTGTACTTATTATTACTATATTTAGCAATTTCTGGTCTATTCTTGTTAGTTCTGACCCTATTCCAAGTACTCTTGTAGTTTCATATATATAACTAACCAATCAGATTGCTTGATTTCCCATAATCTGTATACAGAGTTATCTTCCTTCTGTATAATAAAAGACTATATCCAATGGCAATATCTCCGGGCACCCCAGTTTTGGCACCCCTTTTTTGAAAAACATATGACCTTCGGCACCCCTTTTTAGTCATATGTGTTTATGTGAAAAAGCACAATGTGACACAATGTGCCCTAGCACAAAGGCACATGATTTATGTGCCGATATGTGCTTATGTGAAAAGGCACAATGTGACACAATGTGCCCTAGCACATAGGCACATAGGGGTATTTGAGGATTCCTATTGCCTGGTATTGTATTATTCGAGGATACCTACTAGATAATCCCTTTTTTGTCATATGTGCTTATGTGAAAAGGCACAATGTGACACAATATGCCCTATCACATAGCCACATGCTTTATGTGCCGATATGTGCTCATGTGAAAAGGCACAATGTGACATAATATGCCCTATCACATAGGCACATGCTTTATGTGCCGATATGTGCTTATGTGAAAAGGCACATTGTGACACAATATGCCCTATCACATAGGCACATACGGGTATTTGAGGATACCTATAGCCTAGTATTGTATTATTTGAGGATACCTATCTAGGATACCTTCTGGAGAATCCCTTTTTGTCATATGTGCTTATGTGAAAAAGCACAATGTGACACAATGTGACCTAGCACATAAGCACATGCTTTATGTGCCGATATGTGCTTATGTGAAAAGGCACAATGTGACACAATGTGCCCTAACAGAAATTGTTAACAACTCAGTGAGTTCTGGCTATCTACCGCCTAGTCTGAAAACAGCTCTTGTTACCCCACTTCTTAAAAAAACATCTCTTGATCCCACAATGCTGAAAAATTATCGCCCGGTCTCGAATCTTCCTTTTATCTCCAAGATTATAGAAAAAGTCATTGCACAACAACTGCGTGCGCATTTGGACGATAATTGTTTACTTGACCCTAAGCAGTCTGCATATAGACCTGGTTATTCAACAGAGACTGCTCTTCTCTCAGTCCAAAATGCGGTTTTGGAATCTATTGACAACAAAAAAGGTGTTGCGTTGGTGCTACTTGACCTTTCAGCCGCATTCGACACGATTGACCATGAAATTCTTTTTGAACGACTTTCTCAGCTAGGAATAGAAGGATCAGCACTAGATTGGTTTCGATCTTATTTGAGTAACCGAACCCAGTGTGTTACCGTTGATGGCAACAAATCTGAAATAGCCTCACTTGAATTTGGGGTACCCCAGGGTTCCGTTCTCGGCCCAATTTTATTCACCCTTTATATGCAGCCTCTGGGCGCCATTATTCGCTCACACGGTATTGAGTGCATCTTTTACGCTGACGACTCCCAGTTATATGTAGAATTTAACCCCATTGATTATGAAGATACAGCCACACAGTTTATGCGTCTCGAAAACTGTATTAAGGAAGTGAGAGCATTTATGCTACAAAACAAACTTAAATTAAATGACGAAAAAACTGAGCTGATAGTATTTTCCTCAAGATTCAGACCCGCACCAGACACTCTGCCACGGCTCATGGTTGGTGATGTAGTGATTAATCCGTCAACTAAGGTTCGGAATTTAGGTGTCTATTTCGACAGACACCTAACTATGGCTGATCATATTACCAAAATATGTCAGTCTGCCAACTGGTACCTCCGTAAACTGGGTCGCTCTCGAAAAATTTTGACGAAGAAGGCTGCAGTGTGCCTGGTGCATGCATTTATCACATCACGCTTAGATTATTGCAACTCATTGTTGTATGGGCTTCCAGGCAAGCAGATACAAAGGTTGCAACAAATACAGAACACAGCTGCCCGTATTGTCTCACTGACGAAGCGGCGCCAACACATAACTCCAGTCCTGAAAGATCTTCATTGGCTTCCTATTTCATCACGGATTCAGTTCAAGGTCTTACTTTTTGCACACAGGGCTCGCTGCTGTGATCTGACCCCGGCTTATATAAGCGACCTAGTGGTTCCGTATGAGCCTAAACGCACGTTAAGGTCTTCTATGCATGACTTGCTTGAAGAGACTACCTGCAACTTGGTATCATATGGTGGCCGCTCCTTCTCTCATAGTGCACCTAGGCTTTTCAATGAGCTACCCATTTCAGTGCGACAGACTGCGCCAAGTGCTTTCAAATCGGTACTGAAAACCTATCTTTTTGGTAAACCATACTCGGAGTGATTTCCGCGTAGCACTATGCAAATCTACAGTACAGAAGTACTGTCACATGTAACCATGATTTTTCTTGTAAAGCGCCATGGAACTTTTTATTATTGTGAAATGAGCGCTATATAAATATCTATTATTATTTATTTATTTATTTATTTATTTATTTATTTATTTATTTTTATTTATTTATTTATTTTATTTATTTATTTATTTATTTATTTATTTATTTATTTATTTTATTTATTTATTTATTTATTTATTTATTTATTTATTAATTAATTTATTTATTTATTTATTTATTTATTTATTTTATTTATTTATTTTATTTATTTATTTATTTATTTATTTATTTTATTTATTTATTTATTTATTTATTTTTATTTATTTATTTATTTATTTTATTTATTTATTTATTTATTTATTTATTTATTTATTTATTTTTATTTATTTATTTATTTATTTATTTATTTTATTTTTTTTTTTATTTATTTATTTATTTATTTATTTATTTATTTTATTTTTATTTATTTATTTATTTATTTATTTATTTATTTTATTTATTTTCACATAAGCACATATCGGCACATAAATCATGTGCCTTTGTGCTAGGGCGCATTGTGTCACATTGTGCTTTTTCACATAAGCACATATGACTAAAAAGGGGTGCCGAAGGTCATATGTTTTTCAAAAAAGGGGTGCCGAAACTGGGATGCCCGGAGATATTGCCATTGGATATAGTCTTTTATTATACAGAAGGAAGATAACTCTGTATACAGATTATGGGAAATCAAGCAATCTGATTGGTTAGTTATATATATGAAACTACAAGAGTACTTGGAATAGGGTCAGAACTAACAGAAATAGACCAGAAATTGCTAAATATAGTAATAATAAGTACAACTGTTCCAACTAATAGGCTCTTCTACGCTACTGGAGTATACTCTAGAACAAAGGAACATGACCAGATAGACGTAAACAATTGCATATATAGATGGAAGCAGAGAATTCTGGGTAAAATTACCCTATAGCACTACGTGCTATTCTTATTGGGAAAAACGTCATGGGATAGGGATCCAAAAAGGGATTCTGGGAGAATTCTAATCCAGAACATTACTCCTGTTCAATCGAATGCACCCCCTTGTACCCCTTAGTACTATAGCACTACGTGCTAAGCTGATAAATTGGGGAAATAAAGTCAATTTCGGTCATTTGGGGTGGATTTTGGTGATTTGGGGGATTGTCGGGTTGTTTGTGGTAATCAGATTTACTCCGATTTAATCGAACATACCCTCCGAACATACCCCTGTCCTACTGTAGGCTTTAGGTAACATAGCAATCACGTGCTACCATAGAAACCAAGATGGCGGCCTCCAGTATACAAAATGGACGACGGAAACACGTATCACCCTAACAACACGCGCTGCGCATGCGCACTCACACCACGTATCACTATGGAGATGACGTCACAAGATGGCCGCTCACGCGGGTTACCATGACAACACAACATGGCGCCACTGGGTCACGTGACTATGACGTCACATGAGATCCTGCAATGAGATCCTGCCAATGGGGCACGTTTCATACATCTACTACTGACATCACAGGAATGATCACTCTTCGTAATATGGGCACTTGTCTGTACTCTCACTTCTTTCTTATTTATGTTTTGTTGACACACAACACATGGGAACTTGTCCGCACATGCCCAACAGATACAAATGGAGCGTCTTTTAATATTTGCTAGAAAATGGTTATCCTGTCTGGATTCTTGTAAGGTAGATCTCCAGAAGATGTAGGTTTATCCCCTTTTGGTTCGTCAAAAATGCTGTTAAGCACATTATCTTGGAATCCATATGTCACAGAATCTTATTCATAAATTCTTATTTCTGCTGCTTCAAGCGATCAACTTTTTATTTTATTTTATTTTTATTTTTTTTTTTTTTTGTGGACGCATTCTCGACTGAACTGAAAGAATCTCCGGATTTCTACAGGTAGATCTCTCCTTCACTGCTGAGGCTATTTATTTGTCTAAGGACAACATCATCAGGATAAGCTGTATTGTAGCTAGTTCACTCTTTGTTGACATTGTCTCTTATTGCATCCAATACGAATACGAATACGCCTTTGTTTTCCTTACTGTCAGCCAAGGCGCCTCGGGCGAGAATGTCCTTAACAGTCACATACTAGATATCTAATTTTGCACTGTTTGTTTTCGAGTGGGATTGTGGATATTTAGATGATCCCTGGACACGTTGCATTTAGTTTCTAGGCTTAGAGTAGCCTTCTTTTGACAGCAGTCGCTAAATTGTGGACTTTCAGATGGGCGCACTGTCAATCCTGAATGATTGTGCTGTCGTCACTCCCGTGCTCATTGAGATCCTCGAACAACACTATAGGCTGTTGATTTTCTGCCGAGTCACTACTTCACACACTTCTGTATCCATTCTCTCGGAACTGTCCGCTTTGTCAGTTACACCGATAAGATGGCCGATTGACATTCTTATTGTCACAGGCAATTTTTTTCAGCTTGAGTTTTTGATATATTTAATATTTTCTTCCGAATCGCTGATCGCTGATATTGCAGATTTCCTGCCAGTTTGCCACACACACTCTCAATATTCAGGGAAGAACATATGCTGGGATAACTCGGTCTAGTAACTCGGTTTTGTGTCACGGGTCCGCAGCGCCAAACGACCGCTTTGATTTTTTGTATCCACTCCTGGTAAGTTGAGTAGATCCTATCCATTACTATTGCTCGGTTGCGCCCGCTCTCTGGCTGCTGAACACCATATGACCTTCCATGTGCTGTGTTCTCACCAAAGAGAATAATTACTTGACTTGGTCACTCTCAAGCTTGTAATATAACAGTGGCTTCTCGAGGCACGGCCTTTTGAATTGTGTAGCTGTAAATATCACATCTCAAACTGTACATTGAAAGTCACGGTAAATACCGTGTTTGAATGGGTTGGTCGGTATGGCGCAAGTGCCAGCGCCGAAAGATAGAACGAGAGGCCACAGGCCTCAAGTTTTATCCCCCCGCGATGGCACAACTATCATATCGATTAACCAATTCACACACGCGTGTCGTTCTGTGTTTATTACATGCCTTCCCGTCTATAGAAAGCAATTATTAGAAGAACACTCAGCAATTCATTTGGCAACAGTTACTATCAACAAAAAGAACAGATTTCATAGCCAACAAAACTTGCGAAGGGAACCCGTGTTACCATTTCGTCTCCTGAGTTCCAATGTGTTGTTTATGCCTACTGGCACATAGAACACATTGGAATTCAGGGGACGATTTTTCGTTATCGTCAGCGATACAGATTGTAATTGCGGTGCACGATTTGTAAAAAATTCAATTGAAATTTCGCTTCTATTTAAAAATAGTCCGTCAGATGATTTCCGTTCCGCACATATGTACGGAACAGATTTTCATTTTCCACATGGTTTAGTGTTGCTGTAGATGGGGATTTCAAAGAACAGGCGTCTAATAAAAGACGTTAGCGATCAGTTTGTTGCTATCTCTGTAGAGGTCCCAAATATGTCCCCAAACTAACCCCAACAAACGTCTCGTCAACGGAGTAACGAGGTTTTGTGAAATGTGATTATTCTGCAAATGACTTTCAAAATTGGGAATGCAGACAAACAGATTGCAATCCGGGTGTGGAGTTTTCCAAGTTCAATAAATTCACAGCGGCAAAATTTACCCAGAGGTTTCACGACAGCATATACGTTTTGTTAGTCTTATTAGTTGAGCATGTTGTCAACTCGCCCCTTGAGTTCCAATGTGTTCTATGTGCCTACTGGCACATATAACACATTCGAACTCGCGGACGAATTTGCAGAAAACAATAGTTCAATTTCAAAAATATTGGTTGGAACATAATACCATTGGTATTGATCCTCAGAGTGGTCGCATCTGATATCAGATTGTTGCGCAGTCGTTTTTGGTGTTTTAGATCAAAGTTGAATGTGACATTCTTTGATCCGCATAAGTCAAGCAGATCTGGATTTTCAAGATACGGGAACAATGGTGTGGAAGCATTCAGATTGAATCTCATCGTACAATTCAAACTTGCTACCTGGCACTATCACCATCTTTCCAATGTAGAGATGGACGTCAGTTTCATCTCAGTTTTCAATCACCGACTCATTGGCGGCTTTGTGGTTGCAAATGGGGAGGGCGAGTATTTGTAGGCCATGATAACCTGTTTCAGCGAATATCGGTCGATATGTGCCACTGCCTATGTGTACCAGTCGATATGCACCACATCGGCAGTCGATATGTACCGTTCAAAAAGTCGATTTGTACCACTCAAAAAGTCGATATGTACCACATAAAAGTCGATATGTACCACAAGAATATTTAATATAGATGACTAAAATACAGACACTCACAAATATTTTTTTTTAAATTTAATCGTGAAATGTGACTAATGTGAGCACAACTTGGATATGCAGTAGTAGGGGTAAAAAATGTTATGCGACGGTGATACAATCAAATTCACATTTTTCTCGTGGACTCATGGATCACACACACACTGGCGCTTTTGTCTTAAATTCAGCTAGAGACATTGCAAAAGAGTCAGATAAAGACGATATGTTTACCTCTGCTGGCGTCCTTGCAAAACACGCTTTAGAAATCCTACAACCTGAAAATGTTCCGCTCCCAAAATTAGATCAACTAGGTAGATCTGCCAACAGGGCTAGAGCAAAACTTCGTCGATTCCATTAATGGTGCATATCGAGTTTCAAGTGGTACATATAGACTTTTTAGGTGGTACATATCTACTTTCTTCATGGTACATATCGACCGACGGTTGGTACATATCGACCGTGGACATATCGACCGTGGTACATATCACCATTCCCCGTTTCAGCAATACATGAAAGGTAAAAACACACTCTTCCATAGCAATGTATGCGCCATTATTCTCCAACTTCTCTTCAGTATTTGAAACACTATTATAGCTGATGAGGGTAAAGTCAGTCTTGTTTTTTGTGGTTGAGCAGAGTCCCTGGATTTGAATATTTGACTGATACAAAGGCAGACTTCTCTCAGCTACCACTTCCGCCACCTTTAGGGACCAGGTCCTATCTTTGGGTGCTTCATTTCCCACTATTCTCATAGTATCCTTCGGCTTTAGCTTGATGTCACCTCCATGGCACTAACAAACAATGAACTTCATGCCATGAAACCTACAGACCTTTGCTAGAATACAGTATGGCAGAGGCTGGGCATCCCAAAGGATTGGTGCAAGAATCGGAGACCACCCATCAGCAGGACCATTGCTGCTATCTCAAAATCTTTCGAACAATATCATCCTTTTATAATGATGAGTGCGACAATGAAGCCAATACATCTCTTCTGATGCAGAGAGACCATGATTATCTGCTGAAGACGCTGGACATGTCGCGTAGCTAACAAAGGCATTAACTTCTTGTAGAGTTCCGTTGTTGATATGACGTCCTACTGTCACCCCAACTGAAGAACCGGATGAATTGTTCCTCGGCCGAAAACCCATTGCATTTATGATATTGTTTTTATTGGAGAATATTTTGTCAAAATTTCGGGAATGAGCGTTCAACAAGCGGGCAGATATTAACCCCTTACCCAACGAATCGGCCACATCCGCCCACGTAATATGTAAATTCGGCAGCTGAAAAAATATTATTGTTCTGAATATTTAAACAAAATCATATCATGTGACCCCTGTTTGGAACGAGCTCGTCGAGCTCGTTCCAATGAGGGGTCACGTGATATGGTTTTGTTGAAATGTTTTGAAACATTTTTCAAAATGATATTTAAAATAATAAATTTTGATATCGTCTGCGTTGGGTAAAAGGTTAAATGTTCGTGAAAAAACGTCAAAGTGACGCTATTTTGGTTAAAGGTTTAAATTTGAAATTATAACATATGCATTTAATAGAGGCATCATGATAGTAAAAGTGTGTAAAATTTCATAGCTTTGTGAATAAGTGGCCTTCCTGGAAGACTTGGCACACCCCTCGAATGGTCTTGGTTTAAGACTTTCATCGGTGTGCTTCTTGCCATGCAACGTTAGCCCTTTACCAACGTAACGGCAAAAACTGGCCAGCGCTATTCACAAAAATCGCCAGTTAATTTGCATTATATTTTCATTTTTTGTCGAGCTCGTTCCAATGAGGGGTCACAACCTATGTTTTTGAGACGAAAAATGAAAAAAGTAGTTATTTAAGAATTTTGTTTGCAAGTGTCGTCTGCTTTTCATGTCAGGTAAAGGGTTAAAGGCAATTTCCTGTTGAGCACATCCCCAGACACGGCACACATATGTGCATGTTGCATGTTGAACATCGATCTTCGCGTTTATCAGAGCGGGTCTTTGTCTATTGTCTTAAATTCCTGTTCGAAACAAAACTTTTCCCGCACTCCTCTCACACAAGATCTTTAGTTTTCTTACTCGCGTTGTTGTCTCTATCTGTTATCGACGTTGATGTGCTTAGTCGCTTTGTTGGTCTGATACAGCCTCAGCCATCATGTCCGACGCATCCAGCGATCCATCAACTACACTGATCTTTGGTGACATCTTTTGGAAATTCGTGAAAGAGTTTCATCGTGTAGAATACCTAGAGCTATCTTCATATTATTTCTATGGATGTCCTCTTTTGAAGTGAATTGAGGGTCTTCGTGTAATGGGTTTGGTGGTGTTTGTGAAATCTTCATCTACCCAAAGGATTTATTGTTGGTTCTGAAAATGTGAATTCCGGTTTCAGAAAGTTACACATCTCTCCAGTATATAACAAGCGCTTACCCGCTAAAATTATTGGACGAGAAATTCCATCGTGTTGTACACTTGAACATGGTGACACTGATATCTGAGTTCGCAGAGCACCCGGTAACATTCCGAAATTCGGGTAATACTATTTTTTCCGGTAAATTTTCTGTTAGACGGTAGATTTTTCTGGTGGGGGTAAAAAATTATAGTTCAACAACTCAATACGCTTCTAAATAAGTTTGAACTATTAAATCAGTGACCCATGACGCATAAACCATATAGAGCATATGCCAATTCAGTGATTCAAGAAATTTGAGATCGCATTTCAAGCATATAAAAGATGTTTTCGTTCTCAGCCAATGTATCAACGCGCTATTGTATCAAAAAAAGTGATTAAGATGAGGTGCACGAAGAAGTAATATTCAATCAACACGCGTGTGAAGTAAATGGAAGTAAATGGAAGGTGCTAATTAAAAGCAGTGTCCATAAAAATCCAAATGACACGTCTTCACATTTTTCTGTTAACAGTATCTTAATGAAGACATGAATTTTTCGATATGTGTGTAAAAAAAATTATTTAATGAAGCTGTTGGGCGTGGAAGAGACTGGCTTATCGAGTTCCATCCACACGAGGGACAGTTTCTCCACATCACCAACAAGGGACAACCAGTGCGTCAGCACTATAACATCGATGGGCATGGCTTGGAGGAGGTGGATTCTGCAAAGTATCTCGGAATGAACATTCATCGCACTCTAAACTACTACCCATATAAACTAGGTAGCGAAGAAATCTAACAACACTGGTCGAGGCTTTCCTTCAAATATACTCCATGCATGACCAAGGACTTTTGCCGTAAGACTGTAGCTGTGACCACAAATGGGATATGCCAGATTCACATGGGACCCCCACAATGCAAAAAGAGTGGTGGCCGAGTGGATAAGTGCGCTGGTCTCTCATGCCAGATGTCGATCCTCGGTCGGAGAAACGTCTCTCGGTGTCTGAACACTTTCTGTCAGCATCAGTTGTGGGGTTGATGCTGTCACTGCGCACCATCCTATCGGGTGGGGACGTAAAATTGTTGTCCTCTGTGTGGAGAGAGACGCACTCTGTGCAGGCTAAGGATCCCGTCTTTGTATTCGTGAAGAGCGAGGCCACGAAGTTGCCGACGGCGGAGGTCATCCCACATAACTGCGCCATTGGGCCACGGAGAGGCGTTAATATAAGTTCCATAACTTGCTCGCCAATCCTTGTAAAACAAATAAGCACAAAACAAAATAAACAATGCAAAAGATGTACATAACCTGGAGGTGGTAAAACCATTATGGGTGAATATCACCAAGCCCGTGGCGTTACAACAACTTCACGAGCGGCGATCGGCAAGTATGGTCATCATAATATTTCGAATGGTCAACAACTGAGTGGTAATTTCATCCACTTGCCTGATTCCAACAGCGGCAATGGTGAGACGACATAATTAGCGATTCCCCCGTGAGATATGCAAGGACTCAAAACACTCATTTTTCTAGATACCATTCGAAACAATCATCAGTCGTGGCCTGCAACTCAATTACCTTCTTCAACAAGGGGTTGCAGAACATAAAACCGCGTTGAACAAAAACATAAACCGTTTTTGTCTGCTCGTGTAAACAGTGGGTTTGTCTGCACCATGCGTTTGTTGTATGTTCGATAATACACCCTACGGTGGCCTGACCGTTATTGAAAAGAGTCTGATTTTTTAATCTCAGGATTCCAAAACCAAACATTTTCAATCACTTGTCAGCCACTAAGCAGGATTTTCCCTGCTTAGTGTCTTCCCACCCATGGAGCGCATCGTCCCTAATTACAATTTAATTTTCTTTTAGAAGATACGTTTTCGAATTCCAATTTTTGCTACAACCCGTTATCAGTCTTGTGTAAAAACGACATCAGAAAACTTAAAACGCATTTTCTGAGCCACTGTTCCACATAAATTCCATGGTATTATAACACTATGATTCAGGTTTCAATCCAATGACCAAAACATTAATAAGATATGGCCTAAAATCTACTTTCCAATAAGCCGTCGAATGATTTCATATACTCTCAAAGTATGATGTGGAAGGGAACTTTAAAAATCAGCAAGAGTAATCTCTCCTTGAAACAGTCTTCTGGTTTGGAGTTTGAGTTGGTGATCATTTGCAAAAGAAAGAACAGAAAAAAACATTTCTTTCTAATTTAAACATCTAAAGAATTACTCCGTGATATTTGAATCACACAAATGAACTTTTTCTGCCGTTTTTCTAACTTTTGAACTAAAAATCGACAGTCTTTTTCAATTCTAATTTCTATTCTAAAAATAATTTTAAGACATCTGAGTCAACTCAACAGTTTCTTTTTTTTCCCCATGCACTATGCAAGACAAAATTACGCGCGTTGGGAGAATGGGGAAACTAGGACAACAGGAAGGCCTAAAGGGGAGAAAGGACAAAAATAAAACATGCATTCAAATATTTAACACTAAATGGGCATGGGGATCAAGATTAAGAATGAATGTAAATAGAGAATATTATGACAGTAAAGCTATCTGGTTTGTCGTATTCTGTGGAGTTGAGGAGGTCAGATCGCCGGATCACACTAGCCACCTTCGGCGGCCAGTGGGATCCGGCGATCTGACCTAGTCAACGAGACGTAATGCGACAAACCACATCACTTTACTGTCATAATGATTATTATATGCTGTTATGGTTAAGAACAATATTAGAAATTCACGTTATTCGATGGTGTTTATTTAGTAATTTACACAACTGAAGCGTACCTAGAAACAGTTTGTAACCTGGGCGGACTCGATTGACGTTCTCCAGTGCCGTCCTCGTTCTGAGACCAACCATCTGATACGGAATTGGAAACCACTCAGTGTGATCCGGCTATCAGGATTCGATAGGTGAAAAATACGGCGTATCACTGATAGGCATATAATAAAGAAAATTATTCATGGATACTGTTACCTCAACTTACCTGTGCACATTCACTTAATAAAGATTATGCTCTAGTGCCTTTCTGAGATAATAGACTTCCCAAACCAGTGTTCACCACATACAAGTAATGAAACAAAACTCTCAAGCAGTAATAACGATGTCTTTATCCATGGAATCAGTACCTTCTCTGTTGTGATCTGTAAAAGGAAAAAGCACTCTTCACCTGAGGGTGTTTCACTCACTAAGTTCACTCAGATCTCTGATCAAGATACATTTTCATAAAGTCAGGTAAATTAAATGGCTATCTGACATCCTTTCTGAACGTGAAATCACAAGAGTGTTATGGGTGTAAAAAAGATTTCTCAAACATATCGATTCACAGGGGTGAGGCCTTTACATTAGCATGCTGGTAAGCCGCAAAAAAACTGTTCTACACAAGGTCAAGTATGAGAACTGTTTACAACATCCAGACAGAATGCAAGAGGTTCTCCACATGAAAACTTAACTTGAAAGGTTTATCACTCTCAATAGTAAACTCCAAAGCAGATCTTCGGATGGTCTGACCTGTCAAGTGTCGTTTATCTGATCATGCCACATTAATTCCCATCACAGTCACTGCTGTACACACTTTTGAATGTTTTTTTTCTGGCAAAGCGAAAGAAGTAAACAATCGGTTGATGGTAGAAAATGAATTTTTCATAGGAGATGCGATTAACTGGTAGTCTGTGAGATGCCCATATTTGGGCTTTATTCTGATGTGTCCGTACCACAACTTAAAGGCTTCATATTCAGTGGAAGGTATATCACCTTTGAAGTGAAATTATTTAATATCTTAGGATTTGTCGTGTTACAATTTATGGGAGAGTGCCTATTGTCATACCTATGAAAGAACAACCAGTCATTGAAGTTGAAGGGGATCAGTTGTAGAATTGCAAGGACCACTACACCTCCCCTAGCGAGTAAGTACTTGTCGAAGGTCTTCACGTGGATTTCTTTCAGTTTCAATCGATAACCGCCTCGATTTCCAGGGGGGGGGGGGGGGGGGGGGGGGCACTGAAAATTTGCAAGACGTGACGTCCTATTTTTTATTCGGCTCCTTTTTACACCCACCCACCCCTACGTGCAAATTTTCTACTACCGTTCTCAGACACCCATCCCCCACTCTCCCATTAAAATCCAAAATAAACTTATAAACTTAGTAGGCTCAGCTGTGTTTAGGGGGGTTTCATAATGTTCTTAAACTAGTACCACCAATTTAAACATCTGTGGGCTGCTGTGGGCCCCAATCTACAAATGACAAGCTGTTCATTATCAGGCTTGGCCAGAGCAGGTGTACATATACGGGAACAAATTTTCATTTGAATTGTTCCCAAAATATTGTCTGCACATTTTCTACATTTCGAACAAGACACCCACCCCTACTAACGTGTGACATTTCCCCAGATTAAGCCCAATATTCTCACATATAAAGCCTCCTGGTATTGTATTTATGTTAAGAGTGTGATGTACAACATCATCTTTTAGGTTTGAAACACAAATGATGGTATATATTAGCTGATATATTGATATATTTTTTAAAAATTCAAAAAATTGCACAAGTTGGAAATACACATTTTTGGCGCACTCAAGAGACCCACCCACCCCCACGTCACGTCTTGCAAATTTTTGGTAGAAATGAAGTACTTTGTTACTCTATCTCTGTTTCTCTTTGTAAACATGCTCTACTTCTTTCATTTTTTCCTCTTTCTGTAGTCCTTCTTTATCTCCGCTTGGTACTTTAGTAGTAAAGGATGACACTATGGGGACCTGATTTAACACTGAAATTCCCATAGACATTTGTTCGCCAAAGAAAATTCACGGCCGTGTGTACTATGACGAACTGATTTAACACGGAAAATTCCCATAGACATTTGTCTATGGGAAGTTTCAGTGTTAAAGCAGTTCGCCATAGTACTCACGACCATGGAGTTTTAAAAAATTCAAAACCCTGTGGGAATTTTTAGTGTTAAATCAGGTCCCCATAATACACACGACCGTGGATTTTCTCTGGCGAACAAATGTCTATGGGAATTTCAGTGTTAAATCAGGTTCCCATAGTGTCATCCCTTACTACTTCCTTTGCCGTAATCTGTAGGTAGGTGCAGGCTGCAAGCCGAGAGGTCCTCGGTTCGAATCCCACCTGCGGCAACCGCGTTGTGTCCTTGGGCAAGACACTTCATCTCCATTGCCCGCGTGGGGGCACGATGACGCCGTGTACTAAGGCGTACTGCACGTCGATGGTACGCATGTCTTCAACCAATCTAACCCTGCCTGTGCCGCAGTGCGGAGTTACGATGTTGGGGAGCTGGCAGCTGCTCGTCGTTGCTCGGTGGTTCTCTCCGGGTACTCCGGCTTCCTCCACCGTTAAACTGTCACGGTCATGATTAGCCATTGTGCACAATATGCGACCTTAAACATCAATAAATAAATAAATAATCTGTAGGTAAAGAAGTAAAATAACTGTTGTAAAACAAGCCTAAAAAAGTTGTGAATTACGTTACCGATATCGTAGATGACGTCACAATCCACATTGCAATCCTCCTGATTTATTTATTTATTTATTTATTTATTTATTGGTGCTTTACACCACATCAGCAGCTAAGGCCTAATCATGGCGATGCAAATATGTCATATAAAATAGGTCATCATCTTCCGTGAAGGAAATAAAAATGAGTCGATGAAATATGAGGAATAAAAATTAGGAGTGAACACAGTAGTGAGAAAATGAGACCTGGAGCCAATACTATACTGAGTCAAAAAAGAAAGTATAATAGAAACAAATGTGAAAAAAATAGCACAAAAGACGAAATATAATAGTTCTAATGTTGCATGTTTGTGGACAAGAAGTCGTGCAAAGAGTTTAATGACATATTGTTATTGTCCACCCAACCGTGTACAATTTTGCTGCGGATTTCAAAATAGCACGTGCTACCCGAGAATGTCAAATTGAAAGGGTGACCGACAATTTTCTTTATGTTATTATGTTGTGCTAGGGAGCCTGGGTTATTAAGAAAACACGCTAGTTTTTGTCTTCCGACATTTTAAAAAATGCCAAGGTTAACCGAAAATCAGAGGTTGCGTGCCATTGGTATGTATGAGGCTGGGATACCTCCAGATGAGCTCGCTGCTGAGTTCGAAGTCACTGTGGCCACTATTTACCGTCTCATTGGAAGGTATAGAACCACTGGATCTACTGCCGACCGACCGCGTTTAGGTCGACCAAGAGTTACGACACAAGACCGATCTGGTAGAACTAACAATAGAATCAGTGCACAAACTGACGCAACAGACTCTCTGAACACGGCATCCGAAGTATGCGTCCATACCACGGACCAATCCTTACCCAACGTCATCGTACTGTCAGAATGGAATGGGTACGTCAGCGTGTTCACAGGACTCAGCAGCATTGGAGCACAGTTCTTTTTAGTGATGAATCACGATTTTGTCTACGGCGCGTTGATGGTAGGGCAAGAGTGTATCGCCGACGATGAGAATGGTTTTCTGATGCTTGCGTGCGGGAATGCGACCGTTTCGGCGGGGGTAGTGTCATGGTTTGGGCAGGAATTTCCTTGCACAATCGAACGCAGTTGGTCTTCATTGATGGTAATCTCAGTGGACAGCGATGTAGGGACGAAGTTCTTAACGCTGTTGTTGTCCCGTTGTTCAACGCTAACGTCGGATTGCAGTTATTCCTGCAAGACAATACCCGACGTCACGTGGCGCGTATCTGTCGTGACTTTCTTGAGGAGCAGAGCATCGAACGTCTTCCCTGGCCCCTACTTTCGCCAGATTTGTCGCCATTCGAGCATCTTTGGGATCAATTGGACCGTCGGGTACGACTTCATGATCTTCAGACGTTAGGCGATTTACGTAATGTTCTAACGCAGGAGTGGAACGCAGTACCACAGGGTGGCATCCAGAGACTTTTCAGGTTCATGCGCCATCGATGTCTTGCCATCCAAGAGGCAAACAGTGGACATATACGTTATTGACGGCATGTGTGAACTTCATTTCACCTCATGTCTGAATTGCGACGTCCTGAAGTGACGCTGGCAACAGTACGAACATGAAATTATGCAAATTCATACAGCTAGACTCGAAATATGAATTTACAATAATTTGTTTGGGATTAAAGTCGATAATACTAAAAAATTGCTCTTCGAAGTTTATTATACTTTCTTTTTTGACTCAGTATATAAAACTTTTACATAAGTATTTTCTAGAATTGTATTTTCTATCTATTAATATAACTTACAAAAATTAATCATTAGCTTTTTAAAAGATATGGCAATTTGCCAACTGGCAAATTGCCAGAACATTTAAAATGCTAATGGTTCATTTTAATCCATTTGAAATCATAACTAGAAAATTCAGTTCTGGAAAATACAACTGCAAACGTTTTATAGTATTGGCCCGAGACGTTCAAAGAATGCTGTATAAATCAACTTGTTGAATACATGTAGATGAGAGTTTAAAAGAATAAAAATAATCTAACATTTATTTAAAATGTTGATTTCCTTGAGGGACGACAAACATTTATGAGAATGTGTATTGTAAAATGGTCCCGAAGAGACGCAGCATTAAAATATTTACATCTGAGAAGGTGCTTGTCAACTTGAAACATTTGTTACTTTCAACGTAACCTGCCGTTCTGTAGATGATAGCCAGAAGCCAGACAACTGGTTTTCAGGCAATTAACAACATTATATACAAAATAGTTACTCATAACAACGGTGGATAAACGTAACTCCAAAACAACAATTAAACCTTTTTGAATACAAGATTTGTCAAGCAGTGTGTAACTGTTATCTGAAAGACTAATCAGCGATTATCAGCTTATTCATACTATGCCCTCACAAACAACACTGTAATTACTACATAATCATTACATGAATTAACACTTATGCTTTCTTTATACCCCCCGCAAACAAAGTTCGGAGGGGGGGATATATAGGAATCACCCTGTCCGCCCGTCCGTCCGTCTGTCCGTCTGTCCATCCTTATAAGCGCAACTCCTCCTAAACCGTTTGAAGAATTTTCATGAAACTTTACACAATGGATGAACTCCATATGAAGATGTGCACGAAGCAATATAACTCCGTTCTGACAGGCGCGGGGGGTATCACTTTGTGAGCATGTTCCCAGTACCTCTAGCTTTATAATTTTAAAATACGACGTGGAATATTTATCCTTCGGGAGCCAGACAAAAACAGTACACCCTGCCTCAAAAATCTTTGGTCCCCCATGGAAAGAGAACAAACAAAAATGAATCAGCATCCACCCTTGGTGTAATGGGGTTAAGTCCTTTTCAACACGAAATTGCGAAAATATTTTTGCATTACGAAATTCATTCTAGTCCTTAGAAGAACTTGTGGAACTGACTGATCATCCGATGTTTCAAAACAAAAACAGAGGTTTTTTATCGTTTTTTCTTTCACAAATCAAGTTATGGCGTTTCAACTTGAAAATTCTAAGTTTTCAAACTGTTACCGGTAGATAGTAATGTGGATCATTCCGCACCCTACAAGCCGCATCTCTCACCCGAGCTTTATCAAATTTCATGTGTAGCTTTGGTGTGATTTCTAGATGGAAGCTATGGAATTTTTCTGAAATTCTTTTGTAAAATATGCCCGATTGGATTTGGCATATAAATTGTCAACAATTCCATTAACACACCCTAGTGGCCGCATCTCTCACCCGATGTTAGTCAAATTTCATTTTGTAGCTTTGGTGTGATATCTAGATTATAGCTATCGAATTTTTCTGAATTTTGTTGAAAAGAATAGCTGACAGTGGCCATCTTGGATTTAGCATATAAATTGCCAACAATTCCATTTGCACACCCTACAGACTGCATCTCTCATCTGATCTTTATCAAATTTCATATGTAACTTTGGTGTAATGTCTTTATAGGAGCTGTCGAATTTTTCAGAATTTCCTTGAAAAACTTAGCCGGCAGCGGCCATCTTGGATTTGGTATTTAACTTGTCAACAATTCCATTACCACACCCTACAGGCCGCATCTCTCATATGATCTTTATCAAATTTCATATATAACTTTGGTTTAATGTCTTGATAGGAGCTATCGAATTTTTCAGAATTTCGTTGAAAAACATATCCGCCAGCGGCCATCTTGGATTTGGCATATAAATTTTCAACAATTCCATTACCACACCCTACAGGCCGCATCTCTCACCTGATCTTTATCAAATGTCATACGTAACTTTGGTGTAATGTCTTTATAAGAGCTATCAAATTTTTCAGAAATTCGTTGAAAAACATGGCCGCCAAAGGTTATTTTGGATTTTTTGGCATATAAATATATATTGTAAAGAATTTCATTAGCACGCTCTACAGGCCGCACCTTTTATCAGATCAAATTCAGTTTTATATGTAGCTTTGGCGCAATGTCAAGATGGGAGCTATATAACTTTTCTGAATTTCGTTGAAAAACATTGCCACCAGCGGTCATTTTTGATTTGGCATTTAAATTGTCAACAATTTCATTAGCATACCCTACAGGCCACACCTCTACCCGATCTTTTTCTTTGTTTGGCTCTGATCCTAAAGTTGGACTGCGTTCTCTGCCACTTCCGAATGAAATCTTGGAACGACTTGTGTCAGAAGATGATCTTCTCCAGGCACTTTCTGCAGAGACAACAACAGCACCAGACACACCTGAAAATGAGCATGTAGAGGCTATATCAGTAGCAGCAGACTCGCCAAATACATCGTCATCAGAGACTCCAGCCACACCCGAGACACTATCAGTATCAGACAACTTGCCTGAAACTGAGCAGCTAGAGGCACAACATGCCAACATCATATCATGTCGGAAGAGAGCTGCTGATGGTATCATAACACAGGCTTAAAGAATGATGAAGCGCAGTCGCGTTATCAATGTTGCTGCTAGCCCTGGAGACAATGTGAGTGTTCCAATCCCCATGGTTGACCGAGGAAAAGGTGACCCACGCAATATTATGGGTGTGATTCTTGATAGAAATGAAAGTGACATGTACAAGATTGGCGTGAAGGCTGGTGTTCTAAAAGGGCGATATGCAAGGAGTCAATTTGATCTTTGCCCACAAAAACTTTATAGCATGAATGACATTTCAACAGAGACAGAAATTGGACTGAGACAAGCGGTTCAGAAAGAATCTAAATGTGGTGGGCAAGGTTACACAAAGTGTAACTGTTCAAAATGTGGCAAGCAGTGTGCCACAAACAAGTGTAAATGCTTCAAGTCAGGGGTGCTGTGTAACAGCAGGTGCCACAACAGTGTCAACTGCCAAAACAAAAATTGTTGATTATTGCTATAAACCTGTTTTTTCATACTTTACATATTTACATATTTACTACCATGTTTTAAATCTAATGGAAGGTATTTTCTTTTGTGTGTAATACCTTATGGCTGGTAACTGAAATGTTTAACGTTTTAATCCTATACCCAAGGTTAGTAGCAGATGAGAGTCGTAAAGAAATTTCTCGTATAACACAAATTTTCATTTGTTACTTCCAAAACATAGGCTGTGACTCCTCTTTGGAACGAGCGCGTTACGCTCGTTCCAATGAGGAGTCACAGCCTATGTTTTGGAGGGGGCTCTGAAAGGATACTGTGTCATCAGGTATATCCGGGTGTGTATGTGTGTGTTTTATCACAATCCAAACTTGGACCCAAATTACGTAATATAATGTTTGTATTTGGGTTTGGTTTTAAATTCGGTAGTATATAATTTGGGAGTTTTAAATCTAATGGAACTTCATCTCCTTGCATCATGATACGAAATAAAGTCAATTTATCATTAATGTTGTTCATGGTTTTTTTTATAAAAATTCATGTGAGTCCTGTTAATCAATCAGTCAATCTGTACAATAATTGGGCCAATTAACCAGGCATTGTGTACAATGCCTAGAAATTTCAGTCATTGTATACAATGACTGGGCTTGTTAGGCAATGTACACAATGACTGGTTATTTCAGTCATTGTACACATTGCCTGATTTTAGACATTGACTGTAACATATATAGCTTTGGTGTGATGTCAAGGTGGGAGCTTTCGAATATCTTCGAATTTTGTTGAAAAACATGGCCGCCAGTGACCATCTTTGATTTGGCATAGAAACTGTCAATAGTTCCATTAGCACACTCTACAGGCCGCATCCCTCACCCGATCTTTTTCAGAGTTCATATGTAGCTTTGGTGTGATGTCTTTTCTGTAGAAAATTCAGTGAATGGCTTGCCATCACTGGAACTTTCTGTTCAGTCCAGTCCCTTCTGTGTTAAGTTGAGGTGCAAAGTGCAGTGTCACTGACACTTTCATTTTATTATTTCTTAAATGGATGAATGACACAAAACTGAGACACTGCACTGGACATCCAGACTAAATTAAAGCAGCCATATTGTCATCTTTTCCTGAGTTGTTTGCACAAAAATAACATTTTGGACGGGACTAATGAAAACAGAGCAATATTCAATCAAAATGTGTTTTACTGTTTTACTTTCTTAACAAACGTGACAAAATCCCCAAGGAACACTTTATGTGAAATTGGGTTTCATGGGGGTCAACTTACGTTATTTTGATCCCACTTTTGCTCATTTAACATTTATTAATTGATTGTTTGTCATCATTTGTACCTCCAAATAAACAAAAAAATTCAATCTTGGTTAAATTCCTAGTTGCACTTTGGGGAAATCTACCAGTTAGTTCCATTAGGCCTAAAAAAGTTAAAAATCTGTTTCTCATTACCTCCCGCATGGTCCTTTTGGCTGACGCTTGCTCTCTTTATAACCAATGCAAACATAAAAAAATAAAAATTAAATGGTTTTTGTCTGATATTTTACCCAAGTCAATAAAATTGATAACTTTGTCCCTTGAGTGCAACAAAGCTTTGCAATGCTTTGGCATTGCAAAGCCTTCTTGCACTCAAGGGACGAAATACACCACCACCCATGCTATTCTGTAGATTATGAGGCCTAAAACATAAAACAAACCAAGAACATGAACTTTTGATGGCAAAGAAATAATAAACAAAATAAAAAATAAAATAAAAAACCACCCGCCCACATGCAGTTTTACAAAAAATGGCCTGAGAAACAGAAGATCTTCTTTGTGGACTTATGAGGAATAATTACTGCTTGAAAGTTTGATATTGCAACATTAGTGCGCAGGGAGACAGACAGAGAGAAGGAGGGCATGACTAAACAGATTGTCCACATCAATTTATTTCTCACCTTGATTTTCATTTTTATTTACATATTTGGATAGTGTAAATATGGATCACCCTGTGATCAGAGAACAACCTGCCATAATCTTGTACCTGGCTTTATGTGTTCACCATGTCCAGCAGGTTTCCAGAGTCCACCATTCAGAGGTATTGGAATTGAAACTGCTAGAAGACAGCAACAGGTAATTTATACCAAACAAAGACTTTCATGTAATTATTCATCTGATAGAAGTACCAACCTGTGCTCTCAACATTTTTTTCTGACATCATTAATTGAATCAGCCCTCGAAATTTGGAATATTTTACCACGGCAGTCACTTGCTGTGGTAAATTCCATTTCCCACGGCATTGTTATGGCAACCACAGAGGTGAACATCAATTCTGTACATTATGTGGAGAAGATGGGTTATAAGCCTTAGGCTTCATGTCAAATCTACGGCCGTATTTGTATAACTTAAAGTTTGTTCACTTGGTTTCTTGGAAATAAATATGGTTTGAACTATAGAACATCACAAAGTACTGTCCTAGGAGTGCAAGTAGTCTTTCATAATCCAAGCATTGAATATCAGGACTGGCAGGTAACTGCCAGTCCTGATATTCATTACTTGAGTTATATAATTAAGAGTGTGGCACGTTGCTCGTGACTAATAGTAACACACATTATTGAAATATTTACTAGTAGTATACAAAATTATAAATTGAGAATCTATGAAAAATATTACCACAGCATTTATCTGATGTGGTAAAACCAATTTACCACAGCATTCACCATGGCAGTGCTGATTGCTGTGGCTAATTTCGAGGGCTGATTGGATTAAAGGGGAAATGAAGCTGAGGAGGAAACAGACCTGGAAATAAAGTGCTTATATTGTAACCCATTGGCAGGTCACACAAAATAGCATGCAGTAACCCAGACAGAGGCGGCAGAAGCTCAAAAAAGTGGGGGTCACACATTTCTGGGTACCGCAAGGGTGTAGGGTGGAAAATACTTTTCTTTGGGGGGGGGGGGGGGGGGGTATTTATGCAAAATATATAAATTTATATACGCCACCCTCACCCTTGAACCCACCCTATTTAAGACACTAACCTATGTGTATTTATTTTGTTTTGTTTTTACTTAACCCTTAAACCCTGGTGGTATCGTCCATATCAATTCAGTGGCAGCTATTGGAAGAGGCCATATTCATTATTTGTGGGTAGACCAATTAATATTTTCAACGTGCAGCCTCAGGGCTGCACGTTGAAAATATTGATTGGTTTTCCCCACACATTTACATAGCAGCTGTCCTAACTGATGAATTTATAACGTATCATGTTCAAGGGCCGGAAAAGCGGCCTCTCGGGTTCAAAGGGCTAATCACAACTTTGAAACCGTCCTTTGAAATATTACATTACATTTGGAGCTTTCTATTTTTATTCAATAAATTCTTGAAACTTGAAAAGCAATGTGGTCATATATGTATAGGTTATGTATAGTGACCATAGGAGTTGTGTATGTTATGTCGGGAATTCCGTTCGGTTACCTATAATTGGTGAAAAAAGTGTGTGGGTGGGGGCACATGTTACCTATGCCCCCCCCCCCCCCTGTCTCTGCCACCCCTGAACCCATACGAAAAGGACAAAGTGATGCTTCTCTACTTTCTTTGTTTTTATTATGTCGGTCATGTTATTATACTTCTAAACAGGGTGTCCGTCTACATAAATATCAACAACTAACATGCAATATCACCAAAGCGGGCTTTCACGTCAGATGTTGCTATTTATTTTAGAGAAATTCTTTTAAATGAAAATAGCATGCTATTCTATTCATGTGTGGATGGAATACTCAACCTTTGAGTTGAAATAGTTGAAAGATTGTTAAGTCTTCCTGGTAAAAAAATGCGCGATTAGTAATTTGATAAAGTCATGTTGTATTACTTCGTTGTAGCCTGTAGTTCATATTTTACAACCGACATAACCCACTCGTAATGTAATCAATCGTTGACAGGTTACGACCACGCCCAGGGAAATGTATAGTATGAGCTGGCACTGAACCATTTAGTAATAACTGGTTGGGCTTTATTCTGAAAAACATGTACATTGTACAACCACATTAAGGCACCATATTCTGGGAATATGCTCCATATTATCTTTAACGTGTAAACATTAAGGAGGATTTTGGGGCTTTTTTCTTGCCCCAATACCTTTAAGGCTACTTCAAACTTGCCTACGTGTCAGGTCAGTGACCCACGCTTTGTGTAGCCCTTGTTTTGTATTATTGTTTTACTTTGTACAGTTGATGGGAGAATGCCAAAAGGCATTCCCCCATCAATGGCAACAAGACAAAAATAAGTCAACAAATTTGAATGACCCAAAATAACTTAAAATTCTATCTATATGCTGTTTTGGGGGGCGTCGTGGCTCAATGGTTATTGAATTGGACTTCAAACTGAAAGGTTCACAGTTCGATCGTTACCAGGGGTAACTGCATTGTGTCCTTGGGCAAGGCACTTACTCCCGATTGCTCACATGGGGCATGATGGCTCTGTGTACCAAGGCGTACTGCACGTCGATGGTGCACTTGTCTTCAACCAATGCTAATGTTTGTGTAAAGTTAGTACATTGGGGAGTCTGACAGTTACTCACCATTGTTCGGTGGTTCTCTTTGTTGTACTCCAGCTTTCTCCGTCATGAGGTGACCCTGGTTGTCAAAAGTATAAATAAATTCACTTGTTTCAGACAGTGTCAAGTCTTATCTGAGAGGACCAGAATATCACTATTCTGCTACCTTCATCCAGCTGATCATGTACCAAACAGAGGCACATTGTATAGAGGGGCTTTCAGAACTCTTTCCAATAGTACACCACATACCTGTAACACCATTTCACCTGTGTAAAACCTGAGATAAATAAAGATTGTTATACACCTTACTACTGCTTCACATAATGAATTATTTTATGGTGATTATACCCTGATAGGCAAAGACAACGTAAAAGCATTTTTAATGTTCTTAACTCCTTGGATACTGCTGGCAGATATTCCTGCCCAGGACGAGAAATCTCTTGCAACTAAAATAGTTATAATCTGAGGACATTTAACTAAATTGTCCTCCTGTAAATTCAATTAACATTTTATGTCCCAGACCCTCTCGGGAGCATTATGTTTTCACCATGTTCGTCAGGCGTCCGACTGTTAACTTTTGGTTTCCGTCCAATAACAAAAGAACCGCTTATTTGATCAAATCATAACTTTAAAGATTACTTGTGGATGACTTGACAATACTTCCTTTCAGTTTTGGTCCAGCTAGCGAATTCATTATGGCCACCATGATCGCCATATTGAATTTGGTTTTTTGTCCAGTAACTAATGAATGCTGACTCGAATAATTTTTTTTTTTTTTTTTTGGTTATGCATTATTGGTGTCTAGAGGAAGCTTCGATTTTGGACCAGTCGGAGGAACCAGGGTGGCCGCCGATGGTCAATTCATTATGACGGCCATATTGGATTTGGTTTCTGTCCAATAACTAATGAATACTGACTCAAATCAATTTCTTATTTTTCGGTTATGCGTTATTGGTGTTGCTTTCGAGTTTGGACCAGTCAGCTGAACCAAGATGGCCACCAGTGGCCAATTCATTATGGCGTCCATGGTATAGCCATCTTGAATTTGGTTTCCATCCAACATCTAATGAATACTGACTCGAATTAATTTAATTTTTTGGTTATGCATTATTGATGTTTAGAGGAAGCTTCCTTTCGATTTTGGATTAGCCAGCTAATTCAATATGGCCGTCATGGTGGCCACATTGAATTTGGTTTCTATCCAATAACTATTGAATGCTAACTGGAATCAATTGTATTTTTTGCTTGTGCATTGCTGGTGTCTGGAGAAAGCCTTCTTTCAATTTTGGACCGGTTGGCTGAATCAAGACGGCTGCCAGTGGCCAATTCATTGTGGCTTTCTTGGCAGCCATCTTGAAATTGATTTCCGTCCAACAACTAATGAATGCTGACTCAAATCAATTTTATTTTTTTTGTGATGCATTGTTAGTGTCTAGAGGAAGCTCATTTTGGTTATGCCCCTGAGAGACTTACCTACCCTTTTATGACATTGTCAGGGCCATACGTCACACTTCCTTTGTTGACCAATAATTTGAAGAGTTAAATTTTGATGAATTTTTAATCAAATCTAGTCATGGCTGCTTTACAGCAGCCATGACTAGGTTTGATGAAAAATATTTTTAAAATACTCTGCAGGTTAAGAGTTAATTTTGATTGAAAAGTGCAAAAGTTTGAATTACAGTTAAAACCAGAAGTCATGTCATGAACTGTACGCTTATCTAGGCTTAATTGCACGTAGGAATTGCGCGCAGTTGCCATATCGAATGGCATCCAAAGCATGGCAGGTTCTCCTGGTTACTCATAGCAAACACAGGCAATGTTTCTGCCAATGGACCACCGGGTTACCCGGAGGTCCATTGGCTGAAACATTGCTTGTGCACAGACCATATGTTCAGAATTTGATAGCCTTACTATGGCTAAAACGTGTAGATTAACGCGCAGATCGACGTGCTATTTGTGCGCATTTCATGACGGGACTTCTAGTTTTAACTGTACAATACTGTGATTTTAAAAGTGATATTTTTTCTGTTGGATTGCGATTGTGTCATGACACAATTATATGCCAGCAGGTCATGATTTTGTTAGTAAAATATTGCAAAATCACAACCCATCATGATAAACTAACAAAAATAACATCTCAGATTCAGTGTTCTCACATTTCTTTTCCAACAAGAGAGTGTTGATTTTAAAGACATTGTTGTGAAGAAAAGTGGAAAAAACATTTTGACTTGATCGTGATCCACTCACGATCCGATCTAATTTCACTGTCTGCTTTTGTGAGCACCGTATTGTAACTGCAGCAGTCAAGGTATAAGGGCCATTTACCAATTGGCTTCTTTGGACTGGATATCTTAGTCTTATAGTAAATTGGTCACTTTGTGTGCGAGAGGTCCACGGTTCAAGCCTCGGCTCCCATTTTTATCTCTCAATCTGGAACATTGGTGCTGTCGTCCAGCCAAAAGCATTTGATGTCTTTGTGTGTGCTGTGGTGAGCACGGTATTCTGACTGTTTATAGAACTTCCAGTCTATCATTGCTGGAATTACTGATATTTTTCAATTTTTCTTCAGGTTTGTGAAGATATAAATGAATGTGCAACAGATAATGGCGGTTGTATTCCAAATTCACAGTGTATCAATTATCCTGTAAGTATTTTAGAATTTCAACTCAAGAGATCACCTTGGCAGGTAAAGGATCATTTACCTGTATGATAATAAATATTTCTGTTTGTGGTTTAAGATGTATAACTATTTTAAATATTTAGAGTTGATTTAAACATTCACCTACAGTATGTGGAGAGTGGATTGTAACTAAATCACCCGTGGAGTGGAGTTATCACCCAAACTATAACTTTCAAATTTTGTATATATTGACTAAAAACACAAGCAATGTTTCAGCCAATGGACCTCCGGGTTTAACCCGGAGGTCCATTGGCTGAAACTTTGCTTGTGCTTGTTATGCTTTTCAGCAAATTTGCAATGATTGCTTTGGTGGAATCTCCCCTCTGCGGGTGATTTAGTGATAATACACTCTCCACGTACTGTATGTAACAACTATATCCAGCCAGTGCTGCTCATCAAAACTAACATTCAAATTTAGAGCTAGGAGGTTTTAATTTGTCTGTATCTATCTCTCTGTCTCTGTCTCTCTCTTGCTGCCTGCCTGCCTCCCCATCTGTCCATCTGTCCATCTGTCCATCCGTCCATCCATCCCTCCTTCCCACCCCCTCTCTCCCTCCCTCCGGGCAAATAATACGGGACTTATGAGGGGTTTTCTTGGCCCATACAGGCATTATGAGCTTACTTCCAGATTAAGACCATACGTACAAATATTATGAGGTTAATGTCTAAAATATGATACTGATGAGGAAAGAACTGATTTGTAGCGATTTTTCAGGTTTTATGTTAAGGTTTATGGTGAAGTAATGGCTAGGGTTAGCGTTGCCCCTTCTTCGGGTTTATCTAGGGGGTGGGAGTGGTCTAATCATGTTGATTCCCCCAAAACATTTCCAAAGAATTTACTTTTTAGCGGATGTCCGAACGTTTTAAAATGATCAGTTTTTCTGCAAAAAAATTAAGCCCACAACTCCCGTTTTTAAGAACGTCCGTTTATCTGTCCATACATCCCTCCATCAGAACAGGCCACCGCAGATGGCCTTGCGAGGTGACCGTCCATGTACAGTATTTACTTGTGAGGTTAGGGGATAAAACCGTTAGTACACCAACCACTTGTGAGGTTTTTTTCAACTTGTGAGGTGCAAAAAACCCACTTGTGAGTTGTGCAATTTTCCCCCATACCTAACACTAAAATCGCCACACAAGTACATCTGCGGTAGAATGTCCGTCCTGACCACCGCAGATGGTCTTGCAAGGTGACCGTTCGTGTACAGTCGTTACTTGTGAGGTTGGGGGATAAAACCGTTAGTACACCAACCACTTACTTGTGAGTTTTTTTTCAACTTGCAAGGTGTGAAAAACTCACTTGTAAGTTGCACAATTTTTCCCACACCTAACACTAAAATCACCTCACAAGTATATCTGCAGTAGAATGTTCATCCGTCCGTCTGTCTGTCCGGCCAATAATATGACACTTATGAGCTTTTTTTGGTTCATACAGCCATTATGAGCTTACTTCCATATTATGAGCTTACAGACAAATATGAGGTTAATTGCCAAAATATGATACTTATGAGGCAAGAATCGAATTGTAGCGATTTTTGGGGTTTTTTGTTAAGGTTTATGATCAATTCATGGCTGGGGTTAGCATTGCCCCCTTTTCAGGTTTATCTTGGGGGATCTAACCACAAAAAATTTCTGAAGAAATGACTTTTTAGTGGTTGTCCAAACATTTTAAAATGATCAATTTTTCCGCAAAAAATTAAGCTCACGACTCCCGTTTTTTGGAATGTCCGTCCGTCCATCTGTCTGTCTGACTTTTTATTTTTAGCGGTTGTCCGAACGTTTTAAAATGATCACTTTTTTCCGCACTCCCTCCCCCCCCCCCCCCCCACCCCTCTAATGTATTTGATAAAATTGTAAACTGGATTATGGCTTGTACATCCTGAAGGAGCTCATCATTTGAATGGGAGTTTTGATGAACATTTGAAGGAATAATACATATTTTAAAATGGCCAACACAAAATCATAGAAGTCAAGTCCATGATGATACTCAGTAAGAAATTGTATATATTGACCCAGTAATCATATGATATGATGTAAACTGAGGGCTATGTAACTTCTTAACACATTTGTTTTATCTTTATATCTTTAAACCTGTTACCCAATGCACAGGCTATCAAAATTGGGTTTTGGGGTTTTTTTTTTTAACTTTTCAATAAATTTCAACAAATCATGTCATGTGACCCCATCATTGGATCAAGCTCAACAGATCCTCGATATGAAGGGATCACACGATGTGGTTTTGTGTAAATATTTTGAAAAAAAAAAACATTTTCAACTGGTCAAATTGTAATTACATGGGTGGATGCAGCCGATTCATTAACCTTTTACCTAGCAAATCAAATTCATCTGCCCACTTAATTTTACAAACTGAGCAGTTGAAAAAAACTATTTTTTAAAACACCTTCAACAAAACCATATGTGGCATCGTCACTGGAGTGATTATCATTCTAATGAAGGGTCACATTTGTGTTGTTGTTGAAATTCTTTGAAACCGTTGGAAAAATAATTAAAATAACAACTTTTGGAATATTTTTCACTACCTAAAAGGCCATTCAATTAAGATTTTACTGGATAGTATTTTATTGAGTGTCTTAGGGAGCGCGGTGGCTCAGTAGGTAGAGGTGCAGGCTGCAAGCCGAGAGGTCCTCGGTTCTAATCCAACCTGCGGCAACCGCGTTGTGTCCTTGGGCAAGACACTTCATCTTCATTGGCCGCATGGGGGCATGATGATGCCGTATACTAAGGCATACTGCGCGTCGATGGTACACATGTCTTCAACCAATCTAACCCTGCCTGTGCTGCAGTGCGGAGTTACGGTGTTGGGGAGCTGGCAGCTGCTCGTCGTTGCTCGTGGTTCTCTCCGAGTACTCCAGCTTCCTCCACCCGTAAAACTGTCACGGTCATGATTAGCCATTGTGCATAAATATGTGACCTTAAACATCAATAAATAAATAAATTGAGTGTCTTAACCCTTTACCTAACATGAAAAACAGAAACTTGCAAAACAAATTCTTGAATAACTAATTTTTTTCATTTTTTGTCTCAAAAACATAGGTTATGACCCCTCATTGGAACGAGCTCATCGGTTATGACCCCTCATTGGAATGAGCTCGATGAGCTCGTTCCAATGAGGGGTCATAACCAATGTTTTTGAGACAATTAATGAAAAAATAATGAAAATTAATTGGCGATTTTTTAGAATAGCACTGGCCGATTTTGGCCATTACTTTGGGTAAAACATCAATAATTTCATAGACAAAATGATAAGACAGCTTGCTTGTAAGTAAATGGTTGTCTGGCCAATATTTTATAAAATGCTATACCTTACACAATAGATAGGTATAAAGCTATTTTTTCATCACTTTATTTTTTACAGGGTACATTTGAATGTGGGCCATGTTTACCTGGATATGTTGGTGATCAGCAAACTGGCTGTGTAAGAGATACATCATTTTGTCCAGATGGCTTACAATGTCATAGCAATGCTAGATGTGTAAGAAGAAGGGGTGTACATGGCTATCTTTGTGAGGTAAGGGTATATAAGTGTTTCTATTCAGAAATATAGTTGAAAGGTCAAATAGAAGAATGTATTATTATTTGTTAGCCTGTGAATTATCGCATATTATCTAAAAGATATTTCTTGATGTCCATCAACTTGATGAATAGCGAGAAATATCCCAGTAGCTTCCTGAATGAGTCCCACTTCAGTGCATGACATCACCTTGAAGGATCAATCATCTTATCTTTGTTATTGTTTTGAAATGTATGTGTTTGCAATCAAATTGGACTGATTATTGCTCATTAATCCTTTACCCAACGAATTGGCTGCATCCGTCCGCGTAATATGCAAATTCAGCAGTTGAAAAAATATTATTTTTCAAAAATTTTTAACAAAACCATATCATGTGACCCCTCGTTGGAATGAGCTCGACGAGCTCATTCCAACGAGGGGTCACATGATATGGTTTTGTTGAAATTTTTTGAAAAATTTCAAAAAATTATATTTAAAATAATAAATTTTGATATCGCCAGCGTTGGGTAAAGGGTTAAAATGTCACAGAGCATATAATAAAAAGAAAATCTATGCAGTTTTAGTGAATATCGGGAATTATCTTGATCATGTGGACCTGAAAATTTTATTTTTCATGAACACTTGCGTGAGTGAAAAATAATATTTGCAGGTCCACACGAATGAGATAATTCCTGATATTCATTTTTCACAGTGCAGATTTTCTCTATTTTTGCAGATATCCTCTGTTTGTGCAGATAATATTTTTGTAATTTAACCCTTTATCTAATGAATCAGCCATATGAAGTCCATCTGCAGAAAATGACATATTTTACCAATACAGTTATACAGTTCTTACCAGAGCTTAACCCTTTAACTAACAAATTGGCTGCATCAGCCCATGAATTGTACAAATTCAGCAGTAGATTTTGTTTAAATTTCAACAAAACCATATCATGTGCCCCCTCATTGGAATGAGCTCTTCAAAAATTAGGAAAGATAATATTTAAAATCATAAATTTTGATATTATCTGCATTACTTGAAGGGTCAAATATAGAATTGTAGCACTCAGCCAGTTAACTGGTAAAGTACTTAATTTGTTGTGGAGTCATTATAATTTGTTCAGATGTCTTACCTACAGGCACTATTTTATAAATACTAATGAGGCAAATCCAAACAGATTGAATAATTTCACCTCAAAGATAATATAAAGTACATCCTCGGAATGAGAAGCCATATGTTGTGGAGCTTGCACTTCAGAATAAATTCAAAATATGGGCTTCCAATAATGTGCCAGTTAATAAAACAAATTTCAGGAATAAAGTTAAATATTATAACCTGATCAGTCACAGAACCTTACACACCTTTGTATATATTTAAATTTTACTGGATTTTACATTTCACAAATTTCTTTCACAAATTTCTTGTCGGTATTTGTTCTGTTAATATTTTTTTAAGGAATTTGAGAGACAAGATATGCCAAAAAGTATGTGACTTTAAAACATACCTACTATATCCAGAAGGGATGTTTTTGAAAAAGATTTCAGTAACCCTTTACAAAACGCAGACGATATAAAAATTTATTATTTTAAATATCATTTTTTTTAAATGTTTCAAAACATTTCAACCAAATCATATCATGCGACCCCTCATTGGAATGAGCTCGCTGAGCTCATTCCAAAGAGGGGTCACATGATATGGTTTTGTTGAAATTTTTAAAAAATAAAAGGGGCTCTGAGGGTCATCATTTTTTGCAATGTGTGTGAGTCTTGCATTATCTAATTTTGTTTAGCCTGTTCAACACAATATGATCCTACCTATCTATAACAGGATTGAATCATTTGGTCTTAAAATTTGTCACGATTCATGAGAATCGGTCTTGATTATCACAAATTCCTGTATTAAGATTCAATTTTCAGTTCTTAAATATTTAGAATTTGAAAAAACTGTTTTCCACCTGTGAGTACAACATGTACATATGCTGAAGTGAAAATCAAGTGCCATATGTATGTACTAATGACAGTTTAACTTTTAAGGACCAGTTTCAATTTTGGTGAGTTTTTTGTCATACATGTATGCATATAATACATCTTCCAACATGATATTTTTTGGTGGTCTAGTGAAGATGCAAAATTATAGTAACATGGTTCTGGTGTCTGGTGAAGTCTTGGCTGCCTATATAAGCAGCCAAGACCTCACTAGACACCACTGCTAAGTGAAATTTTGTTACCTTCTTATAATGATGTAAAAAATAAAAAATTTTCTAGTCTAGCACAAGAATCAAATGAGCATTTTGTGTGAATCAAAGTTAATTCTCATTATTTTTCTTGTGATTCAGATTCCCGCATGAATTTTAACTCTCAACCTGTTGAGTATTCTCAGGATATTTGTCATCAATATAGTCATGGTTGCCTCACAGCAACCATGACCAGATATGAGGAACAAACATCTCATCCAAATGTAACTCAAGAAATCTTTGGTGAAGAAATTAATTCAATTTACAAGTGGAAAATTAATAAAATGTGCCCAGTGGCAAGCAAAATCCTATCCTAGGCAGGAATATCTGCCAGCAGCATGGAAAGAGATAAGCCTGCTAATGTAAATCAAAAAGAATATATTAGGGATATGCAGTTTTCACTTTGATGGCTTACCTTCTTAATTACCATCTTCTTCATTTGCAGTGTTCTGTCGGATATGCTGGTGATGGGTTCCATTGCACCAGAGACACAGATTTAGATGGCATTCCAGATGAAAAAATTCCAGACTGTACGCTTCGACAGTGCATGAAGGTAGGTTTTCAACCAGTGATAAAATAAAACACATAAATTACTCTTCCACTTGGTTTTATCAGTATCTCTTGGGGAGTATGGAGGTGAAGGTGATCACTCCCCATTGATATTATAGACAGGGCGTTTTTATGTTATATAGGCTACAATGCTAGGAGGTAAGCAGCATTATAAAGTGAATCTTTATAATATCTGCATTACCTCATCAGCATGCCTAAATATAAGCAGTCTGTCATTTGCAGAATGAGGTCCCCAGAGGGTGAATTTCTGATGCTACCTCATACAGTGGGCCAGTTTATCCTCTGGGTACATCTATCTGTTCAGGTTTGAGACCTTGATTCAGACTGAGGTTTATAGAGGTTAAATTTAGTGATGCTACCCTGCTATGCAGGGTCGCATCACCCAGTTCACCCTCTGGGCATCTCATTTTGCAAATGTCAGTCTGCTTATTTTCAGGCTTGCTCATCGGTCACACAAATTGCATAACAGTTCTGTAAAAGTGTTTACAACTACAGCAGTAGTAAAAATAGGAATGTTGAGACACAATTGTTTTATTTATTATTAGCTCACATGACTGCAAGTCAATCCAGATCTGGCAAGTGTCAGACCAATATTCTTGAAATATATATTATTAACTTTCACTCATTATTTCTGGTCTTTTTCGGGGGTGTGGTGGTGCTAAATGGGATACGTTTGACATTCAGTGAGGTGGAGTTAATCATGGAGAAAATCTTGCATAGAGGAGTTCCAAACAGATAAATCATAATCTACAGAATACCATGGGTGGTGGTGTATTTTGTCCCTTGAGTGCAAGAAGGCTTTGCAATGCTAAAGCATTGCAAAGGCTTGTTGCACTCAAGGGACAAATTTATCAGTTTTATCAGCTTGGGTAAAATATCAGACATAAACCATTTAATTTTTTTTTTAATTTTGCATTGATTATAAAAAGAATGCATGTGGCTGCCAAAAAGGACCATGCAGGAGGATCTGAGAAACATATTTTTAACTTTTAAGGCCTAATTGGATGCTAGAGGCCACTTTAATGGCATTTTTTTAAAAATGTGCTGAAGGTTGCTTTTCTGATACGATACATTTAGCAACTGATCCCAAGGAACCACTTAGAATGATCGAAGTAAGGCTGAACCCAATGGAGATATTTACAGACAGGACTTTTTGTCATGAGTGGTGTTGTACAAACTATTGTTTATTATTTCCAGGGGGTGTAGTAGGTAGAGGTGCAGGCTGCAAGCCAAGAGGTCCTCGGTTCGAATCCTACCTGCGGCAACTGTGTTGTGTCCTTGGGCAAGACATTTCACCCCCATTGCCCACATGGTACTCATAAGTGTGGATTCCCGCATCCACTTTCAAGAGAATCTAAATGCATTCTCCCAAATCTAGATGAAGTATAAGCCCTGAGTTAATCATGAAGAAAATCTTGTATAGAGGAGTTTCACACAGATAAATCATATTATAAGTGAAAACATTAAGACGTAAAAGCACAATTTCAGCTGATGAACATCTTAACATAATTTTGTATAGATACCATTTTCTTGGGATCTAGTACAGTGTTTGAATTGGTTAGAAATTAGGTGTCCTCACTTTCAAAATAGAGATTAAGGCCCCAGAAAGTAGCTTCTCAGGCCATTTTTTGTAAAATTGCATGTGGGCGGGCGGTTTTTTATTTTAATGTTTTATTTTTGTAATTAATTCTTTGCCCTCAAAAGTTCATGTTCTTGGTTTGTTTTACGTTTTATGTCTTAAGCCTCATAATCTACAGAATAGCATAGGTGGTGGTCTACTTAGTCCCATGAGTGCAAGAAGGCTTTGCAATGCTAAACCATTGCATCGGATTGTTGCACTCAAGGTACAAATTTATCAATTTTATTAACTTGGGTAAAATATCAGACATAAACCATTTAATTTTTAATTTTTTAAGTCTGTATTGGTTATAAAAAGAGTGCATGTGACAGCCAAAAGGACCATACGGGTGGGCCTGAGAAACAGATTTTTAACTTTTTAGGCCTAACTGGGTGCTAGAGGCCACTTTAAAGGCATTTTTAGCTCAACTTGACAAAGCCAAGCTGAGCTATTGCCATCACTTCTCGTCCGTCGGCGTACGTACGTACGTACGTACGTATGTACGTACGTTAGTATGTTAGTACGTTAGTACGTACGTCCACAATTTCCTTTGGCACACCTCACAGGTCGCATTTATGATCAGATTACTTTGAAACTTCTTATGCTTGTTTGGGGTGACCTCTAGATGGGAGCTATCGATTTTCTTCAATTTCCGTCAAAAAATGTTGCCGCGGCCAACGTTCTTAGAACTTAGTTTAGTCAAACCACAATATTTCCCTTTGGCACACCCTAAAGGGCACATTTATGATTTGATTGCTTTGAAACCTGATATGCTTATTTAGGGTGACCTCTAGATGGGAGCTATCGATTTTCTTCAATTTCCGGCAAAAAATGTTGCCACGGCCAACGGTCGTAGAACTTAGTTTAGTCAGACCTCAATATTTCCCTTTGGCACACCCTACAGGGTACATTTACAATCAGATTGCTTTGAAACCTGGTATGCTTGTTTGGGGAGATCTCTAGATGGGAGCTATCGATTTTCTTCAATTTCTGTCAAAAAATGTTGACACGGCCAACGTTCTTAGAACTTAGTTTAGTCAGAAGACTCAATATTTCCCTTTGGCACACCCTACAGGGTACATTTATGAACGGATTGCTTTGAAACCTGGCATGCTTGTTTGGGGTGACCTCTAGATGGTAGCTATCTATTTTCTTCAATTTCTGTCAAAAAATGTTGCCGCGGCCAATGTTCTTAGAACTTAGTTTAGTCAAACCACAATATTTCCCTTTGGCACACCCTACAGGGCACATTTATGATTTGATTGCTTTGAAACCTGGTATGCTTATTTAGGGTGACCTCTAGATGGGAGCTATCGATTTTCTTCAATTTCCGATAAAAGATGTTGCCACGGCCGACGATCATAGAACTTAGTTCAGTCAGACCTCAATATTTCCCTTTGGCACACCCTACAGGGCCCATTTATGATCAGATTGCTTTGAAACCTAGTATGCTTGTTTGGGGAGACCTCTAGATGGGAGCTATCGATTTTCTTCAATTTCTGTCAAAAAATGTTGCCACGGCCAACGTTCTTAGAAATTAGTATAGTCAGAAGACTCAATATTTCCCTTTGGCACACCCTACAGGGTACATTTATGATCGGATTACTTTGAAACCTGGCATGCTTGTTTGGGGTGACATCTATATGGGAGCTATCGATTTTCTTCAATTTCCGTCAAAAAATGTTGCCGCAGCCAACGTTTTTAGAACTCAGTTTAGTCAGACCACAATATTTCCCTTTGGCTCACCCTACAGGGCTCATTTATGATTAGATTGCTTTGAAACCTGGTATACTTATTTACGGTGACCTCTAGATGGGAGCTATCGATTTTCTTCCATTTCCGTCAAAAAATGTTGCCACGGCCAACGTTCTTAGAATTTAGTCTAGTCAGACCACAATATTTCCCTTTTGTACACCCTACAGGGCACATTTATGATCGGATTGCTTTGAAACCTGGCATGCTTGTTTGGGGAGGCCTCTAGATGGGAGCTATCGATTTTCTTCGGTTTCTGTCAAAAAATGTTGCCACTGGCAAAAAAACTACCAAGTTCAAGTTTGTCAAGTTGAGCTACAGTGTCATTGACACTTTCATTTAAATGTGCTGAAGGTTGCTTTTCTGAGCCAATAGACTTGGCAACTGATCCCGTTGAATCTCTAAGAATGAGCAAAAGGAAGTTAGGCTGAACCCAGTGGAGATACATGCTGACAGGACTTTTTGTAGTGAGTGGTGTCGTACAAACTATAGCAGAGTATTTCTAAGTTAAGGAGTCTGAAATGTTATTTACAATATCGTCGCCTGAGTGTTAGAATGTTCTATGTCCCATAGGGGACAGAGTACTCCCACAGGGGACAGAGTACTCCCATAGGGGACATAGAACATTCTAGCACTCAGGCGACGATATGTTCTTAACATTTATCTTACAGTCAACATGTATTTTGTCTGTATTAACTCCGCAACTGCCGTATATCCTCCCCCCGATACAGATGCTTGTATCAGGGGGTCGGATACAAGCCTGTTCCTTTCGCGTGAGTTCCATTTTTTTTCTTTTTGTTCATCGGTGCGAATAAATAGTTCATTATATATTCGTCTACATTCTTGACTTATCCCCAATATATTGTAAGAAAAAATGATTATTACCATTATGTGCATGTACCAAATACGTCTTACGCTGGGTTCTAAGGGTAGATCACAACTCATCTTTGACTCGTCATGATCTGCCCTTAGAACCCGGAGCTCGACCCGGATACATATTTTGGACATCCACATAATGGTAATGATCTCTATGTAAAGAAGCTGAACTCAAACCAAGGTTTTTTCCTGAAACTGAACCAAAACTGAATCTAAAAATTCAAAACCTCCCAGTTCAACATGAGACTGCGTATGGCCCTCCACCACTAATGAAGACTGGAGGCAAAACTATAAAACTTTTACAAATGTATTTTCTAGAAATGTATTTTCTACCTATTAATATAACTGACTAAAATGAATCATTAGCATTTTAAAAAATATGGCAATTTGCCAAATGGTTCATTTTAACCCATTTAAAGTCGTAACTAGTAAATTCAATTCTAGAAAATACAATTGTAAAAGTTATATAGTATTTTATATTTGATAAAGTATAAAATAGACTTTATGTCTGATTATGTTTGAATGGAGATAGATTTGAATTTTGTACATCATAATACTGATACAGTGGAACCCTGTTAATTGAATAGCCACTTTGCCAATGGAAATTATTCAATTAACAGGAGTATTCAATTAACAGGGATTGTGTCATTTTCCTGTATTCTAGAGATAAACTTAGCATTTATTCTATTATATCTTGTTTGACAGAGCTCTATGAGCTCTGTCAAACAAGATATAATAGATTAAATGCCTGTATTGAATGTACTGAGGCCAAATAGGTCTATAAATGAAGGGAAACTGGGGGGATTCAGGGTAATTTCTCATCACGTTACAAGATTTTTTATTCAATTAACAGGAGTTTACTCTTTAACCTATATTCAATTAACAGGTAAGATTTGTACTGGAGGTACGGTAAATGGTTTGGGGTTTGGAAATTATATTCAGTTAACAGGGTTATTCAGTTATGAGATATCCAATTAAGTGGGCACCACTGTAAATGTTTTATTTAAAATTTTAAAGGACAACTGTGTGAACACACCTAACAGTGGTCAAGAAGATGCTGATGGAGATGCTATTGGAGACTCATGTGATGATGATATTGACAACGATGGCATTCTCAATAATCCTGTAAGTAATATGATTTTGAATTATGAAGTAGAGAATCAGAGTGAACATTTTATTACACATCCATAAAACTTTAACCCTTTACCCAACGCAGACGATATCAAAATTTATTATTTTAAATATAATTTTTTTAAATTTTTCAAAAAATTTCAACAAAACCATATCATGTGACCCCTCGTTGGAAAGAGCTCAATGAGCACGTTCCAATGAGGGGTCACATGATATGGTTTTGTTGAAATTTTTTGAAAACTAATACTTTTTCAACTGCTGAATTAGCATATTACGCGGGCGGATGCGGGTGATTCGTTGGGTAAAGGGTTAAATAATCCTGTAAGTAATATGATTTTCAATTTATTTATGAAGTAGAAAATCAGAGTGAACATTTTATTACACATCCATTAAACTTGAAACCCTTGTATTTAACAGAATTGCCACTATGACATAAATGCTTCTGTATTTAAATGGTAATGTACAAGCTGGAACATATTTTCCCTGCACTATTTAGATTACAGTAAACCTGTCTTGAGAGACCACCCTTTTTTCCAGGCAAAAGTGGTCTCTCAAAACAGGTGGTCTTTCATGACAGGTCCATTACATAGTAAAACAACCAAATGGTACAAGGTCATAGTGGCCTCTCAAGACAGGTGGTCTCTCACCACAGTGGTCTCTCAAAACAGGTTTTGCTGTAGCTCCTTTCCCATCGAAACATTAGTTATGCTTCAAAAAATGTGAAAATGAAAACATCCAAAGCAAAATAAAGTCAATTCACAAAAAATAAGTTGACCAAAAATGAGATAATATTAAAAAAACAATAATTTGCAACCACAACATTAACCCCGTCCCGTGGCCATGTCATCTGCAGATCCTGTTATATCTAAAATGGTCAACTTTAATTTCAACAAAAATGCCCAATAGAAAAGATAACAAATGTAATTTAGACTGGTTCCCTAAAGTTTGTTTTGATTTTGTATTGATCCATTTGATCAGTACAGTTACAACTAGAAGTCCTGTCAGGAAATGTGCACATATAGCACGTTGATCTGCGCGTTAATCTACGTGTTATGGTCATAGTAAGGCTATCAAATTCTGTACATATTGCCTGTGCACAAGCAATGTTTCAGCCAATGGACCTCCGGGTAACCGGGAGGTCCTTTGGCAGAAACATTGCCTGTGTTTGCTATGAGTAACCAGGAGAACTTGCCGTGCTTTGGATGCCATTCAATATGGCAATTACGCGCAATTCCTATGCGCAATTAAGCCTAGATAAGCACACAGTTCCTGACAGGACTTCTAGTTTTAACTGTACCACTTCAATCAAAAACATTGGATTCTTCACCTTTGGGTTTAAGCATCGGAATTGAAATTTGTTTATTTAAATGAATTTTAATGCATGAGGATGTGTAATAAACACAGAACATAATGTGTTTTTGAAGTGATGGTTGTTTTACATAAATGGCTGGAATGGCATAGTCATATTTCGCTGGAGCATATGGCTCTCCTGAAATATGACAATGCCATTCCAACTCATTATGTAAAACAACCACTGATTCAAACACACATCGTGTTCTGTCTGTATATACCATACTACAAGCAAACAACACTTGCAAAAACAATTCTTGAATAACTGAAAATGTTAAATTTTTTCCTCCAGAACACAGATTATAACACCTCATTTAAACAAGCGTGTTTCAGTGAGGGCTGTTGAGCTATGTTTTGGAGGTAAAAATTGAAAAAATAACAAAAAATAACATTACACCGATGTGACAATAATGGACTAAGCTGCTGTTTTAATCTTACTCATAGAACATTTTACAAACTATGTACAAGCAGCAAAGCCAACAGAAAAATTATATTTAAGAACATCCCTTCGGGATTCATACATAACTTGTACCCATTCCCACATGTTCATACTCCAATAAAGATTATATAAATTGCATTCAATTCTTAATTAAATTCTTTCAATTCAATTACATTCAGTAACTGTTTAAACTACTTTTTACCAAACAACAAAGCAGAAAGACGAAATAAAACATGTCCTAACGAACGAGGCGAAAAACCACCCTCACACAAAATACAAAGCGCACAACTCTGATTTTTAATTTTCACAACTTTATAAATGGATACGAGTGTTTTAGTAACAGGCTTTATGCCACAGTTGGGAAATGTCACCAAAGAAACAGCAGCGGAGTTGATCACTGCGAGAGGTGTTAAAAGTTAAAAATCCGCCCACACACCACCCGAATTACATTCTGTCAACTGCGCTCTACCATAAATGCGGGTCAAAGTTCGACCAAATGTATTCATTGGAAAATGAATTACATTTGGTCATGACGTTTTCACCCAGCTGACCAATGGGAATTGAGTATTTGGACCCAAAACATATAACTACATTAACAATGTAATTATACATCAATAAACGAATATTCCTGGAACTCAATGATGGACGAAATATACACCATGCTTCTTACACTCGATGATGAGGGAAAGAATATGCATGGTGAGCAGAATTGAATTCCTTCTTGTTGTTCAACCCCTTTCAACCCTAGTGATGGTGTCTTTTTTTCTTCTTTTTCCTTGGTGGTGCTCCCAATGGTGATTTTGATTTTGTTTCCTTTGCTGAAAGATTTCCCTGAATGCTTTTTATCATTTCTTCTATCTTCCTCTTGTCTTCATTATGCTCCCCCAAAATACCTCATTCCCTCTTTTCCACTGCTCCTCTTCCACCTCCCTTGTACACCTTGTCTCCAGCTGCTCAAAAGTCTCCTCTTCTCTTTCCTCAGAACCCTGGCTTGATGGGTCCAAGCAGATGGGATTCCAGGTTTGGATAGGGTAACCTCCATCTCCTCCTCTGCCTCCTCCATCTTCCCATCTTCTGACCTCTTTGGTGAAGAGGTGGGGGTTTGCATGGGAGGTGAAGGTGGTGGTGATTTGATGGTTGACACCTTCTCCTCTTTCTGTTTCTCTGTCTCTGCTCTTCTCCTCTCAAGACAGGCTTCCAAGCGCTAGACGTCCCTGCACTTGGTTGATGGACTCTTCTTTCTTCCATTTTTCCTCTTCTCAGGGCCCCTAGACTCCTTCAGGTTAGGACTAGTGTGAGAGGGGTTCCTCTCATTAAAGATGCTACCTCTCCCTGAAAGAGGTGTGGTGGTGGTATCAGGCCTGAAAATAAGCAGTCTGACATTTGCAAAATGAGGTTCCCAGAGGGTGAATTTGATGATGCTATCCCATACAGTGGGGCAATTTATCCTCTGGCTATCTCTTTCTATTTAGTTTTGAGACCCTGATTCAGATTGAAGTTCACAGAGGATAAATTTGGTGATGCTACACTGCTGTGCAGGTTAGCATCACTAAATTCACCCTCTGAGGACCTCATTTTGCAGATGACAGTCTGCTTATTTTCTGGCTTGGGTGGTATTCTCTTCAGTGTTCAATTCCAGCATTAGATGGACTCTCTTGTCTATCATCTAGAGAGTCCAGTTGATAGGACAAGAGATGTCCAGAGCTGACAAAGCCTTCCTAAGTTTAATTGGGATTTCCAATTCAGCCGTCATTGTAATTAACAGGCTTAGAAGAAGAAAAAAAAAGAGAGAAGACCCTTGGAAATCATCCTCCTTTAATCCACCAAATAAAACAGGTCTCAATTATCATTAGTCAGATACCTGACTTGTTGTAGAAACCAGTTATGGATTGCTTAACCCTTTACCCAACTCAGACGATTTCAAAATTTATTATTTTAAATATAATTTTTTTAATTTTTTCAAAACATTTAAACAAAACCAGATCATGTGACCCCTCTTAGGAATGAGCTCGACGAGCTCATTCCAAAGAGGGGTCACATGATATGGTTTTGTTGAAATTTTTCAAAAAATAATATTTTTTCAGCGGCTGAATTTGCATATTACGCGGGCAGATGAGGGCGATTCGTTGGGTAAAGGGTTAATAATGAAAATAACATATTCATCCGCTAATCCATGCTGTGCAGTTTTGTAAAAAACCCAGTATATGGTGATTACAATTGTCTACCACAGATCAAAGAAATATACAAGTGAAGCATACCCCAGGGTAGGTGTAAATGTTACTGACAGTGGAGAAGAGTGCAAGCTTATTAATGTTTGAACACACTGGGAATCTACGTAAATGTTGTAGCCAGTTTGTACACAACCCGCTCACTAATTACATTGGAGAATTTTGTTAATAGAGTTGGGGAAAGGATTAACAAGGAGAAAAACTAGTCATTATTTCTTTAAGGTTGCAAATTTTTGTATTTCCCTCTGCACAAAGATGTTGAAATCTTAAATTTTCAAGTGCCGAATTTTTCCCATAAGGTATCTTGGGAGTTAACCAATTCAATCTTGTTTGACTGAGCTCATAGAGCTCTGTCGAACAAGATCAAATGGATGAAATTCCAACTTGCATTACAGGGAGAGGCTGAAAATAAATGTGTGAACAAAGGTGGACATTTTTATTTTGCCGATTCTTTGACCCACCTACCCTTCCCTGCTTATTTTTTCCATGACATTTTGGGGACCCACCCCATTCACATACATTTTTATTTGCAAAACTTCAGCACTCAAACACCAACTCAAAATGAAAATGCGTAATGCACACTTGAAAATTGGTATGTATTTACCATAGAACACAAGCTAAATCAAACTTTTTTTGTATTAGTTGAAATAAAAATTAAGATTTTCAATTTTTTTTATTTTAAAAAATCGGTCCCACCCTGCTATTATAACATATTAGACAGTATTATATATATTATGCTTCATTTTAAAGAATGTTCCATAAAAAGAACTTGAATATGAATGAATTATGTTGTGAATGGATACTTTAGTCGACTTCTGGAGAAAATTGTCTGACAATTTTTTTCCATTGAACATCAGATACCCACCCCCATCGTGAAGTCAATTTTGGGTGAAATTCTCCAATATCTTTCATGTTAAGTGGGTAACTATTGTTAATAATGCTTCTAAATGGGCTTTTATGGTCAACTGGTGATATTTGGTTACTGTTTGGGGCACAAAAGATGCCATAACAGTTAAAAGGAAAAAAATGCATTAACTGTGTATGCATATTTTTTTGACACTTGACCACCCACCCACCCACCCCACCTCCTATGTTCACACAATTTTTTTCTCTACCCCCCCCCCCCACCCCCACCCTCCCCCCTTGAGCATTATGGGAAAAAATTGCTGTTGAAATTTTGATATTTGGACATCAGTGTACAGAGGGTAAAATGTACAATGTAAAAAAAATGCCATTTAGGCCCCACAAAGTAGATCTTCTGTTTCTCAGGCCATTATTTGTAAAATTGCATGCGGGCGAGCAGTTTTTTATTTTATTTTTTATTTCTGTAATTATTTCTTTGCCATCAAAAGTTCATATCTTGGCTTATGTTTTAGGCCTCGTAATCTACAGAATAGCATGGGAGGTGGTGTATTTTGCCCCTTGAGAGCAAGAAGGCTTTGCAATGCTTTAGCAATTTTTTTAACTTTGGTAAAATATCAGACATAAACCATTTAATTTTGATTTTTTTAAAGTTTCCATTGGTTATAAAAAGAGAGCATGCGGCAGCCAAAAGGATCATGTGGGAAGGCCTGAGAAACAGATTTTTATTTTTTTTAGGCCTTAGCTGATAGAATTAATAAATTCTTTATGCAAGAATAATAATATGCTTAATATGTCAATTGGGTGAAAATGCCAGTTCTGATTTAACACTTTGCACAGATGTTAAAATACAAACTGTCAAGCAGCAAATTTTCTCCATAATGCAACATAATGAAATGAGCTCTGTCAAACAAGATTGAACTGGTTAAATTCCTAGTTGCATTATGGGGAAAAAATTGTGGCTTGAAATTTTGATATTCAACATCATAGTGTAGAGGGTTAATAAATAAGCTTGAAAATTACATTGAATTTGAATTTATGGCTTTTTGGTTATATTGTCTTTTTCAACTCTTTGTTATGTAAGAATGAGCAGTTGCAAGTAAACGATAAAATGAAGCTTGAAGTTGTTTTTGCACATAGAGAATTTATTGGTTCTATCAACTGAACAGCAATTTGTTTTTAAATTAGTTGCATATATTGTCCATTTACCTGGTAGAGTGACGGAAGCCCATATCTGGGCTTTACTCTGAAGTGCAGGTACAGTAGAACCCTGTTAATTGAATAGCTACTTTGCAATGCAAAATATTCTATTAAAAGGAATATTCATTTAACAGGGATTGTGTCACTTTCCTGTATTCTAGAGATAAACTTAACATTTATTCTATTATATCTTGTTTGACAGAGCTCTATGAGCTCTGTCAAACAAGATATAATAGATTAAATGCCAGTATTGGATGTATTGAGGCCAAATAGGTCTACAAACATAGGAAAACTGGGGAGAGTCAGGGTAATTTCTCGACAGGTTACAAGATTTTTTATTCAATTAACAGGAGTTTACTCTATAACCTATATTCAATTAACAGGTCAAATTTGTACTGAAGGTATGAGAAATGGTTTTGTGTTTGGAATTTATATTCAGTTAACAGGGACATACAATTAAGAGATATCCAATTAACTGGGCTCCACTGTACCACAACTTGAAGGCTCATATTCAGTGCTTTTGCTTTTTATTATTTTTGAAGTGATATTATTTAATCTGTAAGGGTTTGCCTTGTTACAATTTATGGGATAGTCTCCATACACTCTCCCATAAATTGTTACAAGGCAAAGACATGTGTACAAGATCTGATGGTCAAAAATAATTTAGCACTCTACCAGTTAAAAAAACAATGTCTTAAGGAAATCAGCAAAAACCTTCACTGTTATATTCATATTACCATATGTGTTTATTGTTACTTTTATGTATTATAGCTCCATCTGTTACTAGTGGTCATTATCAAGCTAGGAGGGGGCGCGATGGCGTTGTGGTAACCGGTTGTCGTCAGATCACCGAAGTTAAGCAACGTCAAGCCTGGTTAGTCCTCAGATGGGTGACCGTCTGAACGATCGATTCGGACTCCCACGTTCTGTCCTTGGGCGAGGCACTTAACCCCAATTGTCCACATGGGAGCACAATGACGCTGTGCACTAAGGCATACTGCACGTCAATGGTGTGCATGTCTTCAACCAATCTAACCCTGCCTGTGCTGCAGTGCAGAGTTACGATGTTGGGGAGCTGGCATCTGCTCATTGTTGCTCGGTGGTTCTCTCCGGGTACTCTGGCTTCCTCCACCCATAAAACTGTGACGGTCATGATTAGCCATTGTGCATAAGTATGTGACCTTAAACACCAATAAATAAATAAATCAAGCCAGGGAATATACATCATCTGCAGAATGAGGTCCCCAGAGGATGAATTTGGTGATGCTACCCTGCACAGCAGGGTAGCAACACTAAATTTTCACTCTGTGAACATCAATCTGAATCAAGGTCTCAGGTCTGAACAGAAGGAGGTGCCCAGCAAGCCAGAAAATAAGCAGATTGTCATCTGCAAATTGAGGACCCCAGAGGGCAAATTTAGTGATGCTACCCAGCATAGCAGGGCAGCATCACTAAATTTACCCTCGGTGAACCTCAGTCTGAATCAGGGTCTCAAAACGGAAAGAGGTACCCAGAGGATAAATTGGCCCACTGTATGGGATAGCATCATCAAATTCACCCTCTGGGGACCTCATTCTGCAAATGTCAGACTGCTTATTTTCAGGCCTGGTACCCAGAGGATAAATTGGGGGATTCTAGCCCACTGTATGAAATACAGTTAAAACTAAAAGTCCTGTCTTGAAATGCGCACAAATAGCACGTCGATATGCGTGTTAATCTACGCGATATGACCATAGTAAGGCTATCAAATTCTGTAAATATGGCCTGTGCACGAGCAATGTTTCAGCCAATGGACCTCCGGGTAACCCGGAGGTCCATTGGCAGAAACATTGCCCATGTTTGCTATGAGTAACCAGGAGAACCTGCCATGCTTTGGATGCCATTCGATATGGCAATTGCGCGCAATTAAGCCTAGATAAGCGCACAGTTCGTGACAGGACTTCTAGTTTTAACTGTAGCATTAGCAAATTCACCCTCTGGGGATCTCATTTCCAGGCTTGGTAATTATCTAACAATAAGTTAGATAAGTAACAATTAACCCTTTGTATGCTATTCAGAGAGAAGCCCCTGAAATGGTGGCTGAACTTCAAACTGAAAGATCCAGAGTTCATTCCCTACCAGAGGTAACTGCATTGTGTCCTTGGACAAGGCACTTCATCCCAGTTGACAGTGAGGGAGCATAGTTGCGCTGTGTACTAAGGCATTCTGCATGTCGATTGTGCACTTGTTTTCAGCCAAAGCTAACCCTGCTTGTGCTGAGGTAGTATGTTATGGAGTCGGACAGTTGCTCGCCTTTGTTCGGTGACTTGCTCCAGGTAGTCTTTCTTCCTCCACCTGTAAAACTGGCTGACATCAATGGCGGATACAGAGGGGGGGCGGTGGGGCAGTCGCCCCCCCCCCCCCCCCCTCCCCCTTTAGCTTGTGTTTGTCTCGTATGTAGGGCGTAGCCAGGATTTTCATTTGGGGACAATACATGAGTTGAAGTAAAAACATACAACGACATTTATTTCCTCCATCACCATTCGCTATGGAAAACAAATATACCGTTGAAATTATGCAAAATATATCTACTGGTCGCCTCCATTTATAGCGTCATCGACACAGCATGATTTTGTGGTGTTACATGCCCCTAGCCTCAGGTACCCCATGGCTATGCCAGTTATGGGTCAGGATCTTAATTGGCATAGTCATGGTGTACCTGAGCCTAGAGGGCTGACTGCTGAAAACTTTCAAACGCTGGCAGTTCGCAATGTTCTCCTGAGGTTAAGTCGGTTATGACTGTAAACAGTGTGTCCGAAATACAGTATTATGGTAAATGGATCTGAAGAGCATATTTCAAATTTTCTAATTCTTTCTTGAACGTATGACAGAATTTGAAATTCTGAAACATGCTGTTTAAAAAGTGTTAATTAGCCGTTCAAACATTCAAGAGGATTTCCACCCCAGAAACCACCAGAATGCCCCATTTGGTCGCTCATTTCCAAAAAATTTCCCCAGGCCCCCCTACAAAAGCTCGTGCCTTCGACACGAGCTGGCAGATGCCTTCGGCATCTGAACGATCCGCCCCCCCCCCCTTTGAGAATTCCTGTATCCGCCACTGGCTGACATGAGGTGACCCAGGCTATAAAAAGTGTCATTAAGCCCAAGTAAATAAATTAAGTAGAGAACCCTTAACCCTTTAGTCTCAAAACAGCTCCCAACTGCCCCTTTTATATTGCTCTGAACAAATTGTGCATTTTTCCTTGATTTCTCTACACGCAGGTTGCATTTATCTTGACAGTGTTTTAACATCATTGCTGGCTGACTGTACAGGCAGCTAACAATAATGTGAAAACACAACTGTGTCATTTGCATCTGTGTAAGGTATATACAGGTATAAATATAGTTGTCCCTATATCCCTACATATTCTGTCTTTTATTGGTCAGAATGCCTTGGACAAATAGCCATGGCAAAGAATGCTTCCAACATCCAAGGTATATGAGAGTGTGCAACATCCAGAGTATAAGCGCACACGAAACAATGGGTGTATATGGTTTAAACGAAAGCTTTCCGCATTTGTTCACCTTGGTATAAAAATCAAACCAAAAAACGGAAAATAGTCACAAATATCATCAGATTTCCGACAATTTGATCATATTTTGTCGTTATAAGTTAAATAGTCAAATAATTAAAATGAAACAACTTGATAAAATTAAAATAAGAGCAAATAATTTGTCCCCTGATTACCAATGTGTTCTCTGTACCACTAGGCACAGAGAATGTATTGGAACTCAGGGGACAATATGTCAACAAAATAATGTTTACTCGTTTCCTTAACTGGTAGAGTGCTAAATTGTCATCCAAATTTGTCCACGTCTCTTTGCCTTGTTACAATTTATGGGAGAGTGCCTAGAGCACTCTCCCATAAATTGTAACAAGGCAAATCCTCACAGACTAAATAATTTCAATTCAAAAATTATATGACGCAAATCCATAGAATATGAAGCCATTAAGTTGCAGCACCTGCACTTCAGAATAAAGCCCAAATATGGGCTTCCAGCACTCTACCAGTTAACGACCCAAGGGATGTAACTCTATATGTTGTCTTCTGCAATTTGCAAAAAACAAAACAGTTATTCACAAATTTGGTTTAACGTGTCCACAAATGTTTCTCCACTATGTTTCTATTGTGTTTCAAATGGGACAAAAACTTTATCTCGGCCAACATGTATGGTATATGGAGACTTAATACCTAGATGTCTCATATAAACACCTCACCTGCGACTTGGTGTTTAAAAATTGACATCCTGGTATTAATCTTCATATACCATACATGTTGGCGGAGATGCCTCATATTATTATTATAAAATTAAACTGAGGACCTATGGATTAATGATTTTGAATTAATATATACAGGCCTGAAAATAAGCAGTCTGACATTTGCAGAACGAGGTCCCCAGAGGGTGAATTTGATGATGCTATCCCATACAGTGGGTCACTTTATCCCCTGGGTATCTCTTTCTGTTTAGTTTTGAGACCCTGATTCAGATTGAGGTTCAGAGAGGGTAAATTTAGTGATGCTGTGCAGGGAAGCATCACTAAATTCATCCTCTGGGGACCTCATTTTACTGATGACAGACTGCTTATTTTCTGGCTTGAATATATATTAGTATCTATACTCGCCCACTTTTCAGTGTGTTTGGAACAAAAAATATAAACAACGGTCACTTTTGATTAAGATCTCGGCCCTTGTATTAATTAAAACGCATTTTGTACAGTAAAATTTTACTTTATGATGTCATTCTGTGTCATTCTGGTGTTTAGGAGGACTGTAGTTATTGAAATTGATGTACAATCCCGCTCATAATATAGCCTTTGTTTGAAAGTGTTGTTAAACCCTAATGAACCAATTGATATTTTGTCAGATTAAAAAATGAAGGTTTGTTTTACTATAGCTTGTCTCAAGTTTGATCCTTCCGCAATCTTTCTAAATTTCTTGATTGCTGTTAGTGTCGCCACATTAACATATGAACATACATGTGTGGTTCTGTGTTTATTGCATGTCGCTGTATAAGTTTTGGCAATTTGTTATATATCACATAACCACTGCTATTTCTGTGATATACACCATTTCTTTTCTGAAAAATCTTGGTTGGGGTCTGCAATATTTATCGAAATTAACAATATTGGTGTGCACCATTACGTGTCACATATTTTCATATTATTTACAGGATAACTGCCCATATATAGCAAATGTCGATCAGCTTGACCAGGAAGAAGACTTGACTGGAGACACTTGTGATAACTGTCCAAAAATACCCAATCCAGATCAGTCTGATGTAGACAATGATCAACTAGGTGATCATTGTGATCCTGATATGGACAATGATGGTAAGTAAAGTTGTAATATTTAACCCTTTACCCAACGCAGATGCAGGGATGTGGCAACAGCAGGGGTGTGGGGTGTCTCACCCCCCCCACCCCAGCCCCCCCCACCAACCCCCCCCTCCACCCCCCTAGCTAGGAGTATTTTTTTCAATAGCTGGTAATTCTGAGGTCAAAAATCAAATAGTTAGAAATTCAATAAATTAACATTGTTCATGAAAAATATTAAAATTCCAACTTAATGATGAGAAATTTTGATATTTTATTTCCAACTGGAAACTTGAGTTTCAAATTTCCTACTCTAAAATTGACATTGGCCTCAAAATTTCGACTCTGACATCAATCCGGTAAATTTTCAGACCCAGACACATTATAAATGATGCTTTTTCCATTTCAGGACTAGTGAAAATTTTCGGAAGGGTTCATAAGCATGTGTATATATATATATATATATAATCACTTTAACCCTTTACCCAATGCAAGCGATTTCAAAATTGATTATTTTAAATATCATTTTTTTAAATTTAAAAAAAAAAATTCAACAAAACCATATCATGTGACCCCTCTTTGGAACAAGCTCGTCAGCAGCTGTATTTGCATATTACGTGGGCAGATGCGGGCGATTCGTTGGTTAAAGGGCTAAAAGATATCACCCAGCGCTGCAGTGCAACCACCTATCGAAACTACTCACAGTTGGAATTTACACCTGTGGCACCCCCCCCCCCCCCCCCAGCTGAAACCCTCTAGCCACATCCCTGCGCAGATGATATCTAAACTTATTATCTTAAATAGTATTTTTTCAAATCAGTCAAAAATTTTCAACAGAACCATATAATTCATCCCTCATTGGAACAACCTCATTCCAATGAGGGGTCACATTATATGGTTTTGTTGAAATTTTATGAAAAATATTTTTTCCAACTACTCAATTTTTATATTACATAGGCCGACGTAACCGATTTGTTAGGTGAAGGGTTAACCCCATTAAAATGGTATGCATAAATATGCATAAATATTTGCATTTGTCCTGACAAGACAAGACAATAATGGAAAGGTGGATTGGAAATGATTTATTCTCCCCCCACTATACGTGAAACATATGCGGGTCCTGGGTGAGACAGCAGGGTGGGATATTTCTATCCCACCCACCCCACGTGACATAATCATTTGCATATTTTATTAGGTCGCCAGAACTATTTCAAATTCATTAACCCCTTAACGGATATTGTTACAAATCAATTTTTTTAGTATATACCTATGGTATATACCTAACTTTTGTACAATCTTTCCGATGAAATTGTTCATTTTTCGAAAGGACTACGACTTGATAAATTGGGTACGTGACCGCCAATTATCTATAATGATGCAATCCTCGTGTGTGGGGAGAAAAATCATCCTCAATGAGTCTGAAGGTGGGAATTGGGAAATCTCACCCTCGGGGCAAGATATTTGAACCAGACCCTCGGCAAGCCTCGGGTCTGGTTCAAATATCTTGCCCCTTGGGTCAGATTTCCCCATCCCACCTCCAGACTCATCGGGGATCATAATAATCCTACAGCCCTACTCATCAAATACAAAAATGGATTTTCCCATCCTCCTGTCATCAGTAGGGTGAAAGTTGATACCATACAGTGTATCAGGGTTGGAAGGTTTAACTGGTAGAGTGCTGAAAGCCTATATTTTAGCTTTATTCTGAACTGCAGGAACTGCAACTTAAAAGCTTCAAATTAAGTAACTGTGCTTCATATTATCTTTGAAGTGATATTATTTACTCTGTCAGGATTTGCCTTGTTACAATTTATGGGAGAGTTTCCACAGGCAAAGACATGAAAACAAATTTTCATAGCCAAAAATAATTTAGCACTCTACCAGTTAACCCCTTACCCAACGAATTGCCCGCATCATCCCACGTAATATGCAAATTCAGCAGTTGAAAAAATATTATTTTTCAAACAATTTCAACAAAACCATATCATGTGACCCCTCATTGGAACGAGCTCGTTCCAACGAGGGGTCACATGATATGGTTTTGTTGAAAGTTTTTGAAAAATGATATTTAAAATAATAAATTTTCATATCGTCTGCATTGGGTAAAGGGTTAAGAGCCTGGATAATTTTTTGGACTTTCTACTGCACCACAGCATGTTAGTCTTCTTGTCAATTACTGACTTTTAGTCAAATCTTGCCCCCCGCCCCTGTAGGATAACAAAGACATGTCTAGAAAGCACCATCACAGGCCTTCCATTTTGAAAGAATGTTTGGGCCTTTTATTGGGTCCCTATAAAGGACTTTTGGGGCCTTTTTGTGTCATTGGGTCCTATTTTCATTTAATTTAGAGGCAAAATGCTGAAAACATTTTCAGGGCTTATCAGCCCAGGCCCCAACAAAATACAAGGCCTGCTGTCAAGATAATGGGATTACTATCTGCAGATCCTCCTCATAACTGCATGTAAGGAGGGCACCTGTTCTGAGCTCATAAAGTCAGATATACATGTAGGTCTCTAAGGATTAAGGGTTACAAATACACAAATAATACAAATAATATATTTTTAATGAGATGGACCAAAGCAATCAGGTTAACCATTTACCTAAAGTATCGATGAAATTCCTCCAGTGCTGTACACACAAACACTTCCATTCAAAATTTGTTGTTTTTTTTTATTTTTGCTTCTGAAACACAGCTACATATATAATCAACCCCTCATACTAAAGAACTCATTGAGATCCTTCCAATAAGGGTCATGAGCTATATTTTGGAAGCAGAAAATGAAAATGCTCATTTCTTAACCCTTTGAACCCTCGTTTCCTGAAATTGTATCACCTTTGTATACACTTGTGTACACTTACAGAGAGATGGGTCAGTCCAATATCAATATACAGGGAGGATAAAATAATAACAGCAGTCTGCAGCCGTCTGGCTGCAGACTGCAGTTATTATTTTATCATCTGTGCCTCATATATAGACTTCTTATAATAAGACAAAAATGGGTCGAAATGATGCCTTAGACCAAAAAATCGGTCTTACTAATTCAAAGGGTTAAGGAAAACATATTATATAGTAAGTGTTGTCCTCAAAAAATATTGTAAGTGCTGGTCACTAGTTAGGGCTGCACGGTATATCGTTAAACCGATATATACCGGTATTCAATCCAATATCGATTGAATACTGGTGTAATCACAAAAATATCGGTTTATCGTCATTATTTATTTACCCACAATTTAATTTTCAAGATGTCTTGAGTTTTTTAACTGTTTCCCCGAATGAATAATATTATCCCTTTGTCCAAGGAATCATCTGCCTTTGCCTTCATAATATGGAAATTCAGCAGTCGAAAAAATAATTTTCAAAAATTTCAACAAAACTATATCATGTGACCTCTCATTGGAACGAGCTCACATAGTCTATCTAGCGGGAGCATTGTGGCTCAGTGGTAGACTGTTGGACTTCTATGCTAGAGGTCCCGAGTTCGATCCCCGTCCAGGATGACCCATGTTGTGTCCTTAGGCATGGCACTTCTCGGTTGCCTACATGGGAGTGCGATGACGCCGTGTACTAAGGTATACTGGATGTCGATGGTGCACGTTTTCAACCATTTGAGCGGAGCTTGAACAGAGTTAGAATGTTGAGGAGCTGACAGTTGCTTGTTGATGCTCGGTTGTTCTCTCTGGGCACTCTGGCTTCCTCCATCCATAATACTGTCATAGTCATGCTTAGCCATTGTGCATAAGTATCTGACCTTAAACACCAATAAATAAATAAATATAGTCTATCTAGCAAAGAAACGAGTATGTCATGTTCTTATTGTCATATTTTCTCCGTTATTGTCCAATGATGAGTCAATAAGGGAGAAAATGTGACAATCAGAACACGACATAGATTAGATGAACTTTATTCATTTGTTACCCTAATTTAACCCTTTACCCAACGCAGACGATATCAAAATTTATTATTTTGAATATCAATTTTTTTAAATTTTTCAAAAAATTTCAACAAAACCGTATCATATGACCCCTCGTTGGAACAAGCTCGTTCCAATGAGGGTTCACATAATACAGTTTTGTTGAAATGTTTTGAAAAATAATATGCATATTACGCTGGCGGATGTGGCCGATTCGTTGGGTAAAGGGTTAAATAGTTTTTCTGACTCAATAGACTCAGCAACTGATCTCCAAGAACTCCTAAGAATGATCAAAGGAAATTTTGGCTGAACCCAATGGATATACTTACTAGAGCTGTTACGATTTTTTAATTTAGGAGTCGATTAATCGTCGCTAATAATTGATAATAATCGATTAAACTTACCTAGATGACCCCCCCCCCCCCCCCTCCCTCTCTTTGAAGTCGATAAATATGAAGTTCAAGTCAGTTGACCTACCTCTGGTAAACAATGAAGACGATCCTCTTTTAGGTACATTCAAAGCTTTGATATTCTGAACTTTTGAACCGTCTGTGTAATAATCAAGACCGGTCGGCAGTTGCGAACTTCGCAACTGCCGACCGGTCTTGATTATTACACAGACGGTTCAAAAGTTCAGAACATCAAAGTTTTGATGAATGTACCTGAAAGACAAATGTTTGCAATGGCTTCTTGGGGTTTAACATCCATGTTCTTAACTCTTTACCTTCAGAAACAATAGTTTTTTCATCAAATTGTCTTTTAATTATTAAAAGTCTAAAGCGGGGTACAACTTACCGATTATTCGACAACGAAAAATACTAATAGATTTTGCCGCGACTGATCAACAATCGATTAATCGATTAATCGTAGCAGTCCTAATACTTAGAGATAGGATTTTTTTTTGTGGTGAGAGGTGTCATACAAACTGTTGCAGATTATTTCCCAGCAGAGGAGCCTGAAATGTTATTTACTGTTTGTTCTTAACACATAGACAAACTGAACTGAAACAGAGGCAGGCATGTCAACTGGTACCTGTACCGGTACCGATACCACGGGTTCACTCATGCTCCAATGGTACCGGTACTGAAGCTGTTGTCCCGGCAGTGATGATCAAAATTATTTTATGGGCCAATACCTAATTGAACGAGGGTAAACGGGCTGATAATTGGGTGCAGCACACTTGCACAACATACTTTCAAATTATTTGTGAATGAACATATAAAAACAAGCTAAAAGTGCATGTTCTGTCTGCACCATGACCTCGATAAGGCTGAACATTTTGACTTTTCAGATGTGGCATCAAAGACAATGACAGTGCCGTCATCGGCTACTTCAAAGAATTTATTCAGTGGCAACATCGAAGTAATCATAAAGCATGATATTCATGCTTTATGATTACTTTGATGTTGCCGCGGAATAATTGGTACGATGTTAAGTTTGTCTTTGTGATCTTGGGAACTGGGACGGTTTAAATGGGAATTTCTCCATCTGATTGTGATGTCACCCAATTGTTAATTTGTCTTGGTACCACTACCAGTTTTCGTCGGGACAGACTCTGTCCCATCCCGGTACCGGTTAAGTTGGTACCGGCATACTTTGACATGCCTGAACAGAGAGAGGTCTTTTCTGGAAACTGAATCGAAATTGAGTCTGAAAATTAAAACCTCCCAGCACTAGTAGATGAAAGGGACAAATAAATGAGGAATGAGGGGTTTATGAAAATGGGAAATGTGCTCTTCATTTTGTAGTCCTCCTCTCTTATCATTAAACTATTGTATTCCTGAGTGGTATGAAATCAGTTCCAAAAGGATGGTCTCACAGGCATGCTTTTGTAGCAGTCGAGGTATAATGGCCATTTACCAACCAGTCTGGATCTCTTAGTCTTGTGGTAAATTGGTTGCTTTATGTGCTAGAGGTGGACAGTTCAAGCCTTGGCTCCTGCACTTCTCTCTCGATCTGTTACACTTTTAAGAGGACCATACAATTTGCTGTTCATGCTTATTTTTAAGGTATTTTGAATGAGAATGATAACTGTGTGAAAATAGTCAATCCAGATCAAGTTGATACAGACAGGGATGGTGTTGGTGATGCCTGTGATAATTGTCCATTTATGAGGAATGGAAATCAGGTAGGTAAATAATGTTTTCTGTTGGTCCTAATCACTTTCATGCAGTTTTAACTGGTAGGGTGCTAAGTTTTTTTCCAGGAGTGATTTATAACATGAGTAATTTCTTTTTAAAAGATACCATGCTACTAGCAACAAAGGTTTGAGTTTCATAAGATATTTTGCATAGACAATTGTTTTGTTACAACTCACTGTAGAGTATCTGGTGACACTGTCCATTAAATTGTAACAAAATATTTTTTTTATTATATGCTAGCCTGTGAATTATCGCAAATTATTTAAAAGATATTTCTCAATATCCATCACCCTGATGAATATCGATAAACATCCCTCAGTAGCTTTCTAAATGGTGTCATGCTATGCTGTGTCATGTCGCCTTGAAGGAACGATCAGCTGATCTTTGTTATTGTTTTGAAAGGTATGCATTTGGGGTTGAATTGGGCTGAATATTGTGCAATAAAATGTCTCGTAGCATATACAGTACGTGTATTATCACTAAATCACCTGCAGAGTGGAGATCCCACCCAAACAATAATTGCAAATTTTTTGTAAGCGTAACAAGCACAAGCAGAGTTCCAGCCAATGGACCTCCGGGTTAAACCCGGAGGTCCATTGGCTGAAACATTGCTTGTGTTTTTGTCCATATGTAGAGAATTTGAAAGTGATACTTTGGGTGATACCTCCACTCCACGGGTGATTTTGTTATAATCCATTCTCCACGTACTGTAATAAAAAAGAAAATCTTCTCTCTTTTTTTAGTCAGTATCTGGAATTATTTCATGAGTGTTGACCTGAAAGTTTGATTTTTTATGAGCGCTTGCAAGAATGAAAAATAATATTTTTAGGTCCACACGATGAATTTTTTCAGGAGCTTCCTAAATGACATTACGCTTTGGCACATGACGCCACCTTGAAAGTTGTCTTGAAGGGACGATCAGCAGCTTTTTGTTATTGTCTTGAAACTGTTTGCAGTTGAATTGGGATGAATATTGCGTAGTAAAATGTCATGTAGCATTTAATAAAAAGAAAATCTACACTGTTTTAGTGAATATTGGGAATTATCTCATTTGTGTTGACCTGAAAGTATTATTTTTCACTCATGCAGGTGCTCGTGAAAAATAAAACTTTTAGGTCCACACTCATGAGATAAATACCAATATTCACTAAAACAGCGTAGATATCCTTTATATATCAACATTTTTTTAGATGATAGCGGCTTCTATCACTCAACCAGTTAAATGCTCAAGTAACAATATTCCTATGAGTTCTTAAAAATACAGCTGCTCATTCCTAGGGGTACATTTATTAATGCTTTCCAGACTTGTACAAATTAGGCAAATGGTCATTTTTCTGCCTATTGTTAGCTTTGAAAAGAAATGGGATTACAGTGAAACCCTGTTAAATGAATAGTCACCTTGCCAATGAAAATTATTCAATTAACAGGAGTATTCAATTAACAGGGGTTGTGTCACTTTCCTGTATTCTGGAGATAAACTTGGCATTTATTCTATTATGAGCTCTGTCAAACAAGATATAATAGATTAAATGCCTATATTGGATGTACTGAGGCCAAATGGGTCTATAAATAAAGAAAAACTGGGGAGAGTCAGGGTAATTTCTCGACAGGTTACAAAATTTTTTATTCAATTAACAGGAGTTTACTCTATAACCTATATTCAATTAACAGGTCAAATTTGTATTGGAGGTATGGAAAATGGTTTTGCGCTAGGAAATTATATTCAATTAACAGAGATATACAATTAAGAGATATCCAATTAAGTGGGCTCCACTGTACCAATGTTTATTCTTTTCATTACTAATCTTCAGACAAATACACAAATCGTCTTGTAACCCTTTAACTAAAGGGTAAATACACGGGATATCAAAAAATTTATCATTTTAATTATTGTTTGTTGAAATTTTCCAAAACATTTCTACAAAACCATAATATATGACCCCTCATTGGAATGAGCTCAGCAAGCTCATTCTAATGAGGGGGCACATGATATGGTTTTATTTAATTTTTTTTTTAAATCTTCTATTTTCAACTACTTATTTTGTAAATTACATAGGTGTGTGTGGCCGATTCATTAGTTAAAGAGTTAATTTAGATATGAGCATTTCCAAAACCATAATTTTTTTATTTAACAGTTGTTTTGGAAATAATGTGCTGTGCTGGAATATATTGTTGGAAAGGGTTCTCTATCTGTTATATAACAGCACATACCCAGGTTAACACTTTGAAGTGACAAGTGGATTTTTCTGCCCAGAACTAGAAATAGCCCTTTTATATGGTGGAGGCACACGTCAATAAATAGGAGCAATCCTGTTATCAAAGATTCATCATGTTAGACTCATTTGAATTCAGACCAACTAATGATTGCTCTATGGCAACCCTATTCACCTATTTGGTCTTAGTACTTCCGATATGAAATTTATTCTACTATATCTTGTTTAACCCTTTGAGCAGTGGTGGTATCTTCCATGCCAGTTAAATGGCAGAAATTGGAAAAGTTGATATCCATTATTTAGGTGTAGAGCGATTAATATTTTCAACGTGCAGAACCCTGTTAATTAAATAGTTACTTATTTATTTCAACACCCTTCCTTGACCCATTGGTACAAGTGTGTGGGATGACCTTTGCAGTGGCAACTTTGTGGCCTCACTCTTTTCGAATACTATAAAGGGATTTTAGTTTGCACAGAGTGTGTCTCTCTCCACACAGAGGACAGTTATTTAGCATCCCCCACTAGATAGGATGGTTTGCTGTGACAGCATCAACCCCACAGCTGATGCTGCTGACAAACAGTGTTTGGACACCTTGAGAACTTTCCCCAACCGAAGATTGATCCTGGGATCTCTGGCATGAAAGACCGGCACACTTATCCACTCAGCCCATCTGAATGATTGATTCGGACTCCCTCGTTGTGCCGTTGGGCAAGGCACTTCACCCCATTTGTCCACATGGAGGCATGATGATGCCATGTACTAAGGCATACTGCACGTCGATGGTGCACCTGTCTTCAACCACTCTAGTGCAGAGTTACGACGTTGGGGAGCTGACAGCTGCTCATCATTGCTCGGTGGTTCTCTCCAGGTACTCCGGCTTCCTCCACCTGTAAAACTGTCACTGACACAATATGACCCTGGCTGTTAAAGTGTCATTAAACCTTAATAATAAATAAATAGATCCACTCAGCCAGCACTCTCTTAAGTCACTTTGCCAGTGATAATTATTCAGTTAGCAGACATATTTAATTGACAGGGATTTGGTCATTATCCTTTATTCTAGAGACACACGGAGTATTTATTCTATTTTATCTTGTTTGACAGAGCTCTTGGAGCTCTGTCAAACAAGATATAATACATTAAAGGTCTGTATTGGATGTACTGAGGCAAAATAGGTCAATAAACAATAGTGATTAACCGATGTATGACAATCGCATCTGATATCTGCTGATTTTAAGCCATCGATTGACCATCGGTAGAAGTGTTTGAACATCAGTTTTTGCCGATGGTTAAATAAAACACCATGGAATTAAAATTGTTTGTATTTACGTTCAGTTCACGATCTTAAACAGGCAGTAACAGGATTAATATTACTCATCGGCTCGAATTAATGATACACAAAATCTATATCTCATAGCAGGGTGGCCATATTTTTTTTATATTATTGCCGTTATTCATTTGCTCAATCAAAATTCTTCTACACTGAACCTCGATTATTCACAGTATATATTTAGGCATCGCTGCTCTATGCATCATGTGCCTATCCATGCACATTCTATAAAGAATTAAAGATTAGCTCAATGTTTCATGACATGATGGAAGACAGTTCTGATTATACAGAGAAGTTGATTGGAACCAAATTGGTTCAACCAATAAAATAACTTGCCACAATGATTGGCAGGAATCATGATTGGTATAATCTCATTGATTGGTCTGATCTCCCCCTTGATAGCTGCTTATGACTATGAAATATGACATCAGCAGAAACAAGTTAACAGCACTGCATCTTTGATCATTGATCAAAGATGCCATGCAGTTAACTTGTTTCAGCTGACATCGTTTTTTTATTTTGATCCACGCAAGTGATATGCTCTAGGGGTCAACGAACCAATCAACCTGACTGAACTGAAAAATTAACTCTATTATATGCATTCTTGAACACACTACTCGTTTGGTTGTGATTATCTGACATTGGTGCTCACAATTGGTCAATTGTACACTCAACTAATCAGCAAGCAGATGACAGTCACAAATCTTTATCAGTTACTCACTAATAAACAAGGGGCATTTGGTGATTACAAGACTTTTTATTGAATTTGCAGATGTTTACACTGTTGCCAATATGCAATTAACATGTCCAATATGTATTGAATGTATTGTAAATAATTTTTGTTTGGAAGTTATATTCAATTAACAGAGATATTCAATATATCCAATTTAGTGTGCTCCATTGTATTTCCAGTGATTGTATCACTGACAGTATTGTGTAAAGGGAGACAAATAAAGTGTTTTAAATGAACTGGCATGTATTCTATTTATATTAGAAGGATTATGGATAAAATTGGCCAAAGAATATTATTGATATCAAGGTTAGTTTATGGAGACTGGTTTATTTTTATTGTAAATATCTGTGTGTACTCTGTGGGAAGTAGAGCAGTACTTTTTTACTGAGGTAAACAAGCTCTGTTTTACTGGCAAAATAGGACCCAGTCACCAATGCTTGGGGTGGAAGTCCTCTAAAATAGGCAACATGGATATAAACGATTGACTAAACATGACTTTATGTCCATGGTGCAGTCACAATTAGCCAATGCAGAAATATATCACCTTCAACACCAGTAAATAAATAAATAAATAAATATCAGTGTACCACTTTGTGTTTATCTTCAGAACAGACAGGTATATAGAGCCATTCTGGAATGGGTCATGGACATATCTGTCGCCTCAGGGCTTATATTTCGAGAATCTATTCTGGTAAAGATTCATGCAACAAAGCCAGCGAGAATCCATGTAGATTCTCGCTGCACCTCTGCTAGGATTTGCATGAAAAGAATTGAGTCAGTTTAAACCTTTATCTAACATAGCAGTGGGGAGGCGCGGTGGCTTAGTAGGTAGAGGTACAGGCTGCAAGCCAAGAGGTCCTTGGTTCAAATCCCACCTGCGGCAACTGCGTTGTGTCCTTGGGCAAGACACTTCACCCCCATTACCTATGTGGGGGCACGGTGACGTTGTGTACTAAGGCGTACTGCACGTCGATGGTGCACCTGTCTTCAACCAATGCTAACCCTGCTTGTGTAGAGTTCGTATGTTGGGGAGTTGACAGTTACTCGCTGTTGCTCGGTGGTTCTCTCCGAGTACTCCGGCTTCCTCCACCCCTAAAACTGTCGTGGTCATGATTAGCCATTGTGCAGAAATATGTGACCTTAACCACCGATAAATAAATAAATATATCTAACACAGCAGCAGCAAATTAACCAATACAGTGGAGTCCACTTAATTGGATATCTCTTAATTGTATATCCCTGTTAATTCAATATAATTTTCAAACACAAAACCATCTATCACACCTTCAGCACAAATTTGATCTGTTAATTGCATATGGGTTGTAGAGTAAACTCCTGTTAATTGTATATAAATTTTTGTAATATGTCGAAAAAATTACTGTGACACGCACCAAATTCCCCTTATTTATCAACCTTTTTGGCCTCACTACATCCAATACAGGCATTTATTCTATTATATCTTGTTTGACAGAGCTCTATGAGCTCTGTCAAACAAGATATAATAGAATAAATGCTCCGTTTACCTCCAGAACACAGGAAACTGACCAAATCCCTGTTAATTGTATACTCCTGTTAATTGAATAATTTTCACTGGCAAACATTACGTGTACACTCCATATAAAACCGCACTTCGCGTACCCCACTTTTTGTGTAGAAAAGTGGGGTACCCAAGTGCGGTTAGGAGAGAAGCATTACATAATCAATTAGTGCTGGACGAGAAATTTCTTCCAGAGTCTGAACCTGATTAGCAATATTGGTCTTCAGTCAATGAATTTCTAAAACCTGTATTTCATAAAATAATGACATAAAAATGTTATATCTGTCTTTTCCAGATCATTGTACCCCGGAATAATGTCCGCATTTAAACAATTCGCCCAATATTTTTCGAGATATTTAACTTGTTTCTGTATTAAAATAAAATGTTTTGCCGATATGTCATTTGGATTCCCCCCTGTATAATTAAAGGTAAGTTTATCGCCATCGAATATGATCTTGTCCACCTTCATTCTCGAAACATTTCATCGAGACATTTTTAAATAAAATTACCAAATAGAGGAAGTATTTTAAAATAAAACAAATTCTGTGCGTTGCTATGTTTTTTAGAACAATAATGTGACAGTCTCGGCGATACATCCTGTCTTTACGAAGTGCGGCCCCTATTTTTCAGACTCGGGATCATTACTAACTCGGCATATGATTTAATATCATTGCAGATAAGCTGCTTCACGTTTACCTCAGTAATTATTTTTGACGAACTAAATTGAGAATGAAACAGAATTAATAAATAAATCCATCTACTCCTTCCGGTCATTTTCGTAACAACTCGGGTGGATTTTTCAAATTAAGTTCAGTCTTCGGAATCATGAAATTTTAGAAGCAAGAGACATACGAATCATGGCCTACGGTAAACAAATTTATAGTGCAGTTTAGGAAGTGGAGGGCACCCACAATGGGATTTTCTTGTCAACTTCCAATATCTGAAAAAGGCATGAAAAATTGGTGGCGTCACTGGGGGCCGGGGGAGGGGTAGGTATTTGCCCCTTAAACGTAGATGTTGCCCACATTTGCTTCCCACGTCCATAACACACACACACACAAACTCTCTGTCCCCCCCCCCCCCTCCCCCCCCCCCCGTAACCATGGCGTATTCATGCCTTCCGTGAGCCAACGATCGACAGTATAATCTCTCCACTTTTAAATCTGATCCGCCGTGCCTGGAAAAATTCTTCCTTAAAATTTTTATATATTTTCCTTTTTTTTTTACAGCTTGTGGTCCTCATTAACGGGGGAGGGGAGCATTCCAATGAGGGACCATAAACTATGTGACTGAAACAAAATATGGAAATTCACTAAATTCACAACGCCAATGGCCGAATTTGGCCAACATTCAGGCTATACAAAAATCTGCATTCAAATTTTATTATGTTTAAGTTTTTGTTTCAAAAACATAGCTTATGACCCTTCATTGGAACGAGCTAGTGGATTTTGAGTCTTTCCATTGATGGGTCCCAAGCTCTGTTTTGAGACAAAAAAATTCAAATTTTAAGTTGTTATTAAAGAATTTATCTTGCAAGTTCCACCTGGTCCTGTAGGCGAGTTGAGACTATTGGATCACCGGATTTATCTTCCTAGCATTTGGTACGTTTTTTCTTGGAAATAGTGTGTTTAATTTTGTGGCTGGAAACTGGGTAGACTGATAACATTTTGGCCAGACGCTGTCGTCTGTATGTTGGTGTTTTGGTAATAATAATTCTCCCCAGCTAGCATGGGTTTCTTTTCAATAGATGCTTCAAATGTTTCGGCCCTTTGACAGATTAATAAGTAAATTAGCCTTAGAAAAGGTGTTGAACATATGACATACCAGTATACAATTATGCTCAATTAGTTACTTCTGTTCAGTGGCGTGTTAAATTAAATCCTTTGTTTGTTGTTAATCCCCAAGAAAATGTTAAAAGAAACGAAACACTTGCTATGTTTCATCATATCACATCCCCCAAATATAAAAATATTCACAGGAAACATTTTTAAAATCTCCTGAAATTTAATGCTTGTGCGGTCTCGAGTCCAATGATATTAGCTACAAATAAGAGATTTCATTAGTTGAAACTTTGGATATTTAGTGCTTAACACGATGTCTTGATCAAGTAGTCCAATAATATTAGCTATGAACACGCGTCTCATCAAGCTTTATTTATTTTTTATTATTTGTTGCTAATATTGGTGGACTGTTTCATTATCCACATCATAGTATGATGCCGCAACACTACCACCGAGTTAGGGTGAGAACGGTTTGAGTTTCGCCGAATTGAATAGAGCATGCGTTTTGGCTCTAATCTTTGCAAAATCAGCCCCCTCCCCCTCCAAAAAAAAGAAAAAAAAGAATGGGAGCCAAAACTTGTTTTATCACCAATATTAGTCACCGCTGATATGACCGATTCCCCGGGTTGAATAAGATGTCACGACGTTGTTCTCATGACCATAAACTCAAGTCATGTATTCCTGGGTGGCGTCATTTCGTTCCCGTGGGGACACACTTCATCGATCGGAATGGTCCTGAGTTGAATTATGATACCGTGTTTTGAAGTAGCTCCAGGAAAAAGACGAGAGAAGCACGGATCGGGTTTACCCAAATTGGATCTGATCCGTGTTTTGAAGATAATCTCCCCGTGTCTGGGGTTCCATAGCGGCTGTCAGATAGAATAAAAAATGTGTTTTAATTTAACATTTGGGCGAATTATCATGTTATATCCCGGGCGGAAAGCAGATAAATTGCCAGTATGTTCAAAACGAAAAATGTGTAGTTATCTGTACCCGTCCATTTCGGTTGAGAATCAGAATGTTTTTTTCAACAACAATGACCTCGATTAAGCGAGTTCAGACTATTTTATATCATGTAAATCCAATAGATGGAAGAGCCACACTGCTTCACTGGATTGTCAAAATTCACATTTTTTTAAAGATTTATTAGAACACAAAACGTGAATTATTGGACCGATTTTCACATTTAAAGGATTCTTTTGATCGAGAAAATTCTCTCCAAAAATATTTCAGGCACAGAAAAAGGATTTAGTGAAGAAAACTTATTATGTAAATTGCGAGGTGTTTTCCAAATCAACACTGATTAATGAGTAAATACCTGCTGTTATATAATCATACATAACACACCCAGTCGATATTGGAATAATTTTTTTATATGGAGTGTACACGTAATGAAATGGATATATTCCATTAACAGGATTCTACTGTACAAGGCTAATATGACCTGAAATTTCCTGACACTTTTCTGAAATATCCTGGCATTTTGTCAATAAAATTGTACAAATATGGCTGCCATTGGAACCAGATCATTGAGCGGGACATCCATATTTGTAAGGTTTTATTGATAAATATTGTTTATTTTTTTTTAACTTATCGAATTCAGTTTATATTTTAAAAATTAAAAAGCTGTGTTGGGTAAAGGGTTAACATGTGTTATCAGTATACTACAGGGGTTCAACCATTGTAGCCACATGGGATCCTCAGGGACCGATCAGGACTATTTAAAATACGCTGTAGCCTCGGAGCCTATTTTTTCAATTCATGCACCAGATTTCAATTTACGGAGTCACACTGCTGTTTGTAACACACACTGCAAGTATGTAATAGCTCTCATCATTTTCATTTAGTACACTATAGCAAACATTAATCTTCACTGTGGTTTCTGATCAAGTCTTGGCTGCCTATTTAGGCAGCCAAGACTTGATCAGAAACCACAGTGAAGATTAATGCTTGGTAATTAAGACTTGAAGTATTAACTTAAGCACTCTACAACAATGATAAATGATAATCATATATATAATACATGTAAGAGTGTCTCTCTCGATTATTTATCAAAAGAATATCAAAATATGATCTGAGAAGTTACGCGCCAACTGAGAAGCCTATTTCTGAGATTTAAGAGCCAGGTCCTGATGTTTCAGAACCAAATACGCACTGGCGCATGCCCAGGTCAGTCCTTGGATCCTAGCATACTCATAGCAGGTATGGATTCTTGCGGCCATTTTGGCAATAATCCAAATGGATTCTCCCCAATTTAGATGAAATATAAGCCCTATGCCTCTAATTATTATGCCTCACATTTGTAACATCAGCCGTGATTGGTTAATTTGACACCTAAAAGTCATAGTACTTGAGTTCTGGGGCAAAACACGGGTACTATTGGAACGTTCGTCCCTGGAGACAAGAGAACAAAGAAAATGTAAGCTCCACTTCCATTGATCAACGTCGATTATGCACCGTTGCATGTCCTGATTGGAATTTCTCAACACCAAACACTGGTGCCGTGTCTGATTAACTTTTTTTCGTCACCGAAAGACACAAACTTACCAACAAATATAGCATCTTCAGGGGGTGTGTTTTCAATTTTAACTGCAAACAATGAATTCAAAAGAATCAGAAATATTAAAAACTCACGTGTTGTTCACCACTTCAGTGAATCCTGAATATGAGTTATGACTTCAATCAATATTTCCACAAGTTTAGTACTCCTCGACCTCACTGAGCCTCCACCTCAAGTTCAAAATAAATTGTTTCACTCCGCTTAATTCTAACAACTGTCGTCGTCTAAGAAACGTGAATTTATATTCCATTAATTTATACCACTTATCACACAAGCATTAATAATGAATTATAATTTATAACATGAACAGCATAATGCAGTTGTAAACACTGGCAGTTCAAGTCATTTTCAAATTTGGTGATCTGGAAACTCCTAAAGAGACATCAATTGTTCGAAATTACGTCATGTTTTTGGATTCGACTACATTGTTATTACAAGATTGATGGCATGTTGCAGTTAACGCTTAACAATGAAAGCTATTTTTTGTTTGGCATAATAAAATAATTAGAACGTTTCTTTTCATGTTCTATCAGTCGATAGTACCTGAGTTTGTGTGATTTCTGAAATAAAACCTTCAGCAGCTCCGCTGCTTCAGGTTTTATTTCAGAAATCACACAAACTCAGGTACTATTGATCAATAGAACATGGAAAGAAACATTCTAATATTATAATAGAATTGGATCAGGTATGAGGGATATATCTATGGTCTGCGGCAAATGGGTTACTGTTAATTTTTCTTCATCCTATTCTTTCCATTTCTCTTTTAAATGCAATTGGCAACATTGTGTGTTTATCACATTGTACCTCTGTTTTTTGTTGTCTCTTGAAGTCTATCTGGCATTTCTAAAAATATAATCTTGTTTATTTCAGCTGGACACTGATAGTGATCTTATTGGTGATGCATGTGATACAAATAATGATGAGTAAGTACTGTATACAATAAAGGATTTCTATGGAAACTTTACTCCTCCAAATTATTAATTTTATTGGTAAAATTACTCAGTTATTGAGCTGTTCTTTTTATCGAACTCCCACGACTGTGTGCCTTCTTAGTAAATGCATCCAGGTATGTATTATTTGAATGTAGCTTCGCCTCAGCCCTTGAAGGTGTGGAAAGTTTGCCACAATTTCCACCACATGATCAAGAGCTGTTGGACTTTCTTCATCAAAGCGTAAATTAGTCGAAGTTGAACAAATGTTGTCCTATTTGTCCACAAGTGCTTGAAATGTGTGTATTTTAAAACATTATGCAAATCCTGAACACAAGTAGAATCCAAGTCAGAAAATAAGTAGACTGTCATCTGCAAAAATGAGGTCCCCAGAGGGTGAATTTAATGATGCTACCCTGCACAGCAGGGTAGCATCACTAAATTTACCCTCTATGAACCTCAGTCTGAATCAGGGTCTCAAAACTAAACAGAAAGAGGTACCTAGAGAATAAATTGGCCCACTGTATGGGATAGCATCATCAAATTCACCCTCTGGGGACCTCATTCTGCATTTATCCTCAGGGTACCACTTTCTGTTTAGTTTTGAGACCCTGATTGAAATTAAGGTTCACAGAGGGTAAATTTAGTGATGCTACCCTGCTGTGTACTGCTGTGCAGGGTAGCATCACTAAATTCACCCTCTGGGGACCTCATTTTGCAGATGACAGTCTGCTTCTTTTCTGGCTTGATCATGAGGATACCAAAAAAATGAACCGAACCAATCACTGAATACCAAAACCATCTGAATTTTCAAATTTTCCTACATTCACTATTTATAAGGCCTTGCTTAGGCTTGATAGCAGCTGAAGGGTTCATTTTCATGAAAGAAGTGGCTGATTTTATTTTCAGTTTTGTTAACCCTCAGGGGACTGGGCCATTGTCCTGAATTTGCACTAGACTACAACCTGTACATGTCCAGCTGCTCAACTGTGATTTCTAGCCAAGCCTTGACTTCCCTTACAGGCAGCTAAGACTTGACTAGAAATTACTGCCCAGGTGATTTGTTTATTGTCAGCAGGACCTCCTGAAGATGGCATGATCAGGGCACATGCTCTGAAATTGCATACGCCTCAAATAGGCCTTTAAAGGTTAAGATGTATTTAGGAGAATCACAAAATTACTGTAGATTTGATTTGTGTTCGTAAAAAGTGCCACTGTTGAGCTTATTAGCAGTGGCATTTCTGGAGCTGTGATAGAATGATACAAGAACAACTTATTCTGTATTTTCCTGATGTGAATTCCCCTTTGGTACTATCAGCCAATCTCAGTCAAGTCAGATACTGAATACCAAACCGATACTAAAAATACTGAAACCGATGTTGAACTCAAAATTCCAATACTGCCCATCTCTACCTCTGTCACTGCATCCAATGTAAACATTTAAGAGAGATTGACTGGAACATAACATTATAACTTATTGCTATGAATTGATAGTATAGTTCAAACTGGAAGTCCTCTCATGAAATGCGCACAAATAGCACGTCGATCTGCACATTAATCTATGCATTTTGACCACAGTGAGGCTATCAAATTCTGTACATATGGCCTGTGCACAAGCAATGTTTCAGCCAATGGACCTCTGGATAACCCGGAGGTCCATTGGCAGAAACATTGCCTGTGTATGCTATGAGTAACCAGGTGAACCTGCCTTGCTTTGGATGCCATTTGATATGGCAATTTCTACGCACAATTAAGCCTAGATAAGCACATAGTTCATGGCAGGACTTCTAGTTTTAACTGTAGCATGGGCTGAGGTTTGTGATTAGGAGTTTATGTTCAACTGAGACATGGAACATTGGGGTTGAGCATGTACTCCAAACTTCAAAACCTCAGATTATGTTACCATTAATTCATCACAATAACATATATGTTCTAATAAGAACCTACCCACAGCCTAAAATTGACATGATGAAATGAACAAGGCTAGTTTTAATCATAAGTTTAGTAAATAAGCCTTCCATGTACATCATGACTTCACTGGATAAATAATCATCGCATCAGATAGAGATTGAGTTCACTCCATTTTAGTTCGAATCATAAAATGATGTGCAATTTAAACGACACTTCATTTGGAACATCGTTTGCTGCACATGTTAAAAATCAAGAAAAATTAAATGGTTTTCAAGTCACCCATTGATGAAATAATGTGAAATGGACGACCTCATTTCCAATATTTTGTGTGGAGACGTCAAATGGTAACATATGCTAGTGGAGTGGTAAACATTGAAAAATAATTACATTGTTAATGTAATTAACGTCATGACCAAATGTAATTCATTTTCCAATGAATTCATTTGGTCGAACTTTGACCCACATTTACGGTAGAGCGTAGTTGACAGAATGTAATTCAGGTGGTGTTTGGAAGGGTTTATAACTTTTAGCTTCTCTCGCAGTGATCGGTGATTATAGTTTACTGATATGGTAAATAAATTGTTTTGAACATTCCATGTTTTGTTGCGAAATACGGCAATTTGACAAATTTGGGTCAGTGCCAAAACCCGGTGCACTTTGTCTTTTGTGTGAGGGTGGTTTTTCGCCTTGTTCGTTCGTACATGTTTTATTTCATCTTTCTGCTTTGTTGTTTGGTAAAAAGAAGTTTAAACAGTTACGGAATGTAATTATAAGAATTGAATGCAATTTTTATAATCTTTATTGGAGAATGAATGTGTGGGAATGGGTACAAATTATGTTTGAATCCCTTCGGGATTATAAAAATTGCATTCAATTCTTAAATCTATGCAAGCTCTCGTCCAATCAGAGACCAAGGATCTTGTCTTATTGGAGCATAACCCTATGGAAAGTAAGATATACTACACAAATACAATATAAGTATTTAAGGCCCCACAAAGTCGATCTTCTGTTTCTCAAACCATTTTTTGTAAAATTACATGTGGGCGCAGGTGGGTGTGCAGGTTTTTATTTTATTTTTGCAATTTTTTCTTTGCCATAAAAAGTTCATGATGTTTGTTTTATGTTTTAGGCCTCATACTCTACAGAACAGCATGTGTGGTGTATTTTGTCTCTTGAGTGCAAGAAGACTTTGTAATGCTAAAGCATTTCAAAGCCTTGTTGCACTCAAGGGACAAATTTATCAATTTTATTAACTTGGGTAAAATATCAGATATAAACCATCTAATTTTTATTTTTTAAAGTTTGCATTGGTTATGAAAAGAGAGCATGTGCCAGCCAAAAGGACCATTTGGGAGGGCCTGACAAACAGATTTTTAACTATTTTAGGCCTTATATGTTGTTTGGCCTTGTTAATTGAATACTCATATTAAATGAATATTTTTCACTAACTATTCAATTTAATAGAATTCTACTACAGTGGAGCCCTGTTAATTGAATTGCCACTTTGCCAATAAAAATTATTCAGTTAACACAAAAAATGCCAGTTTTGGATATACTGAAGCCAAATAGGTCTATAAACAAAGGGAATTTGGTGATTGTCCGGGTAATTTCTTGACATATCACAAGAAATTGTATTCAGTTAACAGGAGTTTATGTTAGCCCATATGCAATTAACAGGTTACATTTGTACTGAAGGTATGGTAAATGGCTATTCAATTAACATATATCCAATAGTTACTGTACTGCCATGGCAGTACAGTACCTATTAGATATATGTTAATTGAAACCAAGAACTCAGTTCTCTGCAAACTTTCCAATTCATACTTTCCGTAGGATGTGGAACACAATAGAACCATCAATTCAAAATTCTTCCAGATCATCATTCAAAAATTCTCTAATGGAGCAATTCTCTTCGCGTCAGGTGTAATGATCCAGTTTGCCCCAACTGTAGGTTCTAGCTCTGTAATCTCATCCTTATCTATTAACTACCCCTAAATTGTTTCAGTTTCTAAAAAGGATGGAAAATTAGTTTATATATACGGAAAGAACCATCTTAAAAATTAATCCGATCATTTTGTCTTCATTAACATAGCTGTTGTCAGGATTGTCTCACATTTTGCTTCTTTGTTTTTTGGGGGGAATGGCGAGAAGACAGCCCTAGTGGCTATGTCATCTCCCTATAGTGCAATCTTGTATTTGTGATAATTGTATGCTGCTGTGTTTAGTTTGTATTTGTATGCATGTTGTATTACAAAATAAAACCATTCATTCACCAGTAAAGATGTGTATCCAACTGTATTTTATTTCTTTCAGTGATAAAGATGGTGTGCAGAATGATCGAGATAATTGTCCAATAAATCCTAATGCCGATCAGAAAGACACTGATAAAGACGGGAAAGGTTTGTAGTCAGGCCTCTAAATTTCCCAAAATTAGGAAAGGTAAATGCTGTGCCTTAACTGCTAGATTGCTGGAAGCCCATATTTGGGCTTTATTTTGAAGGGCAGGTACAATGGAGCCCACTTAATTGGATATCTCTTAACTGAATAACCCTGTTAATTGAATATAATTTCCCAACACAAATGCATTTACCATAATCTTCAGTACAAATTTGATAGAGTAAACTCCTGTTAATTGAATAAACAATCTTGTAACCTGTCTTGAGAAGAAAATACCCTGACTCTCCCCATTTTCCTTTGTTTATAGACCTGTTTGGCCTCAGGACATCCAATACAGGCATTTAATCTTATATCTTGTTTGACAGAGCTCTGTCAAACAAGATATAATAGAATAAATGCTAAGTTTATCTCTAGAAAACAGGAAAGTGACACAATTCCTGTTAATTGAATACTCCTGTTAATCAAATAATTTTCATTGGCAAAGTGGCTATTCAGTTAACAGCGTTTCACTGCATCGAAATTTAAAGGCTTCATATTCTGTGGATGTGATTCATAATTATCTTTGAAGTGATATTATTTTATCTGTTAGGATTTGCCTTGTTACATTTTATCGGAGAGTTCCTATAGGCACTCTCCCATAAACTGTATCAAGGCAAAGACCCACGAAGAAATTTTCAGGGCCAAAAATAATGTAGCGGTTCATTCCCACTAGACCAATTCCCTGTAGACCAACTCCCACGAGGCCAGACATGTTAACTCTCCCGGAATGCCTGGGATTCTCCCGGAATTAGCTATCCCCTCCTGCCCTCCCGCCCGGGAGTCAATTTGGACCAAAAATCTCCCGGAAAGTCGACATACCAGACAAAAACTGAATCCACCAGCTTTTGTTTACAAATACAAAAGCATGTGCTCTACTCTCAATGGCAAGGTCATTAAGTTTGTGTGAAACGTCACCACTTACGTAAGAACTGATGACCAATTCTCATTTCGGTATCCCCCCATTAGTCAGACACCCCGGTTGTCAGACAGTTTATAATCACAGATTATTGGGTTGTTTGAATAGCTAATCCCTTACTTATCACCTTCAGAATAAAGTGGGATATTCCAATAAGTCAGAGAGAAAAGAAACAATTAATTAGCTTTTAGTGATTTATTTCTTCCCCAGTGTGTTTTAGAAATGAACAGAAAATAAATAGAATACAAATGACAATAAAATAAAAAAAATATGAAGTACAATAAGAAGAGTTCTAGACACAATAAATTAAAATTATGAAATAAATGACAATAACGTGAATAATCGCACAAATAAATAATACCTTTTGTAATAAATAAACAGAAAATCGTATTTTATGAAACAAAGAAAATAAATAGGAAATAAATGACAATAAAATAAAAAATATGAAATACAACAAGAAAAGATTTCTAGACATGAATAATCATACAAAATATTTTTTTGTGTTAAATAAACAGAAAAAACAATAAAATGAAAAATATGAAGTACAATAAAGAAAATATTTAGACTCATTTTATTGTAAATAAATAAAATAATCATATTTCATGATAACTTAACGTAAATAAACAAAAAAACATGTTTTATAGAAAAAAATGTAACAAAATGAAAAATGTGAGGTATACATCATAAACAAAGGTACAATATAATGTGCAAAAGGAATATTAATTTATAAACAAATCATCCCATTCTTAACAGTGTTCCAGCTGCATCAAGGAACTCCATTGGAGACTTTGTTCCCTGTCCTAGTTGTTCCTTAAGGCGGTCTTCTCTGTTAGGTCGGGCATAATCTAAATCTTGAATTTTGCACCATAAAGCCTGAAGTTATCAGTGTTATTACACAATATATTTTTGATTTTTATGTTTTGATTATTTCTCAGAAAATATTTAAAAGGTATTTTGATTATATGTCAACAAAAACAAAAAAGTCCAAACAAAATGTTGAAACTAAATTTTATTCAAATTGTTTATATCTGGGTTGTTCCATTTATAATAATAGGTAATCATCTATTTTAACTTCAGCTAATCCCTAATTAACTGTCTGACAGCTGGGGTGTATGACAAATGGGTGTCTGACTAATGGGGGTAAACCCTCATTTCTGTCAATGGCCGTGTTGTGATTATTGCAACATGTTTGACAGGTGGATTAAATGAATTTGAGATGCAGGATAATTGCTGAAATTGATTATATATTAAAGGCACACCTTTGCTTTTATACAGGTAGCAGTCAAATCGAAAAATAAATTCCATACGTATAAAATCTTGTCCAATCGAAAAATGTGCAAAAATACGCACAAATTTATTGTGCATTTTGGATTTCACTTTCAGATAATTATAGCCAATTTTGGAGACAAACGGCTCAAACATATGAGTTGCTGTAATTTTCAATATATTGGGAAAAATTTCCGATTCGCAATTTTATAAAGCAGGCTGTGAAAAAAATTATGTTTTAGGTGAAAAAAATCTCTAAAAAGTTGGTAATTACGGCACTTGCACATTTTTTCATTCGTAGTGATAAATGGACAACAAAATATCCCCGAGATGTTTCGTCCTGGGCTGGCTGTGGCATAATTTTCACGTTTCACTGAAAAATGATCACCCCATTCCAAATCCCCTTCGTAAATGACCAACTACTTCCAGTGAGTAACCGGTGTGGTTAGGTGGGGCGCTGGGCTTTGGAAGATCGAATTACCACAACAACCGGACTCTGGGGTGTGCCTAAACACCACAGATCGTCGCAGGTTACCGCAGGTCGCCGCAAGTACCCATAATTACCCAAATGGATCCAAAACTTTCAACACAGCACCATAATTGATATAGTGCTGAAAAGGTCAAAAATATCTCCAAACATTTTGTACATAAAACCATTGAAATATGGATGTCATTGGAACAAGCTCAGATATTGGTACATGACCACATCCATATTTCTGATTTCTGTTTTTCTCTATATTTTTATGGTTTGGCTTTTGAAAGGACAAATTGTTCAAATAAAACACATTAGGGTGGAATGTTTAATGTATGTGTGTGTGTGTGGGGGGGGGGGGGGGGGTAACATGGAAATTATTGATGTGCTGCCCACGTGCAAAAATCTCACTGACAAGCATCCGAGTCTCACTGGGAGCTCATCAAAATCTCACTGACAGTCACCTCCAGAGGTTAACAGGTCTGGGTCACTCACCACCAGTTAGTAGAACGTTGACATATGTTCCTTTGATGTATTGTTGTTGGGCTGTTTCCTGTTATGTGTGTGTGTGGGGGGGGGAGGGGGTATTTGGTATTAATTTATATTTAAAATTGATCGATCCACACATGGTTTCTACGCGCAAAAAAAATCTCCCTGAAAATCATGTCATCTCCCTGAAAATTTTCTTCAATCTCCCTGAAAAAAATTATGGGAGGTTAACATGTCTGCACGAGGCCAATTCACAAAAGACCAATTCCCCTTAGACCAACTGGTGTGTTCTACTTTAAAAATAATTCTACATCAATAATTTGATATATTTATAAATATTTATAAATGTATTTAATGTTATTGATATTCAAGCCTGAAAATAAGCATTCTGTCATTTGCAGAATGGTTCACAGAGGGTAAATTTAGTGATGCTACCCTGCTGTACAGGGTAGCATCACCAAATTCACCCTCTGGGGACCACATTTTTCAGATGATAGTCTGCTCATTTTCTGGCTTGTCGATATTTTATAGATGTTGGGCAGATTTTTATAAATAATTGTTTTCCTAATTATCCTTAATCAACGCTTAATCAGAAACACTATGTAGTTGGTCTAAGGGGAATTGGTCTAGTGGGAAGACACCAATGTAGCACTCTACCAATTAGTAATGGTAAATGTGCCCAAATTTTGTTGTGTTCAAAAATGGTTTGCCAAGTTTTGCAGTGTTTCACCCAGAAGTTTGATCACGTTTCCTGATGAATCACCCACTATAGTTTAGGACCTACCTGTCACAAGAAGAGGCTTCAACCAATAGGCAAGTATAAAAAATCACAGAGGTCACAAGAGAAAAGCAATCTGCATTTACAGTATCACATAAGACATTGTTGATGCAGATTGGATTTCACAGGTGAACTCTGCATAAGCATGTTACCAAAAATTGAATAAATCTAATATGTTTATACCAGTGGCATTTCCTATTAATTTCCATGCATAACTTTAGCTCACAAGTATAAGACCAAGAGGGCGGGCACAGTGGCTCTGTAGGTAGAGGTGCAGTCTGCAAGCCGAGAGGTCCTTGGTTCGAATCCCACCTGCGACAACTGTATTGTGTCCTTGGGCAAGACATTTCACCCCCATTGTTCACGTGGGAGCATGATAACGTTGTATACTTGTTAATGATGCATCTGTCTTCAACCAATGCTAACCCTGCGTGTGTGGAGTAAGTATGTTGTGGAGCTGGCAGTTGCTTGCCATTGCTTGATGGTTCTTTCCTTGTAAAATATTGGAAATAGATGCCACGAATGCCACAAAAAACAGTATTTTTCTCTACCATCAGACTGGTTTGTTGGTTTGTGTTTACCAGTGCTTTTCGTAGACTAATCTTCATGCCAGATAATGGTGATTATATATAATGGTGATTATATATAAAATGTACTCAAAATAGCTTGGTGTACCAAATGTTCACCATGAGTGGTGAAGTGGTGTTAATCACAAGCCTTTGGAAAACTGTTAATACAGTAGAACCTGTCTTGAGAGACCGTCTTTTGTGCCACACAAAAGTGGTCTCTCAAGACAGGTGGTCTCTCCTAACAGGTTTCAGGTTTTATCAAGTCAGTGAATAAACAACCACAAAATTAAGAAATGGAGAAGAATAGATTTTTGTAATTACTTTGTAGTTGTTCTTTTTTATTAAGTTTTTGTAACAAATTGAAATGGACTATAAAAATTATAAAAATAAATTAGTGTTGAAAATCTTCATTGAAGATTTTCAACACTAATTTATTTTTATAATTTTTATAACAGTCCATTTCATTATGTGTACATTGCATACGATACCGAACTTGTTAATACCTCGTTGTTTGTGTAGAAACGACTGGGTATGAAAAGCTGTTTTAGTGCGGTCACGTGAGAGAACCAATTAATGTTTCGCAAGAAAAATCTTTCAGAGACTGTCCCTGATTAGGAATTATATTGTTCAGTCAGAAAATTTCTAAAACCTACATTTAATAAAATATTCAGATACAAATGCCATATCCTTCATGTCGAGAACTCTACTGCGGTTTAATATAGGAATTGAAAAAATCTGTTCGTTAATTCGTGAGATTTTCGATTTGTTTTCATATTAAAATAAAATTTTCGCTGATATATGACACGTAATCGGTGAAATTCTCATTTTTGGGGTCAAAATTATCAGACAAAATAACCGGATTTACCGAACCGATTTTCACCTTCAAAGATTTTATTTGATATACAAAATTCCCAAACAAAATGTATCAGGGACAAAAAAAAGATTTAGTGAACAGAAATTAATATGTTAATTGACAAATCTTTTCCCAATACAGTCCAATCAACACTGATTAGTGAGTGGACGTCTTACATTATGTAATTACTCATAACAGACTCAGTCGATATTTGGATAATTTTTTTGTATGCAGTGTACACGTAATGTCAATTTGTTACAAAAAGATTTTCATCACAAATTTATTTTTATTCCTATCAGTCACATTTCAGGTATGTATGAAATTGTTTATTCAGCAATAATTCTAATCTTTTCACAGGGGTCTTATAAAAACATTTCAATCTTTAATGAGTTAGCAATTGAATCCCAATTAAGAGCTTTTAATACTTTTAATTATGTTAGTATAACCACAATGGATTTTTCAGTTCCAGAACAGGTAAAATGTTTTTATCATGGTTCCAGTCTTCAAAGGGGCGGTTTCTCAAGACAGGTCCATTATGGCATAAAAATACAAGTTGGTACCAGGTCACAGTGGTCTCTCAAGAACAGGTGGTCTCTCAAGACAGGTGGTCTCCCATAGCAGGTCCATCATAGAGTAAATTTCATTTCATTCTTTGCAAGGCAACGGTCGATAAATTTAGACAAGTTTGCATTCAGGTCGAGGTCACTAAAGGTCAACTTGGATGTAGTTCCACTGTAGGTGTAAATTTTAACTATTGAAATTCCATTGCTGGCGTGTTCACCACGGATGGTGTGTAAAGCTAAAATTTATGTGATAGGCTTTTTTATATATAGTAGAAAAGGTAATCATGGTATAAATATAGAATAAATAGATACTAGGGCCAGATTAAACCATGAGTAGGATGGTTAACATTAACTAGTTGAGTGCTAGAGGCCACTATCAGGGCTTTCATAAAAATGAGGGTACCAGAGCAAAAGGCAACATTTTCCTTGCTTATGTTCCATATTCAGTTAAACGCAAATAACATTTTCTTTATATAAAATTGTTTTTTACAAATTATTGGGGAGTGCCTGTCTGTCACTCTCCAATAATTTGTTATAAAACAAATTTTGGTGAACAAATTCAGAGCACCAAAAATAAACTATCCCTCAACCTTTTAAGGGTTTATAGTAGAGAACAGTTCAGTAGTGATTACAAATACTGGATAGATCATGATTTCATATGACTGTTTGTTCTAAAGCCTACTATATGTAGCACACATGCTGTTGCATCTTTATCAATGTTCTCAGTTCAATTTTAAGATAATATTAGTATTCTTTGTGCATTTCTTCTCCAAAACAGATGCCTAGTTGGAACCTTCTTCAGACAAATTTTCCCAATTCGTTGGACCCAGGACCCTTCTCAAAGAAGAATCTCTGAACTTAAACAAATACGTCCAAAACAGATTGATAAAATGTTAGCACTGAGCAATGATAATTTTGTTTCTATTCTGCAGGTGATGTTTGTGATGAAGATGATGATAATGATGGCATACTTGATCGTGAAGATAACTGCCCTCTTGTTCCAAATCCCGACCAGATGGATTCAAATGGTAGTTATATGTTATTTTTACATCAAGTGTCTGAAGTGTTTTAATCCTTTACCTACAGAATGGGTTGCATCCACCCCAATAAATTACAAATTAACCGTTTACCTAACAAATCGTCCACATCCGCCCACGTAATTTGCAAATTCAGGAGATGAAAAAATATTATTTTTCAAAAAATTTCAACAAAACCATATCATGTGACCCCTCATTGGTATGAGCTCATTCCAACGAGGGTTCACATGATATGGTTTTGTTGAAATTTTTTGAAAAGATTAAAAAAATGATATTTAAAATAATAAATTTTGATATCGTCTGCATTGGGTAAAGGGTTAACTCCAAGCACTATGGCAGTATTTCAAAAATTTTACATTGCCCACGCAGCATGAAAAATTAACAAATTATATCTTGTTTGACAGAGCTCAATGAGATCTGTCAAACAAGATATAATTTATAAAATTCTCAGTTGCATTGTGGGAAAAGCTTACTGCTGAAACTGGTATTTTGACATCAGTGTGCAGAGAGTTAAGTGGTTGAAAAAAATGTATTCTTCAACAAATTTTAACAAAAACATATCACATATGAGCTCAACGAGCTTGTTCCCGTGAGGGGTCCAAACCTGAAAATAAGCAGACGGTCATCTGCAAAATAGGGGACCCCAGAGGGTGAATTTGTGATGCTACCTTGCACAGCAGGGTAGCATCACAAAATTATCCCTCTGTGAACCTCAATTTGAGTCAAGGTCTCAAACCAAAACAGAAAGATGTACCTGGAGGATAAATTGGCCCTATGTATGGGATAGCATCAGCAAATTCAACCCCTGGGGACCCATTTTGCAAATGACAGGTTGCTTATATTCAGGCTTGGAGGGGTCACATGATATGGTTTTGCTGAAATTTTTTGAAAAATAAAAAACAATAATAAAAATAATAACTTTTCATATCCTGTGTGTTGGGTAAAGGGTTAAGTGTTTGTAGGAGAGTTTGGAACTTGAGTTGAAAATACTAATAATCTGAGACTAAGGCTACACAACGTAGATCTTCTGTTTCTCAGGCCATTATTTGTAATTTGCATGCAGGCTAGCATTTTTTTATTTTGTTTTTTATTTCTGTATTTATTTCTTTGCCATCAAAAGTTCATGTTCTTGGTTTATGTTTTAGGCCTCATAATCTACGGAATAGCATGGGTGGTGGTGTATTTCATCCCTTGAGTGCAAGAAGGCTTTGCAATGCTGAAGCATTGCAAAGCCTTCTTGCACTCAAGGGACAAAATTGTCAATTTATTAACTTGGATAAAATATCAGACATAAACGATTTAATTTTTATTTTTTTTAAATTTACATTGGCTATAAAAAGAGAGCATGCAGCAGCCAAACGGACCATGTGGGAGAGCCTGGGAAACAGATTTTTAATTTTTTTAGGCCTAATACCGAGAACTTTTACCAGTTTCTTACAAAGTTTCAATGAACGGAGACAGTTTTCATTGTTGCAATCATAAGCCTTATCACTAGTTTATAGTTATAAAATTTCAAATGTTGATGGGAAGGAGATTTTTACAGTACTTCTAAAACACCAGTGAAGTAGAAATTCCACATTGGCAGTAATTCAAATAGAGTGAAAAAGCCAGTAGAGCCTAAAGCAAAGTTTCAGCTAAGAGACCATGTCCTGTTGAACCCTTAGATTCATTTCCTCAAACTTTGCTTGCACTACTGATGCTATATAACCCTGAGAACACTGATGTCAAAATACAGACATTTCAAGTGGCAAAGTGTTCCTATAATGCAACTAAGAATTTAACCAATTCAGTCATGTTTGACAGAGCTTAATGAAGTAAATTAGTTAAAATTCCTAGTTGCCTTATTCAAAGAATTTGTAGTTTCATATTTTGACATCAGTGTTCAGAGGATTTACTAATTCTTAGAATTAGGCCCCACAAAATAGATCTTCTGTTTCTCAGGCTATTTTTTATAAAATTACATGTGGGCGGGCATTTTTTTATTTTCTTTTTTATTTTTGTAATTATTTCTTTGCCATAAAAAAATTATGTTCTTGGTTTGTTTTATGTTTTAGGCCTCATAACCTACAGAATAGCAGCATAGGTGGTTGTGTATTTTGTCCCTTGAGTGCAAGAAGGCTTTGCAATGCTAAAGCATTGCAAAGCCTTGTTGTACTCAAGGGACAAATTTATCAATTTTATTAACTTGGGTAAAATATCAGACATAAACCACTTAATTTTTTAATTTTTTTTTTTATTTTCTGTCAAAGCAGAAATGTGATTTCCCTTTTGAGCTGCAATAAATGCAAAATACAGTATGTCGGTGAAACGAAATGTGTATTCTGTGTCCACATCTTGGAACATTTAAGGGATATAAACAAGCATGACAAATTCATCAGTAAGGTTTATTCCCACTCAGCCAACCTTCCAAAAATACCAGTTAATAGGTGTGAATTACAGAAAGGTGTTAGGTTGGCTGAACGCAACTTTTGCAGTAGAGGATTAGGCTATAGTCTGTATCGTCTTACCTACATAATCAAACAACATCATATCAAAATACATCTCAACTTTATAATAAAATCTATAAGTACCTTCACATTATTTCAATTTTAGTAATTTACTTGCTTTGTCACCAAATTCAAAAACGTCCAGATTGCCACTATTGAGTCTGTTCTTCAGTGTTTTCAAATGATTGTCTATCGTTCTGTAACGCTTTCGTCTTTTTGGTGCGAGACCTCCGGATTCAAGTTGAATCATTTTTGCTTCGTTGGTTGCCTGCAATTTCTTTAGCAACACAAGGAAAGAGTATATGTTTGGGTGAGCAGCTCTGCACATTTTTTTTATTTTGCTGTGCCAACCTTCCGCATTGTTGGTTGTTCTTGCGCCGTCGTTGTTGTGATGGTTCCATTTGCTGATGGGAACACCCTCTACCCATTGTTCGGTAACATAGTCAGTAAATGCGGTGACATCCACGGAAATGTCCTCGGCTGATTCTAAAGCATTTAGCCAGAAATCTTCAACATGTTGGACGGGAATGAGTGGAAGAACAGCAGCCCTCCGGACAAGAAGTTTGACGTCATCATCTTGATTGTAATGTCTCACTAAACCAACGGATTGAGTCTTCCTCCAGATACACTGTGTAAAGTGGAAAAAACAACCTTTAACCACCACGGAAGTAAACACACACTCCAAAACGTTCATCATCGCCGTCTCGAAGTCTATCATGAATGTATCTGGTGCAAACGTTAAGTTTCGTTGAAGAATCTCATCCTTCAGAATGTTGAAAAATATTGAGTAAGTTGATTGAGTTTTATTTGGCAGAAGAACTTTTAATCGATTCCTGTATAAAGACGACTTACAGCTCTCAAATGTGGGAATTTTTTTGATAACTTCATGAACTTCATGTGAATCTGTATTTCGCAAGCTTCCGAGTTCTTCATCATAAATGCTTGGGATTGGTCCGACTTCTTCGCGACATCGCTTCTTAACTTTCGACAAGAATGCACTTGAAGCAATACTCTCAATATCAGAAGTATGATTATGTCCATTACCGAACTTAACAAGAATACTTTCTTTTGTCACCACTGTAGCCGGACAATTCCGATCAACGCACCTCCAATAGCAACGTCCATGATTTCGTGTTCTGATAGAGAATTTAAATCCACCATGAATCAAGAAAAAACCACCTCTACCATTATCAAGAAAATCAATGTCAACTTGTGCGGAAGCCATGATTACTGACAATTCATGCTGAGAAGATCCATATATATATAATATGGGACTGTGTTTTGAAAACATAAAATAATAGATGAGACAAACACCATGATTGTTGTTCACTTCAAAGGCACAATTAGTGAATCTAAGAAATATCAAACACCGTGTAAACAAGACAGCGGCAGAATATTTTATTTTTGCAAAACAAGACATCAAAAACAATGATAACATATAACAAATTAGAAAAAACAACATAACTGCAGAATATTTTAAAAATTAAGACATCAAAGATGATGATAATATATAGTAACAAACTAATTAATTGTTTTCTCAATTCAACCGACTGACAAAAAACAACAATATTTTAATTTGCAAAAATGATTTTTATTTTGCAAAAAAAAAAAATGACAATTTATATGCTACAGACTATAACAAGGATTAAGCAAGTGTGAAAAAAAGGTTGGCTAGACGCTACTCCTGATCATTAAAAGGTTGGCCAGACGCTACTAATGAAATTAAAAAGGTTGGCTAGGTGGGACGACACCATCAGTAAGAACTATAATGTACCGGTCCACTCATCCAACAACATGGAATTCCGTATTATTGATGTACTTCCGAACAACCTCGACTTCAATAAAAATACACAAATCGGGCATGATAAAGAACTACATTGGATCGTTATCCTTTAACCCTTTACCCAACATAACGGCCAAAATTGGTCAGCGCTATTCTCAAAAATCGCTGATTAATTTTCATTATTTTTTGTCTCAAAAATATAGGTTATGACACCTCATTGGAATGAGCTCATTGAGCTCGTTCCAATGAGTGGTCATAACCTATGTTTTTGAGACAAAAAATAAAAAAAATTAGTTATTCAAGAATTTTTTTTGCAAGTATCATCTGCTTTTCATGTTAGGTAAAGGGTTAAATTATTTTAAAACATTTTTGGGACATAATGTTTGGTCGATCACTGAAACGCACATAGAATGTATCCATGCACCTGTTATGATAGCCCGTAGCGTTATCGGAAACGAGTCGTCTATGTGATATGGAATCAGAATGAGTCGTCTATATGATACGGAATCGGAACACATTATGTGATACATACCGTTTCTCGTGGTTTTCGGGCCATAATCTATATGATTGTTACATAAAGTGTTAAACCATACATGCTTATGGTTTGAACAGACTTGACTTTTAGTATTTATATAAGTAGTTGTTAAACTTTTCGCCTGTTCTGTTTTGCCAATGTGACTTATTGGCTAGTAATTACAGGTGGAATCAATATTTTTGCTACCTGCATAGAAGAGAACATTTACATTCGGAGGGTAACCGAGTCACACCCTTAGCCTTTGGCCATAGGGAATGCACTCCACTGACCAATCTAATCTCCACTGGCCATGATAAAAAATGCAGGTGAAGTAATACAGCTATGCTATGCAGTAATCACACCCCAGGCACTTCAACTGAATTCCCTGATACCTAAACAATTTACCCTTTGAAATTAACTCTAATGAAAGATAGCATGATTCTGGTTACCTGCACACGATACAGTGGGAAGAGGTGTCTCCCTTCCAGTTACATGAGGAAGGGAGACAACTCTTCCCACTACTTTTGAGGGGAATGGCAGTAGCAAGGGAAGCAATCATGTCTGTAACATCATCACTTACGTTCACAGCACACATATTCCAGGTAATGAATTTTGTATGCGAAATATGTTTTAAGGCCAATACACACTGACAAAGCCTAAAAAGACATATACATGTAGCCCACATAGAGGTGGGGTGGGTCTTCTGCCCAAACTGTAATAAACAATTTGTACACAAAGAATACCTGAAAAAACATCTGTTTTTTGTGCTACGTTAATACTTTGCATACTTGAATACTTGCATTCAGACTACCAAGAGAGCCTCCACTATTAAAGTCAATGATGACCCGATGACATCCTCCCACACTGAGGCCCTCACACCCAAAATTCTATGGAGATGTGCTGAGGAGCATCAGGGTTAATAGGGTGTTCTACCTAGAATTGCCCCCCCCCCCCCCCCCCCCCCGGAAAAAAAAAGCCCAACCCCCATTCAAAGCAGTCCTGATCACAAGTGCAGGTGAACAGCCCAACAGGGGCACACCCCTCCATGACCCTTGTCACAGAGGTCAAAGGTCAAAAGTTTACATTGTTTTTGTATTTAATGAATTTATACAACAATTTAAAGCAATTTTCAATTTCTCAAGCAAATTCAGGTCATCTACCAACTTAAAATGACCTAGGTTTGGCATTCATTTAAGGTAGTCATGAAGGCAGATTTTATGGAAGAATTTAACATGGGCATCGGTAGTCTAATTTGAATGTGTTTTGATATGATGAAAGACCAGCATGTCACATGTCAACACCAGGAGCAGATACACACACCATTCACTTACTGCATATTTGACATTTGTACCTTCACAGGCCTTAGAGAGGTTATATCATAACCCATTGGCAGGTTATGCTAAATACTGTGGTGGTAACCTATATAAATTATGTGTTGGGGTGCTTTTCCACTTTCTCTGTTTTACTTCACCAACCATGCTGTTTATGTCTTACCCTTAAGGGCCTAATTTCTACTTCGATAACTTTATAACGCAATGGAACAGGTGCCCTAACATGCATTGTTTGGGTAAACCAATTTTCTCACGGTATATTTAGATTTTTATTACAAGATTAATAATTTATTTTGAGAAATTAATTGTACACAGTTGAAACCTAGAAAGGGGTTTGTTCAAAATATGATAATTTCTTGTTACAGGAGATGGGCGTGGTGATGTTTGTGATATGGACCATGATGGAGATGGGCATGATGACATCAATGATGTGTGCCCTGACAATGGGGAAATCTATGCTACAGACTTCAGGGCTTATCAGACTGTCGTTCTAGATCCAGAAGGTGACTCACAAATTGACCCAAATTGGATAATTTTGAATCAGGTAACTTCAAAGTATTGATTTAGTTTTCATTTGGTTTAACTGTTTACCTAACATAAATAGAAGAAGATGAAATATGCTAAAGGTTTTCTTCACGAAGGCAAAAAAAAAGCTGTGATCGCAGACTCTTTTACTGAGAAAAACTGACAGGGAAGGAAGGCTTTTTTTCTTTCTCTCTCAATCCTATGAATTTAAAATCATAAGTTAAATCTTGTATTCATTAACTCTTTTCACCTGTTGTACACTCATATGACTCTGAAACTGACCATTTCAGAAGACTGTGAGTTGCCAATTCAAACTAGATCACGTCACGCCTTTCAAAAAATTTTCCTGTTTCTCAGGCATTTTTTTCTTGATGAGAGAGGGAGGCTTCTTATTTTTTTTATTTTTTTTAATTTTTTTATCCACAAACAGTCCTGAAAATAGTTGGAATTAGAAATTTAACTACATACACTATTATATTGAAAAAAAACTTGTTTTCAGCAGTGAAAATTTCCCATAGTGCAATTACAAATTTAACAAACTAAATCTTGTTTGACAGAGCCCCATGAGCTCTGTTAAACAAGATATAGTTGATCAAATTTTTATCCTACAAATGCAAAATAGTGAAGAGATTTCCAGGTAAAAGAAGGAGTGCTGAGGCAGCTTTTCAGTGATGAAGGAGATGCCTGAGAACCCAATATATTTTTTTTGATAGCCTAAATATAAATTTTCATTTTTTGCATCAAAAACTTAGCTTAACACCCCATTGTTTGAATGATCCTGTTCCAATGAAGGGGTCATAAGCAATGTTTTTATTTTTAAACCAAAAATTGAAAAAATAATAATGGTCAAATGATGATTCTCTCGGTAGCATTATGTTTTCACGTTGTCTGTCTATCCATCCGTCCGTCCATCTGGTGTCTGGCCATTAACTTTTGGTTTCATCAAATATCTATAGAACCACTTATTTGATCAAATCATAATTTTAGGGGTAGCTTGTGGATGACTAGACAATACTTCCTTTCGATTTTGGTCCAACTAGCCAATTCAATATGGCTGCCATGACAGCCATATTGAATTTGGTTTCCATCCAATAACTAGTGAATGCTGACTCAAATCATTTTTAGCTCACCTTGACAAAGTCAAGCTGAGCTAATCCCATTGCTCTCCATCCGTCATCTATCATTCATCCGTCAACACCATGTTTTGGTCTTCTTCTCCAAAACCACTGGGACAATTCAAGGGATAGTTTGTATGAGTGATGGTCCTGAAGGGGCATTGCATTCTTGTTCAACTCAACATGCCCAGCCCCATAGGGAAGGGGTGGGGAAAAATGCTCCAAAATATGCCCATATTTCCCAAACTACACAGAACAGAGAACTGTTATTTGGTAAGAAGCATCCTTAGGACCAGTAAAATGGAATGGTAAAAAAAAAATGCCATCGGTTATGTTAGGGCGTTCTGTAGAGGGCATTGAAAAATTGCGGAATCAGCATATTTGCAAAAATTTTAAAAAGTCGTTTCTCCAGAACCAATGGTCAGAATCTTTTGATATGCGGTATACAGCATCCATCAGATACAAGTTTTGTTAAAATAAAGCCCATTGGTTCATATTTGGGCTCAATGCAGGAGCCTGAATTTTTAACTTCGGGCAATATGGGGAATATTTTTTAAAAATCTTCTTCTTCAGAACCAGCAGTCAGAATCTTTTTATTGTTTGGTATACCTCAGTCAGATTCAAGATTGTTCAAACCAAGTCCCTAGGTTAATATTTGGGCTTCCTACGGAAGCCCAAATTTTAGCTTAGTACAATATGGGGAACACTTTTTAAAAATCTTCTGTTTCAGATCCACCAGTCAGAATGCTTTCTTATTTAGTATACAACATCTCTGAGGGGGTCAGATTCCAGTGTGTTCAAATCAGATCCCCAGGTATATATTTGGGCTTGCTATGGTAGCCCAAATTTTAACGTAGTGCAATATGAGGAAATTTCTTTAAAAATCTTCTTCAAATCCACCAGCTGGAATGCTTTCATATTTGGTATACAACATCTCTGGGGAGGTCAGATTCAATTTTGTTCAAATCGATTGCCTGGGTTAATTTTTGGGCTCCCTATGGGAGCCAGAATTGGCCATGTAGCTGAAGAATTAGAAATTTTGTATTCAGTACCCTCTGAGGGGTGTAACTAAGATTAATCCACATAGGTTGTATCAAGGGCGTCATTTGGGGAGCTCCACAGTTTTATATTATGATAAACTGAAGAAAAGGCATGATGCTCGGACTATTTTTGTCACTCCGGAGTCGCTCATGGATTGACAATGTATCCTATGGAGATGGATTGCTTAATGTAGACTCATTCTTGGACTCAGTTTATTTTGTGTTCTGTTCAAGGTGAGCACTTCAGGCTCCGCAGGCCTCTTTTTTCTTTTTTTTTCAATTATGCATTGTTGGTGTCCAAGATAGCAGCAATCAGTGGCCAATTCATTATGCCTTCAATGGTGGCCATCTTGAATTTGACTCGAATCAATTTCAGTTTTTTGGTTATGAATTACTGGTGTCTAGAGGAAGCTTCCTTTTGATATTGGTCCATCTAGCCAATTCAATATGGCCAGTATTGCGGCCATACTGAATTTGGTTTCTGTCCAGTAACTTATGAATGCTGACTCGAATAATTTTTATTTTTTAATTATGCATTGTTGGTGTCTAGAGGAAGCTTCCTTTCAATTTTGGACCAGTCAGCTGAACCAAGATGGCCACCAGTGGCCAATTCATTGTGGCTTCCATGGTGGCCATCTTGAATTTGGTTTCCGTCCAATAACTAATGAGTACTGACTTGAATCAATTTCAATTTTTAGTTATGCATTATTGGTGTCTAGAGGAAGCTTCCTTCTGATTTTGGACAGCTAGCCAGTTCAGTATGGCTGCCATGGCCGCCATATTGAATTTGGTTTCCATCCAATTATTAATGAATGGTAACTCAAATCAGTTTTTAACTCACCTGGCCTAAAAGGCCGTGTGAGCTTTTCACATCACTTGGTGTCCGTCGTCTGAAAACCTTTCACATTTTCATCCTCTTCTCTGTAACCACTGAGACGGTGTGAACCAAACTTAGCAGGAATGGTCCTCTACAAACGATCCTCTTTTTGTTCCCGTTAGGCTTCCAGAGGCATTCTTTGATTCTGGTTGGTGGATTTTCAAAAATCTTCTCCTCTGAAACTGCCAGGCCAAATGTTTGGAACCTTCACATAAATGATGACTGGGACCCTCTCTACCAACGATACTCATTTAATGTTGATTGGTTTACAAACATGGCTGCAATTGCAGCTTACAGTTACTATAGAAACCCTATGAGAAATCACATTTTTATCTTCTTCTCTAGAACTACTGAGCCAACGTGAACCAAACCTGGCAGGGATAGTCTATGGGAGGTTCTCTACAAACGATCCTCATTATGTTCCCGGGGGTTGAAAAACGTGGCCGCCAGAGGCATTCTTTGATTCTGGTTGGTGGATTTTCAAAAATCTTCTCCTCTGAAACCACAGGGCCAAATATTTTTAAACTTTGCATGCTTGATAACTGAGACACACTCTACCAATGATCCTCTTTTAATGTTGATCGTGTTGCAAACATGGCGACAATTGCAGCTTATAGTTATAATAGAAACCCAATGGGAAATCACATCTTCTTCTCTGGAACTACTGAGCTGGCATGAACCAAACTTCGCAGGAATGTTCTAGAGGAGGCCCTCTACAAACGATCCTCTTTTTTTGTTGTTGGAAAATATGACCTCCAGAGACATTCTCTGATTCTGATTGATGGATTTTGCAAAAATCTTCCCCTCTGAAACTGCAAAGTCAAATGTTTTGAACCTTCACATGATTGAGGACTAGGACACCTTCTACCAATGATCCTCATGTAATGTTGATATAATGTTGCAAACATAGCCACAGTTGCATCTCATAGTTACCATGGAAAGCCTATGGGAAATCACATTTTTATATGTAGTTCCAGGTGAGTGATTACAGGCTCTATAGAGCCTCTAGGGTTTTTTTTTATGCATTATTGGTGTCTATAGGAAGCTTCCTTTTGATTTGGTTATGCCCCCAAGAGACTTACTTTCCCTTTTATGACACTGTCGGGGGCATATGCCACATTTTGCATTGCTCTTGTTGTGAATAGTCCTGGCCATTATTTCCATTGCACTAATTAAATGGTTGATATAAATGCCCAACATTATAAGTTATTGTGATGAATTGGTCTGAGGTTTGTGGCTCGGAATGCTCCAAACCACAAACATTAGACCATGCTATCGTCAATTCATTACAATAATGCATATGTTCCAATAAGACCCTACCCACAGCCCAAAACCCACAAGATGAAATGAATAAGCCAACTTTTAAAGATAACAAGTTTAGTAAAGGAACCCGAGTTACCCCAAAATACAAGCTTGCATTTTCAAGTATAAGTTTTTTACATCAGAATAGAACTGGAGACGAGTATCAAGCAATTGTAGCATGTTGCATTGCTACATCCCATTTTATTCTGTGTACCCCACCATGTGGAAATATATGGCCCCTACAAAGTGAATCTTCTGTTTCTCAGGCCATTTTTTGTAAAATTGCTTGTGGGTGGGTGTTTTTTTATTTTACTGGTTATTTTGATTGATACTGTGAAAGTGAAAATATCTAATTCTTCATACAGTTTCTATCTTTCTGCAGTTTTTTCGGTTATCTATCATTTAGCGTATAATAAATGTCTGTATTGGATGTACTGAGGCAAAGTAGGTCTTTAAACAAGGGCCATTCTGTGACTGTCAGGGGAATTTCTGAACATATTACAAAATTTTTTATTCAATCAACAGGAGTTTACTCAAAAGCCTTTATTCAATTAACAGGTCAAACTTGTACTGAAGGTATGGTAAATGGTTTTGTGCTTGTAAGTATTATTCTATTGAAAGGGTTAATCAAAAAAAAAGATATCCAATTAAGTGTGCTCTACTGTACTGGGTGATTCAAGGGAGAAGATCATGGGCTTATTAGTGAAAAAGATAAGGAGTTATCGGAAACCAAGCAATTGTCTCAATGAGCTGGGAGGAGGAAAGGGGTCAAGGAGAGGGACGAGCTAAGGGAACACAATGATAATAAGGCCTTCTCATGTGAGAATCATAACAAATCAGCTACAGTACAGTTCCCATGGACTGGTCATAATCCACACATGGGCAGTGATGTCAACGCATGCATTTACATGTACCAGGTAAAATTTTAATTAATGAAGCACCTGGTTGTACCTGGTGCTTCATTAATTACATTTTTGATGATTATTCCTATAATTAGTGTTTGGAATATAATGTTACTGCATCCGTGAAAATATAGCCCACCTGTGGAAAGTAACCTGTCCATAGCAGCCATACTCTATCTTGTCTCTTGTCCCAGCAAAATACACAAGTATACATCAAGCTGAAATCTTCATTCCAAATGCTGACACAATTTATGTGAAATGGTTGATGGATGATTACAGCATCATTCAAACAGAAATAATATACATGTTTTTTCCAGTATGGTCTTTATACACTGCACTTAACCCTTTACCTAACGAATCTCCCGCATCCGCCCACGTAATATGCAAATTGAGCAGTTGAAAAAATAAAATTTTTCAAAATATTTCAACAAAACCATATCATGTGACCCCTCATTGGAATGAGATCATTGAGCCCGATCCAGTGAGGGGTCACATGATATGGTTTTGTTAAAATGTTTTGAAAAAATTTAAAAAATGATATTTAAAATAATAAATTTTGATATCGTCTGCATTGGGTAAAGGGTTAACTGATTCTTAAGGGATAAGGGAATATGGTGGCTCAGTGGTTATGCCATTGAACTTCAAACCGAGAGCTCCACAGTTCAATCCCCGCCAGGGGTTACTGCATTGTATCCTCGAACAAGGCACTTAAACCTGATTGCCCATGTCGGGGCACAGTGGTGCTGTGTACTAAGGCATACACATGTCAATGGTGCACATGTCTTCAGCCAATGCTAACCCTGCTTGTGTGGAGTTAGTATGTTGGAGAGTCTGACGGTTGCTCGCTGTTACTCAGTTGTTCTCTCCGGGTACTTGGGCTTCCTCCACCTGTAAAACTGTCCAACACAGGGTTACCTTGTGCCTGGCTGTCAAAAGTGTAGCTAAACTCCAATAAATAAATAAATAAATAAATAAATAAATAAATAAATAAATAAATAAATGAACAACTGATTCTTAGAACTTTTCATTTTAGGGTGCTGAAATAGTGCAAACTATGAATAGTGATCCAGGAATTGCAGTAGGTAAGTAACCAATAAAACAGTGAACTCACAATACACTCCCACCCCCATACATATTTCTTCTATAAGGGTAATAACATCTTTATTATATGAAATCTGATAATTTAACTCTTTACCCAATGAATTGCCTGCATCCGCCCATGTAATATGCAAATTCAGCAGCTGAAAAAATATTATTTTTCGAAAAATTACAACAAAACCATATCATGTGACCCCTCTTTGGAATGAGCTCATTCCAAGGAGGGGTCACATGATATGGTTTTGTTGAAATTTTTTGAATAAATTTAAAAAATGATATTTAAAATAATAAATTTTAAAATTATCTATGTTGGGTAAAGGGTTAATGTGTTTCTGTTGTGTACAGGTAAGAAGTTTGAAATTCAAATTAGAAAAGTACATTCTGCTGGATGGCTGGCCAGTTATTTCTGTTAACAGTTAACTTTACCTCGGATGAACAGCAGATACTTGCAAAAAGATCTCCTGAATATTTCAAATTATAAAATGACGGAAAAAATCTGGTAATTCAGTTGGCTTAAACACTTGTCAGAAGTACATGTATTGATATACTACAGTATTACTGATCTATTCTATTTTTAATGAAATCAAGTTGATGTTTCACCTCTCTGTCATTGTTGTTTATAAATAGCACCGGTAGGTTGATCTAATGATTCCAAATACCTGTTTGCGATAAAAATAGAAATGGTATTTCCAACTTGCTCCTTCCTTTAATTTCCCTGTTCCAGACTCCAGTGTTTAGGGACTGTTCAAATATAATGATTAACTACAACATGAACAAATAAGTTAATGCACATTCCTTTTTATATATATATATATGTTGAAATTAAATTTATTTTGTTGCATATGAATATACAGTTTTTCCTTTGAAAATATGTAATAAAGCAAGATATTTGCCAACAATTTTTTCTGTCATATCAATAAAACAATAATTGACTTTCCTTGAGGTTGATACAAGGAATTATCAACCCTTGAAAAGTAATAGTGACATTGGCCTATGGACTTTTCTTTGGTTGATAATTCCTTGTATCAACCTCAAGGAAATTCAATTTGTAGTGGAATATTGTTCAAGCTTGGTTTCATGGTTTGGGTCTGTTTTATTTGGATAAACTCTTTGCCTGCTGTAGGCAGATTGTCCTGTCTAGCAGAAAAATATTCTCTCACCAAGTAGAAGCATAAGGCCTAAAAAAAGTTAAAAGTCTGTTTCTCAGGCCCTTCAACATGGTCCTTTTGGCTTCTGCATGCTCTCTTTTTTATAACCAATGCAAACTTGAAACAATAAAAATTAAATGGTTTATGTCTGATATTTTACCGAAGTTAATAAAATTTATTATTTGTACTCAAAGGGCAAAATACATCACCATTCATCACCATCCAAGCTATTTTATAGATTATGAGGTCTAAAACATAAAACAAATCAAGAACATGAACTTTTGATGGCAAAGAAATAATTATAAAAACGAAAAATAAAATAAACAACTGCCCGCCCACATGCAATTTTACAAAAAATGGTGTAAGAAACAGAAGATCTACTTTGTAGGGCCTAATCCTTCTTGCTAGCAAAATATAGTACTGTAAATAGGAGTAGTCCTCTTCAATACACATTTTAAGTTATTGTGATGAATTGATGCTAACATGGTCTGAGGTCTGCAGCTTGGAGCTAATGTTCAACTGAGATGCGAAGCGTGGAGATTGAACATATGCTCCAAGCTGCAAACCTCCGACCATGTGACCATTCACAGTAATGTATATGTTCCAGTAAGACCCTACCCATAGCCCAACACCCACATCATGAAATGAACAAGGCAACTTTTAATGATAAAAAGTTTAGTAAATTAACCTTTTGTGTACCTCACAACATCACTGGACAAATAATCAATCACATTAAGGTTGATGTCACTCCATTTTAGTTCAAATTATAAACTGATTTGTAATTTTATCTTACAATCAACATGTATTTTGTTTGTATTAACTCCGCAACTGTTGTGTATCCGACCCCCTGATACAGATGTTTATATCAGGGGGTCGGATACAAGCACATTCCTTTCACGTGAGTTCCATTTTTTTTCTTTTTGTTCAACCGTACGAATAAATAGTTCCTTATATATTCGTCTACATTCTTGACTTATCCCCAATATATTGTAAGATAAAATGATTATTACCATTATGTGGATGTACAAAATATGTATCCGAGTCTCGCTCCTGGTTCTAAGGGTAGATCATGACTCGTCTTCGACTTGTCGCTATCTGCTCTTAGAACTCGGAGTGAGACTCGGATACATAGAGATTATTACCATTATGTGGATGTACAAAATATGTATCTGAGTCGAACTCCGGGTTCTAAGGGCAGATCACGACGAGTCGAAGACGAGTCGTGATCTACCCTTAGAACCCGGAGCGAGACTCGGATACATATTTTGTACATCCACATAATGGTAATAATCATTTTATCTTATAATATATTGGAGATAAGTCAAGAATGTAGACGAATATATAACGAACTATTTATTCGTACGGATGAACAAAAAGAAAAAAAATGGAACTCACGCGAAAGGAACGTGCTTGTATCCGACCTCCTGATACAAACATCTGTATCATGGGGTCGGATACACGACAGTTGCGGAGTTAATACAGACAAAATACATGTTGATTGTGAGATACATATTTTGTACATCCACATAATGGTAATAATCTCTATTTAACAACACTTGATTTGGAACATTGTCTGCTGCACATGTGAAAAATCTAGAAAAATGAAGGAGTTTGCAAGTCACTCAGTTGAAATAATTGTGAAATGTGAAACCTCATTTCAAATATTTCACATGCTGACATAGAATGGTAACATATGCTACTGAAGCCGTAAACATAGAAAAAAACTTTACCAGCTCACATTAAATCAGAGAGAGAGCATTCTTGTCTTATTGGAACATATAACAGTAATATACTTGTGCCAAATTTGAACATGGATGGATGGTCACTTCTTGATAATATTGCCGACATATATATCCACAACTTTGTTGTCCCATCCAATCAGAGGGAGAGGATTTTAGTATTATTTGAACATATAACAGCAATATACTTGTACCAAATTTGGACAAGAATGGATGCCACTTCTTGATAATATTGCAGACATACATACCCACAACTTTGTTTTATGGATATCAATTAGTTTTCTTGCAAACAGTGTAACTAATAATCTCTCTATCAGTGCCTTTGTCAAGGCCACAAAAACCCCATGGAAATCAACAATGTGGAAGAGATCATAGCAGACTGTGTTGTTGTGAGAAAAGATAAATGCCATTGTGAAATATGTACCACTAGTCATTCTCTCCCTCATTAACCCCTTTGCCTAACATGAAAATCAGACGACAATTCTTGAATAACTAATTTTTTTCACTTTTTGTCTCAAAAACATAGGTTATGACCCCCTTAGTGGAACGAGATCAATGAGCACGTTCCAAAAATTGGTCATAACCTATGTTTTTGACACAAAAAATGAAAAAAATCATGAAAATTAAATGGCGATTTTTGTGAATAGCACTGGCAGGTTTTGGCCGTTACGTTGGGTAAAAGGTTACGGTAAGATGGTTTTTAAAGAAACATGCACATGTTTCCTGATTGCCCACAAGAGGGCATGGTGGTGCTGTGTACAAGGCATACTGCATGTCATTGGTGAACTTGTGTTCAACCATTGCTAACCCTGCATCTGTGGAGTTAGGATGTTGGGGAGTCTGACAATTGCTCTCTGCTGCTTGATGGTTCACTCCAGGTACTCCATCTTCCCCCACCCATAAAACTGTCTGACATGAGGTGACTTTGGCTTTTGAAAGTGTCATTAAAACCCCCAAAATAAATAAAGAAACAGGCATGCAATTTGGTGTGAGTAATCCCAACAAGAGCCCTCCATTGTAGTTCTATTTGGATCATTCCCCTCCCCCTTCAGAATGGCAAGTGATACTTCCTCCCAAACCATCCCCATCAACCTCCACCCCACACATACACATAAAGTTACATATCTTCATAATGTTTAGATTAGACAAACAGGAAAACATACAATTTTTTAATTGAATCACAAAGGGAGTTTGATAGGCCCCTAATCACCCAGAACAAAGCTCTCCTGGAGGGATCCCCCGACAATGATGTCAAATGTTGGCAGCTCTTCAGCTCTTTGAAATTAATATTCTATCACATTTCTGTTCTCTAAACAATTTCAACTTTTCCAATTGTGCAATTGTTGAAGAGAAAGAACATCTTCTTATGATCTTGCCGACAGTTCAGCTCACAGTCACAGTTTCCAAATTGAAGTCATCAGTAAATAAGTCATGTAGGTTTTCAAACATTACATTATTTTTAATTGTGATGTTAGAATATTAACATGTTAAGGCCACACAAAAGAAATTAATTGATTCTCAGGCATTTTTTTTCCAAATCAGTGAGGGAGAGAGGATTTTATTTTTAATTTTTCTTTTTCTTTTGCAAAAAGTGACCAATCATGGAGAGGATTTCGGCAGTCTTTTTACACATTGAAATATAGAAAGTGCATATTTATACAAATAAATTCATTTTTAATTTAAAAAATAAAACATTCCTCTAAAAACAAACTGTAGGTACTGCAATCTGAAGGCTTCATATTCTTCCGATGTTCTTCATATTATCTTTGAAGTAAAAGTTTTTAACCTATGTGGATTTGCCTCATTACAATTTATGGGAGAATGCCTATAGGCACTCTTCCATAAGTTGTAACAAGGCAAACATATTGGAGACGCAACTAAATAAATATGCATCAATCAGAAAATGTAAAACATTTTGAGTCTCTCAGAGTTTGTACTAAAATTGGAAGACAGTGAAAGGCAATAAAAATATCCAATGTGGGGGTTCAAATTCAATGAGGGATTGCCTGAGAATCAAAACCATTTTTTTTTTAGTCTAATATAAGTTATTTTATTCCTCAAATAAGAGGGAAAAGCAACAGCTGTGGTGTAATAATATGCATTACCCACCTATGACAAATTTGTTGATATATCCTCCAATTTTATTGCCCCAGAATATCACATGCATACTGGCAGTAAATCCTGTACATGGTGGGTGTCACTTTAATACACAGTGACCTAGAATTATCTTTCTCAGGTGAGTATCTGCCATTACTATTTTGATTCATTTCCACTAGCTTCAAATTTAGGGTTGCACGATATTCAAAACTGAATACCGGTATCAGTATTAAAAAAAAATACTGCGGTATACCGGTATATCGAAAACTGTTCAGATATATGAACCCAAGTACCACAATCAAGACTCGAGGCATCACAGTCAGAACGAATTAACATTCCTTGATGATGCGGTTTGAAAAACTTTTACCCAACGCAGACGATATCAAAATTTATTATTCTTCAAAATTAGTTTATCAGATTTTCCCCAAAGATTTCAACAAAACTATATCATGTGAACCCTCACTGGAACAAGCTCGTTCCAATGAGGGGTCACATGATAGAGTTTTTGTTGAAATTTTTGAAAATTATTTTTTCAACTGCTGAATTTGTATATTACGAGGGCACAAGCAGACGATTCCTTGGACAACGGGATAATATTATTCATTAGGGGATACAGTTAAAAAACTCAAGACATCTTGAAAATAAAATGGTGGGTAAATAAATAATGACCGATATTTTTGTAATTACACCGGTATTCAGTCGATATTGATTTGAATATATATCAGTTTATCGATATACCGTGCAGCCCTATTCGAATTTTCAAAATTTTAATTAAAACAAAATATGAGAATTTAAGTACCAAAAATATTTTCATGGTACCATATGGCCAGAGAATATTATTTGTAGTCCCAAAAGTTCTTTATTGTCTTTACAGTTCTATCAATATTTTTATGCTGAAGCGAACATTTTCTTTACAGTTTACTCAACAGATTTAAAGCAAATTTTTTAATGTTTAAAAGTGTTTTGTTAACCCTTTTCAGGTGGTATTGACAGTAAATATATGTAAAATTGTTGGGTTTATTCAACATTTCATTAACCTTATTCCTGAAGGTCATCAGTGGGATAAATTTGTAACATAGTTAGCAAGTGACCAGGTGTGGGATGGTACCTGGTCTGTAGGTTTTATATCAGGTGAGGCGAAGTTGAGCCTGGTATAAAACCTATAGACAAGGTACAATCCTTTATCTATTGACTAAAGTGAATTTTTTGATTTGATTGGTTGATAGATACGTGGTATGAGACCATATTCATTGAAACCCACGATACGTCTGCCCAGCCACTGACAAATTTCCCATACCCAGCCTTGTTCCGAAATCTACAAATTGTCCATACCCCGTATAATTTTTTTATATTAGTCATATCGGCATATTTTCACAAAAATTCTTTTGCACAAAAATTCCACAGAAACCTGTATGGCTCAACGTTTGTTGGCGGTTAACGTCACATATTTATGCACCACGGCTAATCGTGACACAACATGGAGATGAAGTCAAGTTTAGTCAATCGTTGATCAACATGTTGCCCATTTTAGAGGACTTTCACCCCAAGCATTGGTGACTGGGTCCTATTTTACTAGTAAAGCGGAACTGGCTTACCACAGTAAACAAGTGCTGCTTACTTCCCGGGGTTCCCAAGGGGAGTATGGCTCAACAATGGAAGATAAAAGATCTCATGCTGTGTGTGTTCACACATGAAATAGATTGTACTTCTAAAATGGAAAGTCAATAGATAAGTTTGTTACCCCAAGTCTGATCACGTGGTACAGGTTTTTACCTACCCGAAGCCAGGCCTCATGGGATACGGCTGGCTTCGGGTAGGTAAAACCTTTACCACGTGATCAGACATGGGGTAACTAATAGTACCCAGTCAGTGCTGACTATGTAACTAATATTTCTGGCTGCAATGATCAGCAATAGCACTAAACAGTTAGTTTTAGTGCTGAGACTGATCATTGCAGCCCAGAAAGCACAAAGAAGAACCCCACTCACCTGTGTACTATTATCATTTTAGGATACACTTCTTTCAGTGGAGTGGACTTCAGTGGAACATTTTTTGTGAACACAGAGATTGACGATGATTATGCTGGGTTTATATTCAGTTATCAAGATAATGCCCACTTTTATGCTGTCATGTGGAAGAAGTCGAAACAAACATATTGGCACTCAACACCATTTAGAGCTGTTGCAGAACCAGGAATTCAACTCAAATTGATAAATTCCCAAACAGGTCCAGGTTCACATTTAAGGAATGCTCTGTGGCACACTGGTGATACTGAACAAGAGGTTATGTCTATAGATTTATATATGTGTTTATTAAATGCTAAACAATAGATTATTGAAGAAATTGTGGAAAGATAGAAATCGTATTCCCCACTGTGAAGATATAGAAATTTTCAACTTCACGGTATCAAGCAAAATGGCGGCTTTCAAAGCATACTTCAAGGTGAATATGAGTCAAATTATCACTGGAAATGATCAATTTGTTCTAAAAATGTATAATAAAAAGTAAATCTAGTGTTTTTGAGTAGATACCGATCATTTCCAGCAATAATTCAACACGTATTCACCTTGAATTGATGCATGAAACCTGCTAGTCCAAACATGGCCTGAAAGTCTGTAATATAAGTTTTTGGTTTGTTACGTCCTTTCAAAGGACGTACCAAACCAAAAACTTATATTACGGACTTTCAGGCCATGTTTGGACTAGAGACCCGCCAGCTGGATCAGATTGGAAGATGCTATCTGTTCTGAGTATTGAGCAAATCACTTCCGCGTATCAATGATTCAATGCGCTGTTTCCTTTCGAACGTCATGGTTGAAACGAGTGGAATTATCAGATTCTTATAAAAGGCATATAATAAAAAGAAAATCTAGTGTTTTTGAGTGGATACCGAAAATTATCTCACTTGTGACTGAGACAAATGATTATTTTCGCTCGCATAAGCGCTCGCGAAAAATAAACATTTGTCTCGGTCAATCATGAGATAACTTTTGGTAACCACTCAAAAACACTAGATATCCTCTATCTATTATTATATTCTATTAGATATGTCTATTACTTTTTTTCAGTCTTCATATAATCATGATACTCATTGACAAGGGCAGGAGAGACACAATCACACATCTGCTTCAAAATACAGTGGAGCCCACTTAATTGGATATCTCTTAACTGAATAACTCTGTTAATTGAATATAATTTCCCAATTCAAACCCATTTACCACACCTCCAGTACAAAATTTGACCTGATAATTAAATATTGGTTATAGAGTAAACTCCTGTTAATTAAATAAAAAATCTTGTAACCTGTCGAGAAATTACCCTAAATCTGCCCAGTTTTCCTTTGTTTAAAGACCTGTTTGGCCTCAGTATATCCAATACAGACATTTAATCTATTATATCTTGTTTGACAGAGCTCTATAATAGAATAAAAGCTCAGTTTAGGCCTAAAAAAATAAAAAATCTGTTTCTCAGATACCTCCCGCATGGTCCTTTTGGCTGTCACATGCTCTCTTTTTATAACCAATTTAAACTTTAATAAAATAAAAATTAAATGGTTTATGTCTGATATTTTACCCAAGTTAAAAATATTGATAAATTTGTCCCTTGAGTGCAAGAAGGCTTTGCAATGCTTTAGCAATGCAAAGCCTTCTTGCACTCAAGGGATGAAATACACCACCACCCATGCTATTCTGTAGATTTTGAGGCCTAAAACTTGAACCAAGAACATGAACTTTTGATGGCAAAGAAGAAATTACTGAAATAAAAAAATAAAATAAAAAAACCCTCGCCCGCATGCAATTTCACAAATAATGGCCTGAGAAACAGAGTATCTACTTTGTGTGGCCTTATCTCTAGAATATAGCACAGTGACAAATCCCTCTGAACCCTTTACCTAACGAATCGCCGCATCTGCCCACGTAATATGGAAATTGAGCATTTGAAAAAAATTAAATTTTTCAAAATATTTCAACAAGACCATATCATGTGATCCCTCATTTGGAACAAGCTCAATGAGCTCATTCCAATGAGGGGGGTCACATGATATGGTTTTGTTGAAATCTTTTGAAAAATTAAAAAAAATGATATTTAAAATAATAAATTTTGATATCATCTGTGTTGAGTAAAGGGTTAACTGATTAATCTTGTTAACTGAATAATTTTCACTGACAATGTCAATTAACAGGGTTCTACTGTATTTATAGGTTACTATCATCATGTGGGTTTCTGTGGTTATGGTGTATTGAAGTTGTAAACTCGTCTATTAAGATGAATTAATATATGACCCAGAGGTGAGTTTGAGACTTCAATACACCATCCTGGAAACCCACTTGGTGCTTGTTACCAATTTATCTTACAATATTCCTTTTCTGGTAATGATTTGTCTGTTAACATTTTGATTGTCCGTGCCATAGCTTCTTAACCACTGAATATTTTTTGTCAAAACTTTATAACAATATGCATTATCAGAAGTCAGTGTGTCACAAATTATAATATGGTATGTTCCCCTCAAGGTCGAGGTCACAGGCTCAATGTTAAGGTGACAGTTAAAAAAACTTTTGACATTTCACTGTCACTTTTGTACGGTCCATATAACTTGGTATGATTGACAGATCTAAGACATACTTGGCACAATTATTGCTCATAACTCAAGATGTGTTGCAACTTTGATCCAAGGTCATATTATTTATTTATTTATTGGTGTTTAAGGTCATATATTTCTGCACAATGGCTAATCATGACCGTGACAGTTTTACGGGTGGAGGAAGCCAGAGGACCCGGAGAGAACCACCGAGCAATGGCGAGCAACTGTCAGCTCCCCAACATACTAACTCCACACAAGCAGGGTTAGCATTGCAGGGTTAGCATTGGTTGAAGACATGTGCACTATCGACGTGCAGTACGCTTTTAGTACACAGCGTCACCGTGCCCCCACATGGGCAATGGGGGTGAAGGGTCTTGCCCAAGGACACAACGCAGTTGCCGCAGGTGGGATTCGAACCGAGGACCTCTCGGCTTGCAGCCTACACCTCTACCTACTGAGCCATCGCGCCCCCCGATCCAAGGTCATATCATCAAGGTCAAGGTCACAGATAGTAGAACTTTGATATTGTCATACAGCCCTTGTCCAGTGTGTATAATTGAATCAATGTGACAGATCTTCTTCATCCTTCACACAATTGTTACTCAAACCCTAATGTTGTGTCATGACCTAGACTCATTGTCATACAGTACAGTCACCGTGGATTGGTCGTAATCCACGCATGGGCAGTTATGTCCACGCATCTGTTTACCAGGTAGTAAAAATCATCATTAGCAAAATTTTAATTAATGAAGCACTGGGTTGTACCCAGTGCTTCATTAATTAATTTTTTGCTGATTATTCCTGTAACTAGCGTTTGGAATCTAATATCATTGCGTCTGTGGAAATATTTCCCACACGTGGAAAGTGACCAGTCCATGGCAACTGTACTGTATCATCAAGTTGAAGGTCTCAAGCAGTAACACTTGGATTCTTGATAACCATTCTTGTCCAGTTTGTACAATTTCATGATTTTTGTCCAGTCCATATAACTTGTTATGATTGACAGATCTTATTCATACTTAGACCAGTTATGGCTGATGACTCAAAGGTGTGTCATGGCTGTGGATCATCATCATGTCATCAAGGTCAAGGTTGCAAACAGATAAAAACTAGATGTTTTTGTATTGGGGAAATGCGTTCTTTTTGTAAGATAAAACCTCATCTAGCAAAAGTTGTAGTCTATTTTTTGTTTTTACCGTTTGTTCTTACCACTCTATTTGGGAGTTACCTTCAAAGATCCCAGTTATGGGCCTTGTATATGTGTTTGGGGTGTCTATGTATCAATAAGTATGTTTATTCACTGCCATAGGCTGAAGATTGGACCTAATCAGGACTTTATGATAAATGAGCCTCACCTCAAATTTTAGAAGCAAGGTAAATGGCAGTGAGTGTTCATTAAGGGTATCGAGAGGGTTAATACTATGTTTTTGGTTGAAGTAACTTGAAGAGGTACAAGGATGCCTCACTCTTAGTCATTAACTGATCGTGTGATGGAAGCCCTAATTTAGGTTCTACAATAAAGTGTTGGTATAGCAGTTGAAAGACTTCATTTTCTGTGCATATGCACTTTCCATTGAATTGTAACAAAACAATTTCATAATAAACTCGACCTATGAAAATTATTTAACACTCTACCAGTTAATTTCCAATAACATCTTAAGGTAAGTGGGAGGCTGTCAAAATGTTGGAAAAAAATCTTTTCAGGTATATTATAGTTCAAGGAAGCTGGAGAGCAAATTGTAAGTGTGGGGCCAAGTCAGAATACTTGCTATATATAAGAGGTCAGTTAATATTTGGTTAACCCTTTACCTAACATGAAAAGCAGACGACACTTGCAAATAAAATACTTGAATAACTAATTTTTTTATCATAAAAACATAGCTTATGACCCCCAATTGGAATGAGCTCAATGAGCTCATTCCAATGAGGGGTCATAAGCTATGTTTTTGTGATAAGAAAATGATGAAAATTGGATAGTATTTTTTGTGAATAGCGCTGGCCGGTTTTGGCCATTATATTGAGTAAAGGGTCAAAATATTCTCTCATTTTAAGTCACTATTCAGAAATAGGTGGCACTAAGGAGTCTAACCGTCTTTACCTATCTGCCCGTGTAATATTCAAATTGAGCAGTTGAAAAAACACATTATTTTTTAAAATTTTTTAACAAAACCATATCATGTGACCCTTCATTGGAACAGGCTTATTGAAGGGGGTCACATGATTTGGTTGTGTTGAATTTCGGGAGAAAAAAGTGATAAAATAACATTTAGCACTTTCATTGCCAAATGCAACTCAAGTTAATTACCCAATTGCTGCTCATCGAGACTGAAGTCAAACTTTGAAACCAGGTAGCAGTGCGAGTGTTCTTCATGCCACAACTGCCCAAGGATGGGAATACAGCTTCGATCAAAATGTATGTTGGTTAGTTTTGACACGTGTTCAGACAAAATATCTTTGAGGAATTCTACTCGGAAACGTTTCAAGACAAGCAAGGTTATAGAGCTTATTTTACAAGACTCAGATAGTGAATATGGTCCTGAAGATGGAGAATCTCTCAATGATATGGCCAATGATACGGACATATTAACCCCTCAAGGGCTGAGATTTGATTTGAAATGTTGGTGGTGTCGGAAATTCTGCAGCATTAGAGGTAAAAGAGTCATCGAGTCAGCAAATGACTCAGTTAGTTTTGACTAGCAAATATATGGTTTAGAAGCTCTGTTTTATCCATGCTGGATTCAGTCATACTGACCACGACAAGGCATCTTGGTTTTTCAATATTTATATCATCTCATCACAGCCCTCCCAAATCAATATAAGGACTATCTGTAATGGTTTTTTTTCAAATTTGCTGATCAGTTTGTACTAAAATCGCAATAGTAGTAAAACATTTAGTATAAAAATCCATTATTTGGCTACAAATAGTTTGACTCCATCACACAAAACACTGGAATATGGCAATATTTCCTTATTTCGGTGTGGTGGCCATCTTGGTTGCCATGGTCACCTGATCTTATATGACTGAGTGTCATATGCAATTCAGCATCCAGGCCTATACCTACCAGCATACCAAGTTTCAGCAAGATATTCCTCTGAACAAAAAAGTTTTATAACCAAACTATATGTATTATTACTGTATAATATACTGCTATTACACTGGGTGCATGGCAGTGACCTGTACTGCTGTGGTGCTGTATGGTTGCAAAAGAGTTAAAACTAGACTTTATGATTCTGGAGAATCGTGGCTTTTCCAGATTAGATTCCATGATTTTTCATGACCCCAGGGTGTCTGATGAATTCTTTTTAACTGTCTGACTGAAGTTCCTTTATTGATGTTATCAGAAAGGTGGGTATAGTAGTCTCAAATGACTCAGTTTGATAAAAAATGATTAGGTAAAAACCAGCATTAATGGTGGAGCGGGTTAATATCAATATCGTCATCCGACAAGTTCATCACTGACAAAAGGAGCTATGTTTGTTTGACTCATACCCACGGAGTGCTGTAGCTATTTGAAAATGGTCCATTTTATCTCAAATGTATCCAAAATATGGATGTCTGGCAGCTTGTAGAGAGTTAACAAGTGCTAACAGGAATATTTTGCATGCAACTTGTAATTTCACACCAAGAACTTCGAATGGCCATTTTTTCTTAAAAATCTATGATGTTCTCAGAAATCCAGGGAGAGCATGAATTTTAAGCTTTTGATGGGTACCATTGTTTATCCAGCCCAAAATGGGTTAAGGGTTGTTTTTGAATACCCTTATTACTTACAAAAATAATTCTCAGTGAATTCTACTTCCACTTATGTTGATCTCTCCTCTTAACTTTGGGTGCTGTGGGTATGCAAACACAGCTCATTTTATCAAAATTGTGATGTTTGAGAACCTGCATAGGGTTAACAAATGCTTACTGGAATATCTTGTTCATGCAACTTGTATTGTCACGCTAAGATCTGAGAATGGCCAATTTTTCTTGAAAATCTACGGGATACTTTTAGATAAATCCTCAAATAATATTAATTTTTAACCTTTGAGGGGTATCGTTCTGTAACCAGCCCTAAACGGGTTAATGCTTGTTTTTTTGAATACCTTCATTACTTACAAAAATGATCCTTGGTGAATTCCACTTCCAATGAGGGAGGTTATGGTTATCTCGCAAGTACACATTGGGTGTTATGGGTGCCCATGAACAGCCCATTTTCTCAAAATGCCTATACTTGGCAGTCTCTGGGGGGTTAACAAATGCTTACCGGAATATTTTGTCCATGCAACTTGTAATGTTACTCAAAGACCTGCGAATGGTCAATTTATTTTTCTTGAAAACTTGGTAGATGTTTTGGAGAGATCCACAGAAAACGGGAATTTGAAGCTTTTAAGGAGTATATCCCCTCAACCAGTTGAAAATGGGTCAAGACCTTGATTTTTGAATAGACCTACTACTTACTAAAATGTTTCCCTGTCAGTTTTGCGTCCAGTAAAAGAAGTTATGTTTCTCTGTTGCATTTCCATTTGATGTTGTTGTTGTCCAAAAACAGACTATTTTTTCAAAATGTTTGACATTTAGCAGCCCATGGAGGGTTAACAAATGCCTACCAGAATAATTTGTCCATGCAACTGGTCATATGACACCAAGACCTATCAATGGCCATTTTCTCTTCAAAACCCTACAGGATGTTTGTAAAGAGATCCTGGGAAAACATGATTTTTTTAAGCTTTTGATGGGTATCCCTGTTAACCTCCCCAAAAGGGGTTAACGCTTGGATTTTTGAATACCCTTATTACTTACAAAAATGGTCCTTGGTGAATTCCACTTCCAACAAAGGAGATTATGTTTATCTCTCTCGTATACATTGGGTGCTGTGCGTGTCCGAAAACAGCCCATTTCAACAAAATAACAATGCTTGGCAGCTTGTAGAGGATTAATAAATGCTCACCGGAGTATTTTGTCCATGCAACTTGTAATGTCACACAAAAACCTGTGAATAGTCAATTTTTCTTGAAAACCTACAAGTTGCTTTTAGAGAAATCCACAGAAAATGGGAATTTTAAGCTTTTAAGGGGTATCTCTCTTTTGCCTGCCCAAAATGGGTTAAGACTTGGACTTTTGAATACCCTTACTACTTACAAAAATGTTTCCGTATAAATTGTGCGCTCAATAAACGAAGGCACTTTTCTTTGTGGCATACCCATTGGATGCTGTTGGTGTCCAAAAACAGCCCATTTTATCACAATTTTGACGTTTAGCAGCCCGGGGAGGGTTAACTCATGCTGACCAGAATATTTTGTCCATGCAACTTGCAATGTCACACCAAGACCTGCGAATAGCCGATTTTTCTTGAAAACCTGCAAGTTGCTTTTAGAGAAATCCACAGAAAATGGGAATTTTAAGCTTTTAAGGGGTATCTCTCTTTTGCCTGCCCCAAATGGGTTAAGACGTCGACTTTTGAATACCCTTACCACTTACAAAAATGTTTTCCTATCAATTTTGTGTCCGACAAATGAAGGTACTTTTCTCTGTGGTATACCCTTTGGGTGCTATTGGTGTCCATAAACAGCCCATTTTATCACAATTTTTACGTTTAGCAGCTCGGAGAGGGTTAACCAATGCTGACCGGAATATTTTGTAGATGCAACTAGTAATGTCACACCAAGACCTGGGAGTGACCAATTTTTCTTGAAAATCTACAAGACTCGTTTAGAGAAATCCACAGAAAACATGAATTTTTTAGCTTTTTGGGAGTATTGTGGTTTAACCAGCCCAAAACGCGTTAACGCTTGGTTTTCTAAACACCCTTATTACTTACAAAAATGATTCACAGTGAATTCCACTTCCAATAAAGGAAGTTGTGTTTATCTCTTGTGTATCATTTGGGTGCTGTGGGGGCCCGAGAACAGCCCATTTCATCAGAATTTCGATGTTTGGTAGCCTGTGGAGGGTTACCATATGCATTGCCTAATATGTCTTGTGTATCAATGGTCGTGTCAAAGACAGGTCTAGCAATGATGAATGTTTAAAAAAAATCTACAAGACGTGTTTCTAGAAAGTGCCGATAAACCCCAATTTTGTCAGTTTTTTGCCAATTCTGACGAAATAAGGGTTAAATCGAAAATTCCGCTTTTTGGTACATATTTAGATTTTGTGCCCCTCTATGAGTGTGCAAAATTTTGTGAAAATCGGTTCAAAAATGGCTTCTGAATCGTACGGACAAGACGTGTGGAACCCCTCCACCACCCCCCCCCCCCCCCCAAAATAATCCGTAGAAAAACAATAGTCTTTTCCAGAGGGAAAAGCCTAATAATAAATTTTGATATTGTGTGCATTGGGTAAAGAGTTAACCCTTTACCCAACGTAATGGCCAAAACTGGCCAGCTCTATTCTCAAAAATCTCCAACTAATTTTCATTTTTTGTTTCAAAAACATAGGTTATGACCCCTTGTTGGAATGAGCTTGTCAAGCTTGTTCCAACAAGGGGTCATAACCTATGTTTTTGAGACAACAAATGAACAAAATTAGTTATTCAAGAATTTGTTTTGCAAGTGTTGTCTGCTTTTCAGGTTAGGTAAAGGATTAACAATCATTTTGGTTTTCTGTAATTTTAGAAAACAAAAACAGGATCCAGAAAACTGTAATAATCAATATATTTTGTTTTTCATTGTATCAAATAAATTCAGTTATTTTACAGCAGGTTGGCATTATATGATTGTTGCTTTATTTGCAGTACCTGGTGGGTGGGTGGGGGGGGGGGGGGGGGGGGGGGGGGGTAGGGGACTGGGCCTGAAAAAAGTACCAGAAAATCTGTTGAAGGGTGATGCATCTTTGTATAAACTAACTCATGGTGCAAACATGGTGTAGCCCCATGTAAAAAAATTGATTTTCTTGCCTGAAAAGACACAAATTCTTCATACCTGAAGAACTTGCTTTAGCTGGTAGAATGCTGGAAGCCCATATTTGGGCTTTATTCCAAAATGTAGGTAACTCTACTAAAAAGTATACTTTGTTAAGTGTGCTTCATATTATCTTTGAAGTGAACTAATTTAGCCTGTATTGATTTGCCCTGTTATAATTTATGTGAGAGTGCTATATGCACTCTCCCATAAATTATTACAAGGCAAAAATACATGGACCAATTTTGATGACCAAAAATAATTTAATTTAGCATTCTACTAAGAAATGTAAATATACAGTAATGGAAAAAATGTGGAAAAATGCCCATAACAACACATTTCTGTTCTTTTTTAGGTCAGGTTATTATGGAGTGATCCAAGAAACAAAGGATGGAAGGAAAGGACAGCTTATCGGTGGGAACTAATTCACAGACCAAGCATAGGCTTGATAAGGTGAGTCAAGTTGGAACTTTGAATCAAAGTTCTCTCTTGTTATTTATTTATTTATTTATTTATTTATTTATTTATTGGGGTTTAATGACACTTTTGACAGCCAGGATCACCTGGTGTCGGACAGTTTTAAGGGTGGAGGAAACCAGAGTACCTGAAGAGAACCACCAAGCAATGGCGAGACTCCCCAACATACTAACTCCGTACAAGTGGGTTAGCATTGGTTGAAGACAAGTGCACCATTGATGTTCAGTATGCCTTAGTACACAACGCCACCGTGCCCCCTAGGTCAGGTTATTATGGAGTGATCCAAGAAACAAAGGATGGAAGGAAAGGACAGCTTATCGGTGGTAACTAATACACAGGCCAAGCATAGGCTTGATAAGGTGAGTCAAGTTGGAAATTTGAATCAAAGTTTTCTCCTGTTATTTATTTATTTATTGGGGTTTAATGACACTTTTGACAGCCAGGATCACCTGGTTTCGGACAGTTTTACGGGTGGAGGAAACCAGAGTACCTGGAGAGAACCACCAAGCAATGGCGAGACTCCCCAACATACTAACTCCATACAAGCGGGTTAGCATTGGTTGAAGACAAGTGCACCATTGATGTTCAGTATGCCTTAGTACACAACGCCACCGTGCCCCCATGTGGGCAATTGGGATTAAGTGTTTTGCCCAAGGACACAACATGGTTGCCACAGGTGGGATTCAAACGGAGGACCTCTCGGCTTGCAGCCTGCATCTCTACCTTCTGAGCCACCTCGCTCCTTTCTCTTCTTGTTCTGTACTTGGTGGAACATTCTTTCTTCACTGGTCTGCCTCTCTAAAGTATCCATTAATAATAATCACAAATGGTTATTTGTCCCAACAACTTTACCACTGTTGGATATTTACACTTCAAGTTCACAGACTTCTCTTGATATTTAACCCTCTGTGCTCTGATGTCAAAATGGTAAAGTTCTCAGCAGCAAATATTTCCCACAATGCAGTTTAATATTTAACTAAATATACCTTGTTCGACAGAGCTAGATGACTCTGGCAGCAATTCAAATATTTTTCATTTATATGTCTAAAGACATTTCACTTTCATTTCATGACTCTCATTCTGTGACCTTTCACTGAACAAGCCACAAATTACTGGTTGGTGATGCTACAATGAACACAGTTCAGGAGTTCCGCGGTTTTTTTGTATTTTTTAATCAATAGCAAAATATGTTTTTCCATTTAAATCAACTTTTGTTTCAAAAAATATTTTCTTATGATTGTGGCTTGTCACATAGGTGTGAGGGTGTTAGTAATAGGTAAGATTCACAAGATGAATATTTTTCAACTTTTTTGTTGCTTCAGTGAGATAGACAGATAGACCAACAAAATACAACAGTGCTAGGTATTCTCAAGAGGTAAAAACAAATTACTGCAACAATTTAGGCCTAAAAAGGATAAAAAATCTGTTTCTAAGGCCCTCCCACATAGTCTTTTTGGCTGCCCTTACGCTCTCTTTTTATAACCAATGCAAACTTAAGAAATTAAAAATTAAATGGTTTATGTCTGATATTTTACCCAAGTAAATAAAATTGATAAATTTGTCCCTTGAGTCAAGGGACGAAATACACCACCACCCATGCTATTCCATAGATTATGAGGCCTAAAACATAAACCAAGAACATGAACTTTTGAAAGCCTTCTTGCACTCGAGAGACGAAATAGACCACCACCTGTGCTGTTCTGGACTGTAGATTATGAGGCCTAAGACATAAAACAAACCAAGAGCATGAACTTTTGATGGCAAAGAAATAATTACAAAAATAAAATAAAAAATCGCTCGCCTGCATGCAATTTTACAAAAAATGGCCTGAGAAACAGAAGATCTACTCTGTGGGGCCTAAGACTACAAGGCTTGAGAAGGAGGTTTTCAGTTTGTTTATAAATTTGATAAAGATGATATTGTATAACTAAATCTGTTATGTGGTATTTCCCTATTTTATAATTAACAGAATCCTGTTGTTCGAAGAAACAAGTTTAGTGGCAGACTCTGGTAATGTGTTTGATTCAACCTTGAGAGGAGGCAGACTTGGTGTATTCTGTTTTTCACAGGAAATGGTGATATGGTCAGATCTAGTATACAGATGCAATGGTAAGAAACAATCTCATGAATCCTTTACCCAACACAGACGATATCAAAATTTATTATTTTAAATATTTTTTTTTAATTTTTCAACAAATTTCAACAAAACCATATCATGTGACCCCTCATTGGAATGAGCTCGACGACCTCGTTCCAACGAGGGGTCACATGATATGGTTTTGTTGAAAAATAATATTTTTTCAACTGCTGAATTTGCATATTATGCAGGCAGATGCAGCCGATTCGTTAGGTAAAGGGTTAACTATAAAATATTTACTCTACTCCCTCTGTGGGACAGTGACATGCCGCCACAAAAATGTGGTATACATGATAACATGCAAACAATGCCGCACACAGTAAATCAGCAAAACAAAAAACACCTTTACAACATCAGGAAACAACTTGATAAACCAGTGGCCATCCATTACAACTTCACCAATCACACAGCAAATGAGCTCTCTGTCCGTATCATTGAAATTATATAAGGAAACTTGGAAAGCGCATTGAGCTCCCAAACCAGAAAACAATGGGAAAAACACTGGATTTACACAATGCACACACTACAACCGTTCGGCCTCAACAGCCTTGACTTGAGCACCTCTCAAATATAATCTCATTAACTGGTTGAGGGCAACTTTTTTTTTGGCAGTCAGAATTTGTTCATCAAAATTTGTTTTATTACAAATTATTGTGGACTGCCTATAGGCACTTTTCAATAATTTGTGATAAAACAATATTATATAAACAAAATATTATTTGCATTTGACTGAATATGAAAAATGAGAATGGAAAATGTTGTCTTCTCCTCCAGTACCCTCATGTTTTTGAAAGCCCTGATAGTGGCTTTTAGCACTCAACTAGTTAACCCTTTACCCAATGTAACGGCCAAAACCGGCCAGCACCATTCAAAAATTGCCAATTTTCATTATTTTTTTCTCAAAAACATAGGTTATGACCCCTCTTTGGAATGAGCTGGTCAAGCTCGTTCGAAAGAGGTGTCATAACCTATGTTTTTGAGACAAAAAAAAATGAAAAAAAAATTAGTTATTCAAAATGTCATATTATACAGTGGTGCACCTATTCTAAGGCCTCATAATTTATGCCAGACTTTACAAGTTAACCATTTGACCTCTTGAGTTCCTGTCTCAACTTCCTGAATGGGATTGCTGTATACAATATTGACTGGGCAAATCCATTTTGTATTTGTAGGGAGATGAAGTGATAATGTAATCCAAAATCCCTTCAGGACTGTTGGATTATATTAGTATGGACTCTATTTATTTATTTATTTATTTATTGGGGTTTAACAACACTTTTGACTGCCAGGGTCAACCCATGTAAAACAGTTTTACAGGTGGAGGAAGCTGGAGTACCCAGAGAGAATCACTGAGCAACAGCAAGCAACTGTCAGACTCCCCAATGTACTAACTCTACACAAGCACGGTTAGCATTGGTTGAAGACAAGTGCACCATCGCTGTGCAGTACACTTTAGTACACAGTGCCATCATGTCCCCACATGGGCTATCAGGATTAAGTGCCTTGCCCCTGGTAGGGATCGAACCATGAATCTTTCGGTTTGAAGTCAAATGCCGTAACCACTGAGTCACCACTCTCCCTAACAGGGCTTTAAATTTCTCCAAATAGTAAGGTTAAGCACTGTGTCCAAATAATGTAATTCTACCTATATTATGCGGTCTTTTCTGAAAGGTTTTGCAGTGTTCTGGCTTTATAAACATGTACTTTCGTGAAGTTTTCCAAACATAGTTTAGGGCCTACCTGTTGACTCAAACAATGCACTAGATAAATAGATTTGAAAAACCACAGAATTCGCCAGTGAAAAGTAAAAAATACATTGCCAGTGTTTTCTCACACACTAGTTAATGTAAAACACGGGATTTCCACTGTTCTGCCTGTGCAATAAAAATAAAGTAGTATTACACATGTGGTGGAACAAAACACGTTCGATTCTGTTTCCAACATAAACAGAGAAGGAACTCTAAATAAATTATGTCATCGTTGGCACAGAGCATCAATCTCCCTGTCATTGGTCGAATGCACCGGAGTCGCGATAGCTTGGAAATTCTAAGTTCTGCATTTAGATTTGGTTACCAGGGGTATTTCAACAATCAGATTCAAGTAAAAAATTAACAAAATAAAAAATAACATTCTGACTGCTTGTTTCTTGACAAATACTGGTCACAAAATGATGGAGTGTGCTAAACTTATTATCTATTTGAAAAGTTTTTGTTGTGTGATTCCCTGCTGTTTTGTCAATATTTGAAGTTCGATCATCATGACCGTGACACTGATCGGTATCTATTGGTTTTGACCACCTGAATGCCTTTGCTCTCGTGATATCCTGGACCAAAGCAGTCGAGTGTGATAATTCTTAACTCATTCAAACGTACGTGCGGTTCTGTATACAACAATGTTGATGCAGATTGCTTTTCAGTGACAAACTCTGTATGAGAATGTACTCAAAGCATGAGATCTAACATATTTATATTTGTGACATTTTCTATTAAATATCATGCGTAATTTAATTAGTATAAATTTGATTTTGGCTTGACATCAGTTTCTTGAGTAAACTTCAGCTCAAGGAGGAGAATGAATAATAATGGGGAAAACTATAACAAGAGGCTGTAAACTATGATTCTAAGTGTATGTCTGTGGGGTGAAGGGGAAGGGGGGATCTGAAAAGTATATGAAGCAGACACAGAGAAGGTGAAAATACTGGTGTTTTTTTCTCCAACTAGGCCACAATATGGTGGATCCATATTTGCCATTATGCCGAAATAAGGCTAATAGACTAATCTAAATTCTGCTCTTTAACTGGTAGAGTGATGAAATATTTTTGGTCATCAAAATTTGTTCACATGTCTTTGTCTTGTTACAATTTATGGGAGAGTGCCAATAGGCACTCTCCCATAAATTGCAACAAGGCATATCCTAACCGACTAAATAATTTCACTTCAAAGGTGATATGTAGAACATCCAATCTAAATTATGCTCTTTAACTATAAGCAGATTGATTGCCCATGTTTAACATTAATGATATGCAAGGTCAGAGGTCTCTTAAGGTGAACACTTCGATCAGCCTATCTGTAAAGACTGTCATACATGCGATAGCAACAAACAAAATGAGAAAATGTGCGTTTGCGATTTAATATGAATAAAGATAGAAAGAATAACATACTTTCAACACCCCATTTAACTGAAAGAACAAAATAATGTAGATTTTTTTGTCAAATGAATACCGCAATGAACTCCTTCCCAAAAGCAAAGGCAGATTCGGCATCATGTTTTTTTTGGTTGATGAGTGACAAAACAGCTGATAGATCACTCAAACGACACAAAAATAACTGTGTGGGGTGAAAATTCAAACCCTGGGTATCCAAACAATCAATACAAATATTTTTAATCATACCACACAGATGTTCCAGCTGGGAGAGGTTGTGAAAGGGTATGGTCTCTAAAAAGTGAAAATTATCTTTCAAGTGCATCATCGATGTGCAGTACATGCAGTGTCGCATGTCTAATAGTAATATTTTGCCCATTTACAGTACAAGTCAAAATGAGTTGAAGAATACTGACTACCGGGATAAACTATTGATGTGATGTTTCCTATATACTAATAACATGAGAATCGGACATCCTTTTTTTGTGATGAAGTACCATGTGTTTATCCAAAGTGACCTCTGACCTTGCATACATGTATTATTAACATTAAACATGGCAAATGGGCAATCTGCTTATTGGTTGACTGTAATGTTTGCCAACTGACCACTGAATTTTTGAATGCCGGACATGAACCCCCATCCCCGGATGAGTGCCTCCTCCCCCTCCCAGATAGTAGTAGCCACATGGCCATTCCCCCCCCCAGACAACTGCCCACCCATGCATTTGTGCCCCCCTCCCCCAAACAACAGCCCCCAACCCCACCCCCTCTTTTTAATTTATTTCTCAATTTAACAAGTTATTTAGTAATTATTTTATACCTCATACGATTGAGTTCAAATGAATGAAAGTCTGACATGAAGCACATTAATATATATTGTTGTTCAAGTCCTTGTTTCAGAATTGTTCATAGCCTGCAAAATCACCACCTAAGTAGTTTTTAGTTTATTTCTGAACTTGTAAAATGCTATTTTCAAAAGCCTAAAGTAGGCAGCAATTGGTAGTTGGATTGAACCGACAGTAATCATGTTTTGTGGCAGTCGGCAGTTTCAAAGCGGCATTGCGTGTGGGACATATGTTTTTCAGTGATGATCGGTTAACTCATACAGCTATATAATGGGCCAGTGTGTCCAAAACGTCAGAAACAATGGAGTTTATATCTAATGGTAGAGGAGGGGAGACCCTTTGCTTAGATGGTTTTACGTACATCAAAAAGAATGAAAAGAAGTCTGTATCCGGAGTGTTCGCAGAGAAGAGGGCTCCAATGCAATGGGGCACTTATGACCAGTTTAGGTAAAGGAGAAGTTCTGTAACAAAAAAAACACAGTCATCCAGCGAGCACAGATAAAGGGCTGCATTGAAACTTCGAATGAAGATTAAAGACAATTCAACATCCGTAAGGTCAAAAACATCTCAGATCTTGGCAGATCCTGTAGCAGGGGCACCTAGCAGCATGCAGGCAGAGTTGGGCAGGCATGAAAGTTATTGAACCTATTGTTACGAAATAAGCCCTAAAATTATTATAGTATGTTTACTCACTTTCATCTGAAAGAAACTTGGATACAAGTAAATTAGTCTTTGTCAGTTGTTTAACTCCTGTAAAAATATAGTGGACATTTCTTGTCTCGATAAGTATTTAATTATTGAGTTGAGCTATTGTTAACAACACTGAGTGTTTATGAAAAATCGTGGCGAACAAAAAAATAACATATTGTCAGAATCGAACAATGCTGTGTGCCAACTACATTCATACAAGAGGCTTTAAGGGTCAATGTGCTACGTACCTAGGTGCTGATTTTATATGTGCTTTGTGTGTTATTTTCCTATTTTGTTTAATTTTGTTCTTGCCATTAACTTCCTGCTTTTTTGCAGTAAACAGTAATAAAATAATGAAAAATATTCAGGCTTTGTGTTTTTTCCTAAAATGGTTATCCTTTGGGGCAGTTATCCAGTTCATGTTAAGATTTGCTATAAATTAGAGGGGGGGGGGGGGGGGCTCATGTCCGGGTGTCTTGGGTGGGTGAGGGGAGGCAAATGTCTGGTCACCAGGCGAGGGGGGGCTCATGTCCAGAATTGCTATAACGAGGGGGCTCATGTCTGGGGGCCCATGTCCAGTGGGCAAATGTCTCTAGGGGCAGTTGTCCGGGGTGGCCAATGTCTGGGCACCGAATTTTTAGCTCACCTGACTGAAAGTCAGGATGAGCAAAAGTGATCACTCACCATGAAGATAGCATTTGCACCTGCCCCTCCTAAACTGCCTAACCAGTTTTAATGAAATTTGAGGTGATTGCTTGTTCTGACATCGCATTTTGGTTTCTTTCAAATCAACTTGCCCAGCCCCATAGGGAGGGATGAGGGAAAATCCCCCTAATTTTGTTTTTAAATCTTCGCATGAACCTGTGGGTATAATGACTTGATATTTGGTGTGGAGCTTCCTTTTGAGGTGTAGAATCAATATTTGCCTTTGTAATGGGAGCGGCAAGATTTCTTTTTTCTGAAGCTTTGGTCCGCTTTGAACCAAATTTGGTGTGTGATATTATTGAGTCATAAGTACTTGAGTTTGTCTCTGGGTTAATATTTGGGCTCCCTATGATATATTTGGGGTCTCTAATGGCACCCAAATTTTAATTTAGTGCAATATGAGAAATAATCTTTAAAAATCTTTTTCTTCACCAGTCAGAATCTTTTGATATTTGGTATACAGCATATTTAGGGAGGTCAGATCTAAGTTTGTGCAAGTAAAATCCCTGGGTTAATATTTGGGCTCCCTATTGGAGCCCAAATTTTAACGTCCAATATGAGGAATAATCTTTAAAAATCTTCTTCTTGAGATACAATCAGAATCTTTCAATCTTTGGTATACATCATCCTTTGAGGCTTCAGATTCAATTTGTTCAAATAAAGTCCCAATATTAAAAAATGAAAGTGTCAGTGACACTAGCTCAACTTGTATAAGACATGTACATGTATAGTATGTGACACAGCAATGACACACAAGCCAGAAAATAAGCAGACTGACATCTGCAAAATGAGGTCCCCAGTGGGTGAATTTAGTGATGCTACCCTGCTATCTTTCCACAGGTGGGCAATATTTCCATGGATGCAATAATATCAAATTCCAAACACCAATTCAAGCCAAAAAATAAGCAGACTGACATCTGCAAAATGAGGTTCTCAGTGGGTGAATTTAGTGATGTTACCCTGCATAGCAGGGTAGCATCACTAAATTTACCCTCTGTGAACCTCAATCTGATTCAGAGTCTCAAAACTAAACAAAAAGAGGTATCCAGAGGATAAATTGGCCCACTGTATAGGATATAATCATCAAATTCACCCTCTGGGGACCTCATTCTGCACGTCAGACGGCTTATTAGCTCATCTTGACAAAGTCAAGCTGACCTAATCTTATCGCTCTCTGTCCATCGTCTGTCATCCGTCAACACCATGTTTTGGTCTTCTCCTCCAAAGCCACTGGGCCAATTCAAGTGAAAGTTTGTGTGAGTGATGGTCCCAAAGGGGCATTTCATTTTTGTTCAACTCAACATGCCCAGCCCCATAGGGAGGGAGTGGGGGAAAATGCTCTAAAATATTTTTAAAATCTTCTTCTCAAGAACCAGTGTGTACAATGACTTGATATTTGCTATGGAGCTTCCATATGAGGTGTAGAATCAGGTTTGTTCAAACGAAGTTCGTGAAATAATATTTGGCTTTGTAATAGGAGGGGTAAGATTTTTTGCCCCACCCAAAATTTATATTTTCTGAACCGATGGTCCGGTATGAACCAAATTTGGTTTGTGGTATTACTGGGTCATAAGTTCTTGACCCATGCAAAAAAAAAATATTCCTGTATCCCCATGGGAACCCTGGGAGCTAAAAATAGAAATATTTTCAAACGCCCATATTTCCCAAACCACACGGAACAGAGAGCTGTTATTTGCTATGAAGTATCCTTAGGACCAGTAGAATTGAATGGTAAAAAAACATTGCCATCGGTTATATTAGGGTGTTCTGTAATGGGCATCGAGAAAATGCTGAGTCAGCATATTTGCAAAAATTAAAAAAAATCTTTTCTCCAGAACCAATCATCAGAATCTTTTGATATTTGGTATACAGCATTCATAGGGAGGGGGGGGGGGGGGGGGGAGGGTCAGATAAAAGTTTGTTGAAATAAAGCTCATTGGTTCATAGGGTAATATGGGGAATATTCTTTAAAAATCTTCTTCTTCAGAACCACCAGTCAGAATCTTTTAATGTTTGGTATACATCATTGTTATGAGGTCAGATTCAAGATTCTTCAAACCAAGTCCCTAGGTTAATATTTGGGCTTCCTACGGAAGCCCAAATTTTATCTTTGTTCAATATGGAGGGTAATTTAAAAAAATCTTCTTCTTAAGATCCACCAGTCAGAATGCTTTGATACTTGGTATGCAACATCTCTAAGGTGGTCAGATTCAAGTTTGTTCAAATCAGATCCCTAGGTATATATTTGGGCTCACTATGGTAGCCCAAATTTTTACTTTGTGCAATATGAGGAAAAATCTTCTTCTTCAGATCCATCAGTCGGAATGCTTTCATATTTGGTATACAACATCCCTAGGGGGGTCAGATTCCAGGTTGTTCAATTCGAGTGCCTAGGTTAATATTTGGGCTCCATATGGGAACATGAAATTTAACTTGGTACAATATGAGGGAATTTCTTCAAAAATCTTCTTCTTCAGATCTACTTGTCAGAATGCTTTCACATTTGGTATACAACATCTCTAGGGGGGTCAGATTCCAGTTTGTTCAAATCGGATCCATAGGTTAATATTTGGGCTCGCTATGGTAGCCCAAATTTGAACTTAGTGCAATTCGAAGAAATTTCTTTACAATATCTCTTCCTCAGATCCAACAGTCAGAATGCTTTCATATTTGGTACACAACATCTCTAGGGAAGTCAGATTCAACTGTGTTCAAATCAAGAGCCTGGGTTAATATTTGGGCTCTCTATGGGAGCTGGAATTGGCCATTTTGCCGAAGAATTAAACATTTTGTATTCAGTACCCTCTAGAGGTGTGTAAGATTAATCCACATAGGTTGCATCAATGGGCTTCATAGGGGAGCTCTACATTTTACTTTATGATCAACTGAAGAAAAGGCATGATGGCCAGATTATTTTTGTCACTCCTGAGGGACTCCAGGATTGACAGTGTAGCCTATGGAGATGGCTTGCTTAATGTAGACTCTTTCTTGGACTCTGTTTAAATTGTGTTCTGTTCAAGATGAGCGCTTCAGGCCCCATGGGGCCTCTTGTTTTCAGGCCTGATGACACACATCTAGGTAATGACCTGATAACAAAGGTACATGTAAAGCATTGTAAAGGTCTGTACATAAATACTGACCATAGCCTGTAACAAATGTACAGGTAAAGCATTCTAAAGGTGGCAGATGCCTCTAGCCAGAGCAGTATTGAAATGTGCACTTACTGTGTATAAGTAGCACTGAATAAATCAAAGTTTGTCTTATTGGCCGCTGCCAGCCATCTTGAAATTTCAGACCGCATCCAAAAACACTTGTTCTTGTTCCAAGGTGATAACAAGGGTACCCAAGAAGTTTAGTGAAGATCGGTTCATAAATACAGCCCCTAGCCCGAGTCGTATGGACATGTGTACTAACTGTGTATAAGTAGCAGTGAATAAATCAAAGTTTGTCTTATTGGCCGCTGCCAGCCATCTTGAAATTTCAGACCGCATCCAAAAATACTTGTTCTTGTTCCAAGGTGATAACAAGGGTACCCAAGAAGTTTCGTGAAGATCGGTTCATAAATACAGCCCCTAGCCCGAGTCGTATAGACATGTGTACTAACTGTGTATAAGTAGCACTGAATAAATCAAAGTTCATCTAATTTGCATAATTTATGCACAAGAAAAAAAAAACATATTATGTGTGATGTATTCCATGTTACTAAACATTCATTCAAAAATTTATTCAAATCAGAACCTTCATATAGAAGTACTGTACAAAAAACTGATTGTACCTAATTTTGGTATAAAATGGCCACCGGCAGCCATCTTAAATTTTGGACCACACCTAAAAACACTCATTCTCATCCCAAGGTGATAACAAAGGTACCCAAGAAGTTTTGTGAAGATCGGTTCATAAATACTGCCCCTTGCCCATGCTGTATTGACATGTGTACTTACTGTGTATAAGTAGCACTGAATAAATCAAAGTTCATCTAATTTGCATAATTTCTGGATGAGAAAAAAAACAGTTTTATATGTGATGTATTCCATGTTACTAAACATTCATACAAACATTTATTCAAATCAGAACTTTCATACAGAAGTTCTGTACAAAAAACTGATTGCACTAATTTCGGTACAAAATGGCTGCCAACGGCCATCTTGAATTTTGGACCACACCCCAAAACACTCATTCTCGTCCCACGGTGATAACAAAGGTACCCATGAAGTTTTGTAAAGATCGGTTCATAAATATGGCCTCTAGCCTGAGCTGTATTGAATTGTTGATGGACGGACAGATGTCCAGATGGACGATGGACCATGACATAACCTCAAATTTGACTTTGTCAAAGTTGAGCTAAAAATCATCTGGCATGGACAGCAAAGTTATAAATAAATAAATAATTAAGTAACTTCAATCCTCTGTTGTATTAACTAGCCATAGAGGGCAATTAAATCCTTCTTTAAACAACTTTGGTCAGGTGAGTGCCTCAGGCCCCATGGGGCTTCTTGTCTGTTATGCAAATGCAAAAATCTGTGTGCACCATGTTGAAGGGATTAACAAAACAACCTGAATTACAAGAGTTTTTTTTAGTCTTTGCCTTTACATATTTACAATACTTCACAAATGTCAATTCTTTTGTCTTTTCAGAATATATTCCACGGGCACTGTTAGAAGATAGCAATATTGATTCATCAGATGCAGAAAGATTGGAACATGAAGAGGATTACAGTTCCTACATAGGAGAAAATATTCCTCCACCAAAACAAAATCTGGACCTATAATTTTCTAAGAAGGGCGTGACTTAGTTCAAATTCATCTTTCAACTTAGATATGTTTCTCTTTGCAAAACTGTTGTTGACATTTTTGTTGTGTACAAAGTATTATAACAGAAAGAATCTTATTTAAAAAAAAAGAAGATATTTCTATTTGTTGACACATAATCAAAGACACCATATGGAAAAAGTTAGCCACACTGTCAATCTACTCAGAAGTGAAAATAAAATTGCATCACCGTGTCACACAAAAATATATTAACCCTTTACCCATCATAATGGCATAAAACTGGCCAGTGCTATTCACAAAAATCACCATTAAATTTTAATTATTTTTTTCATTTTTGTCTCAAAAACATAGCTTATGAGCCCTCATTGGAACAAGGTAAATGAGCTTATTCCAATGAGGGGTCATAAGCTATGTTTTTGAAGCCAAAAATGAAAACAAATTGGGTATTCAAGAATTTTATTTGCAAGTGTCGTCTACCTTTCATGTTTGGTAAAGGGTTAAAATTTGAAGGATGGAGGGTGATTATCCCCAGGCCTGAAAATAAGCAGTCTGATATTTGCAGAATGAGGTCCCCAGAGGGTGAATTTGATGATGCTATCCCATACAGTGGGCCAGTTTTTCCTCTGGGTACCTCTTTCTGTTTAATTTTGAGACCCTGATTTAGATTGAGGTTCACAGAGGGTAAATTTTGTGATGCTACCCTTTACCCTCTGGGGGATCTCATTTTGCAGATGACAGTCTGCTTATTTTCTGGCTTGATTATCCCTCTTGCCACCAAACTTCTGTCTGTAAGGATAGAAATGAAAGATCAAGGAAAAAAGATATTTTTGAATCACTAATTTTTTTATTCCCTCAATTAAATTTTAGTTGGATACAGCTGTGTCGCTGTCCATCCATCTGTCCATCTGTATATGGAGTCCACTTCTTATTATATTTTCACCTGGCTGCTTGAAACCAAACTTGATATGAGGGTTGGGTATCATGATAGGAAGAACCTTATTCATTTTGGGGTCACTGAATCAAATGTCAAGGTCACAATGGCATTAAACCTGAAAATGTTCAGGTAGTTAGTTTCCAGTATCTAATTAAAATTCTGGAGGGCTGATTGAAAGCAAACCTGACATGTGGGTTGGGTATTTTTAGTGGAAGGGACATATTTATTTTGGGGTTGTTGTGCCAAAGGTAACAGGTTTCTTTTAACTTACAAATTTTTCTGGTTTTGAGTCCCCAGTTAAAGTTCGACTGGGCTGATTGAAACCAAGCATGACATGTGGGTTGGGTATGATGAGAGAAATAACCTATTTATTTTGAAGGTCACTGTGCTGACCTTTAACTTTCAAATCTTCCTGGTTTCCGCTCTCTATTTAAAGTTCCACTGGGCAGATCAAACCCAAACTTAATATTTGGCCTGGGTTTGATGAGAGTAAGAACCCTGTTTATTTTGGGGTGTTGTGCCAAAGGTCAAGGTCACAGTGACATTTAACTTGAAACTGATTGCTGCTCCACAACTGTATATATTGGTGAGGTTGCTGTATCAGAGTGTGTTTTTGAGGGGTATTAGCCATCCCTGGCAGCCAGATCTAGTTTTTTTAGTTTTCAGTATATTTTTTACAAAAAATTGTATAGAAAATTATCACTGACAGGTTTATCATAAGATTTCTGCATGTAGATAACACAGGAGACTTACTTTTCAAAATGTTGGAGTGTTTGCTATTATAGTTTATAATGTAGTGGCATTAAATTTGGTTGAAAATAAAAAAGATATTTTAAATGACAATATCAACAGATATGGGGACTTTTCAAGGGACTTCAAATGTGTTATTTTTCTGCTGTGTAAATATAAACAAAATATGTACAGTATGAGTCAAAATAACTGGGCCTTGATGTACTCTGAAATTTCATTTCATATCTCAATAGCTTCTTATGCTATCTTCAACTTTAAAGCTTCTCACAGGATTTTTAATGAAATTTAGAAATATTTTTGGGGGCGGTTAATACATATTTATATAGCATCTTTGTTGTGTGGGGCTCAGTTATTTTGGTGACCAACATATAGATTTTTTTTAATAAATATAAAATATTACTCTCAGTGTTCACAAATTTTTCAGTGCTTGTAAATTCAGTACTCCTTATTGCATGTCATGTTCTCATCGAGCTCCGATAAACAAGATATAATATATTAACCCTTAAGTCCTCAGATTATTTTTTTTACGATAAGGCCTAAAAAAGTGAAAAATTTGTTTCTTAGGCTCTCCCACATGGTAATTTTGGCTGCTGCATGCTCTCTTTTTAAAACCAATCCAAGCTTAGTCAAATAATGAAAGTGTCAATGACACTGTAGCTCAACTTTGAATATCACAGGAATTAGTATTTGCTGTGACCAGGTTAACAATAATGAATATGACTGGAATCAGTATTTGTTGTGACCAAGTCAACAATAATGAATAAGAGAAAAAAAGTAATTTGCATAATATATGCACGAGAAAAAAAAACGTAATATATGTGATGTATTCCATGTTACTAAATATTTGTACAAACATTTATCCATATCAGATCTTTCATATAGAAGTTCTGTACAAAAAACTGATCGCACCTAATTTCGGTACAAAATGGCCACCAGTGGCCATCTTGAATTTCAGACCGGACCCCAAAACACTTTTTCTCGTCCCACGGTGATAACAAAGATATCCAAAAAGTTTCGTAAAGATCGGATCATAAATACAGCCTCTAGCCCGAGCCATATTGGCATTTGCAGTTACAGTGCTGAAAGTAACACGAAATAGATCAAAGTTAGTCTAATTGGCATAATTTATGCACGAGAAAAAAAACCTGTATTATATGTGATGTATCCCATGGTACTAAACATTCACACAAAAAATTATTCAAATCAGCGCTTTCATATGGAAGTTCTGTGCAAAAATCTGATTGCACCTAATTTTGTACAAAATGGCTGGCAGTGGCCATCTTGAATTTCGGACCGGACCCCAAAACACTCGTTCTTGTCCCACGTTGATAACAAAGGTACCCAAGAAGTTTCATAAAGATCGGTTCATAAATATGGCCTCTAGCCCAAGCTGTGTTGACGGCACGACAGATGGACGGACGACGGGCCATGATAATACCTCAAATTTGGCTTTGCCAAAGTTGAGCTAAAAATGAAATGGTTAATCTCTGATATTTTACCCAAGGTAATAAAACATAAATTTGTCCCTTGAGTGTAACAAGGCTTAGCAATGATTTAGTATTGCAAAGCCTTTTCCACTTGAGGAACGACAGACACCACCACCCATGTTATTCTGTAGGTTGTGAGGCCTATAACAAAAAACAAACCAAGAACATGAACTTTTGATGGCAAAGAAATAATTACAAAAATCAAAAATAAAATAAAATCCACCCTCCCACATGCTCCCACAATTTTACAAAAAATGGCCTGAGAAACAGAAGATCTACTTTGTGGGACCTTAAGGCTAGGGCTCGGCGAGTCGGATATTTTAGTTCGAGTTGATTCTCGATTCGATTCTAGTTTAAAACTCAAGTCAGATTAAGTGCACTCCGAGCACTCGAGTTTGTATACTTCCGTTAAATGGAAGTATACAGACTTGAGTGCTCGGAGTGCACTTCATTCTACACAAATAGTTATCTACCATCCATTGGGTATTTCACCTTGAGAGCAAAGGCTTATCTTCACGTGATGAATCCTGTTATGACTTATGTATAATGCCGACTTTACTAAGGTTGCGATGAGGCGTCAGTAAATCGTGTTGGTATCATTTAACAGTGATATGAATAGGGTTTTGTAACATATTTTCCTATTTCTTTCATTGCCAAACTGGATTATTACATCATTTAAAGAAAGAATTCACAATGAAAACATTGTAATTTATCGGGACCGAACCGACTCGAGAAAAAGGACATTGGAGACAAGTCAAATTGATTTTGCATTCTGACTCGAGATTCGACTCAAAATTCGAGTAATTGCATGGCCCTACTTAAGGCCTCAGATTATTTTTACGATAATTACTGCCTTCTATACATGTAAACAGCTGCAGATGGCTCAACAGTGTTTCTCTATTATTATTTATTGCCTGTACAAACAGCGAACAATGATGTAAAAACATTACCATGGTAAATACAGTGTATTGGTGGAGTTTTCAAGGAAGAATACACTGGAACTTTTTCAAAGAATTACAGTTGAACTAGAAGTCTTGTCACCATTAGCGCAGAAAATGCTCATTAGTTAATGCGCTCCTTACAGTAGAAGAATGAAATAGTCTGTAATACACAAGAGCATTTGCATTGTCCAATGCAAAATATAATGCACTATTAGCGCGGTCGGAGGTAAAATCACGAACTGAACCAATTAAACAGAAAGAAAATATTGAGACTATAGTATGTGGTGGGCAGTCTAAGGATGAAACACAAGTACTTGCAAACTTTCATCACATGGACCAATGGGTCCATGTGATGAAAGTTGAGTTCCTTCGGCTATAGTGAACAATTATAACAAAGTGATTGCTATTTACCCCGGTGGGGGTATAACAAACTACCCCCACAATGTGCAGGCCAACCCAAAATAAAGATTGCTATCAAGTCGATTTTTAAAAATATGTTAACACATTGTACAGGTGCTTCATTTTGATACTCAGAAAAGGAAAGAAAAATAAAGTGTCACCATACAGTGACACAAAAAGATATACCCGCTTATTTAACAATGCAAGTCCATAAAGGGCAATGACTCTGGCAATAAAATCTTGAATGACACCTGCGTTTCACTATAGATATACAGCAATAGGATACACTTGCATACCAAATATCAAGTCACTCAACCAAGTACTTTACAAGTTATTCATCACAGAATTTCAGGATGGACGCATGGATGGAAAAGGCAATTCCAATATACCCCCGGTGGGGGTATAAAAATACTTTTCGAGTGGAGAATTTATGGCCCTGTAATTAAGTTGTAATCCACTCTCTTCATTCTGTAAATTTTAATATCTATTTACGTCATCGCATGTACATGTATCCTAGTAGAGGTAAGGAATGATGTTAACTCCTTGCATGCTGCTGGTGGATATTCCTGCCCAGGACAGGATTTCTCTTGCCACTGAAATAAGTATAATTTTGGCACATATATCAGATTTTGCTCTTATAAATTGAATGTGTTCTTTCAACAATTATTTCTTGAGTTAAACAGGGATGGGATTTTTTACCAAATCTAGTCATGGCTGCTTTACAGCAGCCATGACTAGATTTGATGAAAAATATTTTAAAAATACTCAGCAGGTTAAGAGTTAATAATATCTATTTACTAGTATAGAATTGTACAGAGTTGGGCACACTGTTTTTCTACAGTTATTTATTTGTGTTTTAAGGTCACATACCTATGCACAATGGGTAATCATGACCGTGACAGTTTTACTGGTGAAGGAAGCTGGAGTACCCGGAGAGAACCACCGAGCAACGACGAGCAGCTGCCAGCTCCCCAACATCATAACTCTGGTCTGCAGCACAGGCAGGGTTAGATTGGTTGAAGACATGTGCACCATCGACGTGCGGTATGCCTTAGTACACGCCGTCATCGTGCCCTCATGTGGACAATCGGGATTAAGTGCCTTGCCCAAAGACACAACATGGGAGTCCGAATCGATCGCTCAGATGGTCACCCATCCGAGGACTAACCGGGCTCGAAGTTGCTTAACTTTGATGATCTGACGAGAACCGTTTACCGCAATGCCACCGCGCCCCCAGGTTAAGAGTTAATAATCTCTATTTACTAGTATAGAATTGTAGAGTTGGGCACACTGTTTTTCTAAAAGAATTGAGTTAATGGTGCAGTTTGACAGGGACAAAAGGGCACTTACTCAATGTATTGTTACTTCAAAATGGAGCACAATACAGTCACAGGTCTTCTAGTTTCAACTGGGGCGTGGTGGCATTGCGGTAACCGGTTCTCGTCAGATCACCAAAGTTAAGCAACGTCGAGTCCGGTTAATCGTTGGATGGGTGACCGTCTGAGCGATCAATTGGGACACTGATGTTGTGTCCTTGGGCAAAGCACTTAACCCCGGTTGTCCACATGGGGGCACAATGACGCCGTGTACTAAGCTGTACTGCACGTCGATGGTACACATGTCTTCAACCAATCTGCCTGTGCTGTCATGCAGAGTTACGATGTTGGGGAGCTGGCAGCTGCTCGTTGTTGCTTGGTGGTTCTCTCCAGGTGCTCCGGCTTCCTCCACCCGCAAAACTGTCACGGTCATGATTAGCCATTGTACATAGGTACATGACCTTAAACACCAATAAATAAATACCAGTTTCAACTGTATAAAAGTGGTACTTTGTGGCTGTCTGGGGTATTAAGGATTTAAGCTACCCACATGTATAATACTGTGAGTACAAAAGTGGACAACCGTGTTGTGATCTTGTTAAAATTCTCTATCTGCTTTCCTCCCCACAATATTATTAGTGACACAGTTTGTTGGTGGTTAATATGGTATATATGGTGTCAGTTAATTCCATATTGGACTCGAGCTTCGCTCTCATCCAATATGAAATTAACTGACACCATATATACCATATTGGGCCACCAACAAGTTGTGTAACGAATATATCTTACTGACTGCTGCATGGATGCACAGAAATAATAACAACAGCAATCAAAATTAAATGAGAGAATTCTCACAATGTGTTCACATGTCTTTGCCTTGTTACAATTTATGGGAGAGTGCCTACAAGGAAAATTCATACATACCAAACAGTTTCATTTCGAAGGTAACATGATACACATCCACAGAATATGAAGCCTTTTAAGTTGCCTAACCTGCACTTCAGACCAAATATGGGCTTCCAACACTCAATTTTTCAACTTGAAGCGTTTATCGGCTGCCATCATTTTGAATAATCAATGAACAAAGGGGAGATTACCCATAGCTGTCGGCGTATACTGATGTTGACAGGCAGTATATGGTTTTATATGCAGTCTGCATGTGACGTCTTTGAACCAATGAAATTCCCAGATACTTGCAGGAGGTAAGATATTGTGTAATATCTGACTCATCCCAAAATAAATGTAGCACATAGAATATCAGGTGCTATTTCTGTCTACTACCTAACATACTAATTCCACACAAGCAGGGTTAGCAATGATTGAAGACGAGTGCACCATTGATGTGCTGTCACTGCTGTAAGCATTAGTACACATCGTCACGGTTTTCCCACATGGACAATCAGGATTAAGTGCCTTGACCAAGGACACAAGGCAGTTATCGCTGACGGCATCAAACTGTGGATCTTTATGTTACCAAGTTTAGTGTGGATCATGAATGTCATTGCCCCACGAAAACTTTCTGCAGGTTTTTTGCACGAGCGCCGCGTTAATGTCTGTGGGGTACGTTTTGAATTTTTCATTTGCACTGGATGGGCTTTTTTGGAGGTCTCATCATTCTTTTCTTGGTATAAACTCGTTTATCAATAGTTTCTGGTCGAAATGTAACTTTTTAGGTATGCGAAGACTGACACGTGATGAACGTTTATGAGCCGTTGGTATGTTGGAAGCTGGCAACAGACAGAATGCAGTGGCTCAAATTCTCAAGGTTATGCAATCGGTGATTAGCAGGTTGTGGTCATGCTACCATCAGACAGGCAATGTTGATGACAGAAGTCAGTCTGGTCGTCCAAGGGCGACAACTGCTAACCAAGATCGTTTCATCCGAACCACAGCATTAGGTAACCACCATCAAAGTGCTTCAGAAATTGAACAGCAGCTGTACCAAGCTACAGATGCGTGAGTCAGTGGTCAGACTATCTGAAAATTGCCTACACAGTTGGAATTTGTATTCTTGACGACCTCAAATAATTCCATTTTTGACTGCACATCACATCGCAGCAAGGCATAATTGGTGTGGAGCACGACAGCACTGGCACAATCGTCAGTGGAGCAACATGTTTTCTGATGAATCGAGGTTCACTTCCACAACAAGTGAAACAGAGTGTGGCGGCGGAATGAACGATACCATGACGTAACCATTAGGCAGCAGGATCGTTTTGTTGGTGGATCGGTTATGGTGTGGGAAGGCATAACCATGACAAGCAGAACGGCATTACACGTCATCCAAGGGTGTGTCATAGGGCAGTACTACTGTGACATATTGTCAGCTCATGTGGTGCCATATGCGTGATGTCACGGCCATCAATTCATTTTCTAAGATGACAATGCAAGAGCACACAGGGCCTGTGTCGGTATCGAGTTCCTCCAGAAGGAGAACATCACTACACTGCCTTGGCCAGCACTAAGTCCAGACCTTTCACCAATCGAGCATGTCTGGGATATGCTTGTCAGGCGACAATGCCAACAGCCCCCTACCAATGTCTAGGAACTCGCCACTGCACTGCAGGAAGAATGGAATAACATCAGTCAAGCTGATATTGGACATTTAGTGAGGAGTATGCCATGTCAGATCTGTGCTTGTCTCAAGAACCGAGGAGGATTTCCAAGGTATTGAGGTCTTGGACTGAATGTGGTAAATTCTCTGACTGACCACCCATGTCTTCTACAGCTCAGTGCGTGGAATGTGCGCTTGTCAGACACCCAACTATCACTGAAATCATTCCCCAGATGTCACAGTGCAATGCCTCAACCGCCTTTTTGATGAAAATATAAATATATTTCTTCATATATCTCACTTTTATGAAATATCCCCTATTTTTTTTGAATGGTGTATGTCGAGAAATGGACCTGACAATCACCAGCTTCTTTCTTGTTTGCAGGCCTGTTCAGCCTCAATGAATCCAGTACTGGAATTCAATCTATTATATATATATAGGATATAATCTATTATATATATAGGATATAATAGAATAAATGCTCCGGTTTACTCTAGAATATAGGGAAGTGGCTAAATCCCTGTTAACTGAATACTCTTATTATTTGAATAATTTTCACTGGCATAGTGGCTATTCAGTTAAGAGGGTTCAACAGAATTTTGATTTGTTGCAGGATATCTGTTAATGTTGGTTTCTTCTCTAATGATTAATTTGGATTTTGGGGAGTGTGGTGGCTCAGTGGTTACTGCATTGGACTTCAAACCGAAAGGTTCACAATTCGATCCCAACCAGGGATAACTGTATTGTGTGCTTGGGCAAGGCACTTAATCCCGATTGCCCATCTGGGGACATGGTGGCAGTGTGTACTAAGACATACTGCATGCTAATGGTGCACTAGTCTTCAACCAATGCTAACCCTGCTTGTGCAGAGTTGGTACATTGAGGAGTTTGACAGTTCCTCGCCATTTTTCGGTGTTCTCTCCGGTTACTCCAGCTTCCTTCACCTGTAAAACTGTCTGGCATGAGGTGATCTGGCTGTCAAAAGTGTTATTAACTCTTTACCTAACATAGCGGCCAAAAGCGGTCAGGGAAATTGACTAAAATAAGCCTACCATAGCCTAAAATATCTTACAAATGTCTCGATAAAACCAAATAAATATGAGTATCATTAGAACCGGCTCATCAAGCCGGTTCTAATGATACCCATATTTTTATGGTTTTATTGAAAAATTTGAGAATTTTTTTTTAAAACTGTCAAATTTCATTTATTTTTTAAAAAAGTTGTGTTAGGTAAAGGGTTAAATCCCAATAAATAAATAAATAAATAAATAGTTGAGATTTATTATCTAGCATCTATTGATGTTAGGATTTTGCCCCTCAGGTGAGGATCTCAAGCTCCATTTCAAGTCCAATACATGTAACATAACTGAGAATTTAAATTCCATTTATCATCAATGTCTTCCTCCCTTTCAATCCTGTGTTTGAATTGGGTTCATTGGACTGCATGGTTTCATTTCTACTAACATGAATTCAGACACAAGGTGATCCTGGCTGTCAAAAGCGCCATTAAACCCCAATATTTATTTATTTATTTATTTATTTATTTATTTATTTATTTATTTATTTATTGGGGTTTAGCGACACTTTTGACAGCCAGGGTCACCTCGTGTCAAACAGTTTTATGGGTGGAGGAAAATGGAGTACCCAGAGAGAACCACCAAGCAGTAGCGAGTAATGTCAGACTCCTCAACGTACCAAGACACTTTATCCCGACTTCCCACGTGGGGGCATGGTGGTGCTGTATACTAAGGTATACTGCATGTTGATGGTGCACTTGTCTGCAACCAATGATAACCCTGCTTGTGTGGAGTTAGTACATTGGAGAGTCTGATAGTTACTCACCACCTCTTAGGGGGGTTTCTCTCTGGGTACTCCGGCTTCCTCCACCCATAAAACTGTCCGACACGAGGTGACCCTGGCTGTCAAAAGTGTCATTAACCCCCAATAAATAAATGTTAAAGTCTTCTTTGGTATCGATAGGAATGAATTTGAAATGACTGAAAAAACATACATTATTTCTTATTTATTAAACTAATACATTCGAGTAACAAAACATTTTAACATTTGCCATGCTGAACTGACTTCTCAAAATAATCAAATGATTTTGAATACTTTCCAACTGCTAACAGTTTTTAGAACTGTAATAACATTGGATATCTGATTGAGTACTAAATTATTTTTAATCATCAAAATTTGTTCAATGTCTTTGCTACGTTATAATTTATGGGAGAGTGCCTGCGGGCAAATCCATATGTACAAAATAATTTCACTTCAAAGATAAAATGAAGCATGTCCACAGAATATGAAGAGTTTAAGTTACCGTATCTACACTTCAGAATGTAGCCCAACTAGGAGCTTCCAGCACTCAATCAGTTAACCCTTTGACTACATAACAGCCCAAACCGGCCAGCGCTAATCGCAATAATAGCCATTCAATTTTCATTATTTTTTCATTATGTGCCTCAAAAAATGGCTTATGACCACTCATTGGAACGAGCTCATTGAGCTCGTTCCAATGAGGGGTCATAAGCTACGTTTTTGTTGCAAAAAATGAAAAACATTTAGTTATTCAAGAATAACAATCTGCTTTGCGTATTAGGTAAAAGGTTAAGAAATTTATACCATGATTTCTGTGCATATTCAATGTATGCAATACAACACAGACATTGAAAAATGTGCTGGATGCACTAAGCGTGAAATCGGGATTATGCGTAAGTACGTCATGTAAGAACACATCATACTTACAGGACATGAATGAAATGCTTCAACACAAAATAATATCAAGCAAGTAAGGTATCAGACTGCCAAAGGTGATAAATTTATCTGCCGATAAATTGGAGAAATAGACTTCAGAGTAAATGGAGTTCAATAAAATATATACAGTAGAATCCTCTTAATTAAATATCCATTTTGCCAGTGAAAATTATTCAATTAACAGGAGTATACAATTAACAGGGATTTGATCAATTTCCTGTGTTCTGGAGGTAAACTGAGCATTTATTCTATTATATCTTGTTTGACAGAGCGCATAGAGCTCTGTCAAACAAGATATAATAAAATGAATTCTGGTATTGGATGTAGTGAGGCCAAAAAGGTTGAAAAATAAGGGGAATTTCGTGCGTGTCACACTAATTTTTTCGACATATTATAAAAATTTATATACAATTAACAGAAGTTTACTCTAAAACCCATATGCAATTAACAGATGAAATTTGTACTGAAGGTATGGTAAATGGTTTTGTGTTTGAAAATTATATTCAATTAACAGGGATATACAATTAAGAGATATCCAATTAAGTGGGCTCCACTGTATATGAGATAAAATTTCCGCATGGCAAATGTCAATATATAATATGCATGTAATACAGGAAAGGTTGTACAGAACTTGAAAAATTCTTTAAAAGCAAAGAAGATAGCACAGTGCTTAAACAAAACAAAAAAATAAATAAGATTCTAGGTACATATCATAGTGCTATAGGTTTTTATAAAACACATGAATGATATAAGGCCAAACAAAGTAGATCTGTTTCTCAGGCCATTATTTGTAAAACTGCATGTGGGTGAGCGTTTTTTTATTTTATTTTTTATTTCTGTAATTATTTCTTTACCCTCAAAAGTTCATGCTCTTGGTTTATGTTTTAGGCCTCATAATGTACGGAATAGCATGGGTGGTGGTGTATTTAGTCCCTTCTTGCACTCAAGGGACAAATCTATCAATTTTTTTAACTTGGGTAAAATATTAGACATAAAACATTTAATAAAAAGAGAGCATGCGGCTGCCAAATGGACCATGCGGGAGGGCCTGAGAAACAGATTTTTAATTTTTTTAGGCCTACACCACTTTCGAACTTTTCAACTTGTATCTGACAGTTTTACGGGTGGAGGAAGCCGAAGTACCTGGAGAGAACCACCAAGCAATGGTGAGCAACTGTCAGACTCCCCAGCGTACTAACTCCACACAAGCAAGGTTAGCATTAGTTGATGACAAGTGCACCTTCGACATGCATTTTGCCTTAGTACACAGTGACACTATGCCCCTCATGTGGGCAATCAGGATTAAGTGTCTTGCCCAAGGACACAATGCAGTTACCCCTGGTGGGGATCAAACCGGGGTCCTCTCGGTTTGAAGTTCAATGTTGTAGCCACTGAGGCTCCGTGCTCCCTTTTAACCCTAAAAGGTCCAATTCTGACTTTAACAGTATCTATTTATTTATTTATGGGTTATTAATGTCTCTTTCGGCATCTATGGCTATAATATAATGGCAACACAAGTGCACAGTGAAGTTCAACCAATGTTGCCCTCTTTAGGGAACTAGCTTATAAGTCCTATTTGCCAGTAAAACAGAACTTGTTTAGCACAGTTCACAGACACTGCTCAACTTACTGGATTTTCCAAGGGATACAAGAAACAATAAGTCACTCAACTTAAAGTAACTGCAGGCTGAAATTCCTAAAAGAAATCCATGCCTTTTGGGCCAAAATAGAAATTTCATGACTTGACATGCAACATGTCAAAAAGCAAGAAACCACTGCCCTGCCTAGCTAATTGATCCGTTGTCAGAAGAACCTCCTCATGATGGCATGTTAAGGGCACCTGTGTTGGGTTGTAAAAGTCAGAAATAGGCATTTAAGGGATAATGGGAATATTCTATAATCAGAATTTGGTTTAAATCTATTTGTAGGTTTTTACCCCAAATCACTTTTGTATTTACTGTTTCAGCGCAATGGTTTTTTCAAGAATCGTCAAAAGATGTAAGCGAGGAGTAATGACAGATCTAAATGAAAGTGTCAATTACACTGCAGCTCAACTTGTCCAAGTAGGGACTGAACTAAATAGAAAGACCCAGTAATGCCAAGTCATTCAGTCAAGTTTCTACAGAAAAGACATCACACCAAAGCCACATATGAAATCTGAAAAAAGTCGGGTGAGGGATGGGTCTGTTTACAATTTATATGTCAAATCTGGTGGTGGCCATCTTTTTCAACGGAATGCAGAAAAATTTGATAACTCCCATCTAGACATCATACCAAAGTTACATATAAAATTTGAAAAGGCTTGGGTGAGAAGTGCAGCCTGTAGGGTCTGCTAATGGAATTGTTGACAATTTATATGCCAAATCCAAGATGGCCACTGCCGGCCATGTTTTTCAACAAAATTCTGAAGAATTTGATAGCTCCCATCTTGACATCACACCAAAGCTACATATGAAATTTCGATAAAGATGGGGTGAGGGATTTAGTCTGTATGGGTGTGCTAATGGGTTTATTGACAATTCATATGCCAAATCCAAGATGGCCATTTGCAGCAATATTTTTCAACGAAATTCAGAAAAATTTGATAGCTCCCATCCAGACATCATACCAAAACTACATAAGAAATCTGAAAAAGCTTGGGTGGGAGATACAGCCTTCAGGGTGTGCTAATGGAATTGTTGACAATTCATATGCCAAATCCAAGATGGCTGTTGGTGGCCATATTTTTTAATGAAATTCAGAAAAATTCAATAGCTCCCATCTAGACATCACACCAAAGCTGCATATGAAATTTCAAAAAAGCTTGGGTGAGGGATGCAGCCTGTAGGGTGTGCTAATGGAATTGACAATTTATATGTCAAATCTAAGATGGCCACTGGCAGCCATGTTTTTAAATGAAATTTGGAAAAATTTGATTGCTCCCATCTAAACATTGCCCCAAAGCCACAAATAAAATTTGGGACTGATCGGGTGAGAGCTGCGGCCTGTGGCGAGTGTGTTAAAGGAATTGTTGAACAATTTATATCCAAAACCAAGATGGCTGCTGGCAGCCATGTTTTTCAACAAAATTCAGAAAAATTTTATAGCTCCCATCTAGACATCACTCCAAAGCTACATTTGAAACTTGAAAAAGATCATGGCCGCTTATATCCAAATCCATGATGGTCACTGGCGGCCATGTTTTTCAATGAAATTTGAAAAAACATCAATAGTTCCCATCCAGACATTGCCCCAAAGCCACATATCAAATGTGGAACTGATCCGGTGAGAGCCACAGCCTGTAGGGTGTGATAAAGGAATTGTGGACAGATGGATTTACGGATGGACGTGGGATCGCAACCCATCCCAATACCTCATACTTGACGTCAAGTTGAGCTAAATAGAGGATATCTCATGTTTTTGAGTGGATACCGAAAATTATCTCATGAGTGACCAACACAAATGTTTATTTTTCGTGAGCACGAAGGTATTGCACGAACGAAAATAGCCATTTGTTTCAGTCACATATGAGATAAGTTTCACTATCCACTCAAAAACACTAGATTTTCTTTTTATTATACGCTTTTATAAGAATCTGATAAGTCCACTCGTTTCAACCTTGAATTGATGCATGAAAGTAAACAGCGCATTGAATCATTGATGCGCGGAAGTGATTTGATCAATATTTGGAACAGACAGCATCTTGCAATCTGATTCAGCTGGTGATGCTTTGAAAGCTGCCATTTTGATTGACACCGTGAAAGTGAAAATTTCTATATCTCCACAGTGGGGGATACGATTTCTATCTTTCCGCAATTTCTTCGATAATCTATCGTTTTGCATATAATAATAATGTTTATTCTTGAGAAGCTAGTGCATAGCGTAACTCTACTTGTGCCATTGAAATGCTGTAAGGTCATACATTGTTGGAATAGGCTCAAATGGACTATTTGTCCAGACTGTCTGGCTAGAAGACACTCAAGTCTTTATCTCATGTTTGTAAACTTGCCGTCTCAAAATTCTATGAATTTAACATGAGCCTGGTTTCAGAATGGCATCATATGAATTTGAAAATACTGAGACACTCATTTTCCTGTGAGCCAGAATTGATGGGCAAACAATGGCATGTCATCAGCTGAATGAAAAGAACATGAATTTGCAGTAGAAATGTGAATTGATTTGATTGGGCTCAGCTCTAAGACAACTGATCTTCAGAGAAAATGTTGCCTTAACCCTTTACCTAACGAATCGTCCGCTTCCGCCCACGTAATTTGTAAATTGAACAGTTGAAAAAAATTCAAAACATTTCAACAAAACCATATCATGTGACCCCCTCACTGGAACAAGCTCATTGAGCTCGTGCCAATGAGGGGCCACATGATATGGTTTTGGCAAAATTTTTTGAAAATTTTAAAACAATAGTGATTAAAATAATAAATTTTGATATTCTCGGTGTTGGGTAAAGGGTTAAGATATTAACTGTCCACAAAGCACGATCTGATAAATAATAAAAATGATTAAACGAATAAATAAGGATATACTACTGCCATTTTTCTACACATTTTAAGTACTTATAGACTAAAATGAAGTAAATAATAAAAATCACTAGTAAAAAACTCAATATTTATGATGATGTAAAAAAACATTATTTCATGTTTGCATGCCAATAACAATTTTAGCCAAGATGGGAATCATAACAGATTTATTGTATCTGAAGATAATACATGTATATCTTCCTAGTTATATTTTTAACCCTTTACCTAACGTAACAGACAAAACCGGACAGCACTATTTACAAAAATCACCAATTAATTTTTATTATTTTTTCATTTTTTGTCTCAAAAACATTGGTTATGATCTCTCTGTAGAACAAGCTCATTGAGCTCGTTCCATTGAGGGGTCATAGCCTATGTTTTTGAGACAAAAAAAGAAAAAAATTAGTTATTCAAGAATTTTGTTTGCAAGTGTTGTCTGCTTTTCTTGTTTGGTAAAGGGTTAAGGAATTATTAAATAAATACTATAATATCTGGCTGAAAAACAAATATTCTGCATGCAATTTCAATATATTCTACAATTAACCCTTTACCCAACGTAACGGCCCAAACTGGCCAATGCTATTAGCAAAAATCACCATTCAATTTGCATTATTTTTTTGTTTTTTGTCTAAAAAAATTAGTTTATGACCCATCATTGGAATGAGCTCTTTGAGCTTATTCCAATAAGAGGTTATAAGCAATGTTTTTGATTCAAAAAATGAAAAAAATTGAGTTATTCAAGAATTTTGTTTGCAAGTATCGTCTGCCTTTCTTGTTAGGTGAAGGGTTAACACAAAAAATACACATATGTAAACTGAACAACACCAGACATTGTTACAAAAAACTTCATAAATAATAGGTATTGTGAACGTTTTGGAAGTCAAGCCTCCAAACAAACATTAACTTTTTATCCTGCTAAAAATATATTTCAGCTGTTTTGAAGCTGAGGGCCATATTCAATATCAGTATTGATCACTGATCAATTTTTAAGTAATGGTACAATGTTAAAATTTTTAATTCAATGGAAACAGCAAATAGTGTTTTTTCTCCAGCCAGTGAGTATTCTAATCGAACCAAACCAATACTGTTGAAAAATAATTTTCTTAATGAATTTTGCAGCATTAAGCTATTATCCGACGTAATGGCCAAAACCAGCCAGTGTTATTCATAAAAATCGCTGCACAAATTTTGTTTTTCTTAATCTTGCCTCAAAAGCATAGATAAGTATCCTCATTGGAAGGGGCTTTTTGAGCTCATTCCAATGTGGGGGTCACAAACTATGGTTTTTATGCTAAAAATTAAAATTTTAGTTATACAAGAAATTTTTTGGAAAGTTTCATCTTCTGTTTGTTGTGGGTAAAATAGCAGCTTCAACATGTAATCACCAAGTACAGTACAGCCGCTGTGGACTGGTCACTTTTCACATGTGGGCAATATATCCATGGACACAATCATATTGGATACCAAACACTAAATACAGGAATAATCATTAAAAATTTAATTAATGAATCTCCCAGTGCTTCATTAATTAAAATTTTCCTGATGAAAGATTTTTATTACCTGGTAAATGCATACGGTCATCACTGGTCATGTGTGGACTACAACCAGTCCATGATGACTGTTATTATTTATTTATTTATTGGTGTTTTAAGGTCACAAACTTATGCACAATGTCTAATCGTGACCGTGACAGTTTTACGGGTGGAGGAAGCCAGAGTACCTGGAGAGAATTGCCGAGCATCGACGAACAACTGCCAGCTCCTCAACATTCTAATGCTGTTCAAGCTCTGCTTAAGCAGGGTTACAGCGGTTGAAAACATGCATCATCGACGTGCAGTACGCCTTAGTACATGGCCTCATCATGCCGACCATGAAGGAAACCGGGTTAAAGTGCCTTGCCCAAGGACACAACACGGGTCGTCTCGGATGGGGATCGAACACGGGACATCTAGCATAGAAGTCTAACAGTCTACCACTGAGCCACCACGCTCCCATGATGACTGTACTGTACAGGGTGGAGAATCAACCCCACAAACAACATGAATATGTCAATTCACAAAAAAACTTTTTTTGCAAATTATCTGCAATCTTATTTTGCTCTAAAACCTTGGTGAGTACACTGTATCTGTGTTGAGTGTGAAAAATCTTCTTTTGGCTTTAACCCTTTGTACCCTGGTGGTATCTTCCATGTCAGTTCAATGGAATCAATTGGTAGAGTCCATATTTATTATTTGAGGGTAGACTAATGCATATTTTCAATGTGCAGCCTTAGGGCTGCATGTTGAAAATATTGATTAGTCTACCCCACACTTCAACTTTTCAGTCATCCTACTTAATGAAAGCATGACATACCATGTTCCTGGGCCAGAAAAGTGGCCTCCAGGGTTCAAAGGGTTAAGCGGTGACTTCCACAAATTTTTGTCACCAGTTTTCCAGGTTCCATTTTACCAATAAAACACAGCTTGTTTACAACAGTAGACTTAGATGTGAGTCTTCCATGGAAGATGTGTGTCGCCTGGTGTTTCAAACAGAATTCTAAGTGGAAAAGGGGCATAACTCTGGAAAAAATACAGCGGATCAAAAACTAAAATAGGAGGTGCACAATGCCATTATGTGATAAAGAATCACTGAAAGTTTCATCAAAATCCATTAATAGGTTAAAGAGGAGTGGCGAATAAGAGAAAGTGTGACGCGGACGATGCAAGACGACAAAAGTAATCCCTATATGTCGCTCCCCACTTCATGGGGTGGCGACACAACAAGCACTTCTTCACGTCCAGAAGTTCCCAGGGAGAAGATGTTAGTGATAAACCAGTGATATGCCTGGAGATCATATACTGATTTAACTAATGCAGACTTTGAGGAAGTTTTCAATGTTACCTATCATTTCTGTTTTGCGATTCTAATTTGGTCTCACCCAACATGATAAATTAAACCCATGGGGAATTTTTTTTTTTAAAATATTGTTTGTGACATATTGAAATCAGCCAAATGATATAGCACAGCCAATCTGGTTTAAAAAATCTACAAGAGGTGCACATTGGATATGCAGGCGTCGAGTTGTGGTGGGAATCAGAGAGTGTTGCATGTCCATAACCCAGTTATTAGACATATTCCGACTGTCAGCCGGGGTAACCTTGAAGGTATTGTTGGCGAGAAAAATTTTCTAAGTGGAAACAGTAAAAACAAAAAAAATTTCAAAGTCAAAAAAGTGCCATAATTCTGGGAAAAATTATTGAATGATACACGTTCCGCGTGCATATCTGTTCCCCATGCAGGTCTATCAGCACACCAAAGGATATCCAAATCCAAGCAATGGCTTTGAAATTACAATAAAAATGTTTGTACAGACAGATGGGCAGATGGATGGACACATGGATGGACAGACTGATGGATGGATGGACTGATGGATGGACAGATGGATGGATGGACAGATGGATGGATGGACAGCTTCACTTGATACCCTCAAATTCTCCTTCGGAGGTCATGGGCATAATATTTAAAATAATGTATGTTGAGACCTGTTGTGATAGGTAAATAGTTAACTGTATTTATACTATATTTATTTATTGGTGATTAAGGTCACATACTTCTGCAGAATGGCTAATCATGACCACAACATGGATATAAGTCAAGGTCAGTCAATTGTTTATGTTGCCTATTTTAGAGGACTGACAACCCAAGCACTTGTGACTGAGTCCTATTTTACCAGTAAAACGGTGCTTGTTTACCACAGTAAACAAGCACTGCCTAACTTCCCGGGTTCCCACAGGGGATTTACACTATATGCTACCTTAAAAGATAGTAGGATATGTCAAACAAATAGTTTTCAAAAATCTGTTGACACGACAGATATAAAAGATTATCTTCCGAGAAGTGATGTACAATATGCATTAACTGAAATTTTTTACCATGTTTCAGCAAGAAATTTAACAAATTCAGTCTTGTTTGACAGAGCACAATGTCCAGTCATTGAGCTCAATCAAACAAGATTGAATTGGCTTAATTATAGTTGCATTATGGGAAATGTTGCCACCTGAAATTTGTGGGGGTTTTTACTCCAGTGTGCTGAGGTCTTAATGATAATTATATTTTCCAGTATTCCAGAGAAACAATACTCCTCTATTGATTGGTAGAGTCCGGAAGCCCATATTTGGGCTTTATTCTGAAGTGTTGGTACCACAACTTAAAGGCTTCATATTCTGTGGATGTTATTCATATCATCTCTGAAGTGAACTTATTAGTGTTACCCAGGGTTTGAATTTTAACTCACACAGTTATTTTAGTGTTGTTTGAGTGATCTATCAGCCATTTTGTCACTTGTCAACCAAAAAAAAAAACATGTCGCCAAATCTAACTTTGCTTATGGGAAGGGGTTCAATTGTGGTATTCATTTGACGAAAAAATCAATATTATTTTGTTGTCTTTCAGTTAAATGGGGTGTTATTCTTTCTATCTTTATTAGTATTAAATCGAAAATGCAAATTTTCTCATTTTGTTTGTTGCTATTGCACGTATGACAATCTTTACAGATAGGCTGATCGAAGTGTTTGCCTTAAGAGACCTCTGACCTTGCATATCATTAATGTTAAACATGGCAAATAGGCAATCCGCTTATAGTTAAAGAGCATAATTTAGATTGGATGGTCTACATATCACCTTTGAAGTGAAATTATTTAGTCTGTTAGGATTTGTCTTGTTACAATTTATGGGAGAGTGCCTTTTGGCACTCTCCCATAAATTGTAACAAGGCAAAGATCAGTGTACAAGTTTTGATGACAAAAAATAATTCAGCACTCTACCAGTTAAAAAACCCACTAAATGAACTGCTTCTGATAAGAATTGATGTCAACACTTAAAATTAGTGGAGGGTAGCAAAATACATTTTTGGCAGGACAAAATAATAAAATAGTTACTCTATAATTAAAATATAATATAAACAAATCTGATCCATCCTTGTTTCTACACATTCTGTGTAGAACCCGTTCTTTAATCCTACAATAAAAATATTATTTTTCCAATATATCAGCCACTTTGAAAATTATGGAAGATAACAACAAATTGAAACAAATAATATATTGATGGTTGTATAATTCACAACTCACTTCCATAACTTCACAAAATCAACAAAACCATAAACAGATAAAAAGAAACAAAATTTATTAAAACTTTAATATATTTTATCATCTGTCTTTGGTTGAAATTCAGAAATGCAGTCTTGCAAGTTTTTTTCTTTACCCAATACCAATGTCAATACCATATACAGCTAGCGTCATTTGCAAAAATCATCATTACAACTTAAATTATTTTTTCTATTTTTGCCTCAAAACATAGCTTGTGACTCTAAGTTCGTTGAGGTCATTCCAATGGGATGCCATAAAGCTATGTTTTTGAAGCAAAAAATGAAAATATTGAATTTTTCAATAATTTTTTGCTAGTGTTGTTTTCTATTCTTGTTAGGTAAAGGGTTGAGTAAATTGTCAACATCTCTATGCAGCTTAATATTAACTACTTTAGTGCCATGAACAGTGTTTGTGCTGGCCACAAAATTTTTGGTAACAAGTGGCACTTTATTCGATGCCAAATCAACTTTGTTTTTTTGCCAAATGAAAGATTTTGGTGCCAGATGAAATCTGGATGTAAATGCGGATAAATTAATTATATATCGTCCTTTGAGTACAACAAGTTGTCATCTGCAATGCTAAAGAGTTGCAGATGGGATCTTGTTGCACTCAAAGGACAATATTATAATTTTGTATTACCTGACTCTCTGAAGTATTTTAGTTGAAAAATACCCCACAAATAATAAATAAATAAATATTTATTATTTATTTATTGGTGTTTAAGGTCACATACTTATGCACAATGGCTAATCGTGACCGTGACAGTTTTACGGGTGGAGGAAGCCGGAGTACCCAGAGAGAGCCACCAAGCAACTGTCAGCTTCTCAACATTCTAACTCTGTTCAAGATCCACTCAAGCAGGGTTACAGCATTTGAAGACATGTGCACCATCAACGTGCAGTACGCCTTAGTACACGGCATCATCGTGCCCCCATGTAGGCAACCGGGATAAAGTGCCTTGCCCAAAGACACAATGCGGGTCGTCCAGGACAGGGATCGAACTCGGGACCTCTAGCATAGAAGTCCAACAGTCTACCACTGAGCCACCGCGCTCCTTAAATAAATAAATAAATAAATAAATAAATAAATAAATAAATAAATAAATAAATAAATAAATATGTTTACAAAATAATTTCATGATTATTATTTACTCACTGTTTATTCACTCCAAATAAACTAATAGCAAATAATTTATTATCTTTCAGAGGGATTATACAAATGGTATGAGCAAGTAAAACAGATTAAATAAAAAGAAATGTTTTGATAAGAATCAGATTAACTGGATAAGCTGAGGGCACGGTAACCAGTTCTCGTCAGATCACCAAAGTTAAGCAACATCGAGCCCAGTTAGTCCTCGGATGGGTGACCGTCTGAGCAATCGATTCGGACTCCCGCATTGTGTCCTTGGGCAAGTCACTTAACCCTGATTGTCCACAAGGGAGCACGATGACGCCGTGTACTAAGGCGTACTGTACGTCGATGGTGCGCATGTCTTCAACAAATCTAACCCTGTCTGTGCTGCAATGCGGAGTTACGATGTTGGGGAGCTGGCAGCTGCTCGTCATTGCTCAGTGGTTCTCTCCGGGTACTCCGGCTTCCTTCACCCGTAAAACTGTCACGGTCATGATTAGCCATTGTGCATAAATATGTGACCTTAAACACCAATAGATAAATAATAAATAACTGGATAAGCTGTCAATTCACTAGACTATAACAAAAAGCCATAATTATACCTGTTACCTATAAATTACTTGACAGGATTGAATTCTGTCCCGCCTGTATCATCAGACAGTGATTTTATTGAAAATGATGCACTGAAATAATAAACATACCCAAAGTATTAGTCAAAACGTCCGATGATATTGGTCAAAACGTCCGATTCCCGAAACATTTTTTTTCTTTACTGATTTATTATATATATTTAATTAGTTATTTGAGTTCTCATTTGAGTCTTTGAAAATTCAAAGGCTATTTGAAGATAGGGTTCGCAGTGTTTTCACTCCGTAAACATTGGTGAATTACTGGTAATTATTTTGGTTGAGAATTTAAAGTTTAATATTTTGACTCTCCAGTTAACCCAATCCTTTGAGGTTGAAAATCAAAAGAATATTTGCGGAGGAATCACCAGCCCTGGAAAAGAACGTCCGATGGTAAGTGACAACGTCCGATGATATTGGTGAAAATGTCCGACGAGACTGAGAATAACCCAAACATCCGATGGTTAAAAGCCAAAACGTCCGATGATTATAAGTCAAAACGTCCGATGCCATCCGACGTTTTAACTAAAATCATCGGACGTTTTGACTAAAATCATTGGATGTTTTGACTAAAATGATCGGACGTTTTGACTAAAATCATCGGATGTTTTGACTCGGACATTTTGACAATCGGACATTTTGACCAGACCCCGTACATTTTTGGTGCCAAATGCTGTATCTATTGGGCTAAACAATTTTTTTTAGTGAAATTGGCACTCGACAGAAAGAACATTGACCATGAACCATTCTAGAATGTTCACACAGAAATCACTTCAAAGAAAAGTTGTTAAATTATTCAGGACCAACTCACTCAATTATAAATATCCATAAATTTTCAGCCCCATTGCGTTTATCAAGTGTTGAAAAAATTTAAGGGTTACTATCTGTGTAAAATCGATCTTTCCACATGTGTAAAGTAAATAGTGACAAGATGGATTTTCCTTGAACAGTAACCTTTAAAAACTATTTTCCACTTGACAAAAGTCATGGGGCCAAAAATATTTAGATATTAATTGAATGACTTTGTTTTGAATAACATTCTAGAATGGGACAGTTTATGCCCCTTTGTTTTTGTTGATAGAGTACTGTACTGTAACATTAAAAATGATCACTGAACTCTTTCCAATAATGTATAACATAACAGCATGCCATCAGCTTAATAAAAGAAACTAGAGGAATGAGCCATAATATTTTGGATTACCATGATCATTCGTGGCACTAAAACAGTTAACGGTTTCTAAAAAGCTGGTAAAAGAAATTTCTAAGCTTTTATCTGCTGACATACACTTTTTGAAGGAGATCACTTATACAACCTACTAATCATATAGAACCGATCAATATTTTGTAAAATTCTTTTTTAACCCTCAAAGTATCGATATGCCTATACAGTGGAACCCTGTTAATTGAATAGCCACTTTGCCAATGAAAATTATTCAATTAACAGGAGTATTCAATTAACAGGGATTGTGTCACTTTCCTGTATTCTAGAGATAAACTTAGCATTTATTTTATTATATTTTGTTTGACAGAGCTCCATGAGCTCTGTCAAACAAGATAAAATAGATTAAATGCCTGTATTGGATGTACTGAGGCCAAATAGGTCTATAAAGAAAGGAAAACTGGGGCGAATCAGGGTAATTTCTCAGCAAGTTACAAGATATTTTATTCAATTAACAGGAGTTTACTCTATAACCTATATTCCATTAACAGGTCAAATGTGTACTAGAGGTATGGTAAATGGTTTTGTTTTGGGAAATTATATTCAATTAACAGGGTTATTCAGTTAAGAGATATCCAATTCAGTGGGTTCCATTGTATATAGTCATCCAAGACTTGTTGCAAAACAACTACAAATGTACTGACAATGTAATTTTAAAACTTACTCAGACTCACCTGTTTTGGTACAATAAAATGTTAACAATCAGAATTAAGCTTTTAACAGTTAAAAATAGTTACTATCTCTAAACCTTTAATTGGTCTATTACCATATCATGTTTCCTAAATACGAGATAATTTTGGGTAATTTTTTCAAGTTACCAATAAACAATATTCAGATGCCTTTAAGCAAATGATGGTAGGACCATCGTGGAATATTTCAAATTATGTATTCCTCATCAGTCTGTTTCTTTGTTCTAAATTTAGTCCATCCCAACAAAAAAAAGTGTTTCGAAGATGGAAGCTCCGCCTGAACACTTTTCATTCAAGCCTAACACCTGAATTAAGGTTCTCACTGGTAACAGTAAGTTTGTTTTAAAGTGCATGGAGGGTGGATTGCTGCTAAATGATGGTAATGATTTTCCATCGTGAAATATTTATAATTTTGCATCCAAATACAAGCAGAATCAAGATGCATCCAGTGGTCCATGGGATGAAAGTTTGCAGGTGCTTCTTGTGTTTCATTCTCAGAAAATAATAAATAATCACCTGGTGAAAAATCTAACCCACCGTGATTTAGTGACAAACCACCCTCCACGTACAGCACAAATCAAATATGTATCAAAATATAGAATACACTATTAGGCTGCAGACACATCCAAATTCAATTTTTCTCAATTCAGGGCATATACAACAAATCAAATTACTTTGAAAGAACAGTATACATTCAGGCCTGAAAATAAGCAGACTGACATTTGCAAAATGAGGTACCCAGAGGGTGAATTTGATGATGCTATCCCATACAGTGGGCCAATTTATCCTCTGGGTACCTCTTTCTGTTTAGTTTTGAGACCCTGATTCACATGGAGGTTCACAGAGGGTAAATTTAGTGATGCTACCCTGCTGTGCAGGATAGCACCACTAAATTCACCCTCTGGGGACCTCATTTTGCAGATGACAGTCTGATTATTTTCGGGCTTGTATACATTATGCACAGCAGGATTTAGGATGTGGAAAGACCACCAATCTTTTATTTGCAGAGCAACCCAAAGAAAGGTTACAGCTAATGGACTACTGAATTCTATACCAGTGGTCTGTTTGGTCCATTGAGAGGAACAATGTGCCATCTGCAATGCTAAGACTTTGCAGATGGCACCTTGTTCCACTCAAGGGAGGATATGTTAAAATTCTTTCCCAGTTCTTATGCTAATCCCCAGAAAAAGTAATTGTTGGGGGTTTTATTCTTCTGTGGCAGTGATGGAGTACCAAATCATTCTGTGCATACTGTAACTAATAGAATTTTCAACTATACTATGAGAAAATACTTGAAACATTCATTGTTCTGAGAGTGAATACAAAGATGGTACTCGGAAAATTTTCACTCAAATGCAGAATTTTCTCATCACTTTAGGGACATTTGTCTAACAGATATGTGAATACATTCTGTCTACTCCAACAATCCGTCACAACTCATGGGATCGCACTTATCTGATCATGTCTATCTGATCATAAGAAACCAAAAAGAACCCAAAGTTGTAAAATTCGCAAATCATCACACACGTAAGATCTTTTATGATACATCAATCTGTCACTAATAATAAAAAAGAGCAATACTAATAATATATTAGAAAATAAAATATCCGTGCATTAGGCCACATAAAGTAGATCTTCTGTTTCTCAGGCCATTATTTGTAAAATTGCATGCAGGCGAGCATTTTTTTATTTTATTTTTTATTTCTGTAATTATATCTTTGTCATCAAAAGTTCATGTTCGTGGTTTATGTTTTAGGCCTCATAATCTACAGAATAGTATGGGTGGTGGTGTATTTCATCCCTTGAGAGCAAAAAGGCTTTGCAATGCTAAAGCATTGCAAAGCCTTGTTGTACTCAAGGGACAAATTTATCGATTTTTTTCAACTTGTGTAAAATATCACACATAAACCATTTAATATTTTTTTTAGTTTACATTAGTTATAAAAAGAGAGCATGCGGCAGCCAAAAGGACCATGCAGGAGGGCCTGAGAAACAGATTTTTTTTTTTAGGCCTTATTCTCCATTCTAAAACTATTACAATTCCTTGCATAAAAAGAAATTTGAACAGTTTCATGTTTAGAATTGCTTTTAGAATTCCAACAAATAATGTTTTTGTCCACGGTTTTCTCAAAACTAAGTGTACTTTTTTGGAGACTGTATACTGTGTTTTCTTGACAAAGAGCAGAGATTGAACAAATATTCTTATCCAAGTGTAAATTGAGTTCACTTTGGATGTTCTGAAGTAACTTATAAAATAGTGACACAGTAGAGATGCAGTTAATATTTGGGTATAAAGTCTATTTACCCCTTCACTGTTGATCCCTTTGAAACATTCACAAATATGAATTTTGAGCTTAATTCACTTGTTAGGTTCATTCCCACTAGACCAATTCCCTTTAGACCAATTCCCACAAGGCCAATTCCCAAAAAAACAATTCCCCTTAGACCAACTCATGCGTTCTACTTTTAAAATAATTCTATATCAATAATTTGATATATTTATAAATATTTATAAATGTATTTAATGTTATTGATATTCAAGCTTGAAAATAAGCAGTCTGTCATTTGCAGAATGAAGTCCCCAGAGGGTGAATTTGCTGATGCTATCCCATACAGTGGGCCAGTTGATCCTCTGGGTACCTCTTTCTGTTTATGTTTGAGACCTTAATTCAGATTGAGGTTCACAGAGGGTAAATTTAGTGATGCTACCCTGCTGTGCAAGGTAACATCACCAAATTCACCCTCTGGGGACCTCATTTTTCAGATGATAGTCTGCTTATTTTTTGGCTTGTTGATATTTTTGAAACAGAAATGTTATAAAGCTATATATTTTGTATGTTATGCATATAAATTTTTTTTTTATCAAATAAAGTGCTTATCAGTACATAAATGTTTTCTTAATTATCCTTAATCAATAACAGTATGTAGTTGGTCTAAGGGGAATTGGTCTTTTGGGAATTGGCCTAAAGGGAATTGGTCAAGTGGGAAGACGCCTCTTGTTGCATTCTGACAACATGATATCAGATCACCTATTTTTTAATTCAAGTGCGCAGAAAACAAGAGCAATGCTGATCACTGCATAATATACCCTTGGGGTGACCAAACTGTATAACACCTTATATTTTTGCACTGTTTCGAAAAAATGAAAAAAGTATACTTGGACAAAAGTATATCTTGCAATTTTGGTGCTCTAATTCACTCAAAATCCCTCAAACCTCCAAAATTAAAAAATGACCATGTTTACAAATCTATATGGAACACGAGTTCCATACAAATTTCCATTGACAAACTATTTTTTCACCTGATGTCATGGATCCATCAAAAGAACTAAACTCCACCCATTTTCAGAATCGGCCAATCGAAACATCACATTCTGATCCAGATCAATTCAGAAGCAGTGGTGAATAAATAAGAAAGAGTTTTAAAGTTTGAAATTTTCTGTATGTGATGTTCAAATTTTTAAATTAATGGATTCTATGTAAATAGAGACATCTAAATTTCAAGCCTGAAAATAAACAGACTGTCATCTGCAAAATGAGGTCCCCAGAGGGTGAATTTGGTGATGCTACCCTGCACAGCAGGGTAGCATCACCAAATTCACCCTCTGTGAACCTCAGTCTGAATCAAGGTCTCAAGCCAAAACAGAAAGATGTACCTAGAGGATAAATTCTCCCACTGTATGGGATAGCATCAGCAAATTCACCCTCTGAGGACCCCATTTTGCAGATGACAGGTTGCTTATATTCAGACTTGCATCTAATAAACACAGAAAGCCAAGATGTGTTAATGTATTCGTCAATATTGCACTCATGTCCTCGCGGAAGGAGAGAACATGAGGCTGTGCCTATCGTTCTATCCTTCTACACTGCTACTTGTCTGCTACTTGTGCTGTATTTACGAATGCATTCATATATCGTGACCCTCTACATATATATGGACATCACATATAATTGATCAAAGAATGCTAGTTCATCTAACAAAAATGATGTCTGCACTTATTTTATTCCAGACAACTGTCCCACAAACATGAATGTTCTTGTAGGCAAAATAATGGAAAACTTACAAAAGACATCAGTAAACTCATGAAAGCATGCATTGAATTTTGGAATTTTTTATAACCTTATACCAACTGTTCCAAGAAAACATATTCTGTATGTCTGCCAAATGAAAGAAAAACTAGTTACGTACAGGTTTGTTGTCAATAGATACCTATATTGGCAACCAAATCCTGACAAGAAACAACCAAACATTCACTATTTTGGCAGATTATCATACAGGAAAATCGGCATAAAATATTCAGGCCTCCAACAATTAACTCCTTAGATGCTGCTGGCGAATATTCCTGCCCAGGACAAAATTCCTTTTGCTACGGAAATAAGGATAATTCGGGCACATCTAATCATATTTCTACTCTGTAAACTGAAGGGATTTTCCACCAATGGTTTCTTTAATTAAATTTAGATAAAGTTTTCATTAAATCTAGTCATGGCTGCTTCACAGCAGCCATGACTAGATTTGATGAAAAATATCTTGAAAATAAGACTTAAAGCAAAATATCTAACCATGCTGAAAGATCTTTTCTTCTGTATTTTTGAGATTTCGGTCACACACAGAAAAATCATAAGGTTGATTTCAAAGATGTGAAATAATTTCTGAGCACTCAGACAAGAATTTGGAATAAAGAAAGATAATGCCAGATATGAAATCATTTTATCATTAATATTGCTCTATTAACATTGTAGCCATGGATTCACTGGTACATAAATATGACAGTGTGCCATCCCATCTTCATGTTCTTTCTGTAATGACCATTCCAGCAGGTGTTGTTGCTAGTTGTCTTTTCTTCTGTCAGGTCACATGGGAGTGACTGTTTTTGTTGTGGTCATGTATTAAATACTACACATTTCCTTCTTCATACAATTTATAGACAAGCTGAAAAGTACAACAGAAAATAATACAGTTTCCAAATCAAAGAATACTGCATATTACCGTACTGACCCGTGTCCAAGCCCATTCTCATGTGTAAGCCCACCCCCTATGTTTTCAGAATTCAGAATCAAGGAGCTCTACCTGTGTCAAAGCCCATTCCCCAAGTTTCAAATTGGCTGAAACGTCAATTTCCGGTGAGTGAAACGAAAATAGGTGACTTGTTGCAACATTCTACTTTACAAATCAGAACTGGATATTGGAGTTTTTATTTTTTGGGTGACTTTTTTCAGCTTTTATTTGATAAACTTTGTAAATAAAAAATATATACTGATGTTCACTTTGCTCATTTATTCCTGTTTACTGAATGAGGCCATAAATCCATTTTATTTAGCACAGACAGAGAGGTGTCCCAGTTTTAAAATCAGCTGCTGATGAAAGGGAAATAACTGCATAGGAGATTCCTCACAGACTGTAAATAAAGATATTAAAAGACTGGGATAACCCCTATAGAACAGTGCTTTAGTTTCCAAGTACATGTGTTGTCTTATGCAGAATCTATTTTCTTTAGTGTGAAAAAATATTAGCAGCAACAATTGGTGGGTTCATATGCTGAATACACTAACAGGGATTATTACTGAAGATTTAGAAAATATCACCAGGTATTCTTTTCTCGAAATTTCAATACTTTCAGTGTAATATTGATTATTTGAGCCCATTGTGCACCTCTCACGATCTCCACTTTACCTACAGTTTATATCACATCACATTGATAGTTGGGGAAACCCAGCGAGTAAACAATGGAATATAATCAAAATATTATTATTTTTTATTGAATTCAAACATATTTACCAACTATTTAATAATAATAATATGAAGTTTTTGTATAGCGTAAAACCACATAGTTGTGCTCTAAAACGCTTTACATGGAAAAAAAAAAAAATACATTCAAGCTCCCTATTATACGCATAAAAGTAAACAAACAGATCAAATCTAAGTAGCTCAAACCTCGTAAGCCTCTTGATAAAGGCTAACTATTTGAAAGTAAGATTTATATTTTTCATATTTTTATCAACTTTTTCACTCTAAATTTTAACGCAAAATAACAATCAAAACACGTGATACCTGGAAATAATATGGCCTGACAGCACGGTCTGCAGTTGCCAAAAATCAAGGTGTTGTTCAATTTGTTCAGCATTTTAAACTGATCACTTATTAAAACAGTTGACAAATATGTGCGAGATAATTGGGTGGATATTTTTTATTTAAGAGTGTATTCTCTCTTTCTTAGGTGGTTTTCTACAAAAACTTATCATACCCGAAGGATAATTAGTCAATTCCTATTCCGATGCTCACCGACTTGACTTGCAGGCTTGATTACTCGTTCTGAAGCCCCCCCCCTCCCTCCCTTTTTTTATTTTTCTACTGCAAGCACCCCCTGAGCTTCGAGACGGGGCAGTACAGTAATATAGAAAAAATATGCAATTAACATGAATATTCAATTACAGGCCTTAAAATCTTGAAACCAGATTTATGAGAATCGGTTTTAATTCTTGCGAACTCCTGCCGTGTGAATCTATTCTCAGTTTTAACTGATTGAGTGCTGGAAGCCACTATCAGGACTCTACTGAAAAGTGCTGAAAACCACTACAGCGGCTTTACAATGCTTGCACTAATTTGCTGTTGGCTCAGCAGTAGAAGTAAAATATTAATATAAAATTGTTTTGTTACAATTTATTGGAGAGTGCCAAGTGGCACTCTCCAATAAACTGCAACAAAACTATTATTTCTGAGCAATATCTTGCTAAACTATGGCTCCTTTTGCTGGTAGTGTGATATCTTTGAAAAAAAAATATTCATGTTACAAATGAGGGGAGTCACATGATATGGTTTTATTGAATTTTTTTTAAAAAACATTGTTTTTTTTAACTGCTCACTTTGTAAATTACATGGGTGGATGAGACCGATTCATTAGATAAAGGGTTTATCAATATTCAGTGAGGTGAGCCAACTTTATCAAACTGATACTTACACTTTTGAATTTAGATGCTAGGGTTTCTGCAAAGATTTCTGGAGTTTTTCCTTGTGGTACCAATGTACTGAGAATCTGACCCGGTCGTTCTTGGGTATATTCTGAATCCATCCCTTGTGGTAGATAATCTGTATTTACTTCAACCTGAAGATTAAGAATATATTTCAAGGTAGTTTTTTTTTATCCCTGTATCTAACATGAAAATCAGACAACACTTGCAAAATAAATTCTTGAATAACTAATATTTTTTATCAAAAAAACATAGGTTATGAGAAAAAATAAAAAAAATGAGTTATTCCAGAATTCTGTTTGCAAGTGTCATCTGCTTTTCATGTTAGGTAAAGGGTTAATTGAATACTACTGTTAATTGAATAATTTTCATTGGCAAAGTGGCTATTCAATTAACAGTGTTCCACTGTATATAGTGGTTTTAGATTCCTTGCATGTGCTTTTCATTTCCTCTATGGTAATTGAAATTTTCTTTTGTACATTTTTCTGGCACAATTTGTAATAACCTATTAATTTAATAAAATAAATTCTTGTGAGGCCCTACAAAAGTAGATCTTCTGTTTCGCAGGCCTTTTTTTGTAAATGCATGTGGATGGGAGGTTTTTTATTTTTGTAATAATTTCTCTGCCATCATAAGTTCATGTTCATGGTTTGTTTTATGTTTTAGGCATCATAATCTACCGAATAGCATGAGTGGTGGTGTATTTTGCCGCTGGAGTGCAAGGCTTTGAAATGCTAAAGCATTTGCAAAGCCTTGTTGCATTTAAGGGACAAATTTATCAATTTTATTAACTTGGGTAAAATATCGGACATGAACCATTTAATTTTTATTTTTTTAAGTTTGCATTGGTTGTAAAAAGAAAGCATGCAGAAGCCAAAAGGACATCGTGCGAGGGATTGAGAAACTGATATTTAGCTTTTTAGGCCCAATCTAACGAGAAATTGTTCTGACAACCACTGAATTCCTCATACCTACAGACCTATTTGGCCATAGTACATATAATATAGGCATTTAATCCATTATATCTTGTTTAACAGGACTCACTGACAAAGTCGCTATTCAATTAACAGAGGTCTTCTGTACTAATAGCATACTATCTCTTATAAACAAAAAGAAGAAAATCTGCTAATGTTTCAAATTATTGTACGTCAACATTAATACAGTAGTGTAACACTACTGCTCAAGGATCTTGTCAGATCACTGAAGTTAAGCAACGTTGAACCCGGTTAGTCCTTGGATGGGTGACCGTCTGAGCGATCGATTCAGACTCCCGCATTGTGTCCTTGGGAAAGGCACTTAACCCTGATTGTCCACGAGGGCACGATGGCGCCGTGTACTAAGGTGTACTGCACATCGATGGTGCGCACGTCTTCAACCAATCTAACCCTGCCTGCGCTGCAGTGCGCAGTTACAATGTTGGGGAGCTGGCAGCTGCTTGTCGTTGCTCAGTGGTTCTCGCCGGGTACTCCGGCTTCCTCCACCCATAAAACTGTCACCGACACGATATGACCTTGACTGTTAAAGTGTCGTTAAACCTTAATAAATAAATAAATAAAACCCAGAATTTGATGTTCTATATGGTCCTGCATACATTTGACATCTGCGCATGTGCAGTGTCCAGGAAGCACCGAAATTGGCGCCAAGTATCATTCCTACTACAATGCCTGCTAAATGTTATAATCAGTGGGGGGAGGGGGGAGGGATGGGGGGTATGAGTGCCCACTCACGGGAGGGCCATCCCCACCTGGGCCATTGGTAAGTATAAAAATATACAAATTACTGTTAATTTATAATATTTTTACACAACAACCAATGGCCCAGACCTAGCTGAATAGTAAATAGGTTGGAGGGCCTAGGACATAAAAGAAAAACCAATCCAATTGAGCATTACATAATATGAAATTCTCCACATTTAATGCCAGCATAACCCATTATGCTAATTCCGTGAAGGGAAGCCAAGATATAAAGATAGTCCAGAGAATGAGACTCTTTATACTCATTTAAAAGTGTCCGAGGATTGTATATTAACGCTCGTTTGACACGTGACATATACAAATGCTTCACACCGAGCTACACTTTAAAAATATTACATAAATGAGACATAATAATTGCTTCCACTGAGCTAAACATAAAAACCATCCCAGTACCGACTCGGAACTACTGACACTGGAGGAGGTCTTCCCTTGCTTTTCACTATAAAGCCAGATGATATTAAGGGAAAACCGTCCCCCCCCCCCCCTTCTCCTTGATTTGGGTCACATAACCACAGAATGAAGAGGGCAGCTGCTGGAACGGATATCTAAATAACAATAGCTGTAATCCTTTAGTGGATGACATTCTGAGCAACAGATAAAGGACCTAAACACCTAAGGTCGCCAGAGATGCACTCTATATCTCTAAGGTAAAACTTAGTAAAAGTAGAAGGCTGTGTCCAGTATGCAGCGTTCATGAGATCAGTTATGGCTATACTGTTAGAATAGGCACAAGAAGTGGACAGCACTCTAACTTCATGTGCTGATATCTTATTTACAGAATGCTGATCGAAAGATAGATTTCCATATACAATACGTATTGACATCTGAATCCATCTAGCAATAGACGGAATAGAAATATCTTTTCTGTTAGGAATTAATGATAAAAAGAAGCATTTTCTTCCTTTTCTAATAAACTCTGATCGGCGTTTATATATGCGCAAAGCCCTGACAGGACACAGCAAAGGTCTACGGTTGTCCGTAGATGGCAGAGCCATTATGATAATAGGCTCAGGACGTAAATTTGGAACTTGATTCTTAGTCAAAAATCCCACTTGTGTAGTTAAAGTGATGGTATTACCAACACTACGGCAGTAAGATTTGTCAACGGATAATGCATGGAGTTCACTAACTCTTCTAGCGGAAGCAAAGGCTAAGAGAAATGTGGTTTTATAGGTAAAAAATTTGAACTCTACAACATCTAACAGCTCAAACTGAGCTTCTTCAAGCTTCAAGAGAACCCAAGCTAAATTCCACTTAGGAATTGATCTGAGAGTTCTATGTCTATTTTTAGAGAAATTTCTAACTAGTTTGGATAATAAAGCATTAGATCCAATCGCCAAGCTATCATGATGGGCATAAGTGTCCGATAGCAGAGACCTATAGCCCTTAATAGTAATGGGCTGCAGTTTGAGAACGTCAAACAAATAGACCAGAAAGTTGGCAATGTCCAGTATGGATGGATCATAAACATCTATCGACTGATCCTTACACCAACGGAAGAAAACCTTCCACTTCGCTGCGTAATTTAGCAAAGAGGAGGTCCTCCTACAGTTAGAAATTGCGTCCACTGCTTGTCCTGGAAAACTCTTAAGCAAGAAGGACCGAACAATGGAAATACGTGAAGGTTGAGACCTTGCAGGTTGTGATGCAGTGTGCGTGACTTCCCCTGATGAAGAAGGTCCTCCCGTGAAGGAAGCTTCTGGGAACGTCCCATAACAGACACCTGAGTAGATTGATCCAAGGTTTCTGTGATGACAGAGAGAGATGCTACTAACAGAATCTTGCAATGCGATTGGTTGATCTTTAGCAAGATTTGTTGAATTAATGGAGTTGGAGGATACGCGTATCCTATCATTCCGTCCCATGAAATTGAGAGCGCGTCTACTGCATACGCTCGAGGATCTGGGCATGGCGACACATAAGTCTGCAACTGATTGTTGAGGTGTGTAGCAAATAAGTCTATCATAGGTTGATCCCACTGGTAGCAAATCTGTCTGAACACTCGCTTGTTGAGAGTCCACTCTGAAGGCAACAGGCGACCTTTCCGAGACAGCGAGTCTGCTAGTACATTCAGACAACCCGGTATATGACGGATCGATAGATGAAATTGATGTTCCAAGACGTATAGAGAAAGTCTTTCCGTTAGTTCGTATAACAGAATCGAATGCGTGCCTCCCTGGTTCCTTGTATACGCTACTACTGTCGAGTTGTTCAACAATATCTGAACATGAGCGTTCTCTACAATGTGAATCCATTGTTGTAGCGCTAACCATATTGACGTCATTTCCTTGATGATTATATGTTTTCCTAGGAACTCTGGGTCCCAAAGACCCTGGCACTTCGAGTCTGTAGGGTTCAGGGTCGCGCCCTAACCTACTTGACTCGCATCCGTCATAATCGTCAAAGCCAGATCTGGCAGCTGCAGCAGAACTCCCTGAGTTAACCACTGAATGTCTGTTCAAATCTGAACCTTTTGTTTTACTTGGTCCATTAAAACAATACTGGTCTCGAGTGAATGCGTCTTCACACTCCAGTTCTGAGTAAAGAATATCTGGAGTGGATGTGTGCGTAAGCGACCCATCAGAATGAGATCTGCGGCTGCTCTGCACAACCCCATCAGTCGCATAAATTCCCTCGCTGTTAATGTGTCTGAATGTAGACAAAAGTGAACATAACAACTGACTAATTTTGCTCTGGGTAACGGCAGATGGACCAGATTGTTGTGAGTCTCGATGCTCATCCCCAAGTGAATGAAAGACTTGGACGGAGCTAGTTCCGACTTCTTCTCATTTACGATGAAACCGAGGAAAGGTGACTGTAGAAACCTAGAGACTCTTGGTTTTCTACATCGTCTATTGCATCCTTTTCTAAGAGAAACTTTACCTCTGAAAGAAGAGACTCTGTTTTTACAGGATTTGGCAGAAGTTGAGTCCAATGCAGACTTCGTGTTAGCGGTGGTTTTGCTCGGAATGATAGCCTTAGGCCATCCGAGATGACACTTCTCACCCACCGATCTTCCGTAATAGTTATCCAGTTTCTCATGAATCTTGATAACCTTCCACCAACTGGTCCTTCCTCCTTCCCGTGATGAGCCTCGACCCATCGGCTTGGGGGCATCTGACCGGTTGCCTCGGCCAGACCCACGCCCCCGACCTGAGTCACTAAATTGACGATTTTGAGAGTAATTATATGAGGATCTTTTATATCCTCGCAAGGAGTTCCCTCTTTACGATATTTGTCTCGAACCTCCTGTTTTACTCTTCTCTGCTGTTGCGGGTTTATATGACGCCGACTTCAGTAGCAGAGTATTAGGCGCTTTCTTTGTGGCTTGGTCATAGACCAAAGAAAGCTTGTTGTCAAAGATATTGTGTCCCGATACCGGAGCAACTCTAAGACAGTTTTTCAAAATGTCATCTATCAAAGATGACGACGCAAGGGCTCCATCATTAACTCTAAATTAGCCACTATTAGGGCGGAGTTATACATGATGAACATTAGAGCCCTGGAAAGAACTCATAAAGAGGTACGAACATCCTCAAATTCCTTCCCACTGAGACGTTGCATCATAGCTCTCATAAGGTTATCTGCGTAAGACATAGAGTCTAAATTTGCTCTGTTAGAAGAAATTGCCATTCAATTGTATCCGAGTGAACTGTGAATGACAGAGGTAAGGACATATCTAGGTCCTCAGCCTGCTCATCCAAACGCAGAGGAACTCTCTGGACACCTTCCCCTACCCTTTTAAATGGTCGTGGTCCAATAAACGGGATATGTGTGGAAGATGAAGGTAAAAAGCTGCCTTTTTGCTTTCCACTTGAAAGATTAAATATGGTGTCGTTGAGAAGAGCAAAAGTCCGTGACACCTGTTTAGACTGCACCGGAAAGGAAAGGACATCCTCCCTTGACCGGATATAGTCAGCGTCTAACGACGCTAGCAACTTCTTATGAGCGGTCGCAGCAGTCCGATTCTCAGGAACAAATTCTGGAAAGTATTGGATAAAATCCATCGCTACCATATGTTGTTCCGAAATGGAAGGGTCATTTTCCTCCATATCCCTTTCACCATCCGACAGAATCAGATTAGATTCATGGTCATCGGCATCTGAGCGCATAGATGACTGGACCGACCCAGTGTCATCCGACAGCTTGTGTTCCGAGGCTGCCATAGGATGCTCCTGTACCTGCTGAGATGCTGCGATAAGCTGCGCAATTTGCGACAGCAAGTCCATTATGGAGGCCTAAGGAGCAGTGGTCTTTTGTTGCTTGGCCGCCGGCTGCTCCTGGGACTGTGTGTCCGAGATGGCTCTTTTCTGTGGACGTCCCAACGAACAAGGTCTTGTTTCCTTGGCTACTGGATGGTGTGACTTTCTAGACAAAGAGAGATCCTTTCTTGGCGATGCAGACTGGATATCCGAAGTCACGTAGCCAAGGTGAAGTCGTGTGTGCTTAGTAGATGAAGAAGTTTCAATCTACAACATCTGGCCCCAGATGTTGTTGTGAAAGAGAGGGGACTCTCTCGCTCGCGGTTCTGGGAGACCTTGTCGAGCTTACAGTCGAACTTGCCAGCTTCTTCCTTTCCGTCATCGCAGGATGAGCCTGTTTATATATTATAGTGCCCGCTCTACCATTTTTTGTCTCCTTGACCGCAACGGACACACCCGGTGTCACGGTGCCCACTGCTTCACAGGTCGAGCTAGCTGGCAACAGGGATCTGAAATCACCGGCATGTGGTTTATTGCCCTGTCTAATATTTAAGAGCACTTTAGTCTCTAGCTCTGACTGACTATCTAATTGCAACGACGGATGCACACTTTCTGACGGCATCATGAAAACATCACCATGTTCTTGTTCCTCTGAAACAGAAACTGAATGAAAGTGTCAATGACACTGTAGCTTAACTTGTGTGTTGTGTTTGATGAAAAGGATAATGTTCAATGTTTATGAAAGGATTATGAAATAAGACAAGAGTTGTGATAATTGGGAATATGTTCATTTCTGTTCCCTGTGTGCTATGTTTATGATAAAAATAATATGAGGTGTACACTGTACTAAAGAGCTGAGGGGTGGGTTAATATGACCTCACAGTTAATGTATGTGGCCCTCACAGTTAACGTATATCAACAAAAGTTACCAAGTTACAGTGAAATTATTCCAAAACGAGTCAACCTACCAAGTTACATTAAAATCCCCTCATAAATATGGCCTGTAGACTGTGCTAAAGGTTTTCGGGCTTCGAGCCCCTGTAGCCGTCAGTTTCCCAATTGCGTCCAAAGGGGACATTCTCATCTGGACATTAAATGAAGTCAATCTACCAAGTTACAATGACATCCCTTAATAAATATGACCTGTAGACTGTGCTAAAGGTTTTTGGGCTTTGGGCTCTGGCAGCCATCATGGTTGAATGATCGCAACCAAAAGGGGACATTCTCATCTAGACACTATTTGGAGTTATCCTACTAAGCTACAATGAAATCCCTTCATAATTATGACCTGTAGACTGTTCTAAAGGTTTTCGGGCTTTGGGCCCCTGAAGCCGTCACAGTTGCCCAATCGTGTCCAAAAGGGGACGTTCTCATCTAGACATTATATGAAGTCAACCTACCAAGTTACAATGAAATCCTTTCATAAATATGACCTGTAGACTGTGCTAAAGGTTTTCGGGCTTCGGGCTCGGGCAGCCATCATGGTTGAATGATCGCAACCAAAGGGGACAATCTCATCTGGGCATCATCTGGAGTGATCCTAAGAAGTTACAATGAAATCCCTTCATAAATATGACCTGTAGACTGTACTCAAGGTTTTTGGGCTTTGGGCACCTGTAGCCATCACAGCTGACCAATCACGACCAAAAGGGGATGTCATCATCAAGGCATTATATGGAGTCAACCTAACAGGTTACAATGAAATCCTTCTATACATATAACCTTTTGCCTATGCTAAAGGTTTTTGGGCTCGGGCACCCATCAAGGCTGAATGATCACGGCCAAAATGGGACGTTCTCATCTAGACATTATTTGGAGTCATCCTACCAAGTTACAATGAAATCCCCTCATAAATATGACCTGAAGACTGTGCTAAAGGTTTCCGGGCTTCGGGCGCCTTTAGCCGTCAAAGTTGCCCAATCATGTCCAAAAGGGGACGTTCTCATCTAGACATTATATGAAGTCAACCTACCAAGTTACAATGAAATCCCTTCATAAATATGACCTGAAGACTGTGCTTAAGGTTTTCGGGCTTCAGGCTCGGGCAGCCATCATGGTTGCATGATCGCAACCAAAGGGGACAATCTCATCTGGGCATCATCTGGAGTGATCCTGCGAAGTTACAATGAAATCCCTTCATAAATATGACCTGTAGACTGTGCTCAAGGTTTTTGGGTTTCGGGCACCTGTAGCCATCACAGTTGACCAATCACGACCAAAAGGGGATGTCATCATCTAGGCATTATATGGAGTCAACCTTACAGGTTACAATGAAATCCTTCTAAAAATATAACCTTTTGCCTATGCTAAAGGTTTTTGGGCTCGGGCACCCATCAAGGCTGAATGATCACAGCCAAAATGGGACGTTCTCGTCTAGACATTATTTGGAGTCATCCTACCAAGTTACAATGAAATCCCCTCATAAATATGACCTGCAGACTGTGCTAAAGGTTTTCGGGCTTCGGGCACCTTTAGCCGTCACAGTAGCCCAATCATGTCCAAAAGGGGACGTTCTCATCTAGACATTATATGAAGTTAACCTACCAAGTTACAATGAAATCCCTTCATAAATATGACCTGTAGACTGTGCTAAAAGTTTTCGGGCTTCGGGCTCGGGCAGCCATCATGGCTGAATGATCGCAACCATAGGGGACAATCTCATCTGGGCATTATCTGGAGTGATCCTAAGAAGTTACAATGAAATCCCTTCATAAATATGACCTGTAGACTGTCCTCAAGGTTTTCGGGCTTCGGGCACTAGTAGCCATCACAACTGACCAATCACGACCAAAAGGGGATGTCATCATCTAGGCATTACATGGAGTCAACCTAACAGGTTACAATGATATCCTTCCATAAATATGACCTTTTGCCTATGCTAAAGGTTTTTGGGCTCGGGCACCCATCAAGGCTGCATGATCGCGATCAAAATGGGACGTTCTCATCTAGACATTATTTGGAGTCATCCTACCAAGTTACAATGAAATCCCTTCATAAATATGACCTCTAGACTGTGCTAAAGGTTTTCGAGCTTTGGGCCCCTGTAGCCGTCACAGTTGCCCAATCATGCCCAAAAGGTGACTTTCTCATCTAGACATTGTATGAAGTCAACCCACCAAGTTACAATGAAATTCCTCAATAAATATGACCTGTAGACTGTGGTAAAGGTTTTCGGGTTTTGGGCTCGGGCAGTCATCACGGTTGGCAGATCATGCCCAAATGGGGAAATTCTCATCTAGACATCATAAGGAGTCATCCTACCAAGTTACAATGAAATCCCTCCACATTAAACATGACCTGCAAACTGTGCTAAAAGTTTTTGGGTTTCGGGCTTGGGCAGCCATCACGGTTGATAGATCATGCCCAAAAGGGGACGTTCTCATCTAGGCATTATACAGAGGCATCCTACCAAGTTACAATGAAATCCCTTCATAAATACGACCTGTAGACTGTGCTAATGGTTTTGGGGTTTTGGGCTCGGGAAGCCATACCAGTTGCCCGATCGCGACCAAAAGGGGACGTTCTCATCTAGACATGAACCCAAACCTGCATATGAAATTTCGTGACAATCAGACAAGAACTGCGCGGTGTAGCCCGTGCTAAAGGAAAATGTGAACAGACGTCACAGACTCACAGGCTAACAGACTTCCGCACGCGTGATGGCAATAGCTTATCTTGACTATGTCAAGTTAAGCTAAAAACTAGAGTGACTCTGTGGCGAGAGGACCAGCATTGTCCTCTTGCCGCTAATTACGTACCGTGACACACGTCTCCAACGTTTGTCATCTGAATTGACACAAGTTGCACAAGAATTAGTACAAGTACACTGACTACAACTGATACAAAAATCATGTGAATCTGAGGAAGACTTCCTCGAGTTACAATTTGAGCAAAAAGCTTTCATTTTGAATAAAAATAAAAGTCAACAGTACTCGCATCAGCTCCCAATAAATGTCTGAAAAAGACACATAATAATATTAATCAAAACAATAATTCGAAAAATAATTTAAAAAATACAAAAATTTTCGAAAAATTTTTGACATGAGCCCAAGTTCCCAAAGGGAACGATGAGCCCAAATGGATCCCGATAGAGCCTAAGCGTGGACAAAAATTTTTTTTCTTCTCCAAAAATTAAAACAACACTACCGGAATATAAAATGTATCTTATAATAATCCTAACATGATTAATTCATAGGAAACTACATGTATAAGGAAAGCATTGTCAATGTAAACAACGTCAAATGAAAACCGGAAACAAGACTCCAGGCACTGAACAACACGGCCTGAAGTCAGTAACAGATTTTAAACTATCCGATGCAAAGTAAGATCTTCATTAGAAGAAAATACGATACATCAGATGGATGATGCATGACCAAAAACATCTAAACACCCTGTGAAACATGTTAAACTCCCAAGAAATTTACAAAAAAATTTCAATAAAAGAAAAGCCAAAAAGCATGGGAGTTTAACTGGGGAGCTTCAAGAAAGGATAGGGAATGTATCAATGTATCTGCAAGAGAATGTATGTGTATGTGTGTATATGCATGTATGCAATTATTGAACAGCCATTGAGCACTGTGTGTGGATTCTGGGCTTTAAAATTATTATTATTAACACTTAACAAACAGTGGCAAAATCATTAGCAAGAATGATAATATAAGGCCCATGTCCCAAAATTGGGAAACATGAAATAATTTTGTCAAAAAATTATAAAGTTACAGCCCTGAACATAAAAAAACACTGTTTCTTCCTTCCATTATCCTATTCTGTCCTTTGATCCACTATAATCACCATTGATCTGTGCCTGGCATCATTAAAACTGAGTTTATTGTTATCTGACAGAGGCCAAACAAGGAATGATACTTGGCGCCAATTTCGGTACTTCCTGGACACTGCACATGCACAGATGTCAAATGTATGGAGGACCATATAGGACATCAAATTTTCGGTTTTACATGCAAATTTTTGGGATTGGGGGGCAAAATTTGTGTTTCGCCTTGGATAGTTTTGAGTTAGCACCAGCTAGGTCTAGGCCACTGGTTGTTGTGTAAAAATCTTATAATTTAAATATAAAAAAGAATGTTGTTGTATATTTAAAGTTACAACACAGTGAATTTTCTTATATTCTTAAAATCACAACATAATGAGATTTTTTAAATGTTATATTTGACTCAGAAGCATGCATCTAGGATGTTCATTTAATGGGTTTCACCTTCAGCTTTGAGGCAATATTTCAGCTGTATGAAACTAGAACTATGCTTGAAGGTAAGGAGTTGAGTGCTCAAAAACTCCACACAAAAAATTTATAATAAATCGAAGTTGAAGGAGAGATACTGTGGAACCCACTTAATTGGATATCTCTTAAATGAATAACCCTGTTAAATGAATCAAATTTCCCAACACAAAACCATTTACCACACCTCCAGTACAAATTTGACCTGTTAATTGAATATAGGTTATTGAGTAAACTCCTGTTAATTGAATAAAATATCATTACAACCAGTTGAGAAATTATCCTGACTCTCCCCAATTTTCCTTTGTTTATAGACCTATTTGGACCCAGTACATTCAATACAGGCATTTAATCTATTATATCTTGTTTGACAGAGTTCATGGAGCTCTGTCAAACAAGATATAATAGAATAAATGCTAAGTTTATCTCTAGAATACAGGAAAATGACACAATCCTTGTTAATTAAATACACCTGTTAACCCCCTTCACTCTGATGTCAAAATAACAAAATTTCAGGAAGCTGTTTTTTCCCCATAATGCATCTAGAAATTTAACCAATTCAATCTCGTTTGACAGAGCTCAATGAGCTCTGTCAAACGAGATTGAATTGGTTAAATTTCTAGTTGCATTATGGGAAATTTTTTCTGCCTGAAATTCAGATATTTTGACATCAGTGTGCAGGGGATTAACTGAATAATTTTCATTGACAAAGTGGCTATTCAGTTAACAGGGTTCCACTGTATGACCTGGTCAAAATCGTTACTTTAAAATTTGGAAATATTTAAATGTCCACTTGCAAGTCATCATGTCTGAAAAGTTCATAAAAGTTGCAATATCTATGTTGGATGAGCTTCACACAGAATTTCACACAGAAGTCTGTATTAAATTCAAGTTCATGAGGAGATAACTTGACTAAAAGGTTAATAAATAGACAGAACATGATGTGTGTTTGAATCAGTGGGAGTTTTACATGACTTGTTGGAAAGCCGTAATCATATTTCGCTTGAGCCCTAAATATGACTATGCCATTCCAACGAGTTATATAAAACACCCACCAATCCAAACACACATAGTGTTCTGTGTTTATTACACATTCCATGCATTAAGATTCATTTAAATAAACAAATTTTAATTCCAATGATTAAACTCACAGGTGAAGAGTCTGTTTGTTTTGACTGAAGCTGTACTGATCAAATGGATCAATAAAAAGTCAAAACAACCTTTTGGGAACCAGTGTATTTTGTACACATATTGCTGTTTCTCTTCGGCTGGTGCCCATTCGCGCCTAACCATTTGGTGGCTATTACTGTTAGTAAAAATATAAGTACAAATTTGTGCAGATTTGAACAGCAGGGAGAAACATTTTTAAAAGAAGTTTGAAGCATGTCATGATGTACAAAGATTTACTGAAATAAAATTTACCAATTTAGATGTAATGGGATCCACAAAACGAGACGGCCACGGGACTGGGTTAATGTTTTGGTTGGAATGATTGGGATTCTGTAAATATTATCTCATTTTTTGGTTAACTAATTTTTTGTGAACCAACTTTATTTTGCTTTGGACGTTTTCATTTTCACACAGCACGACAGACGGTCGATAATTGTATAATGAAATTAGGAAACTTTTCGAAGCGCAATTAGTGACTCGATGGGAAAGGAACTAGTATGAACAGTGCTGGGAAAAAAGTTCTGGCTTGTATATCATCCATTGAATACAGAACCATTTTTGCCATAGCGGCCATTCCGTTAAATACAAGGGCTTAAAGTTGAATGGATGTGTAATAATATTGCAGATTAAAATTTTACATTAAACACATGTTCAACTGGAGTTTGTGCACACAAGAATTTCATATAGGACTCTCCTGTGAATTTTTCAAATTCAAGGGTGTATAGCTTGTCTGAAATTGTAGCAGAGTGAAAATCTGGAAATATGTGCTTGTTTCCTCATTACAGTAGTGGTCATGTTTGAAAATTTTCATGTAGACCGGTCCATAAATGTAGGAGGAGTTGCGTACACAAAAATTTTAAATTCAGAAATCTAGATTAAATCCACTAACTTCAATGGGAGATAACATGGTTAAAATTGTTGTGGATTAAAAATTTGGAAATATGTGCATGTTCCTTTGTTAGTGGTAGTGTTTTTTTTTTTTTATATTTCAGCAAAATCAGTTCATAAATATGAGAGTGGCAAACCCAAGAATTTCAGGCAACATATGGGAGGGAGGACAACATTTTCCACAATGTAGTTTCACATTTAAACAGTTATATGAGCATACCATCAGTAAGCTCTATCAAACAAGATATAGTTGGTTAACTCTTTCAACAAGAGCATCCACTTTTCCAGTCCAGCAACATGATACATCATAATTTCATTAAGTAGGATGGCTATTAAGTGAATGTGTGTGGTAGAACAATTAATATTTTCAATGTGCTGCCAGAAGGTTGCACGTTGAAAATATTAATTGCTCTACCCCCAAATAATGGATATGGACTCTTCCAATTTCTGCCATTTAACTGGCATGGAAGATACCACCAGTGTTCAAAGGATTAAATATTAAATCCTTAAGTGCAAAATAGATCATCAAAGAGAATTCCTTGGAAAAAAAAGTGATGAAATAGATTTTCAATGCTGAGGGAGGTGCCTAGGAAATTTATTTATTGGTGTTTAAGGTCACATATTTTTGCACAATGGCAAATCATGACAACAACATGAGTATCAACTCAAGACCAGGGTTGAGCGTTAATAAGCCATGTTGCCCATTTTAGAGAGGGTTTGCACCTCTCAAGCATTGGTGACTGGGTCCTATTTTACCAGTAAAACAGAGCCTGTTTACCCCAGTGAACAGCCACTGTTTCACTTCCCAGGATTCCTGCAGGGAAGGTGCCTGGGAAACATTTTTCTTTTAAAAGCGTAAGTTATATGTAGAATATACCTATAGTAGTTTGGTGTACCACATGTTCATCATGAGTGGTGAAGTGGCATTAACCGCGATCCTTTGGCGAGTGGTTAACACCACTTCACCATAAGAGGTGAACATTTGGTACACCAAGCTACATTGGGTATATTTTATTTATACCATGATCGGCAGATTATTAAGAGTCGTTATTATTTTTTCTCGATTTACTGAGCAGCAGGCGTACATATGTGCGATTCTTTTTTTGTTTACATGAGCATTGGCGGGTGGTACTTTTGCTGTCAATTTTATCACAGAAACGAATTGGAAAAAGAAATGTGCAAATCACAAGGCCTTTTTCATTTTAATAACATAATAACATACTATTTCGAGTTATGGATGCTTTATTAACATGAGACAACGCATGGTGGTTAAGTTTTGGTATCTTCTGAGGTAAACTCATTGCCACTTTTATTTCACTCTTCGTGAGGCGACGAGCAATAAATTTAGACAAGTTTGCATTCAGGTCGAGGTCACCAAAGGTCAACTTGGATGAAGTTCCACTGCAGGTGTAAATTTTAACTATAGAAATCCCATTGCAGGCATGTTCACCATGGTTGGTGTGTAAAGCTAAAATTTATGTCATAGGTTTTTTATATGTAGCAGAATAGGTAATCATGGTATAAAAATTTATTTGTTACCAATTTCTCATTTGTGATGTGTGTAATCAATTCATCATCTCTCCTGGAATCAGACAATCTTACAAACAATGATGCACCTGGTATTATCTTCAACTGAAAAAAAAAATTAATAACCATGTAAAATAAAACTGATTTAAAGAAAAGATTTTGTCCAGAAACCAATCTCAAACTTGGTTTCAGACATAAACATCACATACTGACAATATAATCCATGGGATTCAGGCTGCTGAGAATGGCTTTAGCACTAAAATAGTTTGAAGAATTGTAGAATGACATGAGTAGATATAGGAAGAAATGGTATGATCCTGATAGTTTTGTATCCTTCACAGTCCAGAGAAAGGAAGATACTTCAGGAACTTTCTTGAGTTATTTATTTATTTATTGATGTTTAAGGTCACATATTTATGCACAATGGCTAATCATGACAGTTTTACGGGTGGAGGAAGCCGGAGTACCCGGAGAGAACCGCTTTCTTGAGTATTAAGACCCAAGAGCATTGTTAGCTACTGGCTAAAAATCTTAACCCTTAACCCAAATGAATTGGACGCATCTGCCTGCCTATTATGCAAATTCAGCAGCTGAAAAAATATTATTTTTCAAAAAACTTCAACAAAACCATACCATGTGACCCCTCTTTGGAATGAGCTTGTTGAGCTCATTCCAATGAGGGGGCCACATGATATGGCTTGGTTGGAATTTTTTGAAAATTTTGTAAAACTATTTAAAATAATAAATTTTGATATTGTCTGCGTTGGGTAAAGAGTTAAAGGCCTAGTTCCAACTTCGATAACTTGATAATACTATATACTATACTATACTGTTTTATTGCATAAATCATATCACATGTTTATAGTAAGATATCATTACAATGAGTGACATGGAATGATAAGGTTCGTGTAGCTACTACAAAGAGTGTGACAGAAGTTCAAAATGTTTAGAGCCTTAAGCCTAAACCCAACGAATGGGACCAAAAATGTAAAGATTACCCAAAACAGTAGTAACTGCCATACAATAAACTGGAGAGTTCTCAACTGAGCCATACCTATATGAATATCACTGGAGCCCCCTCATTGAGCGGGCTCCGGTGACATCCATATTTGCATGTCCTTTCCATTAAAAAATTATGAAAATAATTGTTCCAAATAATGTTTTAAATGGCTGTGTTAGGTGAAAGGATAATGAGAGCAGGATCTATGGATACCAATGATAATAAACAGTTGCATACAAGCCAGTGTACAAGGGTTTAGGACTTGTGCTTCAATAGCCGTCATTACCTAAAAGGGGTTTTGATTCTTTCTTCTCCAACGACCACATAATACAATACCCTGTGTGCTTCAACACATTGTTTCAGGATAAGCTACAAGTTCTATTCTAAGTACCTTGGAAGTTGCTTCTAGACAAATCTTGGCTGCCTGTAGAGGCAGCCAAGACTTACCTAGAAACAACTGCACAGTCAGACTGCAGACTGTTAAAGTGTTGCAAAAATGTATAAAACTCTCCACCTTTGTGATTGCAAAAGTGGACAGAGAATTTCAACCTAAGGCTGCACGTTGAAAATATTAATTGGTCTAACCCCAAATAATAAATGTGGACTCTTCCAATTGCTGTCACTGAACTGACATGGAAGATACCACCAGGGTCCAAAGGGTTAAATATTCAGTCAATTGTAAACAGCTTACATTGTTATTTCTAATATTCCTTTCAATCCAGTCCTTGCATGGTTCTCTGGCCAACTGTTTCAACATTTGCTGTGATGGCCCACCTTGGAATAATGGTAACTGAAAAGTTTCAGTGATGGCATATTTATCCACAAATGCTCCTATGACTGTCCAAGCCTAGAAATATAAATTAAAATCTTTATTCATGATATTAACCCTTTACCTAATGAATTGCCTGCATCTGCCCACGTAATTTGCAAATCGAGCACTTGAAAAAAATTAATTTTTTTGAAATATTTCAACAAAACCATATCATGTGACCCCTCAATGGAACGAGCTTGATGAGTTCGTTCCAATGAGGGGTCACATGATATGGTTTTGTTCAACTTTTTTGAGAAATTTAAAAAAAATAGTAATTAAAATAATAAATTTTGATATTCTCTGCGTTGGATAATGGGTTAAACCCTTTATCCAGAGTAACACCAAAAAAACCTTCAGCTAGCACTATTCATAACAAGAGGAACCAAGTGACCAGAGGCACTCACCTGAGTCATGCGATTCCAACCTCTAGAGATGCCCAATAATAAACCCAAACTAATCAATGTACAAGGAAATCACCAACAACCAATAGAAAATGAGAAACCAAAATAATAATACTATGCAATAAAATTTTGAAATGGAATCAAGAATAATGATGATAAAAATATTAAATGCAAATATCAAAGTTTTTGACCAGGGGAATGTAAAAAAAATATGGGCATTTGAAAATTTGTCTATTTTTGGCTCCTGGTGTTCCCATGGGAGGGCATGGAATTTTTATTTTTTTGCATGAATCAAATAACTATGACCCAATAATAAAACATACCAAATTTAGTTCAAAGCAACCAAGTGATTCTGAAAAGAGAAATTTCAGGCAGGGCCCAAATTGGTATTCTCCCATGGCGAGACCAAATATTGACATAGAAACTGTCATTCAAAACAAACCTGAATCTACACCACCAAAAGGAAGTTGCATACCACATATCAAAACATTTTTGTAGGTGGTTCCTGAGAAGATGTATAAAGAATTTGATTCCATTACCTCCACAACAAAGGGCGCAGCTGCTTTTTTGAAGAAAAAAAATGGAAAGAATATACTCCAAGATGAAGTGTGGAAAGTTAGTTTAAAAGTTCTGTGGTCCCAAAGAAGAAGACTGAAGTAAGTGGCTCACAAGAACAGCATTTTCTCATTTCTGACAGTCTTAAAATAGGCATCACAATACTTTTAGCTCCATGAGTTCTTATGACCCAATATTACTGCAAACCAAATTTGGTACAAATTAACTCATTGGTTCTAAAAATAGAAATTTTGGGTAGGGCAATAAATCTTGCCCTTTCCCGAATGGAAAATACTGCCCCTCAAATTTCCCTTGAATGTACATTATTAGTGTACACCTCAAACTGAAGCTGAATACCAAATACCAGATCATTATAAGAAGATTTTTCTTTGAATTTGTGGGGATTTTTCTCTCCACCATCCATTTGGTGAGCAGACAGCTTAAATTTGATAAAATCAAGATATGATGTCACAACAATATATTCCTCAATTTTCAACTGAAATAAGCCCAGAGGTTTGGGAGAAGAAGCCAGGAATACCATGTTCACAGATGATGGATGGCCAATGGATGGATGGAACGACAATGATAGACCTGGTCACCTTGATTTTCAGTCAGGTAAGCTAAAAAAGACCCAGAGAGTTTCAGCTGATGAACCTTTGGTTCAACCCCAAGGTTACTGATGGAAACTTCATATGTGCTTTAGTAATAAGTTGTCTAACTGGGAATTCCAACCCATGAGTGTTTTAGCAGTAATTCACTCACCACATACTGTATGCTATCACTGTTGCTCGCCCAGGCTTGATGGATTGCTTTCAGTACTCAGTAAACATTCACATATAATTACATTGTTAATGTAGTTATACGTTTTGGGTCCAAATACTCAATTCCCATGGTCAGCTGGGTGAAAACATCATGACCAAATCCAATTCATTTTCCAATGAATACATTTGGTTGAACTTTGACCGCATTTACGGTAGAGTGCAGTTGACAGAATGTAAGTTGGGTGGAGTTTGGGCGGGTTTTTAACTTTTAGTGCCTCTTGCAGTGATCAACCCCACTGCTGTTTCTTTGGTGACATTTCCCAACTGTGGCATAAAGCCCGTTACTAAAATACTCGTATCCATTTATAAAGTTGTGAAAGTTAAAAAATTTATAGCAATTTACATATTTTTTATACTTACCAATGACCCAGACATAGCTGGTGCTAACTCTTAAAATATAGGGCCAAACACAAATTTTGCCCCCCAATCCCCAAAATTTGCATCTAAAACCAAAGAAAACATGTCCTGAATGGCCCTCCACACTTCACCTCTACTGCGCATGCGCAGTGTCAAGGACGTTCCGAAATTGGCGCCATTTATCATTCTAATAACCAGTGCCTGGTAAGCGCTATGTACTCAGCGGGGAGGTAAGAGTTCCCAACTCCTGGGAGGGCCATTCCCGTCTGGGTCATTGGTAAGTATAAAAAATATGTAAATTACTATAAATTTTTTAACATTTTTATACTGTACCAATGACCCAGACATAGCTGAATAGTAAAAAGGCTGGAGGGCCAAGGACATAGAGCAAGATGGAATACGCTCAATTATATAAAATAGAGTCATCCCCTCTAGGGAAAAAGAAGTATTAGGCCTTACATGTATCTTTCTTATTTATGATAAATTAGAAAGATACAACACCTTCCAAAATTGAGCATCATACATCCATGTACTCTATTAATATCTAGTATAATCCTTATACTAATAATTTTTAAAGTAAGCCAATAAATAAAGTAAGTCTAGAGAATAGAGACTCTTTATACTCCTTAAAAGTGTCTAAGGATTGTATAATCATGTCCGTTGACACATGCTATATTCAAAACCTATACTTTAAAAACTAAGACTTGAATGAATTTTTAAAACATAAACTTCTCACAAAACAACCATCCCAATAACAGCTCAGAATTACTAACTCCGGAGGAGGTATCCCCTTGTTTTCATAGTAAAACAGGTGACCCAAGGGAACACCCTCCCCCCCCCCCCCCCCTTTTTCTTGCCCTGGGTCAAATAGCCCAGAGCGAAGAGGGCAGCAGAACGGAGTCACTGCCGAAACAGACAGCCTACCTAGCTATAGTAGCAACTGTTAAGTGAATGACATTCTGAGCAGTAGATAATAGACCTAACAATAGAGGCCTCCAGAAATGGACTCAATATTTCTGAGATAAAAATTCATGAATGTGGATGGCTGAGCGCAATGAGCAGCCTTCAAAAATCTATAATAGCGACACTATTAATGTAAGCCCAAGATGTAGAAGAACTCTTACTTCATGAGCCGAAATCTCAAACACAACTGCTGAGTCAAAGATATACCATAAGCAGTATCGATAGTTAATTGAATCCATTAGCAATAGAATGGAGCGTAACGTCCTTCTATTAGGCATCAAAGACAGAAGAAGCTTATGCCCGTAGTAATAAACAGATATCTGTTTATAAATACATAAACTCTAACTGGACAGAGTAAAGGCCTATGCCCGTACGAAGACGGAAGGACCTTAATAACAATAGGTTCCGGATATTAATTAGGAGCCTAACTCTTATGCAAAAATCCAACCTAAATAGTAAAGGAAGTAGTGATTCCGAAACTACGAAAGTGAAAATCATCCACCGATAGTGCATGAAACTCACTGACTCTTCAGTAAAAGAGAAGCCAACAGAATTACTGTCTAAAAGGTCAGAATTTGAAAACTACTGTTTCCAGAAGCTCAAATGATTACTTAGCTAAATAAGAACCGAAGTTAAATTCCATATAGGAATTTAATCTAATGATTCTAAGTCTATTTATCAAAAAGTTACGAAGTGACTTAGATAAAGAAACATAAGACTCAATTGTAAACTATCATAGAGTGCATAGGTATGAGGTAACATAAACCTATAACCTTAATAATAACAGGCTGCAGTAGATCTTGTCAAACAAGTATACTAAAAAGTTGCAATGACTAGTATGGAGGGATCAACAATATCAACATAGTGATCCCTACACCAACGACGGAAGAGCCTCCACTTCAGCCGCATAGAATAGCGAAGAAGAGGTTCTCCTATAGTAAGAAATCGCGTCCAAAGCTCGTCCAGTACAATGCTTACAATGCAATAAGGACCACACAACGGAATACGTGAAGGTTGCGACCTTGCGGGTTGTGATAAAGATGACACGATTTACCCAGCGAAAAAAGATCCTCTCATTGAGGAAGATTTCGCGTTAAGTCCCACAGTAGACAACAGAGTAAATTTACCCACGGTCTCTGTGAAGACAGAGATGCTATCAACAGAAATGTATTGTGGTTGTTTATCTTAGCAATACTTGCTGAAACAACAGCGCAGGAGGATACGCATATCCTATCATTCCGTCCTAATAGATCAATAGAGCGTTAACAACATTAGCTCAGAGATCTGGACAAGCAAACACATACGTCTGCAATTGACAAGCAAGTTGTGTCGTAAATAAATTATCATTGGGCGCTCCCATTGATAGCAAATCTGATTGAATACTTGTTTGTTGACAGTCCATTCTGACGGCAACAAGCGACCCATAAGTGAACGGGAGTCCGGTAAAACAATCAGACGACCCGGAATATGACGGACCGAAACAGAACTTGGTGTACTATAACAAACAGAAGGATTCTTTCCATTAAATTGAATAACGGAAACGAATGAGTGCCTCCCTGGTTCCGGAGATACGCCACTACTGTCGAATTAACGGACAGGATTTGGACATGCGTTTCTGAATAATGTTCATCCAATGACATAAAGCAAGCCTAAAAAAACATTATTCCGCGGAAGATAAATGCTTGCTTAGAGACTGCGGAACCCAAAGACCCTGGCACTTCGAATCCGTTGGGATCAATATTATATCCCAACCTGTTTGACTGGCAACCGTCATAATTATAAAACTCGGATCGGGCAACTGCAGTGGCACTCTCTGAGTCAACCACTGAATGTTTGCCCCAGTCTGAATCTCTTGCAACACTAGATAGACAAGAGAATGTGTAAATCGAGCAATTCATGGATTGCTGAAAAGTTGCCGTCGAAGAGAAGCTTCTCCGAGAACGAAGCGACTCTGAGAGAGTTCTTCACCTTACTATCCACGCGCGTGGATGTAGCTAGGGCTGCGTCACGTCTAACCAACTCCAATCAGCCACTGAAGGGCGGAGTTATACGTGAACAAACTACTGCCCTCAAAAGAAATCACATTGAGGATAATATCCCGTAATTCTTTCTCTTGAAGACGTAATGATAACGCCTCAGTAAGGTGGATTACGTATGATAAAGCGTCTAAGTTAAGTCTATTAGACATCATTGTCGTTTCCAACATTGTGGTTGGAAAAGACATAGATGGCGAAAAAGAATATTTCCATTCTTTAACCACGCCGTCTAGACGCATATGAACTCTCGGTATGCCCTGTTCTGTCAAAATAAATTATTCGTATAAAAGATAAAAAGGCAGAAATGAGCACTGCGGACAAGAAACTAAACTATCATGCTTGATAGCAGGCTTATATGTATATATAGCGTCGATAAATAATGCACATGTTCTAATGACATTATTGGACTGTGTCGGTAAGTCAGGGACAATGTCCCTGAACCGATCCAAAATTCCGTGTCCAATGACGCTATAAGTCTCTTATCCAACATCGCAGCAATGTAGTCCGAAATAACAATCACTGGAAGATAATGCCGGAAGATATGAATGGCAGCTTCCGATGCTACGAAAGGGAAAACTCGAAATCTTTCGAATCCCTTTCGCCATCCTGTCGGACCCTATAAAGCGTTCGGTCGTCCGTACCTGATGCAACTGCGGACCGCACCGGCCCAGCGCCGTCAGATAATTCCTGATTCGACTAAGAAACTGTCGATTGCTGGGATGCTGCGAAAAAACTGTGCTAACTCAGATAGCACGTCCGTCACTGAGGCCTGTGGAGAAGCGGTCCTACAATGCATTGCCGCTGGAAGCTCCGTGATCGTTACCCCGTGCATACTACTAATATGCGAGCGAACGGAGTGTATAGGCCTCGTGTCCCTTGGCTACCGGATGGCGTGACCTGTTCGCCGTGGAATCACTGAATGACGAAACTGATTGGATACTTGAGGTCACGTAGCCAATGTGCGGTCGTGTGCCCTGCTGTGAGGATGAGGAAGCATTATCGACAGTCTCTCGGACTGTCAATACAACGGAGCGTCCCGACCGACGGACATATGCTCCGAATGTAAAATATCTGAACCACAACATGCTCACAGCCCAGACGGACCTGGACAAGCCAGGAACCGGACTAACAGGCTTCCTCCGATCTGTCCTCAATCCGCCGTCACTGGGTGAGTACTAAAGTAATTATAGTGCTCGCATCACCCAAATCTCCTTCCTAGACCGCAACGGACGAACCCGGCAGCCGAACCATTCACTGAATGTACGCTACACCGGGTGAGCTAGCGAATGTCACTCCGTCGATCCTACAAGGGACCTCTTAGGCGATAGACATATTCCATGAGCACTTATTGCCGCTAGCTCTTCATTAACTATGACGACAGAGGCACACTTTTGAAAGACATCTCCATAACTTTGCGAACAAGAAACCAGAAATGCTTGGTAATAGCAAGCATATAATAATAAATATATAACGTCGTTCAATAATTCGAAAGTTTGTGTGGCATTATTGGACTATGTCGGATCTGAGGGACGAAGTCCCTGAATCGAACCAAAAATTTCTAAGTCCACCGACGCTATCAGTTTCTTATCCGGCATCGCAGCATTCTGGTCTGACGAAAGAACCTGTAGAAGATCAAGTCAGATGACATACACAACAGCATATGCTGTTCCGAAAGGGAAAGCTCGAAATCCTCCGAATCCCTTTCGGTATCCCGTCGGACCGGATGAAATTTTCGGACGTCCGTACCCGCTTCCGCGGAGCGTCGACCCAGCATGGTCGGATAAAACATATGCGACAGATTCAGTTGTTGCTGGGATGCTGCGATAAGCTGTGCTATTTAGGAAAGCACGTCCGTCCCCGAGGCCTGTGCAGTAGCGGTCTTACGATGCATTGCCGCCGGAAGCTCCGTGTACGTTGACTCCCGCACACTTTCCTATGCGAACGTCCGGAGTCTGCAGGCCTCGTGTCCCTGGCTACCGGATGATGTGACCTGGTCGCCAATGATTCTCTGACTGGCGAAGCTGACTGGATATCCGAGGTCACGTAGCCAAGAGCGGTCGTGTGCGCTACCATGAGAATGAGGAAGCCTTATTGACAGTCTCTCCGGACTGACTATATGTCGGAGAGTCCCGAGCGACGGACGTATGCTCTGAATGCGAAACATTTTGTACCACAACATCTGGGGCCAGATGTTGTTGTACAAGAGAGGGGCCTCTCTCGCTCGCCGTCCGGATGGATGGACCAGAACGAGCTATGAACCGGACTAAAAGGCTTCCTCCGTTCTCCCTCTAATCCGCCGTCACTGGGTGTGCATTTGGTTGATTTATAGTGCTCGCATCACCCCAAAACTCCTTCTAGACCGCAACGGACGAACCCGGCTGCCGAACCATTCGATAAATGGACGCTACACCGGGCGAGCTAGCGGACGTCAAAGGCCGTCGAACCTACTAGGGTCCTCTTAGGCAATTGGCGTATTTACATGAGCACTTTTCCGCTAGCCCTTCATTAATTGTGACGACGGAGGCACACTGTTGGAAGACATCACAGATACATCACCCTAATCTTGATCGTCTGAAATAGAAATTGATAAAGTAGAGTGACCCTGCGGGGAAAGGACCGGAAGGTCCAATTCCCCACTAACATACCATGACATACGCTTCCCATGTTGTCATCGAAATCATACGATACAGAACAGGAGTTAATGCGAGTACACTGACCACATATAGAATGATTATAAAAGTCAGAGGAAGACTTCCTCTTATTACAATTGATCAAAATCCTTTCAATGTGAAAAGAAAACAAAGTCCTGGTACTCGCACCAACCCCTGGCAATCAAAATACATAATAATAATATGATCCATTAATATAGAAAAAATAATTGAAATCAAAATATTTTGAAAAAATATTTTTTCAGAACAGCCCAAGTTTCTGAAAAGTAACGTTGAGCCCCAATGGATCCCAAGCCTAAGTGTGGACAAAAATTTTAAAAATATTTTAAACAATTTATTCAACACTTACGAACAATAATAATGTATCTAGTTATGATTAAAATAACATCAAGATATATATTTTCAAGAAATCCCCCCCTCACACAGAGGGCTGTTGTAAATGTAAACAATGAGTGTAAAAACACTAAAATAAGACTCCAGGCACCCAGGCCCGAAATCAGTTACCAAAAAAAAACACTATCTGATGCAAAACAGAGACTTCCAGGGAAGAAACTGCAGAACATCAGATGGTAGATGCAGAACACAATGCCTAACCACCCGTAGGTGAAGACGTAAACATGGGGAAAAGAACACAATTCATTCTGTTATACAGCTAAAACTCCCAAGAAATTTTAGTAATAATAATTACAGAAACTATGCCAAAAGCATGGGAGAATAGCAAGAGGGGACTTAAAGGAAAGGAAGAGAGGAAAACACTGAAAAATCAGTGTAATTAAATAACAAGAATGACAACAAAATGGCTGCTGCCTCGAAAATAGGTAACTTAACATAATTTCATTAAAAAATTTTAAGTTACAGCCCTGATAATATTCTGTCACACCTTTTTCCTCTCCTCCTTCTCTATCCTCCTTAGAATCACCATTTCACTAATATTTATGTGTCTGGCATCATTTAAACTGAGATTTACAAGCACAAAGATCAGTCAGATGTTAACTGATGAAGGGCCAAACTTAGAATGATTAATGGCGCCAATTTCGGAACGTCCTTGACACTGCGCATGCGCAGTAGAGGTGAAGTGTGGAGGGCCATTCAGGGCATGTTTTCTTTGGTTTTAGATGCAAATTTTGGGGATTGGGGGGCAAAATTTGTGTTTGGCCCTATATTTTAAGAGTTAGCACCAGCTATGTCTGGGTCATTGGTACAGTATAAAAATATTAAAAATCAGAGTTGTGCGCTTTGTATTTTGTGTGAAGGTGGTTTTTCGTCTTGTTCGTTCGTACATGTTTTATTTCGTCTTTCTGCTTTGTTGTTTGGTAAAAAGTAGTTTAAACAGTTACAGAATGTAATTATAAGAATTGAATGCAATTTTTATAATCTTTATTGGAGTATAAACGCGTGGGAATGGGTACAAATTGTATCATACATAATTTGTACCCATTCCCACACGTTCATACTCCAATAAAGATTATAAAAATTGCATTCAATTCTTAAGTAAAACCCTCTAGATTTTTTCATCCCTCATGTTCATATCAATATAAACTTAACTTAGGGCCCTTTCATTTGAATTGTTTTCACTGGTTTACTTCTTTATTACTTCTTTATTTACCGGTGTTTAAGGACACACAGTGCCGCACAGTGGCTAATCATGACCGCAACATGAATATAAAGTCAAGTCTAACCAATCGTTTATAGCCACGTTGTACATTTAAGAGGACTTCCACCCCAGGCATTGGTTACCAAGTTCTATTCTATTTTACCAGCACAACAGAGCTTGTTTACCACAAAAAAATAGCACTGCTTTACTTCCTGGGATTCTCTTAGAACTTTACTGAGTGTTTTTTGTTTGTGAATTATTAGTTCTCACTGTTATCTGGTGTGTATGATGTATCTTATTAACACAGTCAATTGCCAGTCTAAATAAAGTGGTGGGAAAAAGTATTTCTCTGATGCCATTTTCAGCAGAAATTTATTTTGCCTTCACTCCTCCTTCACTTTATTTTGACTTCTGCCAAGATGGTGGGGTGGGGTGGGGTGGGGTGGGGTGGGGTGGGGTGGGGGGGGGGCTGTATCCACCATAAGTTGGGGTCTGAAGGTCTCTTTCAAATACACTGTGAAATGCTCATATCAATTGGAGCCAGGCCTGAAAATAAACAGTCTGACATTTGCAGAATGAGGTCCCCAGAGGGTGAATTTGATGATTATATCTCATACAGTGGGCCAATTTATCCTCTGGGTACCTCTTTTTGTTTAGTTTTGAGACCCTGATTCAGATAGGGGTTCACAGAGAGTAAATTTAGTGATGATACCCTGCTATGCAGGGTAGCATCACTCAATTCACCCACTGGGGACTTCATTTTGCAGATGTCAGTCTGCTTATTTTCTGGCTTGATTGGAGCACTGTGAGCACTATTCTAAAGCTTAAGTATCCACAAAGTAATGACATAATTATACTAAAATGACCAAAGAATTATCAGGAAAAACATAAACCTGTGTCTGGGATTTGGGACACAAGTAATATATAAAGTTGACTTTTGTTATGAAAAGTGGATAGGGCGAGTCCCTTGCAGTCCCCTCTGTGATCATGCTTGTTGATAAGTAAATGTGTAATACATGTATAAACCAATACAGTGGAAAGCTTGTAGACAGCTTTTTGTCTGGAGACATTCAACATTAATCATATGTACCTGTTCCATCAAACCATATTTGTAGTTCTCTCTTGTCAAAGTGACTGCTACTTCTTGCAGGTGAATGATAACAGTCAGAAACCTATGGTATGATCGGTTGTGGAATGTCTGAAAATAATTTGTAAAAAAATAGTTGTAAACATGAAGACAGAGTCTAAAGTTAAACCTTTTCCCATAATGCAACTAGGAATTTATTCAATTGTTTGACAGAGCTAATCATTGACCTTTAATAAGATTGAATTGATTAAATTCCTAATTGCATAATGGGAAAAATATGCTGCTTCAAATATTGCTATTTTGACATCAGTGAGCGGAGGGTTAAAGGAGAACACAGAGAGAAAAGAATCGCCGAGCAGTGGTATACAACTGTCAGACTCACAAACATACTATCTCTGCACATGAAGGGTTAGCAGTGGGTGAAGGTGTGTCTACCATTGACATGTAGTATGCCTTAGTGCACAGAACCACCATGTCCCCACATGAACAATGAAACACAGAACCACCATGTCCCCACATGAACAATGAACAATGGAGATTAAGCTCCTTGCCCAAGGTCAAAATGCAGTTACCACTGGCTGGAGTTAAACCATGGACCTTTCAGTTTGTAGTTCAATGCTCTAACCACTGAGCCAACTGCTCCTAGATATCGAATTAAGTTGGCGCCATTGTAATACTGTGGTTTATGTAGTAAACAAGCTGTGCTGGCTAGTCACTTGATGAATCAACATTAAGATAGGAGCTAGCCTGGAAATAAGCAACCTGTCATTTGTAGAGTGAGGTCCCCAGAGGGAGAATTTACTGATGCTATCCCATACAGTGAGCCATTTTATCCTCTGGGTACCTCTCTCTGTTTAGGCCTGAGACCTTGATTCAGGTTGAGGTTCAGAGAGGGTAAATTTAGTGATGCTACCCTGCTGGGGACCTCTCTCTGCAGATAACAGTCTGCTTATTTCCAGGCTTGGATAGGAGGGTCACTATTCCAGGAAATGCAAATTCCAATGGTGAAGGAAAACACAACCTTAATGCCACTCTCCTCAACAGGATGTTTTCATCTTTACATTCAACAAGAACAATCAAGCAAGGTTAACCAAATCACATTCCATTTGAAATAAGCTGAAACAAGCCAACAAAGAAAAAATGTTCATCTCTGTATTACTGTTACAAATTAGAAATCACTTAACAAATCTGTTCCATAATGGGTCATATTTCATACTTTGAAAGCAGAAAATGAATAAGTAATAAATTTGAATGGTGATTTTTGTATAACTGAATGGATTTGGCAAAAATGTTAAGCGTAGTCTTAATAATTTAGTTTTCTTTAATCTTTTACCTAACATGAAAAGCAGATGACTCTTGCAAACAAAATTCTTGAATAACTATTTTTTTTTCATTTCTTGTCTCAAAAACATGGGTTATGACCCCTCATTGGAACGGGCTCGACTAGCTCATTCCAAAGAGGGGCCATAAGCTATGATTTTGAGATCAAAAATAAAAAAAATAATGAAAATTAAATGGCAATTGTTGTGAATAGCTCTGGCCAGTTTTGGCTGTTAGGTTGGGTAAAGGGTTAAGGCCCCACTAAGGAGATCTTCTGTTTCGTGGGCTATTTTTTCTAAATTGCGTGTGGACAGGCGGTTTTTTATTTTATTTTTTATTTTTGTAATTATTTCTTAACCACAAAAAATAAAAAATAAAATAAAAAACCGCCTGTCCACACGCAATTTATAAAAAATTGTTCTTGGTTTGTTTTAGGCCTCATAATGTACAAAATGTTAAAAAATTTATAGTAATTTATATATTTTTTATACTTACCAATGACCCAGACTTAGCTGGTGCTAACTCTAAAAAATCCAGGGCCAAACACAAATTTTGCCCCCCAATCCCCAAAATTTGCATCCAAAACCAAAAAAAATCATGTCCTATAGGACCTCCATACTTCGCCCCTACTGCGCATGCGCAGTGTCAAGGACGTTCCGAAATTGGCGCCAATTATCATTCTTACTGGCAGTGCCTGGTCAGCGCTATGTACTCAGCGGGGAGGTAAGAGTTCCCAACTCCTGGGAGGGCCATCCCCGTCTGGGTCATTGGTAAGTATAAAAAATATATAAATTACTATAAATTTTTTAACATTTTTATACTGTACCAATGACCCAGACTTAGCTGAATAGTAAAAAGGCTGGAGGGCCTAGGACATAGAGGAAAATCCAATAAGCTCAACTATATAATATAGAGGCAACCCCTCAAGGAGAAAAGGAGTATTAGGCTTTACATGTATCTTTCTTATTTAATATTAAATTAGAAAGATACAATACCCTTCATAATTGAGCACAATAACATTCATGTTCTCTATTAACATCCAGTATAACCCTTTATACTAATTATTTTTAAAGTAAGCCAATAAATAAAGTTAGTCCAGAGAATTGAGACTCTTTATATTCTTTTAAAAGTGTCCGAGGATTGTATATTAACGCCCGTTTGACACTTGACATACAAATGCTTCACACCGAGCTACACTTTAAAAATATGACATGAATGAATTTTTAACATTAATATTACACTTTAAAACCATCCCAGAAACGACTCAGAAATACTGACTTCGGAGGAGGCATTCCCTTGCTTTTCACTATAAAGCAGGTGACCTAAGGGAACACCCTCCCCCCCCCCCCCTTCCCCTTGCCCTGGGTCAAATAGCCCAGAGCGAAGAGGGCAGCCGGACGGAGTCACTGCCGGAACAGAAAGCCTGCATAACTATAGTTGCAACTGTTTAGTGGACGACATTCTGAGCAACAGATAACGGACCTAAACAATGCAGGTCTCCAGAAATGGACTCAATATTTCTGAGATAAAAATTCGTGAATGTGGATGGCTGAGACCAATAAGCAGCCTTCATTAAATCTGTAATAGCAATACTATTAGCATAAGCCCAAGAAGTAGCAAGAGCTCTTACTTCATGAGCGGAAATCTTAAGCACAGACTGCTGAGAAGAAGATAAACTCTCATGAGCAGTACGGATAGTTAATTGAATCCATCTAGCAATAGAATGGACCGAAATGTCCCTTCTATTAGGCATCAAAGACAGAAAGAAATGTTTTCTTCCCTTTCTGATAAACTGAGATCTCTGTTTATAGATACGTAACGCTCTAACAGGACAGAGTAAAGGCCTACGCCCGTCTGAAGACGGAAGAGCCTTAATAACAATAGGTTCCGGATATTTATTAGGAGCCTGATTCTTAGCTAAAAAACCCACATTAGTAGTGAAGGTGATAGTGTTCCCGACACTACGATAATGAAAATCATCCACCGACAGTGCATGAAGCTCACTGACTCTTCTAGCAGAAGAGAAAGCTAAGAGAAAAGCTGTCTTATGAGATAAGAATTTGAAATCTACTGTCCCAAGAGGTTCAAATGGCTTTTCCTTCAGTTTAAGAAGAACCCAAGCTAAATTCCATTTAGGAATTAACCTAAGAGTTCTGGGTCTATTTATCGAGAAGTTTCTAACCAACTTAGATAAAGAGACATTAGATCCAATTTGTAAACTATCATGATGTGCATAGGTATCAGATAACATAGACCTATAACCCTTAATAGTAACAGGCTGCAGTTTGATTTCGTCAAACAAGTATACTAGAAAGTTTGCAATGTCTGGTATAGAGGTATCCACAGAAAGATCCCTACACCAACGACGAAAAACCTTCCACTTAGCCGCATAGTTTAGCGAAGAGGAGGTCCTCCTACAGTTAGAAATCGCGTCCACTGCTCGTCCTGTAAAGTGCTTGCCATGCAAGAAGGACCGCACAACGGAAAAACGTGAAGGTTGAGACCTTGCGGGTTGTGATGGAGTTGACGCGATTTCCCCTGCGAAAGAAGATCCTCCCGTGGAGGAAGCTTTCGCGGTAGGTCCCACAACAGACACCTGAGTAGATTTATCCACGGTCTCTGTGGAGACAGAGATGCTACCAACAGAATCTTGCATTGAGATTGTTTTATCTTTAGCAATACTTGCTGAATTAACGGCGCTGGAGGATATGCATATCCTATCATTCTGTCCCAAGGGATTGACAGAGCGTCTACTGCAAATGCTCTTGGATCCGGACACGGAGACACATACGTCTGCAACTGATTGTTGAGATGTGTCGCAAATAAATCTATCATTGGCCGTTCCCATTGGTAGCAAATCTGATTGAATACTTGTTTGTTGAGAGTCCACTCTGATGGCAACAAGCGACCCTTTCGTGAAAGGGAATCTGCTAGTACATTCAGACGACCCGGTATGTGACGGAACGAAAGAAGAACCTGATGTTCTAGCGCAAACAGAAGGATTCTTTCCGTTAGATTGAACAACGGAACTGAATGAGTGCCTCCCTGATTCCGTATATACGCCACTACTGTCGTATTGTCGGATAGGATTTGGACATGAGCATTGTGAATAATGTCCATCCAATGACGTAACGCAAGCCAAATTGACATCATTTCCTTGATGTTTATGTGCTTGCCCAGGAATTGCGGATCCCAAAGACCCTGGCATCTCGAATCCGTTGGGATCAATGATGCACCCCAACCTGTTTGACTGGCATCCGTCATAATGGTAAAACTCGGATCCGGCAACTGCAGCGGAACTCCCTGAGTTAACCACTGAATGTTTGCCCAAGTCTGAATCTCTTGTTTCACTTGATCTGACAAGAGAACGTCTATGTCGAGCGAATGAATTTTCACACTCCAATTCTGAGTCAAGAAAATTTGGAGAGGACGCGTGCGTAACCGCCCCATTGGAATGAGATCCGCAGCGGCTCCGCACAGACCTATCAGTCTCATAAATTCTCTCGCCGTGACTTTGTCTGCGTGCAGACAATAGCGAGCGTAACAACTGACTAATTTCGCTCTGGTTAACGGCAGACGAACGAGATTGTTGTGCGTCTCGAAGCTCATTCCCAGATGTGTGAATGACTTGGATGGCACCAGATCCGACTTCTCCTCGTTTACTATAAAACCGAGACGTCGGAGCAATAGAAGTAGATTCTGCACATCGTTCTGAAGCGTTAACTCATTGTCATACCTCTGAAGAATGTTGTCCAGGTAGGCCGATGTTACCGCAGACGAATGAGCTCGGAAATACATCATTACTGAGTTCATTACCCGAGTGAAAGCCCAGGGTGCTAGATTCAATCCGAAGCACATCGCCCGGAATTGATACACCACTCCTAGGACTGCGAAGCGTAGATACTTTCTGAATGTCGGATGTACCATGACGTGAAAGTACGCATCTTTGAGATCTATGCTCGTTGCATAATCGTTCACCCGAATACTCGCTCTGACCGACCGAATCGTCTCCATATAAAACTTCGGAGCGACGATCAGCTTGTTTATCCAGGTCAAATCTATGACTGGACGGAACGAGCCATCTGGTTTCGGAACCAGAAACAGATGGCTGTAGAATCCCGGAGTCTCCTGGTTTTCTATGACCTCTACCGCGTTCTTCATTAAAAGAGACTGCACCTCTGATAACAGAGCGTCTCTTTTCTGCGGATTTGACGGAAGATGAGTCCATTTTGGACTTCGAGTTAATGGAGGCTTTCGTTTGAAGGATATCTTTAGACCTTCCGAAGTCACTCCTCTCACCCAAGGGTCGTCCGTAATCGACGCCCATTCTTGTGAAAAGCTCGACAACCTTCCGCCAACCGGTACGCGATAGAGGTTTAAGCCATCACCTCCTGGACCTGCGAGGCCTGCGGTAGGAGAAACTACGTCCTCCACGACCCGCACCTCGTCCCGTCGACCTCGGGGTGTCCGACCGGTTGTCCCGACCCGAAGGACGTCCCGAACGTGAGTCGCTACCTTGACGGTCTCTTGAATAAGACCAAGAGGACGCACCGGAACCTCTATAGGAACTTCTCTTGGGCGCATTAGACCCAGAAGTGCCTATCTTACTCTTGTCTGCCGTGTCCGACTTCTTAGAAGCAGATTTGAACAGCAGAGAATCCGAAGCTTTCTTTGTAATTTTATCATAAATTGCAGAAAGCTTGCCGTCAAAGAGAAGTTCTCCGGAGACTCTGAGAGAGTTCTTCACCTTAGTATCCACGTGTGTGGATGTAGATAGGGCTGCGTCACGTCTAACCAACTCCAGGTTTGCCACTGAAAGGGCAGAGTTACACGTGGAATAACCTACTGCCCTTGAAAGAAGTCTTAAAGAGGATTGTATATCCTGAAATTCTTTCCCTTGAAGGCGCAGTGATAATGCCTTAGTAAGGTGATCTGCGTAAGATAAGGCATCTAAACTGGCTCTGTTAGACGAAATAGTTGTTTCCAACACCGCGGTTGGAATAGACGCCGACGACGGTAATGATAACTCTAAGTCTTCCGCCTCGTCGTCCATACACAGAGGAACTCTCGGAATACCCTGTCCTGCCGTGTCGAATTTATTCCTTGCATTAATGAAAGGCAGGTTGAGAGTATTGGCGGACAAGAACCCTGCTTTCCCCGTTTTGGAAGCAAGTTTGAATATAGCGTCGTTCAATAATTCAAATGTTCTTGCAACATTATTGGACTGAGACGGAAATTCGGGAGCGATGTCCCTGAACCGCTCAAAGAAATCAGAGTCCAATGACGCTATAATCCTCTTGTCCGGAACCGCAGCAGTCTGGCCCGACGGAACAACTTGAGGAAGAAAGTGCCGGATGAAGTCCACGGCAGCTTTATGTTGTTCCGAAAGGGATAGCTCCAAGTCATCCATATCCCTTTCACCATCCGGTCAGACCTCATGATGCTCCCGGTCGTCCGCCCCCGATGCTTCGGCGGAGCATACCGACCCAGCGCCGTCGGATAATTCCCGATCCGACACCGTTTCTGTCGGCTGCTGCGATAAGTTGTGCTATCTGCACAAGTACGTCCGGCATCGAGGCCTGCGGAGGTGCAGTCTTTCGCTGCTTCGCCGAGGGCAGCTCCGCATTTGATGACTCCCGCATATTTTTCCTATGCGAATGTCCGGAGTCCATCGGCCTCGTGTCCCTGGCTACCGGATGGTGTGACCTGGTCGCCGAAAAATCCCTGATCGGCGAAGCTGGTAAAATATCGGCGGTCACGTAGCCAAGGTGCGGTCGTGTGCGCTGATGAGAAGAAGAAGCCTGAGCAGTCTCCGCGGACTGCCTATACAACGGAGCGTCCCGAGCGACGGACGTATGCTCCGCTTGCGACACATTTTGTACCACAACATCTGGTCCCAGATGTTGTTGTACGAGAGAGGGGCCTCTCTCGCTCGCGGCCCGGATGGACCTGGACGAGCTAGGAACCGGACTCAAAGGCTTCCTCCGATCTCGCCTACTATCCGCCGTCACTGGGTGTGCACGTTGAATGTTTATAGTGCTCGCATCACCCAAAATTTCCTCCTGGACCGCATCGGACGAACCCGGCTGCCGAACCATTCGGTGAATGGACGCTACACCGGGCGAGCTAGCGGACGACATTTGTTTAATCTCCATGAGCACTTTTGCTGCTAGCTCTGTATTCATTTGTGACGACAGAAGCGCACTTGCAGAAGATAACATGGAAACATCACCCTGTTCTTGTTCCTCTGAAATAGAAACTGAGAGAGTAGAGTGACCTTGCGGAGAAAGAGCCGGCATAGCCCTTTCTCCACTAACAACATATCGTGACACACGTTTCCAATGTTTGTCATCCCAATATTGACATATAGAACAGGGATTAGTGCGAGAACACTGACTACAATTAATGCAATGATCATGAAAGTCAGAGGAAGATTTCTTCCTATTACAATTTGAACAATATCCTTTCATTGTGAAAAGTCAACAACAAGTCCTAGTTACTGGCACAAACCCCTGACACAAAGATACATAATAACATGATCCATTAATAATGAAAAAACAATTGTAAATCAAAATAATTTTTGAAAAATATTTTTTCAGCGAAGCCCAAGTTTCTGAAAAGTAACGTTGAGCCCCAATGGATCCGATGGCTAAGTGTGGTCAAAAATTTTAAATTTATATTAAATAATTAATGCAACACTTACGGATAATAAAAATGTATCTTATAGTGAGATAAACTACACCAAAGGCAAACAGCCCCCCTCAAAAGAGACTGTTGCCAATGTAAACAAACAGTGTAAAACACCAGAAAACATGACTCCAGGCACTGAAAAAACTGGCCCGAAATCAGTCATCAAAATTACACTCTATCTGATGCAAGACAGAGACTCCCAGGGGAGAATCTGCAGAACATCAGATGGAAGATGCAGAACACAACGTTTATACACCCATGGGTGAAAACGTAACTATGGGGAAAATAACAGAAAACATTCTGTAACCAAGCAACTCTCCCAAGAGAATTTAGAAATGATCTTTCTCAAAAATATGTCAAAAGCATGGGAGAATTGCAAGGGGGGACTTAGAAGACCAGGGGAGAGGAAACACTGAATAAGCAGTGCAACTTTTTAGCAAGAATGACAACAAGAGGCCCATGCCTCGAAAATAGGCAACTTAACATAATTTCATAAAAAATTTTAAGTACAGCCCTGATTATTTTTTGTCACTCCTTTTTCCTCTCCTCCTTCTATATCCTCCTTAGAATCACCATTTCTCCAATAATTACGTGTCTGGTATCCTTTAAACTGAGATTTACAAGCACAAAGATCAGTGAGATGTTGACTGATGAAGGGGCAAACAGAGAATGATAATTGGCGCCAATTTCGGAACGTCCTTGATACTGCGCATGCGCAGTAGGGGCGAAGTATGGAGGTCCTATAGGACATGATTTCTTTTGGTTTTGGATGCAAATTTTGGGGATTGGGGGGCAAAATTTGTGTTTGGCCCTGGATTTTTTAGAGTTAGCACCAGCTAAGTCTGGGTCATTGGTACAGTATAAAAATATCATCAAGTTAATAAAATTGATAAATTTTTCCATTGAGTGCAACAGAAGCCTTCTTGCTCTCAAGAGACGAAAAACACCAACAACCATGCTATTCTGTAAATTATGAGGCTTAAATCATAAAACAAAGCAAGAACATGAATTTTTGTTGGCAAAGAATTAATTAACAAAATAAAATAAAAAAATGGCCCACCCGCATGCAATTTTACAAAAAATGGACTGAGAAACAGAAGATCTACTTTGTGGTGTCTAATTCATTTCAGTTCTAATTTGAATCAATTTCTGTACAAAAGTTATTTTACTGCCCCACGTTTTTGTGCCATCAGACTGATTATGTTTATCTCACACTTACTTTGAATCCATCTCTCCATGCAGGTGAGGTGTTTGTGCTTTGCATGTCCAGCAATTCTGTGAATGTTAGCCTATCATACGTTGCATTTGGAGTTCCCTGCAAACAATGATAAACATGTTGTTCAATTTTTGTTTTCTTAAAGATGATATAAACAAAACAAGTACAAAGTTGATTACCCATGGTCAGTCTATAGTCCCCCATAGTATGCGGTGTCACCAAATTTTGGAATATTGCTTTGAATTTTTTTTACCAAAATCTGAAATAAATTATATGCATCAATTTTTAATAATGTCTGATCACGGGTAAAAATTAGAAACATCTTCGAAGTGTCTTTGAGATTAGGTGGTAACAGAACACATAAACATAATATGTACAAATATGACTGAAAAAAGCCTGTATGGTATGTTATTTATCTTATGCTGCTACACCTCCATACCAAACATTATTGAAATCGGAAATGTCATTTAGAAGTTCTTGGCAGAAAACTAATTACATGCAATTTCCAACAAAAATGGCTGCCAGTCGGCCATCTTGAATTTTTTTCAGAAAAAAATTGATATGCATCAATTTTACATAATGTCTGATCATTGCTGAAAATCTAAAATAAAAGCGTCCAAGCGTCTCTGAGGTACATGTGGTAACAGGACACACCAACATAATATGTATAAATATAATGGAAAAAAAAGCTTAAGTTCATCTGTTTTACATAATTATATACAAATAAAAAGCCTGTATGATATGTTATTTATCTTATGCTGCTACACCTCCATTCCAAAATTACTGAAATCAGGAATGTTGCTTAGTGGATGGGCAGCGAATTTACACAATGTCTGATCATTGCTGAAAATTTGAAACAAATGCATAAAAGCGTATCTGTGATACAGGTGGTAACAGGACACACCAACATAATATATACAAATATATTGTATAATATAATTTGCATAATTTATGCACGAGAAAAAAACAGGTGGTGGTGGGACAGATGGACAGACAGACAGACTGACAGACAGAGTGCAATCCATAAGTCCCATCAAGGTAAGATCCTGTGGCAGCTATATTAAGCACCCAAGACCTGTTTAGAAACAATAGCCACGGTAGCTGAAAAGTAACTTGCAAGTTTACAGAAACACTGCATGTTGGGGCACCTGTTCTGTTGCAGTGAAAAGTGACAAAAAACAGAATTAGACCTTTAAGAGTTAAGTAATATTACTGTCAAACTGATAAACATAAAGTCTGAAAATTGGAGATAATGAGTTAATGATGAACAAGATTATGAACTGATTTATGAACAAGTGTACTGTCAGGCGATGGATCAATATACGGCCACGGCGGCCATATTGGATATGCAAGAATGCTAGTTATCGAAAGGACCATCGTCTAATCATGACTAATCAACCACAATGAAACAGTATCTGTTGAATGTATTGTTTTCAAGTCATCGGGTGGACAAACAAAAGTTAATGGATGGATGGATGGACAGATGGATGGACAGATGGATGGACAGATGGATGGATGGATGGATGGATGGATGGATGGATGGATGGATGGATGGATGGATGGATGGATGGATGGACAGATGGATGGACGGATGGATGGATGGATGGATGGATGGATGGATGGATGGATGGATGGATGGATGGATGGATGGATGGATGGATGGATGGATGGATGGATGGATGGATGGACAGACAGACAGATGGACAGATGGACAGAATGATGGACAAATGGATGGATGGACGGATGGACCAAGAGATTTATGGATGGACAGACATTGCCATACCATAATACGGCGCACTCATATGAGCAGCCATATAAAAACTTATTGGATGCTTGGGCACTACTAGTGAACGAGGATGGTGTGATAAGAGAGAGTAACTGATGGGATTTTTTGTTGATTTATTTAATTTGGGCTCAACTGTTTGCTATATCAAGCCTTAACTCTTTCAACATGAGAGACCGCTCTTCTGGTCCAGCAACTCGATATGTCATACTTTTATTAAGTAGGATGGCTACTAAGTGAATGTGTGTGCTAGAACAATTAATATTTTCAACCTGCAGTCTTCTGGCTGCACGTTGAAAATATTAATTGCTCTTCCCCCAAATAATGGATAGGGACTCTTCCAATTTCTGCCATTTCACTGGCATGGAAGATACCACCAGTGTTCAAAGTGTTAAAGTGAAAGATTGCCTCCCTAATATCTTTTCTCAAACACTAATGTATTGGGTACACTGAAAAGAATAGACCTGAGCAGCTCCAAATATGATCTCGGAGATATAGTTTGATCACACGTGGTATGGGACCTGGTCTGGAAGATCAATCTATAACAGGACCTGGCCTGATTGACCTGTATTATCGATGTGTCTATTCTACACTGTTTTGTTGGCCCTAGAATTGCAGCTCAGGCCCCTAGCTCATGAATTAGATAGGAAACACACTCATGAGCCACTAAATATTTTGGAGTGCTACAAAGCCATCTATTTTACATTTATACAAACTTGAGGGTTCAGCTAGCCTTTGAATGCTCCAAAATAAGCCATGGTAGACTACATGGGAATCATCAGCCTTTGCCCTTGAACCTAGACACATCTGAATCACTTTCAAAAGTGTGATAAACGAAAAGTTGAGTGAAGGTACAATATTTTATTGAGCAATTTTTGTGTGTATTCCACCCACCAAATATTTACAAATATCTATTCAAAGAACACATAGTTTAAAGATAAGGTCTTGCCCTTGCCGAGTCTTGAAACCTAGCCCCGCCCCACACTCTTAGCAGTATCACTATTTATTGGACTGAAATGAATTTCATACCATAGCATGGGGGAACATATTTTATGGCATGATGGATTTCCTCGCCTGCTTAGATTCTGAGTTATTTCCCCTTTCCTCACCTGGAGTTCATAAAAAATTCATTTACTGCTCATGTTTAGTGTGTTTTGTGCATGGGATGATTTTTGTGGACTTCAGGCAGAAAGTTGATAAAGTTTTTTGTGCTTATATCCCGATGAATTCTGTCTTTTGATTGGTCAGAATGCCTTGGACAAATAGCCATGGCAAAGGGTGCACCCAACATCCAAGGTATAAGAGGGCATGCAGCATCCAGGGTATAAGTGCACGTGAAACATCGGGGGTATATGGTTTGAATGAAAGCTTTCCACTTTTGTTCGCCTCGATATACAAATCGAACAAAAAAAACATGAAAATAGTCACAAATATCATCAGATTTCCGACAATTCGGTCATATTTTGTTGCTATAAATTACATAGTCCAATAATTAAAATGAAACAACTTAAAAAAAATAAAATAAGAGCAAATAATTCAACCTCTGAGTACCAATGTGTTCTATGTGCCAGTAGGCACATAGAACACATTGGAACTCAGGGGACGATATGTCAACAAAATACTGTTTACTCATTTTCTTAATGACCCAAGGGATGTAACTCCATCTGTTGTTTTCTGCTTTTGTAAAAAAAGAACAATTATCCAAATGTTTTTACTGTGTTTCAAACAGGACGAAAACGTTATCTCTGCCAACATGTATGGTATATGGAGATTTAATACCTGGATGTCTCATTTAAACACCTCGCCTGTGGCTTGGTGTTTAAAAACTGATATCCATGTATTAAATCTCCATATACCATACATGTTGGCGGAGAACTTATAATATCACCCATGGTAAGGAGTTTGGAGCTTGCAGGGGGAGATTAACAGAGTTAGTTTGCGTGTGTTGTTCATTTCTTTTTTCAAAGTCATGGAGCTTTGTGTTATCTTGTTTTTTTAGAAACAGCATCTCTCACAGATTTTTCATTGAAAAATCTTTTCCACACATAAATTACCTATGAGATATTCCAACACTATAATAAGACACTAACCACCATGCCTTCAAAGTGAGGATCAGTGGGAGGCATTATAAATACAGATTGTGGGTCACGATTATATCTATGCACAGTATGACATATGGACTCGAGACCAAAATCAAAAAAAAAGTTTAAAATAATTAGGAGTTCAAAATATGGGTCAAGGTTACTGGGGTCACTCGAGGGTTATTGGAGTTCATTTTCTGAAAACACTGGAAATCGCATTTCAAGATCTCCCTAACACATTCTTGAAGCTCATTTTTTAAAATTTTAGTGTGTGATGAAATGGGTGGAACCAAAACTCTGAAGGTGCATCATGTTCATATTTCAAGAGTGGTAAGACATATCAACTTGGAACCAACACCAAATAATATGAAACCCATTGGGGGGTGGGGGGTGGGTTAAAATATGGGTCAAGGTCCCCAGAGTGGGTCAGGGGTCATTGCGTTCATTTTCTGAAAGCTGCATTTCAAGGCCTTCCCTACATGTACAGTGGAGCCCACTTATTTGGATATCTCTTAACTAAATAACCCTGTTAACTGAATATAATTTCCCAACACAAAACCATTTACCATATCTCCAGTAAAAGTTTTACCTGTTAATTGAATATAGGTTATAGAGTAAACTCCTGTTAATTGAATAAAAAATCTTGTAACCTGTCAAGAAATTATCCTGACTCTTCCCACTTTTCCTTCGTTTATAGACCTATTTAGCCCCAGCACATTCAATACAGGCATTTAATCTATTATATCTTGTTTTACAGAGCTCTGTCAAACATGATATAATAGAATAAATGCCAAGTTTATCTCTAGAATACAGGAAAGTGACACAATCCCTGTTAATTGAATACTCCTGTTAACTGAATAATTTTTATCGACAAAGTGGCTATTCAGTTAATAAGGTTAAACTGTAATACATTTCAGAACCTCATTTTTTTCAGTTCTTGTGCCCAATGAAATTGGTGAAACCCAAAGTTCTGAAAGCGTTATGATCATATTTCAGGCATGGTACGACATATCATCTTGTTTTATGTTATTCTATATACATGTATTTTTAGGCATATGCTATCCACAGTATTGTTGGAGAGGGCATAGACTACATTCCATGTTGTTTTTACAGATAATAGAGATGTGCAAATATAATGCCAATTCCCGATTCTATATTAATAGGCAAGTCCATTTCAAAATAATAATGTAAAATGTATAAGGCCTTACAAAGTAGAGTCTGTTTCTCAAACCATTTTTTTGTAAAATTACATGTGGGTGGGCAGTTTTTTATTTTATTTTTATAATTATTTCTTTGCCATCAAAAGTTCATGTTCATGGTTTGTTTTATGGGGTATGGGGTATGGGGCTCAGTAGGTAGTGGTGCAGGCTGCAAGCCGAGAGGTCCTTGGTTCGAATCCCACCTGTGGCAACCATGTTGTGTCCTTGGGAAAGACACTTCACCCCCATTGCCCATGTTGGGGCACGGTGGTGTTGTGCAATAAGGCATTCTGCACAGCGATGGTGCACTTGTCTTCAGCCAATGCTAACCCTGCTTGTGTGGAGTTAGTATATCGGGGTGCTGACAGTTGCTTGCCATTGGTTTTTTCTGGGTAATCTAGCTTTCCTCACCCGTAAAACTGTCATGGTCATGATTAGCCATTGTGCAGAAATATGTGACCTTAAACACCAATAAATAAATAAATAAATTTATGTTTTAGGCCTCATAATCTACAGATTGGCATGGGTGGTGGTGTATTTCATCCCTTGAGTACAAGAAGGCTTTGCAATGCCAAGCCATTCCCTATTATGACTAGCAGACTCTGCTTACAAATTTTTTCCTAAATGAATTATGGGAGTTTTCTCAATGAAATCTACACCAGATTGCCCATGTGGGGCATGGTGGCACTGTGTACTAAGGCATACAATTTTATTAACTTGGGGAAAATATCAGACAAAAACCATTTAATTTTTATTTTTTTTAAGTATGCATTGGTAAAAAAAGAGAGCATGCGTCAGCCAAAAGGACAGTGCAGGAGGACCTGAGAAACATATTTTTACCTTTTTTAGGCATAAACCTATACCTACCATGTAAAAAGCCCCTGGTGGATTAAGACAGATGTGAGCTTGTGTGAAGCAGGTCCATGGAAGATTAACAGCACTATCAACAGATACCTGAAATAAAGAGAATAATGTATAATCTATTGCCTGATTTATCAAGCAAAAATGGTTTTCAAAATAGTAAAGAATAATTCAAGACTGATTAAATGCTCTGATCTGTTGAACCTTTCCCTAAAACCTAATATCTGTTCCCTATTATGGCCAGCAGACACTGCATACAAATTGTTTTCCCAAATGAATTATGGAGTTTACTCAATGAAATCTACTCATGATTGCGCATGTGGGAGCATGGTGGTGCTGTGCACGAAGGTGTACTGCACGTCATGGTGCACTTATCTTCAACCAATGCTAACTGTGCTTGTGTGGAGTTAGAACATTGGGGAGTCTGGCCATTGCTCAGAGGTTCTCTCCAGCTTCCTCCACTCATAAAAATGTCCGGCAAGAGGTGACCCTGGCTGTTGAAAATGTCAATAAACCCCAATAAATAAATAAATATATATGAAATCTACTAGCCAAAATAAGTGTATTTTGATACATGGTCCCTTAACTGGTAGAGTGCTGAATTACTTTTGGTTGTCAAACTTTGTTCTTGTGTTTTTGCTCTGTTACAATTTATGGGAAAGTACCTGTTTTGGCACTCTATCATAAATTGTGACTACACAAATCCATGCAGACTAGATAATTTCACTTCAAACATAATGTAAAGCACATCCACAGAATATGAAGCATTAACTTGCAGCACCTGCCCTTCAGTGTAAAGTCCAAATATGGGCTTCCAGCATTCAACCTGTTAATCATTTTCCATCAAATAGTTCCGGCATCCCATGTGTTTTCTGTAAGTGCTGAGAATTTTCAAAAACTGTTGTGCATATACAAACAAGCCTGAAAATAAGCGTACTGTCATCTGCAAAATGAGGTCCCCAGACGGTGAATTTGGTGATGCTACCCTGCACAGGGTTGCATCACAAAATTTACACCCTCTGTGAACCTCAGTCTGAATCAAGGTCTCAAGCCAAAACAAGAGAGATGTGCCTAGACGATAAATTAGCCCACTGTATGGGATAGCATCAGCAAATTCACCTTCTGGGGGCCCCATTTTGCAAATGACAGGTTGCTTATATTCAGGCTTGTATACAAACAAACACTGTCTAATACTACTGAACAGCATTTGCTTGTTTACATTCAAAACAATAGTTTCTGTGAATAATGATCATAAATTCAGACGGTTTTGATCTTATACTCAATGCAAGAATGGCAGCAGACAACCAGTTATCACTTGGTTAATGCCCATGGTTTGAGGATCACAAAATTGGCCCAACCGTTTCAGCATTAGCAATGCTGAAATGAGATATAAAGAAGCTAGCCTGTGAATTATGATAACTTATCTACAAGATATTTCTTGATATCTATCGACTTGATGGATAACAAGGAATATCCCTCAGTAGCTTTCTAAATGACGTCATGCTTTGGTGCATCACTTTGCTTTTAATAATGTTACAGGTAATTCAATGCCAGTTTTACCAGCAGTACCAGAAGTTGATGCTATTCCAAGCCGTTCCGGTGATTCTGTGACTATAAAAGTATATGTATAATAATACAAAAGTGTCAATGACACGCCAGCTCAACTTGTCCAAGAAGGAATTGAACTAAATAGAAAGATCCAGTAATGCCATGTCACTCACTCAAGTTTCTACAGAAAAGACATCACACCAAAGCTATAAATGAAATCTGAAAAAATTGGGGGAGGAATGGGTCCAGCTGGGTGCACTAATGGAATTGTTGACAATTTATATGTCAAATCCAATATGGCCGGTGGCGGCTATCTTTTCAGCGGAAGGCAAAGAAATTTGATAACTCCCATCTGGACACCATACCAAAGTTACATATAAAATTTGGAAAAGATCGGGCAAGAGATGTGGCCATGTTTTTCAACAAAATTCAGAAACATCTGATAGCTCCCATTTGAACATCACACCAAAACTACAAATGAAATTTTAAAAAGTTTGGGTGAGAGATGCGGCCTGTGCTAATGGAATTGTTGACAATTGGACATCACACCAAAGCTATAAATGAAATTCAAAAAAGATCAGGTGAGAGATGCGTCCTGCAGGGTGTGTTAATGAAATTGTTGGAAAATTTATATCCAAACCCAAAATGGCTGCAAATCCAAGATGGCCACTAGCAGCCATGTTTTACAACGAAAATTAAAAAAGAATCGATACCTTCCATCTAGACATTGCTGCAAAGCCACATATGATATTTGGGACTGATCAGGTGAGAGCTGTGGCCTGTAGGGTGTGCTAAATCCGAGATGGTCACTGGTGGCCATGTTTTTCACCGAAATTTAAAAAAAATCGAGAGCTCCCATCTAGACACTGCCCCAAAGCTGCATATGGAATTTGAAACTGATTGGGTGAGAGCTGTGGCCTGTAGGGTGTGCTAAAGGAATTGTGGGTGGACAGACGAAAAGATGTATGCACAGACAGACGATGGGTCACAACCCATCCCAATAGCTCATATTGACGTTGCCAAGTTGAGTTAAAAATAATTAAGTAAAGTAATTAGATGTATAGAAAGTGACTCTGAGAGTGATATTGAGTCTTGAACTGGGTAACTTTTCCAAAAAACCTTGTTGATCAATTTGCCCAGGAAGTTTCTTTTTTTTGATGAGTCGGCACACTCAATTCCAAATTCCGTGTTGTAAACTGACATTTAAAATGTTCTAAAACTTAACATTAATGATAAATATATAGAGGATATTCACGAAAATTTGATGAATACCGAAAATATCTCGTGAGTGGCTACAAAGAAATATGAGGATCTTCACGAGCGACGCAGTCGCGAGTGAAGATCCTCATATTTCTTGTAGCCACGAACGAGATATTTTCGGTATTCATCAAATTTTCGTGAATTTTCTTTTTATTTAATGCTCTACGACTACAAACTCTCCAATTTGTGGCCTTTATTTGCCATTAAGGTGCAAAATTTATGTGCCGAACCGGCGTCCATACAAAAATTACAACAACCAAACTCCAACCATTGGAATGTGTGAATATCCGCACAAAAAGTAGTCCCGTCTTATTTCTCCCCTAACTTTACGATTTACCAAGGCTGGCGAATTGAAATAATCGCAATGTGTTTCGAAGAAATAGAACAATAACAAAAAACACCACTTTCTTATTTTCAATAACAAGACACGTCATTTTATTTTTTTTGAACTCAATGCACTGAAGACGTGTGAAGTTGAACTGAAGAAATTTGAAAGTGATTTCGGCTTTTCGCTGGAAGGTGAATGAGAAAGTCAAACTTTGAAACCGCTGATTTAATGAATTGATTTAGTCACTGTCACTATCAATTATTCGAATTCGTTTGTATTTGGGACTCTGGAATTCATTACTGATGTGCTGACTCTGTGATGATTGCATGTAAATGTTTATCGGCCCATTAAACGTGCTGCCACTGAACATCGAAGACAGTGGAAATGAACCTACGATGAAATATCGATTTCTAAATATCATTTTGATATTTCGTTTTGCCGACCGACAGGGGAATATGACTTAATTTTTCAGCGTGAATTGATGCCTGAGCATTAAATAAAAGAATATTCTCATTTATAGTATTATAATTATTAAATTTCACCTGTGAGTTGAACAATTAGTTGGTTAAATTATCATGGGAAAGCAGGAGTATTTTTTATGTTTGAGTGATTTGGCTAGTACAGGATTGAAAGAATGATCAGCTGATCTTTGTTATTGCTTTGACACATACATGTTTACAGTTGAAATGAGTTGAATACTGCACAGTAAAATGTCAAGTAGCACATAATAAAAAGAAAATCTACACTATTTTATTGATTATCAGGAATCATGTGAACCTTATTTTTCACTCGTGTAAGTTCTTGAGAAAAATAAAACTCTCAGGTCCACACTCCTGAGATAATTCCCACTATTCACTAAAATAGTGTGGATATCCTTTATTTATTCACCCAGATAAGATAATGTGAAAACACAACAAAAATATTTATCATGTCCATCTACTCAATGGATATTGAGTTTTCATATACAACCACAAATAGCTCTCCAATACTGCTGTCGTTTGTTTATCAATTCCTACTCATGGGGAAAAGAGAGTCCCAACATTTCCAAATTCATGTATGTTTCAAAAGAGGCTCATGTGATGTCACAGGAGTATGTGCTTTCTTGAGACAACAATTTTAGAAAGGCAATATAAAAATATGAGTGCCACTGCACTGAACACTCTAGACACACATTCCACAATTGTTATTTTTACATTTATGTTTTGTATTCACTTTTTAACTGGTAAAGTGCTCAATTATTTTTGACCATAAAATCTTGTACACATGTCTTTGTGTTGTTACAATTTATGGGAGAGTGCCTATCACTTCAAAGATAATACAAAGCATATGCACTGAATATGAGTCTTCAAGTGTGGTTCCTGCACTTCAGAATAAAGCCCAAATATGGACTTCCATAACTCTACCAGTTAAATACCCAGAGTTGTATAATAAGCAAATTATTACACCAGTCAATCAATCTGGGTAGTCATATTCTATCTCGTTAACAAGACCAGATCAGCCAGATCCAACACAATGCCTATCACATCATGTTTGATCTGGTCTGATTAACTACTAATTTGGGGGGAGGGGGGGGGGGGGTGCAGTGGCTCAGTAGGTAGAGGTGCAGGCTGCAAGCTGAGAGGTCCATGGTTAGAATCCCACCTGTGGCAACCGCGTTGTGTCCTTGGGCAAGACACTTCATCTCCATTGTCCACGTGGGGGCATGGTGACGCTGTGTACTAAAGCATACAGCACATCAATGGTGCACCTGTCTTCAACCAATGCTAACTCTGCTTGTGTGGAGTTAGTATGTTGGGGTGCTGACAATTGCTCGGTGGTTGTCTCCGGGTACTCCAGCTTCCTCCACCCGTAAAACTGTCGTGGTCATGATTAGCAACTGTGCAGAAATATGTGACCTTAAACACCAATAAATAAATAAATAATTAATAACTACTTATTTATTTGTTCTATTTATTTATTTATTGAGATTAACAACACTTTTGACCACATGTTGGACAGTCTTATTGGTGGAGGAACCCTTTATCATGGCTTTTATGAAAGTGTCAAAGCCACTGAAGTGCCATGATAGTGGGTTCTGGCACTCAACCAGTTAACTTCTAATTCTTGTAGACTCATTTTCTGATTATGCTTCATGTTTTTCATCACACAGACTACTTAAGATTATTCAGTAAATTATTGACAAACAGCTCTTAAGCAAGTCTTTCACAATGAATCAACCTACCTTCAGACCTTGTCTGGGATTATACTGAGCAATAAAGTTCAAGTCTTGGTCCATTGTTTTTGTGTCTACCGATTTGGTGAGTTGATTCTGATAAAATATAGATAGAACATGATTTAATAATATAAAATATCAAAACAAAGAATGAAACAAGAGCTATTGCTGAAGGCAATTATACCCCCACTGCAATGCTGGGCCAATGAAGCATAAATGAATTAAAAACAAAGTAAGGGCAAAAAAATCATTAAAAATTGACAAAGTAAGGGCTGTAGCTGTGGAGAAAAATATGCAGGCAACTTTTTGTTACATGCACAGGAGCAGCTTGTCACAATGATCCCTTGCAGCAAATTTCATTGAAATCCATCAACTCATTGCTGAGATATCGCTGCAGATGTAAAAAAAAATCTGGAAAAATGATAAATTTACAGTACTTTGTATATTTTTAATACTTACCAATGGTCCAGAGTTAGCTGTTGCAACCTCAATATTATTAAGGGCCAAACACAAATTTTGAACTATACATCCCCAAAATTTGCATACAATACCAAAAATTAAAAGTCCTATCTGGCCCTCCATACTTTTAGTACTTGCGCATGCACAGTACCCAGGAAGAGACCAGAATTGGCGCCAACATCATTCTTCCTAGTTGTGCCTACTGAAGTGATAACTAAGCGGGGAGGCATGAGTGCCCACTCATGGGAGGGCCATCCCCATCTGGGTCATTGGTAAGTATTAAAAATATACAAATTACTATAAATTTATATATTTTTATACTGTACCAATGACCCAGACTTAGCTGGTGCTAACTCTAACAAAACCAGGGCCAAACACAAATTTTGCCCCCCAATCCCCAAAATTTGCATCCAAAACAAAAGAAATGATGTCCTATAGGACCTCCATACTACGCCCCCACTGCGCATGCGCAGTGTCACGGACGTCCCGAAAATGGCGCCAATTATCATTCTCTGTTTGGCCCTTCATCAGTCAACATCTCACTGATCTTTGTGCTTGTAAATCTCAGTTTAAAGGATGCCAGACACGTAATTTTTGGAGAAATGGTGATTCTAAGGAGGATATAGAAGGAGGAGAGGAAAAAGAAGTGACAAAAAATAATCAGGGCTGTACTTAAAATTTTTTGATGAAATTATGTTAAGTTGCCTATTTTCGAGGCATGGGCCTCTTGTTGTCATTCTTGCTAAATGTTGCACTGCTTATTCAGTGTTTCCTCTCCCCTAGCCTTCTAAAGTCCCCCCTTGCAATTCTCCCATGCTTTTGGCATATTTTTGAGAAAGTTCATTTCTAAAATTTTCCTGGGAGAGTTGCTTGGATACAGAATGTTTTCTGTTATTTTCCCCATAGTTACGTTTTCACCCATGGGTGTATAAACGTTGTGTTCTGCATCTTCCATCTGATGTTCTGCAGATTCTCCCCTGGGAGTCTCTGTCTTGCATCAGATAGAGTGTAATTTTGATGACTGATTTCGGGCCAGTTTTTTCAGTGCCTGGAGTCATGTTTTCTGGTGTTTTACACTGTTTGTTTACATTGGCAACAGCCTTTTTTGAGGGGGGCTGTTTGCCTTTGGTGTAGTTTATCTCACTATAAGATACATTTATATTATCCGTAAGTGTCTCATTAATTATTTAATATAAATTTAAAATTTTTGACCACACTTTGCCATCGGATCCATCGGGGCTCAACGTTACTTTTCAGCAACTTGGGCTTCGCTGAAAAAATATTTTTTCAAAATTATTTTGATTTGCAATTGTTTTTTCATTTATTAATGGATCATGTTATTATGTATCTTTGTGTCAGGGGTTTGTACGAGTAACTAGGACTTGTTGTTGACTTTTCACAATGAAAGGATATTGTTCAAATTGTAATGGGAAGAAATCTTCCTCTGACTTTCATGATCATTGTATTAATTGTAGTCAGTGTTCTCGCACTAATCCCTGTCCTATATGTCAATATTGGGATGACAAACATTGGAAACGTGTGTCACGGTATGTTGTTTCTGGAGAAAGGGCTATGCCGGCTCTTTCTCCGCAAGGTCACTCTACTCTCTCAGTTTCTATTTCAGAGGAACCAGAACAGGGTGATGTTTCCATGTTATCTTCTTCAAGTGTGCGTCCGTCGTCACAAATGAATTCAGAGCTAGCGGCAAAAGTGCTCATGGAGATTAGACAAATGTCGTCCGCTAGCTCGCCCGGTGTAGCATCCATTCACCGAATGGTTCGGCAGCCGGGTTCGTCCGATGCGGTCCAGGAGGAAATTTTGGGTGATGCGAGCACTATAAACACACAATGTGCACACCCAGTGACGGCGGATAGTAAGTCCAGCCGGGCCGCGAGCGAGAGAGGCCCCTCTCTCGTACAACAACATCTGGGACCAGATGTTGTGGTACAAAATGTGTCGCAAGCGGAGCATACGTCCGTCGCTCGGGACGCTCCGTTGTATAGGCAGTCTGCGGAGACTGCTAAGGCTTCCTCTTCTCGTCAGCGCACACGACCGCACCTTGGCTGCGTGACCGCTGATATCTTACCAGCTTCGCCGATCAAGGATTCTTCGGCGACCAGGTCACACCATCCGGCAGCCAGGGATTCGAGACTGATGGACTCCGGACGTTCGCATAGGAAAAGTATGCGGGAGCCATCTGATGCGGAGCTGCCCTCGGCGAAGCAGCGAAAGACTGCGCCTCCGCAGGTCTCGACGCCGGACATTCTTGTGCAGATAGCACAGCTTATCGCAGCATCCCAGCAGCCGACAGAAACGGTGTCGGATCGAGAATTATCCGACGGCGCTGGGTCGGTACGCTCCGCCGAAGCATCGGGGGCGGACGACCGGGAGCATCATGAGGTCCGACCGGATGGTGAAAGGGATACAGATGATTTGGAGCTATCCCTTTCGGAACAACATAAAGCTGCCGTGGACTTCATTCGGTACTTTGTCCCTCAAGTTGTTCCGTTGGGCCAGACTGCTGCAGTTCCGGACAAGAGGATTATAGCGTCATTGGACTCTGAATTTTTTGAGCGGTTCAGGGACATTGCTCCCGAGTTTCCATCGCAGTCCAATAATGTTGCAAGAACATTTGAATTATTGAACGACGCTATATTTAAACTTGCTTCCAAGACGGGGAAAGCAGGTTTCTTGTCCGCTAATACTCTCAACCTGCCTTTCATTAATGCAAGGAATAAATTCGACACGGCAGGACAGGGTATCCCGAGAGTTCCTCTGCGTATGGACGATGAGGCGGAAGACTTAGAGCTATCATTACCGTCGTCGGCTTCTATTCCAACCGCGGTGTTGGAAACAGCTATTGCGTCTAACAGAGCCAATTTAGATGCCTTATCTTACGCAGATCACCTTACTAAGGCGTTATCACTGCGCCTTCAAGGGAAAGAGTTTCAGGATATACAATCCTCTTTAAGACTTCTTTCAAGGGCAGTAGCTTATTCCACGTGTAACTCCGCCCTTTCAGTGGCAAATCTGGAGTTGGTTAGACGTGACGCAGCCCTAGCTACATCCACACTCGTGGATACTAAGGTGAAGAACTCTCTTAGAGTCGCTTCGGTCTCCGGAGAACTTCTCTTTGACGGCAAGCTTTCTGCTATTTATGATAAAATTACAAAGAAAGCTTCGGATTCTCTGTTGTTCAAATCTGCTTCTAAGAAGTCGGATACAGCAGACAAGAATAAGACAGGCACTTGTGGGTCTAATGCGCCCAAGAGAGGTTCCTATAGAGGTTCCGGTGTGTCCTCTTGGTCTTATTCGAGAGACCGTCAGGGTAGCGACTCTCGTTCGGGACGTCCTTCGGGCCGGGACAACCGGTCAGACACCCCGAGGTCGACGGGGCGAGGTGCGGGTCGTGGAGGACGTGGTTTCTCCTACCGCAGGCCTCGCAGGTCCAGGAGGTGATGGCTTAAACCTCTATCGCGTACCGGTTGGCGGAAGGTTGCCGAGCTTTTCACAAGAATGGGCGTCTATTACGGACGACCCTTGGGTGAGAGGAGTGACTTCGGAAGGTCTAAAGATATCCTTCAAACGAAAGCCTCCATTAACTCGAAGTCCAAAGTGGACTCAACTTCCGTCAAATCCGCAGAAAAGAGACGCTCTGTTATCAGAGGTGCAGTCTCTTTTAATGAAGAATGCGGTAGAGGTCGTAGAAAACCAGGAGACTCCGGGATTCTACAGCCATCTGTTTCTGGTTCCGAAACCAGACGGCTCGTTCCGTCCAGTCATAGATTTGAGCTGGATAAACAAGCTGATCGTCGCTCCGAAATTTTATATGGAGACGATTCGGTCGGTCAGAGCGAGTATTCGGGTGAACGATTATGCAACAAGCATAGATCTCAAAGATGCGTACTTTCACGTCATGGTACATCCGACATTCCGAAAGTATCTAAGCTTCGCAGTCCTAGGAGTGGTGTATCAATTCCGGGCGATGTGCTTCGGATTGAATCTAGCACCCTGGGCTTTCACTCGGGTAATGAACTCGGTAATGATCTATTTCCGAGCTCATTCGTCTGCGGTAACGTCGGCCTACCTGGACGACATTCTTCAGAGGTACGGCAATGAGTTAACACTTCAGAACGATGTTCAGAATCTACTTCTATTGCTCCGATGTCTCGGTTTTATAGTAAACGAGGAGAAGTCGGATCTGGTGCCGTCCAAGTCATTCACTCATCTGGGAATGAGCTTCGAGACGCACAACAATCTCGTTCGTCTGCCGTTAACCAGAGCGAAATTAGTCAGTTGTTACGCTCACTATTGTCTGCACGCAGACAAAGTCACAGCAAGAGAATTTATGAGACTGATAGGTCTGTGCTGAGCCGCTGCGGATCTCATTCCGATGGGGCGGTTACGCACACGTCCTCTCCAAATTTTCTTGACTCAGAATTGGAGTGTGAAAATTCATTCGCTCGACGTAGACGTTCTCTTGTCAGATCAAGTGAAAGAAGAGATTCAGACTTGGGCAAACATTCAGTGGTTAACTCAGGGAGTTCCGCTGCAGTTGCCGGATCCGAGTTTTACCATTATGACGGATGCCAGTCAAACAGGTTGGGGTGCATCATTAATCCCAACGGATTCGAGATGCCAGGGTCTTTGGGATCCGCAATTCCTGTGCAAGCACATAAACATCAAGGAAATGATGTCAATTTGGCTTGCGTTACGTCATTGGATGGACATTATTCACAATGCTCATGTCCAAATCCTATCCGACAATACGACAGTAGTCGCGTATATACGGAATCAGGGAGGCACTCATTCAGTTCCGTTGTTCAATCTAACGGAAAGAATCCTTCTGTTTGCGCTAGAACATCACGTTCTTCTTTCGGTCCGTCACATACCGGGTCGTCTGAATGTGCTAGCAGACTCCCTTTCACGAAAGGGTCGCTTGTTGCCGTCGGAGTGGACTCTCAACAAACAAGTATTCAATCAGATTTGCTACCAATGGGAACGGCCAATGATAGACTTATTTGCGACACATCTCAACAATCAGTTGCAGATGTATGTGTCTCCATGTCCGGATCCAAGAGCATTTGCAGTAGACGCTCTGTCGATCCCTTGGGACGGAATGATAGGATATGCGTATCCTCCAGCGCCGTTAATTCAACAAGTATTGCTAAAGATAAAACAATCTCAATGCAAGATTCTGTTGGTAGCATCTCTGTCGCCACAGAGACCGTGGATAAATCTACTCAGGTGTCTGTTGTGGGACCTACCGCGAAAGCTTCCTCCATGGGAGGATCTTCTTTCGCAGGGGAAATCGCGCCAACTCCATCACAACCCGCAAGGTCTCAACCTTCACGTTTTTCCATTGTGCGGTCCTTCTTGCATGGCAAGCACTTTACAGGACGAGCAGTGGACGCAATTTCTAACTGTAGGAGGACCTCCTCTTCGCTAAACTATGCGGCTAAGTGGAAGGTTTTTCGTCGTTGGTGTAGGGATCATTCTGTAAATATATTCGATACCTCTATACCAGACATTGCAAACTTTCTAGTATACTTGTTTGACGAAATCAAACTGCAGCCTGTTACTATTAAGGGTTATAGGTCTATGTTATCTGATACCTATGCACATCATGATAGTTTACAAATTGGATCTAATGTCTCTTTATCTAAGTTGGTTAAAAACTTCTCGATAAATAGACCCAGAACTCTTAGATTAATTCCTAAATGGAATTTAGCTTGGGTTCTTCTTAAATTGAAGGAAAAGCCATTTGAACCTCTTGGGACAGTAGATTTCAAATTCTTATCTTATAAGACAGCTTTTCTCTTAGCTTTCTCTTCTGCTAGAAGAGTCAGTGAGCTTCATGCACTGTCGGTGGATGATTCTCACTATCGTAGTGTCAGGAACACTATCACCTTCACTACTAATGTGGGATTTTTAGCTAAGAATCAGGCTCCTAATAAATATCCGGAACCTATTGTTATTAAGGCTCTTCCGTCTTCAGACGGGCGTAGGCCTTTTCTCTGTCCTGTTAGAGCGTTACGTATCTATAAACAGAGATCTCAGTTTATCAGAAAGGGACGGAAACGTTTCTTTCTGTCTTTGATGCCTAACAGAAAGGACATTTCGGTCCATTCTATTGCTAGATGGATTCAATTAACTATCCGTACTGCTTATGAGAGTTTATCTTCTTCTCAGCAGTCTGTGCTTAAGATTTCCGCTCATGAAGTAAGAGCTCTTGCTACTTCTTGGGCTTATGCTAATAGTGTTGCTATTACAGATTTAATGAAGGCTGCTTATTGGTCTCAGCCATCCACATTCACAAATTTTTATCTCAGAAATATTGAGTCCATTTCTGGAGACCTGCATTGTTTAGGTCCGTTATCTGTTGCTCAGAATGTCGTCCACTAAACAGTTGCAACTATAGTTATGCAGGCTTTCTGTTCTGGCAGTGACTCCGTCCGGCTGCCCTCTTCGCTCTGGGCTATTTGACCCAGGGCAAGGGGAAGGGGGGGGGGGCGGGTGTTCCCTTAGGTCACCTGCTTTATAGTGAAAAGCAAGGGAATGCCTCCTCTAAGTCAGTATTTCTGAGTCGCTTCCGGGATGGTTTTAAAGTGTAATATTAATGTTAAAATTCATTCATGTCTTATTTTTAAAGTGTAGCTCGGTGTGAAGCATTTGTATATGTCAAGTGTCAAACGGGCTTTAATATACAATACTCGGACACTTTTAAATGACTATAAAGAGTCTCAATTCTCTGGACTACTTTATTTATTGGCTTACTTTAAAAATAATTAGTATAAGGGTTATACTGGATGTTAATAGAGAACATGAATATTATTGTGCTCAATTATTAAGGGTATTGTATCTTTCTAATTTAATATTAAATAAGAAAGATACATGTAAAGCCTAATACTCCTTTTCTCCTTAAGGGGTTACCTCTTTATTATATAGTTGAGCTTATTGGATTTTCCTCTATGTCCTAGGCCCTCCAGCCTGTTTACTATTCAGCTAAGTCTGGGTCATTGGTACAGTATAAAAATGTTAAAAAATTTATAGTAATTTATATATTTTTTATACTTACCAATGACCCAGACGGGGATGGCCCTCCCAGGAGTTGGGAACTCTTGCCTCCCCGCTGAGTACATAGCGCTGACCAGGCACTGCCAGTAAGAATGATAATTGGCGCCAATTTCGGGACGTCCGTGACACTGCGCATGCGCAGTGGGGGCGTAGTATGGAGGTCCTATAGGACATCATTTCTTTTTGTTTTGGATGCAAATTTTGGGGATTGGGGGGCAAAATTTGTGTTTGGCCCTGGTTTTGTTAGAGTTAGCACCAGCTAAGTCTGGGTCATTGGTAAGTATAAAAAATATATAAATTACTATAAATTTTTTAACTTTTATACTAAAACCCAATGGCCCAGCATTAGCTGAATCGTAAAAAGGTGGAGGGCCTAGGACTTAGAAACAGCAGACCAAATTAGAACTCCCAAGGTGAAAAGGACATTAAAATTTTAAGGAATTAGCTACATGTCTCCCCATACAACAATAGAGAAGACATACCACCAAAATAAGGAGCAATATACAAGTAATTCCGTATTGCTTAGCATAAATGATTACGCTAATTGGGTGCAACAAGCCCCCAATTTTAAGGCTAGTCCGGAATAAGACACTTAAAATTAGGAAAAGCGTGTCCAAGAGTGAGAGACTAATGCCCACAAACACACGCCATATATAATGTAACAAGCTGTACATAAGATCAGAATAATCTACAGACGATAACAGCTTCACTCAGAGTTACACACTCATTATAAGGCCAGAAGAGGTAAAGGGAAAATCATCCCCCCACCCCTACTTTTTTTGAAGGAATAATCTTCAAAATAAAGAGGGAAGTGGTCTGGAATCAGTGAAAAAGCGGTACCAAATAATATATATATTTGCCTAAAAGGCACCCGGCTATTAATTATTGGTGCTTAATGCCACATCAGCAGCTAAGGCTATATTGTGGCGATCCCGGTTATAAAATCGCAAGCTTCAAAATGTATGCCACATCCGAAATACGTAGATAGGTCGAAAACCAGTGATATCAATATGTACAACCTCAAACTTGTCCAATTGAATCCCAATTGAAAGTTATCTGATAGAACTTATAAGCTTCCGAGCCAACCAACAGGCGACCACGTTCAGGTGTACAATTAATTCCAATAATGAACCTCCAAACTGTAACCGTACAATTATATGAGAATTGGAATATGCCTTGAGTACCATTTCCAGTTGAAGACTGGATTCAGAACATGGAACGGGATATGATTAAAAAACCTGTCATGGACTGTCCCCTAATAATTCATTGTTCCCTTGGTCCATTAAAACCAATGACTGTTCAGAGAACGAATATACCGCTCCGAATAATGAAGCCAAAAATAGAGAAAGTATGCATAGACAGCCTGTTGGGAACTCCATATAACTGATCCAACTAGCCCCAAAATTCTCATAAACTCTATACAAATGCAGAGCCAGAATTTAAGAGAATCTATCCAGAAATACGTCTGTCTAATAATATATACATACTCTGCATGCAATCAACAGAATCCTGCCTGTACCCTCATCTGAATACAGCCTGTATCAAAGGCGTGACCAGGCGATACAAAAACTAACCAGGAAACTGAAGGAATAAAAAAATGTTAATGTGATTAACCTGAGGAACAGACTCATACGTCATAAGAAAAGCAGACAACTCTGAGCGTAACTTCTCAGAGTGGTCTAATTGCCACATTTGGAGAATGTTGCCCAGATAACCGACATACCTGCCACACAGGAACACGAAGGAGAGCAGTATCAAACGAATGTATTCATGAAAGAATTTGAAATCCAAAAACAGTTACTGTTCAGGAATCATATGCTCATATACAACTTATGAACGACCAACCACAGGAAGCAAACCAACAAAAGAGTGGATGTGCCCCTGACATCGCCGTTAGACCACAACCCAGCCACCAGTCGAAGAGCAATGAAAGACATGCATATAATTGAATGCATATGAGGCTTACAGGAAGAGTACTGTAATCACCTCTTAACATATTGGCAGGGGAGGGGGGGAGTGGGAAAGGGGGGTCAACGAATAAATCATATCGAACCCCCCCTCGCCCACATTACTTGAATCACTAGATAAGTAAGGTTACCACAGTGATATTAAAGCTCGGAATAGTGACAAATTCCTTTTTCCCTGTATGAAAAGAAATTTCATGCTGCATTCCCAAAGCTATACTGCTTCTGCTATTCTCAATAAAGAGTAATACAGCTGAAAAGCTTATAGTTAGTCAAAGCAAGCATAATGACACTAACCCGGCTCGACTCATAATGCTTTAGTGTTAGTTATCTAGAATAGTATAGAAACTGTAGGGCTCCCTCACATCTGACCGACTCCATAATGCCACTAAAGACGGAGAGGGACGTGATGAACATGGCACTATTGCAAGGAATATACTTGCTGAAACAGCATCGACATATCCCTTGAAATCAAGACAGTACGCCATGGCATCAAATAATACACCATATAGACATAATAATCAATCCGCAGAGTGGAAATATAATCCACAACAATAGATTTGATAAAAATGAGGCGGGAGACGAAAACTATGTTCAGGCACCCGATCATAAAAAACCTAGATAAACTCCTTGCGCCTCGTACTGATTATAGCAGGAAATATATTCCTGAAAAGGAGTTAACTATAGGCATTCGAAAGAATGCTCATTAATCACACTAGGTTTATATGGCATCGTCAATACGGATATAAAGCCTCTGACAACTAACACAAAAACAATACCGCTAAGGAGAGAACAAACTCTTCTCTTGTAATGGTACCTTGTTTGCTAGGACAGTGGTCTCAGCCTGGCTGAAGCAGCAAAAGGTCTTCCTATTTGTGAAGACAATTAAATGGTTGTTTACTGTGGCCCTAGAAGCTCACTAAAGGAGACTTACAATGCTAGCCGCGAATGATAGGGATAAAACACCGCTCATACTTCTAGTTAGGCTACTATGGTGTCAACAATAAGACTAAAGTCTGTGACATTTAAGAAAACAACACCGAGAAGGAACAATGCACTCTTTCCTTTAGCGGTTCTATTCCCAAAAGACAGTGGTTTCAGCCTAGCTAATGAAGCTTAGGAGACTTCATCTCCATGAAGACAGATATCTCAGTGTAATTTTTGTGACTTTAGAAAGCTCACTAGAAGGAGACTTACAACGTTAGTCGCTCAAGTTAAGGGAAAAAGGGCTGCACTTGATTCTTTTTAAGGCATCAACAAAAGGACTAAAAGCCCCAGACACTTCCCAATACAATACCAAGAAGGAAACAATGTACTTTTTACTTTTAACAGCCCTAATTCCAAAGAGACAGCAGTCTCATATTAGCTGGTGCAGCTAATAAGTCTTCATCCTGTGAAAACAGATATCTCTGTGAAACTTGTGACTTTGAAAGCTCACTAAACGGACACTTACAACATTAGTCACTCAAACAAGGAATAAGGATCACTCTAATGACAGTAATTCCAAATAGTCTCAACTTAGGTAACGCAGTTTTAGTCTTCATCTCCATGAAGACAAATATCTGTGTCACCTGCGGCCTTGGAAAGCTCACTAAACAGAGACTTACAACATTAGCCGCAATGTATAAGAAAAAGACCACTGTAAAATATATAAGGCCACTATGACATTAGCCGCTAATGATATATAAACACAGACCGATCTTAATTCACAAAAGCCAAACTAAGGTAACAACAATAGGGTTAATTGCCTGTGACGCCTAGGAATACTACACCGAGAAGGAAAACGTAATCTTTCCTTCTAGCGGTCTCAGCATAGCTAACACAGCCTAGAAGTCATACATCGGTGAAGACAGATATCTGTGTGTTACCCAGGGGCCTTAGACAGCTCTCTAAATGGAGACTTACGACGTTACCTGCTAATGAATAAGAAAAGACCACTCTAACTGTACATAAGGCTCCTATGGCATCCATAATAGCACTAAATGCCTCCGACGTCCAGGAATACAACACCGGGAAGGAAAAGAATACTTATTCCTTCTAACGGCTCTATTCCAAACAAGACAGCTGTCTCAGCCTATCTATGCGCTATTGATCTTCTATTCGTAAGGAATAGATCATTGCCTTTCTTAAAATATTGCTAAGTCAAGGGAGGCATCTGTAATCGGACCAAAAGCCTTCAACACCTGGTACCTTAAGCTGTGTTTTGCACAGTAAACGCAGACTTTTGTTCAGATGGAACAAGATTCAAATAGCTTATGAATAAAATTTATTCATAGTCTTAATGTGCCATTCTGTGAGGGATGGAGAATCAACCTCCGTAGCCCTCTCACCATCTGAATGTTCCATCTGAAAACATGGTCAACACCATCCGAATGTACAGATGACTGGATCAACACCACCGTCTGACAGCTCACTACCGGAGTCTGTTGATGGCAGAACTTGGAACTACTGGGATGCTGCGATACTCTGCACAATCTGTGGCAGCAGGTCCGTGAACGAGGCTTGCAGAGCAACGATTATGCACTTCTTCACCATATGCTGCTCATGGGATGGAGATCTGACCCCAGATCTTCAATGCATGTCCTGTATAAAAATGCCTCGAACATCTAGCCACAGGTTAATCCGACTTCAGTGCAGACTGGGAACATCTCCGTGGAACAGCATGAACATGCGAAGTTGGATAGCTAGTCTGCGGTCTAATGTGCTCCATCGATGAAGCAGAGGAAGAAGCCATAGCTGTAACAGGCCCCGGCTGCAGTGTAAAAGGAGTGTCCCAAACTGCAAGCGTGAACGGGCGTCCCAACTCACTAAAGTTTCTCGAATCAAAAACAGTCGACCCCGACTGCTCATGGAACGGAGAGGGTTTTCCAGCACATGGTCTGGCTCCAGACCTCTCCGAGCATTCCATTTAAAAACTTGTAGGCTTCTACCCCTTAGTGTGCTTTTTCATGGAAAAAGAGGAAGCTGTAACAGCCAACACCAGTGGAAGTGAGGAAGGAGCATCCCGACTCGCACATTTTGGATGGGTGCGCCGACTCATTGAAGTTTCTCACTACAGAAAACAGTTGGCCCTGACTGCTAACGGGATGGAGAGGGTTCTCCAACTCGAGATCTCACCCCAGATCTTGCCAAGCGTCCTGTACAGAAACTTTCAGGCTTCTTCTCCTTTTGCCATTGTCGCTGGGTGAGCTTTATAATATGAGGTGCTCGATCTACCCATGTTATACTATTCGACCGCAACGGACCTACCCGGTGTCCCAGCTCCCATATAGGGACGACCACTTCACCGGTCGAGCTGGCTGCATGCAGAGAATTAAGCTTCTAACAGTTTTAATCCCGTACAAATATCATAAGCACCTTGGCAGCTAGCTCTGTTTACTCATCAGAGCAGGGCTCATCAGAGTGCTATGACGGCAACATGCAACGGACAGGTGTCCAAGTACCATCACCATGTTCTTGTTTCTCTGAAAGAGAGACTGAAAGACTAGTATTAGCCAGAAGTGAATGCCCCTATATCGGAACTTCACCGCCCACCACACAGGTCAACACCCATTTCCAACATTTGCATCACATAGTACAACTATTGAAGGAGTGCCGCGACTATCGGCAAACAACAAGCCTTTAATCCTGCAGCTTCCTGGACTTACACTAAGTACCAATTATTATAATGGATATTATAATAATGAAGCCAGAAACATAAGTCTGCTGCACTCCCAATAATAATACAGAATAAATATCGCAAGGATACATAACATAGACAATAACAAAAATTTTCGAAATAAATTAAAAAATTTGAATGAAGTCTAAGTGCCCCACGGGAACCTCATGAGCCCAAGGGCGTCCCGATAGAGCCTAAGTGTGGACAAACACTAACTAATTAAAGCTAAACTACCAAAATAAGATATAATATGTATCCTAATAGAAAAAACAATAATTGTTTTTAACTAAACACTGAATTAATATGCATCCAAAACGTAATAGAATAGACAACGTCAAGAGGAAAAAAATGGAAACTAACCAAAAACAGACATAATAAAGGCCCAGAGTCAGTAACCGATCAACAACCACCTGATGCACAGCTAGATCTTCATGTTGAAGAAAAAACAATTCATCTGGTGGAAGATGCAAGAATACAAAAACATCCTGAACAGGAATGAACAGGACGTAAACATAGGGGATAAAGAGAATATCTATTACGTTTTACAAGTTAAACTCCCAAGAATTTAATAAAAAATTCTTCAACAAAAATGCTGAAAGAGCTTGGGAGTATAAGAAGAGGGTTCAGGAGAGGGAAGGGAAGTAATACTAACAAAACAGCAATGGAGTCATATTATAATGACAACGTTCAGAAGCATATCCCGAAATTGGAAAACCTGCATAATTTTACATAAAAATTATAAAGCTACACTGTTGATTCCATGAAAACCATCATTGATTTGTGTCTGGCATCTTCAAAAATGAGATTTTAAAGCACAGATGTCAGTTCAGTTGTTACAGACTTTGGGCTAAACAGAAGAATGATGTTGGCGCCAATTTCTGTCTCTTCTTGAGTACTGCACTTGTGCAAGTATTAAAAGTATGGAGGGCCAGATAGGACTTAATTTTTGGTATTGTATGAAAATTTTGGGGATGGTGGGGGGTGGTTCAAACTTTGTGTTTCGCCCTTAATAATATCGAGGTTGTACCAGCTGAGCCTGAGCCATTGGTTTTAGTATAGAAATATGTGCAGGTTTATACATTGATATTTTGACATCAGTGCGGAAAGGGTTAAAAGAGAGATCAATGTTGTCCTTTTACCTCAAATAGCTAGCAGATGAGACATGTAAAAATATTTAAAATATTTAAAAGTTTGTTTGTTTGTGTGTATTTATGTTCTCCAATTTCTCCTGCACCACCCACTGAATCACTACCAAACTTGGCATGTGTACTCAGTTCAGTCCAGAAAGTGTCAATGGAGGGAGAAGGATGGGGAGAGGGGAATTTTTCATATGTCAGTGCAAAATGGGTAGAGCTGAAATGATTAAAGGGTTTTCTTGATCGGTTAATCATATGGATTAACCTTGGTTAACTGATTAATCGCTTGTTTTAGTAGGTAGCTGAATTATTGCTGTACCATTGATGATTTATAGCATTACCCTTTACCCAAAGTAACGGACAAAATCATATAGTAACGGACAAAACCATATATAAAAATCTCCTTCCAATTTTATGTTTTCAGTTTTTGTCTGAAAAACATAGCTTATGACACCTCATTGGAACGAGCTTGTTCCAATGAGGGGTCATAAGCTATGTTTTTCAGACAAAAATTGAAAATTTTTAGTAATTCATGAATTTATTTTGCAAGTATTGTCTGCTGTCCGCAATGGGGTAAGAATGACCATTTACAGCTACAGATACAGTACAATGATCATGCAAGTGAACAATTATGTCTGCACATAACTTGCATACTTTAATCTGTCTCATAATAATTGATGCAAGTTAGTGTGACAATGTTTGCCTGTTTTAGAGCAAGTTTGTTCCTTTGTTAACCCATATAATACAGTAGTTTAAGGCAACGATTAATTGATCGATTACTTTTTTGATCGATCAAGACATTGATCATTGGTTAATTGATTAATCAATTAACTGTTTCAGTTCTAAGAATGGGGTGAGGGCATATACATTAATTGTCGTGTGTGACATTTTGACGTGAATGAAATGCTTTGACACAAAACGGTGTCAAGTAAGAATTTAAACACACTGCCAAGGGGGATATTTTTCTTTTAACCCTTTACCCAACGAATTGCCCGCATCCGCCCGCGTAAAATGCAAATTCAGCAGTTGAAAAAATATTTTCCAGAAAATTTCAACAAAACCATATCATGTGACCCCCTCGTTGGAACGAACTCGTCGAGCTCGTTCCAACAAGGGGTCACATGATATGGTTTTGTTGGAATTGTTTGAAAAATTTTTAAAAATGATATTTAAAATAATAAATTTTGATATCATCTGCATTGGGTAAAGGGTTAAAAATATCAGCCTCATTCATTTACTTCAAGTTTAATCGTGGTATAAATACAGAACACTATTGAGTTGAGTAAGGGGAACAGAATCGATGACGCAAATTGGATTTTTTCCTGTATTTCACATGCACTAATGATGTATATTAAATACAGGAAGAGCTCCATCAAGGTGTTGATTCCTGTCCACCCCCTCTCCCATAATTGACCAGAGATTTGTTCTGTATTTACACAATGATTAAACTTGAATTACATGATTGAGGCTGATATTTTAACTGGTTGAGTGCTACAAGTTACAAGCCACGGTCATGGCTCTATTAAAAAGTGCTGAAAGCCACTTTAGTGGCTTTACATTTTATGCATTAGCTATTTATTTATTTATTAAGGTTTAATGACACTTTAACAGCCAAGGTTATATCATGTCGGTGACAGTTTTACAGGTGGAGATGGCCAGAGGTCCCAGAGAGAACCACTGAGCAGCTGCCAGCTCCCCAACATCGTGACTCTGCATCGTGATGTTTGCTCAGCTGTAGAAGACAAAAATTTGATATAAAATAGTTTGGTCACAATTTATTAGAGAGTGTCCATTGCACTCTCCAATAAATTTTGACAAAACAATGATTTATGAACAAAATCTTGCTAAACTAAAGCCACTTTTGTGGGTAGTGTGGTATCTTCAAAAAAATGCCCATGTTTCAAATCACCTTTGAAAAATAATTTAGCACTCAACCAATTAAAAGATAAATATCACCATCACCGGTCTCTTTACATTGTTGCTTGACACTGTTTTGTGTCGAAACATTTCATACACATTAAAACATCAATCAGATGCATAACGACCAAGCAGATGTGTTCTTAAATAACGTTCTCACACATAGCATGGTCCCTGCAGCATATTGAAAATAAAAATCCATGACTTTCCATGACTTTTCCCCCCCTAATACCATGACCTTTTTGTGTCAACCGCAGATGCCGAAGATAAAGAGGGTCCAGGAGGGGGGGTTTCTCCCCCGGATATTTTTTTTTACTGTAGCATCAAATGGTGCCTTCTGGTGAGTTTTAGGGGATCAATCCACTTTTAATTTGGGTTGGCAAAAAGACATTTTTTTAATAGCATTTACAATTTTCCATTGAAAATAATTCATTATTGTCATGGGCAGGTAGAAGAAATCTCTTTTTTGCCCACCCTAATTAACTGAGGTAGATTGACACTGTAAAGTAAAACCCTCCAGTCAGAACGATTCATCAACCCCTGGTGTGTATCATTAATAATTATACGCCACAGGGCTTGCTGAACATTTAACTCTGTATCATCAGATACTGATGGGCCACAAGCCAATGGTTTTGGAAGAAAAACATTAATTTTCAAAAACAAACACACTAAATAAGATATCTTATTGTCACCACAGGTGAAGTTTTTAGCAATAGAACTGTCTGGAAACATTCGTGAAAACAACATTTTAACATCTTTGTAGCTGGTATAACTATAATGTGATATGACGCACTTCACGTCCCACAACAACTCAGCAGACAAAACGTCATTGTTTGTTCCTACAAATGTTTTCATTGCTGTTGAAGATGAAGTTGAACTTTTTGCAGATTTATCATTAGAACATGAAACACCAGTTACCGTAGGCGTGGCACCGGCTTCATTATTACCGCAACCTGGACATGGTGGAGTCTGGGTGTTCTTTTTTGAAGTCGAATCAGAAAGAAACTGTGACATTGTTACTGGTACAGATGTTCTTAGATTTCGGTGTTTATTACTCAATGAGTGTGATTTAAGAGCCGCCTCGCCCATGTTACACACATCAATGATTTTTTTACAAACTTTACACCTGGCAACTCGCTGATTTCCAGCAATAGCTTCAACCCATGGACCGAATTCTTTGTTCTGGAACCACTCCTCCTTGAACTTACATTTGCCGGGCATTGTGAATTAATACAATTTCGTTTGACGATAAAAATAAAAACCAGTTCCACCATGTGCGCACAAATAATTACATGATGCGGTAAATACATACGGATAAATTCATTGGCTATGTCAGTGTGCAGTTACAAATCGAGGGCAATCAAACAATTTCTTCACTTTCTGATCACACGCACAAGACGTGTTTTTACCGTAAAGGTGCATGTATCAACACTGTTTTCTGATTGAGAAAGTCCCAACCTACCGTAATGGTTCGCATGTTCGCACCACTAATGCCCCCGTTTTTCAATGACTTTCCATGACTTTTTCATAATTTTCTATTTTCCAGACTTTTCAAGGGCCTGGAATTTTGTTTTTGACATTCCATGACTTTCCAGACTTTCCATGACCCGCGGGGACCATGCATAGGCTGGATTACACACATGGTATACCTAGCACATTTCTCAATGTCTTTATTGTATCAGGTAATGTTAAATACAAACAACAATGATGGTATGAATGGTTTGATTATCGCCCTTGATTTGCAAAGGATCACTTTTCCATCCTTGGATGGGGAATCAGCTGGCAACTAAACATATTTTGGTTCAAGAATATAGCTTATAACCCATCATTATACTTACCTCAATAAGCTATGTTTTGGTGGAAAAAATAATGAAATGTGAATGGGTTTGTGAATAGCGCTACGCGGATATGACCATTACATTACGTGAAGGATAAAGAATGTAATTTACAAATCGAGCAATTGAAAAAAAAATTTTTTCAAAAACTTTCAGTAACCTTCTCATGTGCCCCCTCACTGGAATGATCTCATTGAGCTCATTCCATTAAGGGGGGAGTGTGGGGGTGGGGGCATGATATGAGTTTGTTGAAATTTTTTGAAAAATGTGAAACAAAATATTTAAAACAGATTTTATTATTGTGTGTGTTGGGTAAAGGGTTAACCCTCAAGGGCCTAATTACAACTTTGATAACTTTTAATGCAAAAAAAACAGATGCCCCAACATGCATTGTTTGGGTAAACTCAAAACCTGTTTTCTAAGTACTTTATCAGTTGATTCTAGTCAAGTCTTGGCTGCCTACAGGTGCAGCCAAGACTTGACTAGACACTGTAAAGATATTGATGACAGACTTTCAAAGTATAGCAAAAATAAAAAAAAAACTCCAAGCCTCAAGGGGTTAATGAAATTTTCAAAGACTCAACTGGATAATTTTGTCACAAAAATGAAATAAGTAAGGCAAATGTCAATGCCGGTCTTGTCTGCATTCTATTTCTTTGGTCAGTACCCATCCATGGAAGATGAATGCTTGCAATTGTAGTGTTAACCCTTTGCCCAAGAAAGGTCTGAAATGTGCATCAAGAATTAATTTTGTAGTGAAACATGAAAAAGAATGAGTACCTCATCACCAAATAAAAGTTTTACCTTTATATACTGTTGTATGTCAGTTTCACTCTTCATAAAGCTATCTCTAGCCTGAACAACTTTCCCAACAGCTTCACGAACTGTAACTTGGGGTCGGCGCATCATAAAGTGAAAGAGTTTACTTTCTCCTTTTGTCGGTACACATTTCATTGAATAGTAAATTCGATCTGTGTATTTCGGTCTAGGTTGCCATAAACCTAGTCTCAACCAGTTGGCTTCTGGAACTTCCTTGGACTGTAACATTGAAATAAAAAAGATGATTGATTCAGTCAGGTTTACTGTCACTTTCAACAAATAGATCATACTGAACTGACAAAGTGATACCCAATAGTAACTAAATACCTGCCTGCAATAGCATATCACATTTTAATAATAAGATAAACTTGCTAATACAAGGCTTCCATTTATCTTCAAACTGTTCAACAGATCACCGGGTGTGTGGTGGTGTTGTAGTAACCGGTTCTTGTCAGATCACTGAAGTTAAGCAACGTTGAGCCTGGTTAAAATCCTTGGATTGGTGACCATCTGAACGATCGATTTGGACTCCTGCATTGTGTCCTTGGGCAAGGCACTTAATCCTGATTCCCCAATTGGGGCACAATGACACTGTGTACTAGGGCGTACAGCATGTTTATGGTGTGCATGTCTTCAACCAATCTAACCATGCCTGTATTGCAGAGCAGAGTTACGATGTTGGGGAGCTGACAGCTACTCATCGTTGCTTGGTGGTTCTTTCCAGGTACTCCGGCTTTCTCCAGCTGTAAAACTGTCACCAATATGATATGACCTTGGCTGTTAAAGTGTCATTAAACCTTAATAAATAAATACTCAACAGATCACCCCCCTTTTAATTTCATATAACTACAATACCATTGGTATGTATCTAACTGAATAACTGAATCTGGTTGTACAGTGGAACGCTGTTAATTGAATAGCCACTTTGCCAATGAAAATTATTCAATTAACAGGAGTATTCAATTAACAGGGATTGTATCACTTTCCTGTCTTCTAGAGATAAACTTAGCATTTATTCTATTATATCTTATTTGATCAAGCTCCATGAGCTTTGTCAAACAAAATATAATAGATTAAATGCTTGTACTGAGGCCAAATAGGTAAATAAACAAAGAAAAACTGGGGAGAGTCAGGGTAATTTCTCGCTTTTACAAGATTTTTTATTCAATTAACAGGAATTTACTCTATAACATATATTCAATTAGCAGGTCAAAATTGTACTGGAGGAATGGTAAATGGTTTCATGTTGGGAAATTATATTCAATTAACAGGGTTATTCAGTTAAGAGATATCCAATTAAGTGGGCTCCACTGTACAGTAAATCCCTAATAACCCCCTAAACTCTGTTGTCAAATGTCAAAATGACAAAGTTTTCAGAAGCAAATATTTCCCATAATGCAGTTTGGTATTTAACAGTGAGCTCTGTTAAACTAGATTGATTTATTTATTTGATTTATTGGGGTTTACTGACTCTTTAAACAGCCAGGGTCACCCCATGTCGGACAATTTTAAGGAGGGAGGAAACAGGAGTACCCGGAGAGAACCACCGGCAAGCAACTCTAATACTCCCCACTGTAACTCCACACAAGCAAGATTAGCATTAGCTGAAAACAAGTGCACCATCGATGTGCAGTATGCCATCGTATGCAGTGCCACCAGTGTCAAATTAGATATAACAGGTTGAATTGGTTGTTAAAGCAGAGAAAAACAGAATGACTTGGGAAAATTTTCCTCCTTCCAAATCTGCATATGCAATACAAAGCAGCCATTTTGAATATTCATTGAAAGGTAACATGGATTCCTTATAACATGATCATTAACAACATATGAGCCAACTGGTGGGAAAATGTCTAACAGTTTAGGCTGAGGTATTTGAGTAAATGACTTTATTATTTCAGCCCCAAATGACATTACCTTTTGTGGGGTGATGTTTTCTAAAAGCTAAACCCCTGAAAATGATGTCAAAAATGTATGTCTCAACAACTGCGCATCAAATAGCATTGAGTTGAGGAGAAAAAAAAAGATTTCATGGGTTGGGGGTGGGAGGAAGATATCCAGGCTTGGATATCTCTCCCTCCCCACCCTTCCATCTCCCAGATCTGCATCTACAATACAAAGTACCAGTTTTTAATATTTATCGAAAGGTAATACAGATCCCATATAATATGGTCAGTTACACCATAAAACCAAATTGTGGAAAATGTCCTATGTGAAGTATGGAGGGGATGAGGGGGTTCGGGGATATCCAGGCCTGGACCCACCCCACCCCCATGAAAACAGATTTGTCATTAATTCAACGCTATTTGACTTTAAAAGTGGAGACATGCACAATCTAAACAAAGTTTTTGAAAAATTACACCAGTTTGTGATATGGCAATTGATTACATGACTTTGTTAATCCTAGCACAAATAACATTACTGTTTGGTGGGGGCGATGTTTTCTCCAAACTCAAACACCTGAAATTGATGACAAAAATGTATGTCTCAACATTTGAGCAGCAAATGACATTGAAATAAATGAAAGTGTCAATGACACTGTAGCTTAATTTGTCTGTGTGTTATGTTTGATGAAAAGGATCATGTTCAATGCTTATGAAAGGATTATGAAATAAGACAAGATTAGTGATAATTGAGAATATGTTAATTTCTGTTCCCTGTATGCTATCTATGTTTTCAATAAAAATAATGTGAGGTGTAGACTGTACTTAAGAATTGAGGGGTCGGTTAATGTGGCCCTCACAGTTAATGTATATGGCCCACACAGTTAATGTATATCAACGAAAGTTACCAATTTACAGTGAAATTATTCCAAAATGAGTCATCCTATCAAGTTACAATGAAATCCCTTCATAAATACAACCTGTGGACTGTGCTAAAGGTTTTGGGGTTTCGGGCCTGTGTAGCCTTCACGGTTGATTGATCACAACCAAAAGGGACATACTCATCTAGACAACATATTGAGTCATCCTACCAAGTTACAATGAAATCCCTTCATAAATATGACCTGGAGTCTGTGCTAAAGCTTTTCAGGTTTTGGGCACGGGCAGCTGTCATGGTTGAATGATCATGACCAAAAGAGGATGTTCTCATCTAGGCATTTTCTGGAGTCATCCTACCAAGTTACAATGAAATCCTTTCATAAATATGACCTGTAGACTGTGCTAAAGGTTTTCGGGCCCCTGTAGCCATCACAGTTGACCAATCGCGATCAAAAAGGTATGTTATCATCTTGACATTATAGGGAATCAACCTAACAAGTTACAATGAAATCCCTTCATAAATATAACCTGTAGACTGTGCTAAAGGTTTTCGGGTTTTGGACTTAGGCAGCTGTCACGGCTGAATGATCATGACTATAAGTGGACGTTCTCATCTGGAAATTATCTGGAGTCATCCTACCAAGTTACAATGAAATCCCTTCATAAATATGACCTTTAGACTGTGCCAAAGGTTTTTGGGCTTCAGGCCCCTGCTAAAAGTTTTTGGGTTTTGGGCTTGGGCAGCCATCATGGTTGACAGATCATGACCAAAAGGGGACGTGTAGTTATTATACAGAGGCATCCTATCAAGTTACAATGAGATCCCTTCATAAATGTGACCTGTAGACTGTGCTAAAGGTTTTCGGGTTTTGGTCTCGGGCAGCCATCACGGTTGACCGATCGCGACCAAAAGGAAACATTCTCATTTAGACATGACCCCAAACCTGCATATGAAATTTTGTGATGATCGGATAAGAACTACGGGGTGTACCATGTGCTAAAGAAAAATGTGAACAGACTCACAGATTAACAGACTTCCACATGCATGATGGCAATAGCTTATCTTGACTTTGTCAAGTTAAGCTAACAAAAACAATTCATGGTTGGGGGGGAGGGGGTATTCAGGGTTGGAAAGGGGAAACATATCCTCGGATATCTTTCCTCCAGGAGTAAGATATCCTGGATATCTTCCCCCACAGGGGAAGATATCTCAAGGGGGAAGATGACATGGTACACTGGTAGACACCCACTGCACACTTTGATTCAATGAGTGCATCCTCAATCCCTCTGAACCTTTGAAAACACTGTTTACTTTAAAATCGATTTTTGAATAAAAAAGTTTAGAAAGTGTTATTTAGAAGTGGAATAAAACTGGAATGCTTGTTTGAAACACTTTGCTCCCCGAGATTAGGTGAGAAAATATTAATTAATTCCTCCCTATGTTTTATTTGTCATTCAAATTATTTAACCTTTTGTACTGCGGCAACCTGGAAGGTATCATTTCAATCAATACTGTCAATAGCAAAATGGGTGAAACCATCCTGGCTTGTTGGGAGGTTCAGTAATAATTTAATCCAACAGCTCTGTCGAACTGTTGGATTAAATTATTACAGAGCCTTGCTTCAGATGTTTTGCTCTTTATATCATCTGCCCATCCACTACCATTTTTTCCTTCATGCAAAAAATTTATGCACACCGGGTTGAAAGGGTTAAATTTAGCCATTGCTATCTGTTGTTATAGAAATTTAGATTTATATAATTTCATTTACAATCTGGAATGGCACTAGTATTTGTTGCATCAGCAATGCAGGATCAGAGTCATGCTTCAAGGATGCAGCCAGCCATAGTTTCTCAAACTGATCAGAGATATTCTTTATGCAAATGCTGTACATTATTACCACTTTCAAGGGTTACACTTGTGTATTATCATAAAGTTATCATGTTAAGACATAGGCATGCGTGTTACAAACAGTCATTTTTTAGGATTTGGTTCCCTGTTTATTAACCTTAACCATCTTTGGTCGCTACGATTATAATTCAATGTTAAAAAAAATTGCCAAAGGTACACTCAACTTATTGTCCAGAAATCATAAAAAATATTATTTTTCACTAGCTCAAGGGGAATAACTCCAAAACAGAATGTAAAGTTGTTACTCTATACAGCAACTCTATACTATGAAATGACATACTTAAATTCGTATGGACGAAAAAATGGACAGGGTTAACACTTGATGCCCCTTTACCTCTCCACGATGGCACAATTATCACTGCATGGAGGTGAATATGATTCATCTGCAAAGATTATGAACCCTTTATAATGAGACCAATACTTTTAAGGTTTGCACTACTGCAGGCTTCAGCACAGATACAAACTAGATGTGTGATTGTCCCCAAATGGGCCTGTCCATACCCAGGGTGCCATGATTATTCTAAGAAGAAAAGGGGCATAACTCTGGCAAAAGTCCAATCGAAACCATAATCACAGATGCACAGGTTCCCATGGAAGTGAACATCCATACCAAGTTTTGAAGGAATCGACCCATAAACATCTGAGAAAATCTCTGGACAAAATTCAGGCCTATGTGGCTGCTATTTCAAGTCAAAAAGAGGCATAATTCTGGCAAAAATAATCCTACCGGAACTATAATCGCAGGTTACAGGAACTATGGTGGTAAATGCTCATACCAAGTTTCGAGTACGTTGGTCCATAAACCTCTGAAAAAATCTACGGACAGACAAGATGATTCTAATATACCTTCCCCCCACCCCATAATGAGTTGTAGGGGGGTAGAGGGGTGTTTATAATAAAGGACTTCCCACAGCAACTCTATGGAGTATATTTTACAGTGGCTTTTCCAGCTATTTTGGTTCCTTAAAGTCAAGGCTTCAAAGTATTTATTCATATTTACTCAGACATAATAACTACATACATTTGTGCCAATACACAAAGTTTGTGGCAGAATGTGGCAGCCCTGAACTGATGGACAGACTTCTTGTAATCAAAGCAGAAATGATGTAAATGTACAAAAAAGGTTAGAGAATAAAGATGAGTCCGATTTTGTTTGTTATGGGAAGACATAAAACAATTTTTCTCATTCAAAAATAGGTATGAATATGTAGGTCTAATAAAAAAGAAAAATACTTTCAAAGAATGTCTGCATCAGAAATTAATCTTTGATGATAATACTTACTTACCGTTAAAGGTTTTCCTGATGGGCCTGTTGGAACCTTTGCAATCCTGATAAGGATTGATGCACAGGGTACAATTCTGGTTCCTATGTCCCTCAGATATGTTTCTGAAAATGATTCTATTCCATTTGGACCTTGTGCAAACAGACGCAGCTGGTGTGCACCTTCATTCAATGCCATCTATAAAAAAGTAACAAAATTCCTTAACTATTTTCTATTTGATTTGCGTCGCATTGATTTGGAAAGTTTGAAATCATCAAGATGTTCACAAAATAACTCCAAATGCCTCATCTTGAATTCCTTTGCTATCATCAGGTCCCCTGTACAGGAAACCTGATGACAGAAAAAGAGTTGAAGGAGGTATCACTTCTGAAATTACTAGTTGCAGTTGAATACAATACTTAAGTCGAGACTGACATACTTACGGTTGTCAGAAGATGCAATATTTACAACTTAAATAACCATGAGATTTAATTTGAGATTTCGTTTAAGGCCCCACAAAGTGGATCATGCAGGAGGATCTGAGAAACAGATTTTTAACTTTTTTAGGCCTAAACAGTACTTATTTCTGTATGATACTATTTTACAAAAATAACACAATTTATCTACCATTTATCAAAATACAATCGCAAACAGCTATATCAGTAGGTATAAATATTCGGTGATAAAAGATCTTGTGCTATTGCAGTTGCAATAAAAGTCACATGACACTGCAAGAAAAGAATGCCCATGCACCTAACAGACTATATCAGTGGTACTGGCAATCACAAGTCATTTCCTTCAAAAACTTATAATGCAGCAATGAACGATGCATCAAGTTTACCTCAACATACATTCCATGTTGCAGGGAATTGCACGATCCATTACATAAACAATCCACCATGCAAAACACCAAAACAAAAAAGATGGAGGTGAGTCACAAAAATTGAAAATTGTATCGAGAAATTTCTGAAATGTAATGTCAATCTCAGTGTGATTTGATTGCTTCTAAAAATTACAAATGAAGTGATGTCATGTATTTAAAGCGATTCTTGCTTACTACAAAAAAATAATTCCGTAATTCTTCCCACAAACCAGCCAACTGTGCCTTGGTGACCTCATGAAATAAATTAAATTTGGTTTGAAATTCATTGTTCGATGGAAAAAGCATACTTGAGCTGGGTATTATTATTTTTTTCCACAATGTACAATTTCATTCATGCTGAAGGAATTTCTTCAAGTGCTGTTGGGTTGAGAGAATTGAAAATGTAGATCTATTATTTGATCAGTTGAGTGTGTCTTTTTGTTTGTTAACAATTATTTTTGAGAAGTCATTCTTATCTTTTGTTTTTGGCTGAAGGGTAGATATAGACAGAATGCGATGTGTGTTTGAATCGGTGGGTATTTTACATAATGAGTTGGAATGGCATAGTCGGCTCTCGCGAAATATGATTACGCCATTCCAACGGCCACCGATTCAAACACACATCGCATTCTGTGTTTATTACACAACCCATGCACTAAAATTCATTTAAATAAACAAATTTTAATTCCGATGTTTAAACCCAAAGGTGAAGAGTCTGTTTGTTTTGACTGAAGCTGTACAATCAAAACAACCTTTTTGGAACCAGTGTTTGTTGAAATTCGTATCGCTGTTTCTCTTTGGTTGGTGCCCATTTACGCCTAACCATTTGGTGGCTATTATTGTTAGCAAAAATCTAAATACAAATTTGTGCAGATTTGCAAAACAGCTGGGAGAAACATTTTTAAAAGAAGTTTGAAGCATGTCAAGATGTTCAAAGATTTACCGAAATAAAGTTGACCAATTTAGATATAACGCATCCACAAAACGAGATGGCTACGGGACTGGGTTACTGTTCTTGTTAGAAATGATTGGGTTTTTAAAAAATATTATCTCATTTTGGGTTAACTAATTTTTTATGAACCAACTTTTTTTTGGCTTTAGACGTTTTCATTTTCACACTATGCGACAGATGGTCGCTAATTGTATAATGAAATTTGGAAACTTTTCGAAGCGTAACTAGAGACTCGATGGGAAAGGAACTAGTATGAACAGTGTTGGGAAAAAAGTTCTGGCTTGTACATCAACCATTGAATACAGAATCATTTATGTTATAGCGACTATTCCGTTAAATATAAGGGTTAAAAGTTGAATGGATGTGTAATAATGAAAGTGTCAATGACACTGTAGCTCAACTTGTCAAGACATGTACATGTATAGTATGTGATACAGCAATGACAAACATCTAGGTAATGACCTGATAACAAATGTACATATAAAGTATTGTAACGGTCTGTACATAAATACTGGCCGTAGCCTGTAACAAATGTATAGGTAAAGTATTGTAAAGGTGGGTGACAGTCAGATGCTAAATAGAAAAGAAATCTTTGAGTCCCAGAGTGGGTCTGACTGAACCCCATAATATTTGTTCTCATAGCAGTGATAACAAAGGCACCCGAAAACACACTCATTCCTGTCCCAAGGTGAAAACAAAGGTACCCAAGAAGTTTCGTGAAGATCAGTTCATAAATACAAGCTGTATAGAAGTTGTGACAAAAAACTGATTGGACCTAATTTCAGTACAAAATGGCCATTGGCATCCATCTTGAATTTTTGACCGCACTCAGAAACACTCGTTCTCGTCCCAGGATGATAACAAAGGTACCCAAGAAGTTTCGTGAAGATCGGCTGATAAATACAGCCTCTAGCCCGAGCCGTATTGACATGTGCACTTACAGTGTATAAGTAGCACTAAATAAATCAAAATTCATCTAATTTGCATAATTTCTGCATGAGAAAAAAACCCATACTATATGTGATGTATTCCATTTTACTAAACATTCATAAAAAAAATTTATTCAAATCAGAACTTTCATACAGAAGTTCTGTACAAAAGACTGATTGCACTAATTTTGGTACACAATGGTTGCTGGTGGCCATCTTGAATTTTGGACCACACCCAAAAACACTCGTTCTCATCCCACGGTGATAACAAAGGTACCCAAGACGTTTCGTAAAGATCAGTTCATAAATACGGCCTCTAGCCTGAGCTGTATAGAAGTTGTGTACACACAAGAGGCCCAAGGGGCCTGAGGGCGCTCACCTGACATGGTAGCCAAAATATCAACCCAGAGAATTGATTTCAACAAGTTGCATCTGCTCCTCCTAAGAAAAGCTTATACCAAATATCCAAAGATTCTGACCAGTGGATCTAAAAAAAAGAGAAGATTTTAAAAGAATATTCCTCATATTGAACTAAGTTATAATTCGGGCTCCCACAGGGAGCCCATATATGAACCCAGGGACTTGGCTTTAACAAACTTGAATCTCGCCCCCCCCCCCCCCCCCCCCCCCCCCCCCCCCCCCCTCAAGGATGCTGCACACCAAATATCAAAACATTCTGACTGCTGGATCTGAAGAAAAAGATTTTTAAAGAAAATTCCTCATTTCGAACTAAGTTACAATTCAAGCTCCCACAGCGAGTCCATATATGGACCTAGGCTTCTATAGTGAGCCCAAATATGAATCCAGGGGGCCGGTTTGAACAAACTTGAATCAGATCCACCCCACAATGTTGCATACCAAATATCAAAAGATTCTGCCTGCTGGATCTGGAGAAGATTTTTTAAGAAATTTGCCTGAAATACACTAAGTTCGAATTCGAGCTTCTATAGTGAGCCCAAATATGATTCCAGGGGGCCGATTTGAACAAACTTGAATCAGATCCACCCCTCAATGTTGCATACCAAATATCAAAAGATTCTGCCTGCTGAATCTGGAGAAGAAGATTTTTCAAGAAATTTGCCTGAAATGCACCAAGTTCGAATTCGAGCTGCTATACTGAGCCCAAATATAAACCCAGGGGGCCAATTTGAACAAACTTGAATCAGATTCACCCCATAATGTTGCATACCAAATATCAAAAGATTCTGCCTGCTGGATCTGGAGAAGAAGATTTTTTAAGAAATTTGCCTGAAATACACTAAGTTCAAATTTGAGCTTCTATAGTGAGCCCAAATATGAATCCAGGGGGCCGATTTGAACAAACTTGAATCAGATCCACCCCACAATGTTGCATCCCAAATATCAAAAGATTCTGCCTGATGGATCTGGAGAAGAAGATTTTTAAGAAATTTGCCTGAAATGCACTAATTTCGAATTCGAGCTTCTATAGTGAGCCCAAATATAAATCCAGGGGGCTGATTTGAACAAGCTTGAATCAGATCCACCCCACAATGTTGCATACCAAATGTCAAAAGATTCTGCCTGCTGAATCTGGAGAAGAAGATTTTTTAAGAAATTTGCCTGAAATGCATTAAGTTCGAATTCGGGCTTCTATAGTGAGCCCAAAATATGAATCCAGGAAGCCGATTTGAACAAACTTGAATCAGATCCACCCCACAATGTTGCATACCAAATATCAAAAGATTCTGCCTGCTGGATCTGGAGAAGAAGATTTTTTAAGAAATTTGCCTGAAATGCACTAAGTTCGAATTCGAGCTTCTATACTGAGCCCAAATATAAACCCACCCGCCGATTTGAACAAACTTGAATCAGATCCACCCCACAATGTTGCATGCCAAATATCAAAAGATTCTGCCTGCTCGATCTGGAGAAGAAGATTTTTTAAGAAATTTGCCTGAAATGCACTAAGTTCGAAATCGGGCTTCTATACTGAGCCTAAATATGAACCAAGGGGGCAGATTTGAACAAACTTGAATCAGATCCACCCTACAATGTTGCATACCAAATATCAAAAGATTCTGCCTGCTGGATCTGGAGAAGAAGATTTTTTAATCTTTTTCCCATTGCCTACAGTGTTAAAAAGTGCTGACTCAGCACTTTTTCAAAGTCCTGAAAAAAGTTCCTTGTGATCAAACCAATAGGGATTTTTTTTAACCATTCTATTCTACTGGATAAAAGTAAGCTTTATATACAAAATAAGAATTCTCTGTGCCGTGTAGTTTTGGAGATATGGCAGTTTTAAGGTTTTTCCTATTTTTAGCTCCCGAGGTTCCCACATTTTTTTTTTGCATCAATCAACTACTTATGACCCATTATCATCTCATATCAAATTTGGTTCAAATCGACCTCACGGTTCTGAAAATAGAAATTTTAGGCGTGGCCAAACTTTTTGAGCCTCCCATAACGAAGGCAAATAATGCCCGACAAACTTCTCTTGAACAAACTTGATTCTAAACCTCAAAAGGACTCTGTATACCACATATCAAGTCTCTGCTACTGGTGGTTCATAAGAAGAAGATTTTCAAAAAATTTGGCCATTTATTCCCCACACCTCTGCTCAATATGAGCCGAAACCTATTTTGGCTAAAAATCAAAATGCCCCTATATAACCACTACTTACATGAAATTTAATTAAAATGTGGCCAGTGGTTTAGGAGAAAGAGGCTCAAACACCACCTTCACGCAGGACGACAGACGACGGATGACATACGACGGACGACATACGACGGACGGTGGATGACGGACGAAGAGTGATAAGAAAAGCTCACCCTGACTTTCAGTCAGGTGAGCTAAAAACTGATTAGACCTAATTTCGGTACGAAATGGCCACTGGCAGCCATCTTGAATTTCGGACCACACTCAGAAACACTCGTTCTCATTCCAAGGTGATAACAGAGGTACCCAAGAAGTTTCGTGAAGATCGGTTGATAAATACAGCCTCTAGCCCGAGCCGTATTGACATGTGCACTTACTGTGTGTAAGTAGCACTGAAAAAATCAAAGTTCATCTAATTTGCATAATTTCTGCACGAGAAAAAAACCAGTATTATATGTGATGTATCCCATGGTACTAAACATTCACACAAAAAATTATTCAAGTCAGCACTTTCATATGGAAGTTCTGTGCAAAAATCTGACTGCACCTAATTTTGTACAAAATGGCTGCCATTGGCCATCTTGAATTTTGGACCGCACCCAAAAACACTCGTTCTCGTCCCACAGTGATACCAAAGGTACCCAAGAAGTTTCGTAAAGATCGGTTTATAAATACGGCCTCTAGCCCAAGCCGTATTGGCATTTGCAGTGCTGAAAGTAACACTAAATAGATCAAAGTTAGTCAAATTTGCATAATTTCTGCACGAGAAAAAAACCCATATTATATGTGATGTATCTCATGGTACTAAACATTCACACAAAAAATTATTCAAGTCAGCACTTTCATATGGAAGTTCTGTTAAAAAATCTGATTGCACCTAATTTTGTACAAAATGGCTGCCATCGGCCATCTTGAATTTTGGACCGCACCCAAAAACACTTGTTCTCATCCCACGGTGATACCAAAGGTACCCAAGAAGTTTTGTAAAGATCGGTTTATAAATACGGCCTCTAGCCCAAGCCGTATTGGCATTTGCGCTTACAGTGCTTGAAGTAACACTAAATACATCAAAGTTAGTCTAATTTGCATAATTTGCGTACAAGAAAAAAACCTGTATTATATGTGATGTTTCCCATGGTACTAAACATTCATACAAAAAATTATTCAAAATCGGCGCTTTCATATGGAAGTTCTGTACAAAAAACAGATTTCTGCAACGTCGGTACAAAATGGCGGTTGACGGACAACCTGAATTTCGGATCGGACCCAAAAACACTTGTTCTTGTCCCGCAGTCATAACAAAGATACCCAAGAAGTTTCGTAAAGATCGGTTCATAAATACAGTCTCTAGCCCGAGCCGTATTGAATTGTTGACGGACAGACAGACAAATGGACAGACGGCCAGATGGACGATGGACAACTGGCCATGGCATAAGCTCAAATTTGGCTTCGCCAAAGTTGAGCTAAAAATGTGTTATATGCTCATTGTGCTTGTATATAATCTTTTATCACGACTCGACTCATTTTTGGGGAGATATATCTACTCGTCATGCAAGCACGACTTGTAGTTATATGTCTCCAAAAATGAGTCTCGTCGCGATAATAGATTCTGTACAAGCACAATGTGCACATAACACATATGTGCACAACTTTATAATTACAATACAGAATAGAATTTATCATCAAGCTATTAGCTTATACTAGGCTGTCTCCACATGGAACATAGATTACACAGTCCACATCTCAAACCAGGCAGAGTCTTTATGCGTAGGATGAGCTACAAGAACAAATACTGTTTTTCAAAGAAAATGGAGGGAAAAGTATATGGGGATAAGGGGTTGGGGAAAGAGGGCAATGGTATGTGTCGTAGCTTGGTAGTAGTTTATCAACATCGCACAACTATTAAGTATGAGGTAAGTATGTTGTTGTTTTATTTGTTTAATAACGTTTACACATCAGAGGCAGGGCATGCTCCACAAGCGATGCAACAGACATATGTCTACATCAATCACTTCAGGTACATAGCAATGCCCACAACCCAGCCCTACAATGTTGCAACGACAGCCACTGAGTACTTTGGGCCCAGTGCACTTGCAGTCACACAAACCCTGTCACACAAAGTTTCACACTGGGCCTGCAGCATCCGGTGATTGTATCAGTCCAATGGCCTACTAGAACCATTGCCAACACACCCAATATTACCGTGGGAAAAGGACATTTGAGATTTCAGTTGATATCCTCTGCCTAATTCAATTCAACCCAAAATCTGGGATTTGCAGAGCCCTATTATTTTTAAACCTTAACAGTGAGTCCAGAATCTTTTCAAGCAATACCAGAGTTCATGAAGATTTAAACAAAAATTATATTCGAGGGCTTTCAATGACTATTTCAACTTCAAATCAGTAATTGAGAAACATATAGAAAAAGCAAAACACAACAAAGGCAAATACACCAATGAAGTAGTCAAGGCAGGCCCCAATAGAATTGTAATGGCTTAACTGGTAGAGAGCTAAATTATTGTTGGTCACCAAAATTTGTTGACATGTCTTTGTCTTGTTACAATTTATAGGAGAGTGCCCATAAATTGTGACAAGGCAAATCCTAACAGACTAAAAAATATCACTTCAAAGATAATATGAAACACAACCATTGAATTTGAAGCCTTTAAGTTGCAGTACTTGCACCTCAGAAGAGAGACCAAATATGGACTCCCAGCACTCTACTGGTTAATAATGACAACACAAAATGTCTCATAACTGAAGAGACCAAAGAATGAATGAACTGATGAACTTTCAGAACTAAAGTTTTGAGAAGAATGAAGTCAATAAAAAGCAGTTAATTCTCATAAGACCAGTGGCTTTCATATTGAACCATGGGGCAGAGGCGAGCTCTGCAATGTTCTAACTCAGCAGGAGGGTTAACATTGGTTGAAGACAAGAGCAACATCAATGTGCAGTACACAGCATCACCATGCTTTCATGTGGGTAATTGGGATTTAGTGTCTTGTCCAAAGACAAAGTGCAGTTACCCCGGGCGGGGATTGAACCGTGGAACGTTCGGTTTTAAGTCGAATGCCATAAGCCCTGAGCCACTGCGCTCTCTGTAGTGGTTCTATTCACATGTGTAAACTATAGGTAGTATTTTTCATAGATACGTCACTGACTACCAGGAGAACTGGTAACTGTCTCAAAGACTTCCTCATGACTGCACATTTGAGCATATGTTCTTAGGGTACAGAGTTTGATTATCAGAGTTGATTTGAAGCTTCAATTATTAGACTAACACTGAAAGCTTAATTAGGCCTGTCAGAATTGCAGAAGCAATCACTCAGGTTATGCGGAGATGGCACAACTTTCTTGTTGCAAACCTATTTTTCATCCTCGCAACAAGTTTGGAGGAATGGATCTGTTAAGGGAAATTTTATTATTGAATTATGGATGTCTTGGATTCAGTAGTGTGTGAATTAACAGGGTGAGGCCCAATACATTTATCATGTTGAGTTGTATTTGAAATTATTTCTTTAGTTAAGTTACGCAATTAGATGGAATACTATCATATCAATGGTATTTAAGGTGTCAATGGTCTCAGTAGGACTCTTATGTCTTGTCCCAGGTACCTCTGGGACGAGCTTGTTCCAAAGAGGGGTCATAACCTATGTTTTTGAGACAAAAAATGAAAAATGTAATCAGACATGTTAACCTCCAGAATAATTTTTCAGGGAACCTGAGGATGATTTTCAGGGAAACGGGATGGATTTCAGGGAAAAGTTCGCGTGGGGGCAAAATAAAAGAAAAAACTTGTGAATTTTCAGCTCACGGACCACTATTAACACCAGGTTATATCCAGAATTTGTTGTCAATTATGCTGATGAATTTATGCTATGTTAAAAAATCATAACATAACTGTTGATGTGACCCCCCCCCCCCCAAGATGCTCTTCTTCATGAGCCCCCCCCACCCCCTCCCCTCCCCACCACCACCCACCCTCACTGTCCCACAGAGCACATCCACCTGTGGTTTGCTCTTATCAAAGTCTACTTAGCTAATAATTTCCCAAGTCTGGAAATGTTAACAGGAAAAGATGTCCTGATGTTCAGTTACTTCAAGAACATTAGTACTCAGAAAGTATCTTTATCAAACTTCATGCATGTGGGACGCTTGTGCCCTACACAAAATTTTTCTTTTCATCATTGAAGCATTTTTGTTTAATTCAAAATTTTCTGGTGACAGATGGCCAACAGTCAACAGTTCTGTAGTCAGCACAACAGAATAAATGTGGTTTTAGAAAAAATGTCCATTGTGTTTAAATATGCTGTCATAATTTTTCGGCATCCTAAGCAACTTTAACCTACTTTTAAGCTGTGCTAAATAGTTGTTTACGTTTTGATTTTGGAAAAGGGCTGAGAATTAAAGCTACTCTATGAAGGAATAAATAAATATATATTATTTAATTCCTTTTCATATATTTTAATTTCCAAAAACTGCATTTAAATGAAGGTGGAGTTTTCAATTTTTTGAAAGTAAGTCACCTATTTTCACTTCGACACTCGCACATTTATCACAAATCTCCGAAGAAAAACCCAGAAATAAACATGAACATAGTTGAATTATATATCATAAAATAGCCTTTTCTTAAATAAATTTGACTTAAATCCATATTTTACTGCTTCGTGAGTTTTTACCAGAGTTTGAAATGCATGTGATTTGGCTCCAAACGTTTTTCAGAAGTTACAATGGGAACGAAATATTTGACAGTTGTTTTCCGGGATTTTTGGTCCAAAACTGATTCCCGTCCGGGAGGCCGAGAACTACACTGAAATTCCGGGATTTTCCCGGGCATTCCGGGAGAGTTAACATGTCTGAATGTAAATGGAAATTGTAAGGTGATTTTTGTAAATAGTGCTGGCTGGTTTGGGCCATTACGTTGATTAAAGGGTTAAAAAAAAACACAACAGGTCGCGTGGGATAAAATGGGTCATACAGCAACATTCTTGCGGCATTCATTTTCAGGTTGAGCAAATTTCATATTTTGGTAGGTCTGCTCATTGTTTCTGTGAATTTGTTGATCGGCCATGGGTAGGGGGCGCGATGGAGTTGCATAAACCGGTTCTTGTCAGATCACTGAAGTTAAGCAACATCGAGCACGGTTAGTCCTTGGATGGGTGACTGTCTGAGCGATCGCTTCGGACTCCTACATTGTGTCCTTGGACAAGGCAGTTCATCCCAATTGTCCACATGGGGGCACGATGATGCCGTATACTAAGCCGTACTGCATGCCGATGGTGCGCATGTCTTCAACCAATCTAACCCTGCCTGTGCTGCAGTGCGGAGTTACAAGGTTGGGGGGCTGACAGCTGCTCGTCATTGCTTGGTGGTTCTCTCCGGGTTCTCCGCTTCCTCCACCCATAAAACTGTCACCGACAATAAAAAAAATAAATAAATAAAAAAAATAAATAAATAAATAAACAAATAAATAAATAAATAAATAAATAAATAAATAAATAAATAAATAAATAAATTGGCCTTGGGTCTGAAACATGTAAGCAGATGTAAATTGAGGAACAGATTGATTACCTGCATTCCTGGTTGATCCACCAATAACTGTCTGTCTAAACCAGGTTCAATAAAAACATTTATAGTGGCATATCCAACAACAGTCAGTTGTTTATAAAAATTGTCTATTGTATAAACCTGAAAAAAATATATGAAACAAAATTTTCACCATTCTGTTTGCAAATAATATTTTAAGATAAATTTCTAAACCTGTACCTAAATTTAATTTTTAAATTAACAGAAATTATAACCTAAGCATTTTCTTCAAATTCAAGGAACATAGCTTCTAACAGCATGAACAGAACTAAAGCTAGAAGAGAAGTTAACTTTTATTTTATTTCAGCAGGGCTTGCCTTGAGTTGGGGCTGATCAGCCCAAGCCCCGAGATCAGCCCCGAGGAGCACTTGCTGGGGGCTTTTTTTCAAGCCACGACATTTTCCACAAAAAAGCACTAACAATAATGGACAAAATGGAAAATCAGCCCCGAAAAGGCCCCAACCTCAATATGTGGGGGACTTTTTTTAGGCCCCGACCATTTTACTCAAGGCGAGCCCTGTTTCAGGTAAAAAGACTCCTGAAGTTTCAAACTAATCAGTCTTTTAAACCAAATTTAAATTAAAACAAACCTATATTTTGTCAAAGGGAAATTCTGAAAAAATAAACTGGATGTGAGAAAGAATTATAATGTGCTGAAAACTAAATATATTGAATACTGCGGAAAAAAACCCAGTACTGGTGTCCCACATGATATCTTCACCCCTCTCCCCTGATTATCTTCAAAGAACATATTTTCCGAGTTTACCTCAACCTAGATACTAGTGCACCCGTACTGAAAAAGAAAAAAAATTGATCAAAATAAAAAATTGGCCCTTAATGGTTAACTAAAAAATTTTTTTATTTTTCTATTACTAAATTGCGTTTGGCATCTCCAAAATAAGCTTAACCCTGGGAGATCTGGAGATTCTTTTCTACATTTTTGCTCCACTTCGACACTTTACATCCTGTGGCATTGCAGTTGTTTCAAGACAAGTCTTGGTTGCCTACATAGGCAAACAAAACTTATCTAAAAACTACTGCTGTGATAATTAAAATGTAACTTGCAATTTTACCCAGAGACAGCCTGTTGGGGCACCTGTTTTGTTGCAGGTCAAAGTAATGAAAGTCAGAACTAGGCCTTTAATGATTGAAGAGCTGAAGAGCTTGTCAAAACTTTTTTATCACACTTGCCAAGTTTTACTCATGTTCCATGGATTACCATGTAAAACCATTGCCCATGACATTAGTACAATTTTGATCTGTTAACTGGTAGAGTGCCGAATTTTTTTATGGTGAAAATATGTTCACATATCTTAGCCTTGTTACAATTTATGGGAGAGTGCCTAAAGGCACTCTCCCATAAATTGTAAGATGGCAACTCCACACAGACTAAATAATTTTACTTTAGATATGAAGTTCATCAACAGAATACAAAGCCTTGAAACTGAGGCACCTGCACTTCAAAATAAAGCACAAATATGGGCTTCCAGCACTCTACCAGTTAATTGCTCATGCGGGGGCGCGGTGGCTCAGTAGGTAGAGGTGCAGGCTGAATGCCGAGAGGTCCTCGGTTCGAATCCCACCTGCGGCAACAGTGTTGTGTCCTTGGGCAAGACACTTCACTCCCATTGCCCAGTGGGGGCATGGTGACGCTGTGTACTAAGGCGTACTGCACGTCGATGGTGCACCTGTCTTCAACCAATGCTAACCCTGCATGTGTGGAGTTAGTATGTTGAGGAGCTGACAGTTGCTCGCCATTGCTCGCTGGTTCTCTCCTGGTACTCCGGCTTCCTCCACCCGTAAAACTGTCGTGGTCATGATTAGCCATTGTGCAGAAATATATGACCTTAAACACCAATAAATAAATAAATAAATAATTGCTTATGCATTATTTAGTATATCCATGTTCATAGAAAAGAAAATGCAACCTACAGTAAGTTTTATAAACCATTACAAAACTCCTTTGCATTACAAATACTTTCGTCTTAAAACTTTTCCATATGAATATTTGATCCATTATATCTTGTTCAACAGTGCTCTACAAGTTCTGTCGAACAAGTATAATGCATCAAATACTCAATTTTTGTCAAAGTAATGGGAACTGAACTTTGGTCAAAGTAATGCCTACTGAACAAATTGTGATTAACTCAATATTCCTATTGACTGTAGGGCTGCATGATATTCAAAACAGAATACTGGTATCAGTATTAAAAAAATACCGTGGTATACCGGTATATCGAAAAACTGTTCAGATTTCTGAACATAAGTACCAAAATCAAGACTTAAGGGATCACAGTCGGAACGAATCAGGATGCCTTGATGATGCGGTTCGAAAAACCTTTACACAACGCAGACAATATCAAAATTTATTATTTTAAATCAAATTTTTCCAAAAATTTCTACAAAACAATATCATGTGACCCCTCAATGGAATGAGCTCGTTGAGCTCGTTCCAATGAGGGGTCACATGATATAGTTTTGTTGAAATTTTTGAAAATTATTTTTTCAACTGTTGAATTCGTATATTATGTGGGCACATGCGGACGATTCCTTGGGTAAATCGATAATATTATTCATTCTGATCTTCAGTTAAAAAACTCAAGACATCTTGAAAATTAAATTGTGGGTAAATAAATGATGATAAACCGATATTTTTGTAATTGCACTGGTATTCAATCGATATTGGTTTGAATACCAGTATATATCAGTTTATCGAAATACCGTGCAGCCCTAATTAACTGAATATTATTTATCACAAAATTAATGAACAATTAACAGGATTTCACAGTACCCCTTCCTAAACATAAGAAAACATAAATAATGACGTTATCCATATTCTAGAATGGATAGTTTGTTTATGTTCACTGGGATTTAAAGTACTTTGAGTATATGAGACTATTTTCTGATAGGCACACAAGTACAGTGGAACCCTGTTAATTGAATAGCCACTTTGCCAATGAAAATTATTTAATTAACAGGAGTAATCAATTAACAGGGATTCTGTCACTTTCCTTTATGCTAGAGATAAACTTAGCATTTATTCTATTATATCTTGTTTGACAGAGCTCCTTGAGCTCTGTCAAACAAGATATAATAGATTAAATGCCTGCATTGGATGTACTGAGTCCAAATAGGTCCATAAACAAAGGAAAACTGGGACGAGTCAGGGTAGTTTCTTGACAGGTTGCAAGATTTTTTATTCAATTACAGTAGAACCTTTCTTGAGAGACCACCCTTTTTGCCATGCAAAAGTGGTCTCTCAAAACAGGTGGTCTCTCATGACAGGTCCATTCAGTGTAAAACAATCAAATGGGACAAAGTTACAGTGGTCTCTCAAGACCTGTGGTCTCTCATGACAGAGGTCTCTCAAAACAGGTTTTACTGTAACAAGAGTTTACTCTATAACCTATATTTAATTAACAGGTCAAATTTGTACTGGAGGTATGGTAAATGGTTTGGTGTTCGGAAAGTATATTCAATTAATAGGGTTATTCAGTTAAGAGATATCCAATATTAACCCTTTACCCAACAAATCGCCTGCATCTGCCCGCATAATATGCAAATTCAACAGTTGAAAAAATATTATTTTTCCAAAAATTTCAACAAAACCATATCATGTGACCCCTCTTGGGAACGAGCTCGTTGAGCTCGTTCCAATGAGGGGTCACATGATATGGTTTTGTTGAAATTTTTGGAAAAATTTGAAAAAAAATGATATTTAAAATATCTAAATTTTATAGTAAATTTCCTTTCTTATTATACCTACCACAATTGTTTACTACAGGCTTGCACTACAGTGGAAGTCCGTAACTCGGATAAAATACTCTCTATTTTTGTCTTTCCCAAGCAAGTTGGGAAAGAAAAGTGGTGCAAAAGCACCAATAAAAAATAAGCCAAAACTGGGTCGAGTGCAACCGGCGCAGACCCAGTACGGGACGCTCTCTCCCAAGTACAACTCCACGACTTCCGTTGCCAGTGCGCATATACCGTCTCTAAAGACTCATTCTTTTTTGAATCCGTAAACGTTAGAGTTATGTGATCAGCGGGGAGGAAAGATTCTTTACCCGTAAAGAAGACGGGAGGGCCTCCATGTAAACAATTGTGGTAGGTATAATAAGAAAGGAAATTTACTATAAAATTTAGATTTCTTATCAACCTACTCACAATTGTTTACTACAGGCTGAATAGACAAAAGGCTGGAGGGAATCGCATAACCAACCCCCACATAACCCTAGTGCACTGGAACCATGAAGCAGAAGGAAGAGGTCCCGAGGCTTATCAACCATAATGTCGCAATCATTGGTAAAGGACAATGAAAAGAGACATATGAGCCTGTGTGACACACAGACAGAAAAAAGGGCAGTAACAGCACAAGGCTGAAACTGACCTTCAAGAAGCCTAATGGCTATGGCAGACAACAGCCTGAGCAGAAGAAAGAGGACCCAAGGCAAAAAGGTCCTCCGACTGCTCCTGCAACTGGCGTAAATAAAAGGTGGAGAAAGTAGAAGCATTTCTCCAGTAGGCTGCCTGCATAACATCCGACAACTTGACGGAGTTAGAATAAGCCCAAGAGGTAGACAGTGCCCGCACCTCGTGGGCAGAAATACGATTGGTAATACAATCGCCAGCTGCTAAACGACTATAAGCCGTACGAATAGCAAGACAAATCCATCGAGAAATGGATTGAGGAGAGATCTTCTGTCGACCCGGAATGAGAGACAGAAAAAAACGTTTTCTGCCCTTCCGTATGAAGCGTGTCCGATCAAGATAAATGCGAATAGCACGGACCGGACAGAGCAAAGGGCGAGTACCCTCAACAGAGGGAAGAGCCCTGATACAGATAGGAGGAGGAGTAGTATCTGGTAACTGATTCTTAGCCAAAAAGGAGCAATCAGTGGTAAAAGTAACACTGTTGGGAGAACTCCTAAAAAAGGCCGGGTCAACCGAGAGGGCGTGAAGCTCACTAACCCGTCTGGCCGAAGCAAATGCCATCAGAAAAGCCATCTTGTATGTGAGAAATTGCATATCCACCTGGGATAAAGGTTCGAACGGCGCCCCCCCCCCCCCCAAGCAAAGCAGCACCCACGAAAGATTCCATCGTGGAGTAAGCTGCAAAGTCCGAGGCCTTTTCAAAGAAAAGTGCCGAACAAGCTTGGAGAGGTAAGGATTAGTGCCGATACGACGCTTCCCCACATAAGAAAAAGTCTCTGAAAGCATAGACCTGTAACCCTTGATGGTAACAGGCTGGAGACCCCGAGAATCAAACAGATATACCAGAAACTCCGCAATCTGTGAAATCGAAGGATTGGCATAATCAACAGAGTGATCAGCACACCATCGACAGAAGACCTTCCATTTAGCTGCATAAGCTAAACCAGTGGAGTGCCTCCTTGAAGAAGAAATGCACTCCACTGCTCGTCTCGAAAAACCTCTACGGAGGAGACAGGACCTGACAAAAGATATGCGTGAAGGCACAATGAAGTCGGGTCGACGTGAAACCTCCTCGGGCGCCCTTGACAAAGAAGGTCGCGACGTAGCGGGAGACGTGCCGGAACCGCCGCCATCAGCGAGCGGAGCTGATTGATCCACACCCGCTGAGGCGACAGGGGAGCGATCAGAATGATTCGACAACTGCAGGTTCGAATTTTGGCGAGAACCTGAGGAAGAATCGGAACCGGCGGGAAGGCGTAGCCGACTAGACCGTTCCAATCGAGTGACAGAGCGTCCACGGCAAAAGCCAGAGGATCTGGACACGGGGACACGAAAGTGTCCACCTGATGGTTCCAACGAGTCGCAAAGAGATCGATGTGGGGACGTCCCCAGAGATCGCAAAGCGACTGGAACACTGCCCTGTGAAGCATCCACTCGGTGGAAATAACCCTGCCCTGTCGGGACAGGGAGTCGGCTAGGACGTTCAGACGACCGGGAATGTGACGAACAACCACCCCGGCGTGAACCTCCTGAGCGAGCAGTAAAAGATCCCGAGCTAACTCGTACATCGGAAGCGAGTGCGTGCCGCCCTGGTTCCGAATGTAAGCAACCACTGTCGAATTGTCGGATAGTAGAAGGACCTGGCGATTCGACAAGTGAGGGATCCACTGCCTGAAACTCAGAAGAAGAGCAAGAAGCTCCTTCTGGTTGATGTGTAGAGCTGCTTGATCCTGGTCCCACATCCCGTGTAGGGAAAGACCGAGAGGATCCAACGTCGCACCCCATCCGAGATCGCTGGCATCTGCCGTCAGACCGCGATCGGACGTGGGTAAGTCCAGCGGAACACCCTGCGTAATCCACTGAACATCTGTCCAGGGAAGAAGGTGAGGATACAGAGAGTCCGGAAACGGAAGCACCTGATCCAGAGAATCTACATTCGGTCTCCAACGACTGAGCAGAAAGTGTTGGAAAGGTCTGACACGCAGCCGACCTAGAGGAATGAGATCCGTCACCGAACCGCAGAGACCGATCAGCCGGAGAAAACTCCGAGCGGTCGCGGACCTGGACTGGGACAGAGTCAGAGCAAAAGCTGAGAGAATCACAGCCTTGGCCTGGGGAACAGCCACCAAATTGAATTTGGTTTGGAAAGACATCCCCAGATGACAAAACGACTGAGAAGGGACCAGGTCCGACTTCTCCTCGTTGACTCTGAATCCTAGCGACGTGAGCAAGCTCAACAGAGTGGCGACATCCGATTCCAGTAAGGCAGCATTGGAATGCCTCTGGAGGATATCGTCCAGATATGCCGAAGTAGTCACCCTGGACTGTGTGCGATGGAACGCTATCACATGCGACATCAGTCTGGTGAACGCCCAAGGAGCCAGGTTGAGGCCGAAAGGCATGGCCTTGAACTGGTAAACTCGCCCCAGAAAAGCGAACCTGAGATACTTCCGTGACGCCCGATGCATCGGAACGTGGAAGTAAGCGTCTCGCAGGTCGATGCTGGCTGCGAAATCTCCCTGGTGAATTGATTGGCGGACCGACCTGAAAGTCTCCATGCTGAACTTGGGAGCAATGATAGACTGGTTCAGGATGCTCAGATCGATAACCGGTCGGAGTCGGCCGTCCTTCTTCGGCACCAAGAACAGGCGGGAATAGAAACCCACTGACTGAACGTTCTTGATCGCCCCCTTTGCCAGGAGATTGGCAATCTCCGTGGACAAAAGTTCCCGACGTAAAACGTCTGAAGGAACTGTGGTTGGAAGAGGCACCCTTGACAGAGTGGGGTGCCGTCGGAAGGATATGCGCAGCCCGGACCGAACAACATCTAACACCCATGGATCGGATGTGATGGTGGTCCAATGGTCTGCAAACTCTGCTATCCTTCCTCCAACCTGGGACGAGTCGAGGTGAGGACCTTCATTTCGAGCCCCGATGAGGCCCGCGAGAGGAGAAACCACCTCCTCTGCTAAATGAAGAATCCTGAGACTTCCCTCGATTCCGCCGACCCTTACCTTTACCCCGTGAGTAAGAAGCAGAGGCGGCGGCAGAAGGACCAGCCTTTTGCTTCACAGAGGAAGCAGAAGGGTACTTGTTAGGCTTGGAACGGCCCTTGCCTCCCCGAGAAGGCTGATCAAGCTGACGAAACAGCAGCTGATCTTTGGAATGACGTAGGACGTCATCCCGGACCGTCGACACGGAACCATGGAAAAGTTGCGGACCTGCCAGAGAAGCAGATCGAAGAGTAGCACGCTGCTCCTCGGGAAGGGATCGTCCTGTGTCCAGCATAGCGTCCCTTCGAACTAATTCCAAATTGGCCGTGTTACAGGCATGCGTGTGAGTAAGGTGCATAAGCGCCTTGGACAGCACACGCAAAGGAGCCTGTACCTCGTCAAACTTATCTGGAGGCAGATAAGCAGCCAAAGCTGAGACGACGTGATCTGAGAGAGAAAGCATGCCAAGCATCTCTCTAGATAAGCCCAACGTGGACTCCAGAGTCGTCATTGGAATGACGGCAGACTTGGGCTTGGAAAGCCCGAGGGAAGTGGAGTCCTGATCCAGAACCGTCAAAGTCTGGCAGACTGACGGATTGGCGGAATCGTAGGAACGATAACGCACAGGAGGCAAAAAGGTGTCAACCCTGGTGAAGAACGAAGTCTTCAAAGCCTTGGAATTCAGCTTGGCATCCAATGCTGAAAAAGCTTCAACCACCTGTACCGACTGGCACGGTCGAAGGCGCCCAGAAGCAGGTTGCTCCATAGGCTGTTGGCGCGCGACCGATGATCGCGGCCAGGCTGACACTGTCGGCTGGTTAGCAGGTTTGAGCTCAGGCAGAAACCCAAACACAAAGTCAAGAGCCGCCCCCAAGTCCGAAGACTGCTGGCCCTCGACCTCAAGCATGTCGGACTCCTCCCCAGAGTCGGAAGACACATAGCCCATCGTGGGCAAACCAGCCGACGCCTCCCATGGTGTCGGGACACCAGAGGAATCGGAAACCGGCCTGTTTCCAATTCCGGGAGGCGGCGCCATAGGAGGCGCCTGGAAACCACCCATAGCCTCGCTGGAAGCAACAGGAAGGCTCTTTGAGAGAACCTGAGTGAGTAAGGAGAGGGCCTCCCTAAGCTCACTGCCTGTACCGACCGGTTCGACAGGGGAGCGAACCGGCAAAGTGGCTTCACCTCTGACCCTCTTAACCAGCGAAGGGTCACGATCCTCCAAAACACCCGACGCGGGACGACGGGCGGCAGCCGAAACATCTGAAGGCAGACGTGTATAGGGGTACGATGCACCCCGAGGATCAATATTGCGAGAACTCATGAGAGTCACCGCGGACCTCTGCGGGGCAGAAGGTCCAGGCTGCACAAAAGGCGTTGGTCCCCCAAAACTGGTCGTGTGACCAGAGTGAGTGGACGGAAACGCCACGGAGTTCATAGTGTTTCCACTACGAACATCCGAATCCAAAGACACAACTGTGGTACTCGACGGCGACGAGACCACAGCGATGGGCTCGGCCGGCAGCCCCTTCCGACTTCGCCGAGTTGAAGTCAGGGAAGGCTGGGGCCGATATCCCACGTCTACAGTATCGGACAGTTCTGCAGTCCCCTGCAGCGAAAAGCCGAGGCTGGCTGAAACAGACAACGAAGCAGACAGACCAGCAGCAGTAGTAGATACGTCGAGAGTCGTTGAGGCTGGTGAAATAATGGAGAGAGCACACCGGCTCGGCTCCGAAGGAGGAGTCACAACCCTAGTGACAGCCTCAGATGTCGACTGGAGGGGGACCGTAGTCCCGGAACCAGGCATCTCTACACCAGAACACTCAACGGCTCCCGCAGTATCCACCACAGGAAAAGACTGCACATCCCCCACGGAGGAGGAATAACTCTCACCAGACAAAGTCGGCTCGGGAGGCCCCGAACGACCACGTTCTCCTTTCCCGCGGGAGCGGGAGGCACGGCCACGAGAACGAACGACACGATTTACAGACGCCCAAAAGGTGGAAGACCATGTTCCACAGACACCACACGGCCGCTCGGCCGAACACCCATTACAGGAGGAACACGACGAATGTACATCGTCCACATGCTTAGGCAGCAGACACTGCCCACAAGGAATTGTCCTAGGCATGAGAGAGGTGAGAGGAGCAGAGAAGGTGAGATCAGAAAACAGAACACCCCCAAAGAGAGAAAGGTGACAGAAACAAAGACCCCAGACGGTCGACCGGGAACCACCCAACAGGAAGACTACTCTCAACAGAAAGAAGAAACACTGCAGGAGTGGTACCCCGCTGACACCTAACTCTAACACAATTAGAAAAATTTGCAAAAAAAGCATGAACAATAATTGTGAAAATCTAAGTCCGAACCGCGTGGCCCGCGAAAATCGCGCGCGACCCGAGAGAGAGCAAAAAAATATACATTATGGACATATAATAGAAAAAAGAGAATATAAAACACTGTTCCTGAGAATACAAAGGATACACTGTGGTATAATGATTCAGGAATCATCAAACATCGAGCTGGTGGAACACTGATAAGCGTGCAAAAACATCTCGACACGAAGCGGATTTCAAAAAGAATGAGTCTTTAGAGACGGTATATGCGCACTGGCAACGGAAGTTGTGGAGTTGTACTTGGGAGAGAGCGTCCCGTACTGGGTCTGCGCCGGTTGCACTCGACCCAGTTTTGGCTTATTTTTTATTGGTGCATTTGCACCACTTTTCTTTCCCAACTTGCTTGGGAAAGACAAAAATAGAGAGTATTTTATCCGAGTTAGGGACTTCCACTGTAGTGCAAGCCTGTAGTAAACAATTGTGAGTAGGTTGATAAGAAAATAAATTTTGTTATCGTCTGCGTTGGGTAAAGGGTTAAGTGGGCTCCACTGTACCAAGTCAAGTTTGCTAATTCTTCACAATTAAGTGGCACAATGCCCCAAAATAAAGGATACCAAATGTGGTCTTAATTAGGCCAGTGGTTCTGAAGGAGAAGACTGATATGCAAAAGCTAACAGACAGCAGGAAACAGGCAGATGGATGTAGAGACAGTTGGACGATGGATGCTAAGTGATGACAACAGCATGTGCCTAATTTCAGTCAGGTGTCCTAAAAAGAGACTACAGAAATGTTACCTCATAAATGTACATACCTTTAACAACAGAGTAGATGAAGGAGGAAACAGGGTACCTCTGAATTCCTCCTTATGTTCATATACTGGATTATAAATATCACTGTCCAGTTTCACTCCCGTTAAGATGTCCTGTCCATATCGATCGTATTTCTTGTCCAAAATTCTACCTACAACCTATATAAAAAAAAGAGTTCTTTTAATCCTCAAACCTCCAAGTATTTTCTTGAATACCTCATAAAATCAAGTCATGGCTTCTGCAAAGCAGCCATGACTTGATTTGAAGAGAAATACATTAGAGTCTGTCATCAATCAATCAATCAATCAATCATTGGTTGATCACATAACCAATAATTAATTAGTTGATTAATTAATAATTAATAAAGTTTATTTATTATTTATTTAATTTATATATTTTTTTATTTCTCTATTTGCCTGTTTACTGATTTGTGTTTTATGGTCACTACAACACAAGTATAAAATCAAGTTTAGCCAATTTGTTCCTTTTACTCTTAACATGCTGAGTATTTTCATCAATTTAAAGCGTTTTAAAGCAGCCATGACTGGATTTAATGGAAAAATTGAACAAACAAAGCCAAGAAATCATTCAGGAAATAATGATCCATTTTACATGGAACAATTTTAAAGCAGCCATGACTGGATTTTATGGCAAATTTGAACAAACATAGCCTACAAATCATTCAGGAAATATTTGAACCAATCTACATTATAAGTTATTGTGATGAATTGACGGTAACATGGTCTGAGGTTTGCGGCTCGGAGCTTATGTTCAACCAAGATGCGAAGCGCGAGGTTGAACAAACGCTCCGAGCCGCAAACTTCAGACCATGTTACCGTCAATTCATCACAATAATATATATGTTCCAATAGACACTACCCATAGCCCAAAACCTACATCATGAAACACAAGAGACTTATTTACTAAACTTGGGATCGTTCAAGGCAACTTGTAACGATCACAGGTTTAGTAAATAAACCTCTCATGTATCCACGACGGCACTGGATAAATAATCAATAAACCAGATAAACTCATTCTATCTTAGTTCAAATCGTAAATCGGTTTGCAATTTAAACAAGACTTCATCTGGAACATGGTCTGCTGCACACGTGAAACATCCAGACAAATTAAGCGGCTTGCTAGTCACTCTGTTGATGAAGCAGTTATGAAACGGACAACGTCATTGCAAATATTTCGCGTTGTGACGTTAGATGTTAACATTTGCCACTTGAGCCGTAAACATAGAATGTACTAAGCAAGCTCTCGTCCAATCAGAGGAGGGGGATTTTAGTCTTGCTGGAACATGGAACAATTTTGTTACACAGAAAGATTACACACATTCTGATGACAAGACCATTGCTGTCCTGGTGACAATATCTACAAAGAGTTCATGTAAATTCAGTCTAAATTCTCTTACATACCCTTGTAAAAGTAACAGAATCTGGAAGATGTCTGCAGCCATCTATGTAAATGTCAAAACCATCCCCTGCAAGGAATGGTTCTCTTGGAGGATCCTTCCTCTCTAATGGTAACCAAGATAACTCTGGGAGTGTGTCCTCACCATCATCAGAGAAATCACTATCCATAAGTCCATCTGGCTCAGGCATTCCTTGAAATATTAAAAGTTTTAAGTTTGCCTTGCCATATCTGACCCACTGTTTGCCCTTTTCAGTACCATCCAATGGAATTCGGTTAACATCTGGAACTGGGGGCTGATAAAAGTTCAATGTGTGAGTGCCAACATTTATTGTCATGTGAACAGGATCAAAAGTCCTTCTTATTCGTGGAGTCATTCCTCCTGTGGTAATGTAAAAAAGATATTATTAAATTCTTCAATTAGTGTACTAACCACTGAATTATAACACATTAAATCCATCAATCAACATAATTAGGCCATAAAAAATTAGTACCAACATAATCATCTGATTTTTTTTTAAAATAGGGGTGTGGCTAAATTTTATATTTTATTATTTATTTATTTATTGGTGTTTAAGGTCACATACTTATGCACAATGGCTAATCGTAACTGTGACAGTTTTGTGGGTGGAGGAAGCCGAAGTACCCAGATAGAACCACTGAGCATTGACAAGCAACTGTCAGCTCCTCAACATTCTAACTCTGTTCAAGCTCCGCTCAAGCAGGGTTACAGCAGCAGAAGACATGTGCACCATTGACATGCAGTATGCCTTGGTACATGTCGTCATCATGCCCCCATGTAGGCAACTGGGATAAAGTGCCCTGCCCAAGGACACAACGTGAGTCATCCTGGACAGGGATCAAACTCGGAACCTTTGGCATAAAACACCAATAGTCTGCCACTAAACCACCATGCTCCCTTATTTTTTATTACTTTATTTCATAAAATCAAACGGTGGCCAAGAGAAGACAATCCTGTATGCATATATGTATGCATTAGTTGGTAGAGTGTTATATTATTGTCAGTCATCAAGATCTGTTCACATGTCTTTGTCTTGTTACAATTTATGAGAAAGTGCCTGCAGGCACTGTCCCATAAATTGTAACAAAGCAAATCCATACAGAGTAATATTTTTTTATATTATTTATTGGTGTTTAACATCACATACTTATGCACAATGGCTAATCGTAACTGTGACAGTTTTGTGGGTGGAGGAAGCCAAAGTACCCAGAGAGAACCACTGAGCATCGACGAGCAACTGTCAGCTCAAAATTCTAACACTGATCAAGCTCCGCTCAAGCAGGGTTACAGCAGTTGAAGACATGTGCACCATCGACATGCAGTACACCTTAGTACATGTCGTCATCATGCCCCCATGTAGGCAACTGGGATAAAGTGCCTTGCCCAAGGACACAGCGTGGGTCGTCCCGGACAGGGATCAAACTCGGAACCTCTGGCATGAAAGACCAATAGTCTGCCACTAAGTCACCATGCTCCCTTATTTTTTATTACTTTATTTCAGAAAATCCTGTATGCATATATGTATGCATTAGCTGGTAGAGTGTTATATTATTGTCAGTCATCAAGATCTGTTCACATGTCTTTGTCTTGTTACAATTTTTGAGAAAGTACCTGCAGGCACTGTCCCATAAATTGTAACAAAGCAAATCCATACAGAGTAATATTTATTTATATTATTTATTGGTGTTTAAGGTCACATATTTATGCACAATGGCTAATCATGACCGTGACAGTTTTACAGGTGGAGGAAGCCGGAGTACCCAAAGAGAACCACCGAGCAATGACGAGCAGCTGCCAGCTCCCCAACATCATAACTCCACTCTGCAGCACAGGCAGGGTTAAATTGGTTGGAGACACGCGCACCATCGACATGCAGTACGTTTTAGTACACAACGCCACCGTGCCCCCATGTGGACAATCAGGGTTAAGTGCCTTGCCCAAGGACACAACATGGGAGCCCAAATCGATCGCTCAGACGGTCACCCATCCGAGGACTAACCAGGCTCGACGTTGCTTAACTTTGGTGATCTGACGAGAACCGGTTACCGCAATGCCACCGCGCCCCCCCATACAGAGTAAATAATTTCCTGTCAAAGATAATAAAAACACGAAAATGTGGTTAGTAGGTGACACAAAGGAGCAGGTTAGTATGCTTATCTGAGAGATTGGAAGGAATCGGGTACAAGACATCATTAGTAGTTCATCTCAGAGTGTTGGAGGAGAGAAAAAGTGTTGGAATGGGGAGGCATTTTGGAGCAAAGGGGTAATCAAGGCCTTTCTCAACAAATTAGCAGTGGCAAAGTGATATTATTATTTTATTATTGGGTACATGATGCAATTGGGTGAATGATGGGGCCTAAATCTGAGGATGGGTCCTGATGATAATTTAGGTATTTATTTTTTATGGCTTTAACATGAAATGTCAGTGAAACAAATTTCAGTTTTACTTCTCCTCTTAACCCTCTACCTAACATAACTATGAGCCGATGTTTGGACAAACATTTTCCAAATAACTTAAAAAATTTATTTTTAGCCTTAAAAACACATCTTATGATCCCATCATCGGATGTCTCAGTGAACTCATTCCAATGAGGGACAATAAGCTATGTATCAGTAAAGGCCAAAATTTAAATGAAAGTGTCAATGACACTGCAGCTCAACTTGACAAACTTGAACTTGGTAAGTTATAAATGAAATGGCAAAATTGAAGAACAGAGTAATCCATGCATTTTTAAATGTAAACTGTAAGACTGGCTGAAGGAAGAATGTTGATACACAAATGCAGTATGTTCAGAGATTACTGTAATTGGCAACTTTTTCACACAAATGAATGCTAATCAATAGTTATCTAAAGGTCTTGTCTAATGAGCACACCAAGTTAAACAAGCGTTACCAGGTTTCAAAGCAATCCAATCATAAATGTGCCCTGTAGGGTGTGCCAAAGAGAAATATTGAGGTCTGATTAAACTAAGAACGTTGGCTGCGGCAATATTTTCTTACGGAAATTAAAGAAAATCGATAGCTTCCATCTAGAGGTTACCCCAAACAAGCATTCCAGGTTTCAAAGCAATCCAATCATAAGTGTGCCCTGTCGGGTGTGCCAAAGGGAAATATTGAGGTCTGACTAAACTAAGTTCTAAGAACGTTGGCCTTGACAACATTTTTTGACGGAAATGGAAGAAAATTGATAGCTCCCATCTAGAGCTCACCCCAAACAAGCATGCCAGGTTTCAAAGCAATCTGATCATAAATGTGCCCTGTAGGGTGTGCCAAAGAGAAATATCGAGATCTTCTGACTGAACTTAAGTTCTAAGAACGTTGGCCGCGGCAACATTTTTTGACAGAAATGGAAAAAAATCGATAGCTCCCATCTAGAGGTCACCCCAAACAAGCATACCAGGTTTCAAAGCAATCAAATCATAAATGTGCCTGTAGGGTGTGCCAAAGGGAAATATTGAGGTCTGACTAAACTAAGTTCTAAGAACGTTGGCCGTGGCAACATTTTTTTTATGGAAATTGAAGAAAATCAATTGCTCCCATCTAGAGGTCACCTTAAACAATCATACCAGGTTTCAAAGCAATCCAATCATAAATGTGCCCTGTAGGGTGTGCCAAAGGGAAATATTGTGGTTTGACTAAACTAAGTTCTAAGAACGTTGGCCACGGCAACATTTTTTGACGAAATTGAAGAAAATCGATAGCTCCCATCTAGAGGTCACCCCAAACAAGCATGCCAGGTTTCAAAGCAATCTGATCATAAATGTGCCCTGTAGGGTGTGCCAAAGAGAAATATCGAGGTCTTCTGACTAAACTAAGTTCTAAGAACATTGACCGCGGCAACATTTTTTGACGAAAATTGAAGAAAATCGATAGCTCCCATCTAGAGGTCTCCCCAAATAAGCATACCAGGTTTCAAAGCAATCCAATCATAAATGTTCCCTGTAGGGTGTGCCAAAGGGAAATATTGTGGTTTGACTAAACTAAGTTCTAAGAACGTTGGCAGCGGCAACATTTTTTGACGAAAATTGAAGAAAATCGATAGCTCCCATCTAGAGGTCACCCCAAACAAGCATACCAAGTTTCAAAGTTATCTGATAATAAATGCGACCTGTGAGGTGTGCCAAAGGAAACTGTGGACGTACGTACTAACATACGTACTAACGTACGTACACCGACGGACGAGAAGTGATGGCAATAGCTCAGTTTGACTTTGTCAAGTTGAGCTAAAAATAATAAAAAATGTTAATGGTGATGTGTGTGAATAGATATGTCCAATTATGTAAGGTAAGGGGTTATATCAAGATTCTTTCATGAAACATGCCACAAGAGTAACAAGACGTGCAAAAGGTGTAAGAAATGCTCTTTGTGGTAATGTTTAACCCTTTAAACCCTGGCGATATCTTCCATGTCAGTTCAATGGTAGCAATTAGAAGAGTCCATATTCATTATATGGGGGTAGACCAATTACTATTTTCAACGTGTGGCTTTGAGGCTGCATGTTGAAAATATCGATTGGTCTATCTCAAACATTCACTTAGCAGCCATCATACTTAATGAAATTATGAGGAATCATGTTTCTGGAAAGAAAAGTGGCCGCAAGGATTAAAAGATTTAAAATCTGAACTGAAATATGTAAAAGTAAATATAGTTTGAAGTATTGTATGAATTCCTGAAGAGATGCATATATAATTTTAAACCCTTCACTCAATATACAGGATATCAAAATTTGTCATTTTAATTGGAGGTTTTTTTTTAATTTTCATAAAATTTTAACAAGATCATATCATGTGATCTCTCACTGGAATGAGCTCCCTCTCATTGGAATAAGCTTAATGAGATCATTCCAATGATGGATCGCATGCTTTGGGTTTGTTGAAATTTGAAAAAAAAAAAATTTCAACTCCTCAATTTGTGTATTACGTGAGTGGATCTGACCAATTCAATCAGGTAAGGGTTTAAACCATTTTTTGCATAATCAAACTCTAAAAAGACATCATTATTCTGTCATTTTGTACTTGAAACCAAAGTTTTACAAGCAAATTAAGTCATAATACTTAAAAGAACCAATAAGTAAAGGTAAGTAACAGTCAGTCTTTTCAAAAATATGTAAACAGGTTTTCAAATTTTGTATCAATAACAAAAGGAATTCATTTTTGCATGAATATTTTCTAAGAGAACATCAGTGGTTTTCCATTCAGTTTTTGCAAGTACAGTTACATAAATGGAGGACACAGATTACTGAGTGAGAAACACAAACAATACCAAGTAACTGTCAAATGTTTCTAAAATACTTTCTGTGGCAGCACTTAACCCTTTCCAAAAATAAATGTCATATTCTGTAAGTGTCATTCAACAAAATAGCCATTCCAATTTTTTTAAATTTTCGCATCCTAGCTTATCACACTCCATTTTAATAAGTTTGATCCATTTTTTTTCAGAAACAAAAATGAAAAGTTGTAAATCCTAAAAAAGTTAAAAATCTGTTTTTCAGGCCCTCCCGCATGGTCACTTTGGCTGTTGCATGCTCTCTTTTTATAACCAATGCAAACTAAAAAAAAAAAAATTAAATGATTTATGCCCGATATTTTACTCAAGATACTATAATTGATAAATCTGTCCCTTGAGTGCAACAAGGTTTTGCAATGCTTTAGCATTGCAAAGCCTTCTTGCACTCAAGGGATGACATACACCACCACCAATGCTATTCTGTAGATTATGAGGCCTAAAACATAAAACAAACCAAGAACATGAACTTTTGATGGCAAAGAAATAATTACAAAAATAAACAAGAGGCCTCAGGGGGACTTAGGGTGTTCACCTGACATGGTAGTCTAAATATCAAACCAGGAACTTGACTTGAATAAGCTGCATACGCCCCTCCTAAGAAAAGCATATACCAACTAGATGAAGCGATTGTGTCCACACAATACACAGGATTTTCCTTCTATTTTCAGTTCCTGCACTTTTACGTCCCAAAATTGAGATAAAAGCATAGAAAATGGATTTTTTTTTATTTTTGTTCGGAAATTTTCGAAGTACCAAACCATATTTTCAGACTAAAATTTTTTTTTCTTCTTCTTAAAATTGACCAAAACGCATAAAAATCCAAAAAACTAATTTCCGGATTTTGGTCCAAAATTTCTAAGTCCGGACCAGGACCCCAAATTTTCAGCCTAAATATGAACCCAGGGATTTGGCTTGAACAAACTTGAATCTCACTTCACTAATCATGCTGCATACCAAAAGATTCCTATCGGTAGATCTGAAGAAGAAGATTTTTAAAGAATATTCCTCATACTGCACTAATTTAAATGCACTAATTTAAACATTTGGGCTCCCATAGAGAGCCCAAATATGGATCCAGGGAATTGATTTCAATAAACATGTGAAACAATCTTCCAAAGATGTTATATGTGAAATTTGAAAGCTTTTGGAGCAGTGGTTTGGGAGAAAAGTAGTGTTTTTCCCATAACCCACAGTGTTAAAAAATGCTGACTCAGCACTTTTTCAAAGTCCTCAAAAAGTACCCCATGATAAAACCGATAGCAACTTTTTTTTTACCATTCCATTTTGCTGGTCCTAAGGAAGCTTCACACCAAATAAGAATTCTCAGTGCCATTTAGTTTTGGAGATATGGGCATTTTAATTTTTTTCTATTTTTAGCTCCTGCAGTTCCCATGAGGCGACGGGAAAAAACATTTGGGCATAAATTAAGTACTTATGACCCAATAAGCCCTCATATCAAATTTGGTTCAAATCTGCCTCTCGGTTTGGAAAATAGAAATTTTGGGCTTGGCGAAAATTCTTGCCCCTCCCATAAAGAAGGCAAATATAGCTCCTCAAACTTCTCTTGAACAAATCTGAGTCTACACCTCAAAAAGAAGCTGCACACCATATATCAAGTCTCTGATACTGCTGGTTCATGAGATGAAGATTTTTTAAGATTTAAGCACACTTTTTGAGCATGGCCCTACAGAGGGGCGTGTCAACTTGATTTGAACAAACTTGAATTGACATATGATAGGGACATGCACAGCAAATTTTGTTGAATTTGGTCCAGCAGTTCATGAGAAGTAGATAATGTAAAGTTAATGCCAGACGCCGGACTACAGACAGAGGACGGAAAGTGATCAGTTAAGCTACCCTTGAGCTTCGCTCAGGTGAGCTAAAAATAAAATACAAAAATGCCTTTTTTTTACAAAAAATGGCCTAAGAAACAAAAGATCTACTTTGTGGGGCTTAATTGTTCAAGAAAACCTTTTTGTGAAGTGTTGCCTCTTGTCATATTAATATTATTATTTTTTGGTACTGGTAGTTACTTTCAGCAACTTGATCTATATCCTGACCACAATGCAACTATAAAGTCACGTCAACCAAAAATTTATACCAATACTGCCCACTTTACATCCTAGGCATTGGTGATTGTATCTGATTTTACCAGAGAAACAGATCCTGTTCACTGATGTAAACATTCACTGCTTCACTTCCAAGGGTGCCCATGGGTGGATTCTAGTCACATTAGGTATAGGGATAAGAACTAAATTACATACTGATATTTTGGGAGACACAGATATAAAAATATTATTTCAAATTTTTCATAAATCCCTTGGATGTCTGCAATGTTTTAAATTATTTTTGCATAACCACACTATAAAAGAACACCCTCATTTAATTTTAATAACTCCAGTTTTATGCACAAGGGAAGTCTGGGTATCTGAAGAGAATCACTGTGTTATCGTTAGCAAATGTCAAACTTTTCACAAAAAAATACAAACTGTTGGTGCAAATTTTTCAGAACTGTATCACAAATTAATGTTTATACAGATATGAATTTGCAAAAGGGATTTCAAATTTGCCAGCAGCATGCAAAGAGTTAAAACTATGGTTACAAAAACTGTCATAACTATGCAAAAATGGATTAGAATTTTGTAGATATTCCTTAAAGGAATATCTACTAAATTCAAATACATTTTTGACTAGTTATGGTATCACAGAACTAAATATTTTCCCATAGGTGACCATTATAACGTTCAGGTGGAAAAAAATATGATCGCATCACTTTAGTTTTGGCATTCAAATATCTCTATCAAGTACAGCCCTTCAGACAACTTTTTCTGATCTGAAAACAGGGGGTTATGCTACAAATAAGACAGAAAAACTGACACAAAGGGAAGAACCGGTCACGTGCACATATTTTTCAGGGAATTCCCTACAAAAACACACAAAAAGTAAATTGTATTTTTTAGGTCCAAAAGTCATCAAATCACCCTCTTTTTTATCAGGAATATTCAACAATAATGCTGTTTATTTTTAGAGATTGCATCATTTCCGAGTGCAACAGTTTAAGGCGGTTCACTCTAATTTCAATATATAGTTCCGCGATACCTTATGCTCAAATAATCATCATGAATATGACAGTTTTTGTAACCACAGTTTTGACTATTTGCATGCTGCTGGCAGATATTCCTGCCCAGCACAGAGGTTCTCTTGTCAATGAAATAAGTATAAGTTGGGCACATATAATCGAATTTGCCCCCTGTAAATTGAATGGATTTTTTCACCAATAATTTCTTGTGTTACATTTAGATTAATTGTTCATCAAATCTAGTCATGGCTTCTTTACAGTAGCCATGACTAGATTTTATTACATGCCTGTTCTATGTTATCCCCATCTACTGCAACACTAAACCATGCGGAAAATGAAAATCTGTTCTGCACATATATGCGGAATGGAAATTGCTGATGGACTATTTTAAAATAGAAGCGAAATTTCACTGCAATTTACTACAAATTGTGTGCTGCAATTACAATTTAAATCACTAGTGATAGCTAAAAATCATCCCCCGAGTTCAGTGGGCACATAGAACACACTGGAAATCAGGGCATGAAATAGTAATATGGGTTCTGCTTGCAAATTTGATTGGCAATAAAATGTGTTCTTTCTGTTGATAGTTGTCAAATGAATTGCTGAGTGTCCTTCTAATATTTGTTTTTATAGATGCAAATAACACAGGACACATGCATGTGAATGGGTTAATCGATATGGCGCTTGCCTCTCATTCTATATCTATGCCTTATCGATTAACCCATTCACATGCATTTGTCATTCTGTGTATTTATGAAAAATATCTAGAAAATACTCAGCAGGTTAAGAGTTAAGCCCCTGTGCCCAGCAACTGTAATAACTTTTCAGACTTTCGAAATAAAACATTTGTGCTAACATTCAAGAATTTAATCATATTCTGATATTCTTTCAGATATGAATATGAAAAAAATAGTTTCAAATTTTGTGTGAATCTCTGGTGGCAATTCATGTACACTTTTAACCACTTTTGCATATTCAGTCTCTGAAAAGAATCATTAGCATTTCATGCACTTACTGTAAACCTTTATCTAACGAATCAGCCACATCTGCTCTCGTAATTTTCAAATTGAGTAGTGGAGTAAATTTTTTTTTTTTAAACTTCAACAAAGCCATGTCATATGACCCTTCATGGGAATGCACGCATGGAGCTCATTCCAATAAGGGGGACACAGGATATGGTTTTGTTGAACTTTTTGAAAACTTTGAAAAAAAGTAATTAAGAAAACACATTTTGATATTGTGTGGTGCCTTAGGTAGAAGGTTAACTCCTTGCATGTTGCTGGTGGATATTCCTGCTCAGACTTCAAAACCTCTTGACACTTAAATAAGTATAATTTTGGCACATTTAAGCAAATTTCCTCCCATAAATTTAACAGACTTTTTGACCAATAATTTCTTGAGTTAAATTTTGATGAATTTCTCATCAAATCTAGTTATGGATGTTTCACAGCAGCCATGACTAGATTTGATGAAAAATATTTAAAAAATACTCAGCTGGCTAATATAAGAGTTAAATGCAGAATTTTAGGTGAATGGAGATAATACGTAATATCTGTACTGATAATTAGTGAGACATTTCAAATTCTGTAAGCATGGTGGCTCAGTTGGTAGAGGTGTAACCGCAAGCCGAGAGGTCCTCGGTTCGAACCCCACTGTGGCAACTGCATTGTGTCCTTGGGCAAGACACTTCACCTGGGGGCACGGTGGCTCTGTGTACTAAGGTGTACTGCATGTCAATGGTGCACCTGTCTTCAACCAATGCTAACCCTGCTTGTGCGGAGTTAGTATGTTGGAGAGCTGACAGTTGCTCACCATTGCTTGGTGGTTCTCTCTGGGTACACTAGCTTCCTCCACCCACAAAACTGTCACGGTCATGATTAGCAACTGTGCAGAAATATGTGACCTTAAACACAAATAAATAAATAAATTCTGTATGAATCTCCAGGAATGCACACAAAATACTCGGAGCACGGTGGCATTGCGGTAACAGGTTCTCGTCAGATCATCCAAGCTAAGAAATGTCAAGCCCGGTTAATCCTTGGTTGGGTGACCATCTGAGTGATTGATTCAGACTCCTGCGTTGTGTCCTTGGGCAAGGCACTTAACCGTGATTGTCCACATGGGGGCACAATGACGCTGTGTACTGAGGCGTACTCCACGTCGATGGTGTGCATGTCTTCAACCAATCTAACCCTGTCTGTGCTGCAGTGCGGAGTTATGATGTTGGAGAGCTGGCAGTTGCTTGTCATTGCTTGGTGGTTCTCTCCGGGTACTACGGCTTCCTCCACCCGTAAAACTGTCACCGGCATGATATGACCTTGGCTGTTAATGTGTCGTTAAACCTTAATTAATAAATAAATAAATAACACAAAATACTCATCCATTTTTTGGCATTATCCTACTCGAAAGACACATTAGTATGGCATACTAATAATATATCTGCTAGCTGCCGAAATGTCACAGCTCTCATGTTACAGTCCTACTAAATTATCATTATGCCTCCTTAGCTGCATCCTCTCCTCTACAATGCCTTTCATCCCATCACTCAAAACCTAAGTGTTTAATCATAACCCTTGTTCATCCTTCTTGACTGTAATAATAAACATAATGACAAACTTTGGGTCACCCTTACCTACTTGTCGTTTATTCTCCCATTCCATTATTTAATTATATCTTATTCTTTCTAATTTTCCTTCCAACCTTCAATGACTCTGATCTCCAATTAACCCTTTACCCAATGAATCGGCCACATCTGCCCGCATAATATGCAAATTCAGCAGCTTAAAAAAATACTATTTTTCAAAAAATTTCAACAAAACCATATCATGTGACCCCTCTTTGGATCGAGCTCATCGAGCTTGTTCCAATGAGGGGTCACATGATATGGTTTTGAAATTTTGGGAAAAATTTTAAAAAATTATATTTAAAGTAATAAATTTTGATATCGTCTGCGTTGGGTAAAGGGTTAAAGAGCAGAGATTTAATGTCTTGGTTTACTCTTCAAATGCTGGCTTTGACTTATTCAGCAGACTATACAAGGATGTTTTTGCAGTTTTGACCCCTGCTGTCCACTTTTGATTACAACTTTCCCTGATTCTTTCCCGTTGAATTTCTGACCTAGGCCGCCATGTGCTCCACCCACCCACTGTCCTTCTAAGGTTTGAGACCTCAGTTGAGTAATTCCCCTTTAACTCCCTACTTGTCCATCTTATCTGGACAGTAAGAGTCCCAAATATTGTGAAACATCTATTCACACTGCCACCAGCTGTTTGGAAGAATTATCAAGTTGTAGTGACAGTTGCCCGAATCTTTTCTGTTCTTGATCCCATCCATCAAAGCTTTGCAATTGCTTCCAATGCTGTGGTATCCTTGCTCAGTCAACCATCACAAATAGAAGTCAGATTTGACAGGCGATTTCAAATAAATCAGCCAGATGCATAGATTCATCAACAGTAAATATTAAAATTTTGTTATTTTTTGTTAGGGTTTGGCAAAGCTTCAAAATTTGTTTTGATTAAATGTTTAGATCGATATCACTCCATGTTTTCTGCATTTTGGTGTTTTAACAGCAAATGAAATGCATGTATCCCAATGCATATAATAAAAATCGCGACATCGATGCCGTAGCTGCGACGGGTGGTGCAATTTCACACAGCCATAACTCCAAGAAAAATATTTGGAACAACACATGCATTGAACAGTGGCTAGACATCAATAAGATACACTTACATGCCAAATATACAGTCATTCCATCAAGTATTTCAAAAGTTATTGAGTTTTGAAACTCGTTGGTCACAGACAAACTTGTTGGTCACAGACAGACCGACCGACCAACCAACCGACAGACAGACAGACCGACCGACCGACAGACAGACAGACCAACATTGCCACTTATAGAGCTGCTCGTTGCAGCTAAAAAGAATACTTACCATTTTTGGAAAAGATACTAGAATTAGCTCATGAGTGACTGCAAGAAAATATAAGTTTTCCCGAGTGACTGAAAGTTGTGAGTGAAAAATTATATTTCATTGTTGCAGAAAGCCACAAATGAAAAATTATATTTATTGGAAGGAAATAATTATTTCCAATGTTTATGGGGCACACCAGCATGCAGCAGGCATTTAATTTTAACCACAACTGTTTTATAAGTCAGAACCCTCAGCTGTTCCCAAGGTAACATCCAGAGTTTTGGTGATATGCATGTATATGTACTTATGCCATGCAAATGACCTGTAATTACATGTACACTGCATGTCCAGCACATGCAACTGGTGTCTCCCCCTACTTCTGAACCCTGTTGTTCCCAACGTAATGTCTTGAATATTGCTGGTATGCATGTACATGTACCTATGCTGCATCAACAACCTGTAATTACATGCACATTGCACATCCAGCACGTGCAACAGGTATTGCCCCCTATTTCATTTATTTGGAAAGGTCAAACCCAATCTTGACCAATCAGCTTGACACATACGTGAAGCACCCCTTTGTTTCATTCTGCTGTCGGCCATTCAAGTCAGTCACTTTTGCATCGGTCTCCTATTGATAAAAATATTCTTTTCCCACCTCTCTCCCCTCACCTCCCCAAAAATTGGAGGCTTCCTCTGTCAACTGGTCTTGGGGCATTCGTCGGTTCAACCATCCAATTCCATTCAGTTCATTCATCAGTTCCCCCATCCAGTTCCGTTCAGTTCCCATTAGGGATAAAGGTCAGGGAGTCTCCGACACTTTGTTCCAGACATCTGTCTCAAATTAACAGCAAACTTATGTAAGACAAGCTTGGAGCAAACCAAATGCACAGACTGGCGCCGGCACAGGAGCCACCTAATTTTTTACCAACTACTTTGATAAATACATCGGCACTCAGCTTGCAGCACCACCACTTAGCATGGGTGCAGAAGTCGCAGTGCTCACTTTTATAAATAAGTATGTAAAGAAGTAATTCTTAGCTTTGTTATTCAGGATGCATAAGTTACAGCATCCTTTGTGTATACAGGTTCCTCTTGGGTGCATAATCTTCAGCACCTACCTTGCCTTTTCCATACAGTAATGCTGTGCCTAATTGTCACTCTTCCTACTAATAATCTTAGGGTGCATACATTGCAGCACCCTTTTCCTGTGCATCAGTGTAAATTCTATGTATATTTATAGTGCAATAAATGTTTGATGCATACTCATGTTTGTAGTCAGCGCCCCATAAACTTGCAGTTACTCATGAGATAATTCTGGTATCTATTGCCAATAGGCACTCTCCCATAAATTGTAACAAGGTAAATCCTAACAGACTAAATAATTTCCCTTTGAAGGTGATATGAATAACATCCACAAAATATGAAACCTTTAAGCTATGGTACTGACACTTCAGAATAAAGCCCGAATATGGGCTTCCTGCACTCTACTAGTTAAGAGTAAAAAATAACATAAACTAACTTTTCTGAACAACTGGTTTAACGCTTTCCCAGCTGAGCATTTTCGAGATATTTTTCAGCAAATCTAGTGATGGCTACTGTAAATCAGCCATGATTAGATTTGATGAAAAATCTACTGAATTTAACTCATGAAATCATTTTTCAAAAAATCCCATTCCATTTACAGGGAGGAAATTTGCTGTACCCATATATTTATTTCTCTTGGACAGGAATATCCCTCAGCAGAATGAACGGAGTTACAAAGATTTCCCAGAGTCCTGAATAAAGTATCTCATTCACAGCTTATAATTAGTTTGATGAATGAAGGAGGTCAGTTTGAATGTACAGACCTGCACAGCAATGGAAAGTTGGCACCCCCTAAATTACATCTCTGTTTCTCAGATCATTTTTTGTAAAATTGCATGTAGGCGGGTGATTTTTTATTTTTGTAATTATTTCTTTACCATCAAAAGTTAAGGTTCTTGGCTTGTTTTATGTTTTAGGTCTCATAATCTACAGAATAGCATGGATGGTGGTGTATTTCATCCCTTGAGGGCACGCAAAGGACAAATTTATCAATTTTATTAACTTGGGTAAAATATCAGACATAAACCATGTAATTTTTATTTTTTTAAAGTTTGCATTGGTTATAAAAAGAGAGCATGTGGCAGCCAAAAGGACCATGCAGGAAGGTGTGAGAAACAAATTTTTAACTTTTTTACACCTTACTGTCAAACTTACTGAGTGGACAGCAAGCAGATGAAGCATAATTCTTGCAGTGCAAAATTATTTTGAATGGTCATATTCATATTATACTGAGACAGCAATGAATAAGCATTAGTATAGATTGGTGGGTAGAGAGAATTTACTTCCAGAAAAGTGTGTTTTTACAACTCATTGGAGAATGCTTACAGAAAATATACAAAAGTTGTAATAAAAAGTTTTTCCAGAATACTTTTATTTATTGATGGATTAAAATTAAGAACATGCTAAGTCATTTTAGTGCCTTCCAGAATATTTCAATAAAGTGCTGATTATTGGCTTAAGCTCTATTTATTTATTTATGTTTTAAGGCCATTCTCAGCATCTATGGCTATAAAGTGATAACAACACAAGCATAAAGTCAAGATTAGCCATTTGTTTACTCTTCTGCTGCCCACTTTAGAGGATTTTCACCCAAGGCACTGGTCACCAGGTCTTATTTCACCAGAAAAACAACTTGTTTACCAAAGTAAACAAGCACTACTCCACTTTCTGAGATTATCATGGGGAATCAACTGACATCAGTTGAAGAGTTATGTGTTTATTTTATTTAATCTTCTTTGACAGAGCTCTCCAAGCTCTGTCAAACAAGATATAATAAACTAAATTCCACAATTAACTTACAATAAATTATCAAAAATCTACACAATATAATAATAACTCTGTTGCACAGTAATAGGATTCTTCAGCAGCTTGGCTTCTTCTGAACTGACCACTTCAAAATTTTCTGGATAAAACACTTTGGTATCATTTTCAAAAGAATGCTATTCACTCATATTATTCTTTGACAAACGCATCATTTCAGTACATTACATATTAAATTCTTGGATATAGATTGGTTATATCAAAACATTCTATTTAGTATAGAATCCCACAAGCTTTGATTCTGGGAACACTATATCTGATGATGGGCCTAATCCAGTGTAATTAAGTTTGACTGAGTGAGTGATTATATCTGAAAACAGTCAAGTACTGATTGTTTCCCTTTGCACAGATGAATGATAAAACATGGTAAAGCCTAATTACAAGAGTTTATTTATTTACTTGTTTATTAATTTTTTTATTGGGATTTAATGACACTTTCGACAACCAGATCACCTCGTGTCAGACAGTTTTACAGGTGGAGGAAGCTGGGTTCCCAGGGAGAACCACTGAGCAACCAGCTGCAAGACGACTCCCCAAGTACTAACTCCACACAAGCAGGGTTGGCAGTGGTTGAAGAGACAAGTGCACGATCGACATACAGTATGCCTTAGTACACAGCGCCACCGTGCACCCATGTAGGCAATGAGGATGAAGTGCCTTGCTCAAGGACACAACACAGTTACCCCTGGCGGGGATCAAACCATGGACCTTTTGGGCTGGAGTTTAATGCCATAACCACTGAGCCATTGCACCCATACAAGAGTTATTTACAACAAATTTATTCCCTTGTATTTCTTCAAAATAAGGTTCTTGAGTTAAGATACAAAACACACTAAATCTATATTGTATTTGTCTCTCAAGAACTGTTCTGCTATAGAGTTGCCTGGATAGGTATCATACCCGAGACTAGCCAGACATCACAACAGCAGAACAGTTCCCTTGAGAGAAGTCCATAATAGAATATTAGACTTCATGCAAAAAAAAAAACAGTGGAGCCCACTTAATTGTGCATTTCTTTCTTGAATAATCATGTTAACTGTATATAACTTAAAAAAAAAAAATAAACCATACCTTCAGTAAAAACTTTACCTGTTAATTGCATATAGAGTAAACACTCCTCTTAACCCTTTACCCAACATAATGAACAAAACCACCCATCGCTATTCTAAAAAATCACCAATTAATTTTCATTTTTTGTCTTGAGAACATAGGTTATGGCCCCTCTTTGGAACGAGCTCGTTGAGCTCGTTCCAATGAGGGGTCATAACCTATGTTTTAGAGACAAAAATAGAAAAAAATTAGTTATTCAAGAATTTTGTTTGCAAGTGTCGACTGCTTTTCATGTTAGGTAAAGGGTTAAATGAATAAAAGCTTCAAATCTGCCAAATAATTAATCTAACATCTATTGAATTCCCCAGATTTATAGACATTTTTGGCCTCAATAATCTAATATAGGCGTTTAATCTATCATATCTTGTTTGACAGAACTCAATGGGTTCTGTTAAACAAGATACAAAAGAATAAATGCTCACTTTTTAACTATGAGACAGGAAAATGACAAATTCATTTTAATTGTATACTTTTATTAACTGAATATTTTTTTCTGACAAAGTGGCTACTCAATTAACAGGATTCTACTGTAGAAAAAAATTAACTTCTGCTAAAAGCTGATCCTCATTAAATATAAGAATTTGGGTTTTTCAGTGACATTTATCACTTTTTATACACATTTTCAAATAGAATCTCATGAGAAATTAATCCTATTATTTCCTAAATGTGTAAAGTAATTGAAATAGCTGTATAGTGAACATATAGTCACAGCAAAGACACAACAAGAACCACTAAGACATCTTATAAATCCATGAAGAAGTTCAAAGATTTCAATGATTAGGACTATAGTCAATCATGGATGAAATGGCTTAACCCTTAGGGGTTTGCTTTGGTTTGGATTGGACAATCAGAACTTTAATTACAGAGTGAAAACTAGGAACATTTTCAAGTTAAAGGTCACTTTGACCTTGACCATTGACACAATGATCCCAAAAGGAATAGAGTCCTTCCTCTAATCACACTCAACCCACATACCAAGTTTGGATTCGATCTGCAAAGTGGAATGTCAATTAGAGATGGAAAGCAAGGCCTGGAAAATTTTAAGTTCATGGTCACTGTGACCTTAACCTTTGGCAGAATGGCATCAAAATGAATAAGGTTCTTCTCCTTATACTCAATCCACATATCAAGTTTTCAATCAGCCAAGAACAAAGAACTTTAATTAGAAATCAAAAACCAACTCTTAAAAACATGACAACATGCATCAAAAGCATAGCTTATGTGAGCACACAAATATAGCTGAAAACGTTGCTCCATTGAGAGGTCATAAGCAATGTCCATGAGAACAACTAGTCTAAAAAATTGTTTTAAAGAAGGTTATTGTACATTTTCTACAAATGTGCTGGATACAAGTAGAAAACCTATTGCCCATCAAAACTTTCTTAGATGTTTCTTTGGAATCATATCTGCAGTATTAACAGTAGAGGAAGGGTGATGTAACTCTAACCTTTTACCCAATGCAAACAATATTATTTTAAATATTATATTTTCAAATTTTTCTAGAAATTTCAACAAAACCATATCATGTGCCCTTTCAGTGGAATCAGCTCAAGTTCGTTACAGTGAAAGGGGGGGGGGGGAGGGTCACCTCATATGGTTTTGTTGAATTTGTTTGAAAATTCATTTTTTTCATCTGCTCAATTTGTACGTTATGCAGAACATATAAAAACAAATATATAAAAAAAATTCACTACCAATCTCCATTGCCTGCATAACACTGATTTTGTGGGCTTGTAGAATTTAGGGGTAACAATATCGAGGCCATATACTATAACTACAAACCATGCAGACAAACAAAAGAATACACCTTGTATTTCTGGAAATAGATTTCATTTGCCTCTTGATGAAACTGTAACAATATTTGTTGACTCCACAGAATAGAAGCTGAATAATGGTTAGAATATACACACCCTGAATGTCTGATAGAACAAGTGGAACGGCAGCCCAAGCCACCAATGTTTCATTATCATACAATGTCTGGTGATCTTCTTGTTTACTATCAGCAAATACATCATCATAAACATTACGTTTTCTCTTTAAATAAAATCTAGCAATCAATATCATGTCTCCTTGAAAGTCTACATCTAGAAAAACGGCTTCTTGCTGGCCAAATACATGATAGCCATATTTAAAATTAGATCTAACAGCAGTAGTACTACAAGTTACGGGGCTAGTGGAAGACTGTACAACCTGGAAACAAACAGAAAAATAACGGCATTATTATACCCCTAACTATGAATTATAAAGAAAATATTACAGGACATGGAGAGTGGATTGTAACTAAATCACCCGTGGAGTGGAGTTATCACCCAAACTATAACTTTCAAATTTTGTATATATCGACCAAAAACAAAAGCAATGTTTCAGCCAATGGACCTCCGGGTTTAACCCGGAGGTATATTGGCTGAAACTTTGCTTGTGTTTGTTATGCTTTGCAACAAATTTGCAATTATTACTTGGGTGGAATCTCCACTTTGTGGGTGATTTAGTAATAATACACTCTCCACGTACTGTACACCACCTCCTTTAGTGTGAGTCTGGATAAGTGGAAGTGGTTTCTTATGAAGTCTTGGCTGCCTATATAGGCCACCCAGTCTTGACTAGAAACTACTGCCAGGGTAGTTTGATGATTCTCTGGAAGATTTCCTTATGACTGCATGCTGGAGAATCTGTTCTCTATGGTTACAAAAGCTATCAAAGACGGATATAGGCATCATTCCTTAAAGACCTAATTCCAATGAGGATCACATTTTTCTACAACAAAACAGGCACCCAACCTTCAGTCTTTGGGTAAACTTGTGAGTTACAATATAAGTGCTTTGGTAGTTGTTCCTAGATAAGTGTTGGCTGCATACATAGGCATAAGAAGCCAATATTTGTCTAGAAACAACTGCAAAGTCACAGGATGTAGACTATGGAAGTTTAGAGAAAATGTATACAAATCCATACAGTTAAAACTAGAAGTCCTGTCACGAACTGTGCGCTTATCTAGGCTTAACTGCACGTAGGAATTGCGGGCAGTTGCCATATTGAAAAGCATCCAAAGCACAGTAGGTTCTCCTGGTTACTCATAGCAAACACAGGCAATGTTTCTGCCAATGGACCTCCGGGTTACCCGGAGGTCCATTGGCTGAAACATTGCTTGTGCACAGGCCATATGTACAGAATTTGATAGCCTTATTATGGCTAAAACACGTAGATTAATGTGCAGATCAACATGCTATTTGTGTGCTTTTCATGACAGGACTTCTAGTTTTAACCGTAGGCCCTTGAGGTTAAGATGTAAAATTCATTATTTCCTGAACGGGATGAATAGAGAATCTTTTACATGAAAACAAAAGTGTACCCATGATAATTAGGAAAAAAACAATTAACTTTAGGCCCCACAAAGTAGATTTTCTGTTTCTCAGGCCTTTTTTTGGTAAAATTGCATGTGGATGGTCGTTTGTTTGGTTTTTGTAATTATTTCTTTGACATTAAAAGTTCATATTCTTGGATTGTTTTATGTTTTTTTATAATTTTATAATCTACAAAATAGCATGGGTGGTGGTGCATTTCATCCCTTGAGTGCAAGAAGGCTTCACAATGCTAAAGCAGTGTAAACTTGAAGTATAATCACACAATGTTTTAAACACCACCCACCATCTCACCATCTAGCTAATACACGTAGAATACTTCAGGTGTGAGATGCCACTATTACATTTTTTTTCAACTTTACCTCAGAGAAATTAACAACTGTCTTTGTGTAGTTAAAAGTATCGAGATGTAGTTGTTTGTCTAATATCTATTTGCTATGGAGGCCATGAACCCGAAAGCTTCATAAAAGGACGAGAGTACATTATTGAAGAATATTATGTTACAGTCCCTTATTATCCTACCATAGGATGGACGTTATTGTTGAAATTCTGATTTATGTTTCAGGCCTCATAATCTACAGAATGACATGGGTGGTGGTGTATTTCATCCCTAGATTCCCAGAAGGCTTTGTATTGCAAAGCCTTGTTGCACTCAAGAGACAAATTTATCAATTTGATTAACTTGGGTAAAATATGAAACATAAACCATTTAATTTTTATCTTTTTAAGTTTGATTTGGTTATGAAAAGAGAGCATGCGGCAGCCAAAAGGCCAATGTGGGAGGGTCTGAGAAACAGATTTTTAACCTTTTTTTAGGCCTAAATTAACAAAGTATTATTTACTTCTTACAAAATAAGTAGAAAATACCTACTGTTTACCAGAATTATCTTATGAGTGAATGCAAGGAAATGTAGGTTTCCACAAGCAGCTCAAAGCTGAAAACTTATATTTCAATGCAGTCACAACTGAAATAATTCTGGTACCTGCTCAAAAATAGAAAGTATTCTTTTTGCTATATATACTGCAATCTTTTAATGTTGTAATTGCAATATAAAGACCCAAATGATACAAATGAGCACCAATATCAATTGAAACTTATTACAAAAGACCATACCAAATAAATTTATTCTCATGTAATTTTATTTTCAAATCAGTGAAGGCGGAAGGGTTTTATTTTGACTTTTTTTTACATGTTTGAAACTTTTCCTGCAGTATACTTAGGCAAACGGAAGAGTAGCTACCAACCAGTGGTAACCACGTTTGTTCTGGTAAACTAGAGATTCCCAAAAGTTATCTGCTCTGCAGAATGCTTCTCCTCAGACTCTGCAGCTTTCCCTCCCACAAAACTCTGTGGGGTGATGTGCCACTGCTATTAAAAGTGTTTTTAAACCCTAGCAAACAAACATAGTAATCTACTAGTCTGTTGTGTACAACATTTGTTAAGACAGTAGATTTTGACTCTCTTAACTGATAGAGTGGTGGAAGCCCACATTTGGGATTGTTGTGAAGTGCAGGTACCAAGTCTTAAAGGCTCCATATTCAGTGGATGTGCTTCATTTTACCTTTGAAGGGAAATTATTTTATCTGCAAGGATTTGCCTTGTTACATTTAATTGTAACTAGGCAATGACATGTGCACAAATTGTGATAATCAAAAATAATGTAGCCCTCTACCAGTGAACTCACACGAGCCTGGAAAATATATATTTATTTATTAGGGTTTAACAACACTTTAACAGCCAAGGTCATATCGTGTCAGTGACAGTTTACAGGTGGAGAAAGCTGGAGTACCCGGAGAGAACCACCAAGCAATGACGAGCAGCTGTCAGCTATCCAACATCGTAACTCCGAACTGCAGCACAGGCAGGGTTAGGTTGGTTAAAGACATGCACACCATTGACATGCAGTTTGCCTTAGTACATAGCGTCATCGTGCCCCCATGTTTACAATCAGGGTTAAGTGCCTTGCCCAAGGACACAACGCAGGAGTCTGAAGCAATCGCTCAGATGGTCAGCCATCCAAGGACTAACCAGGATCGACGTTGCTTAACTTTGGTGATCTGATGAGAACCGTTATTGCAATGCCACCGTGCCATCATAAGAGTGACAATAGATATTAAACGTAGAATTAAGAAGACTAGTGACATAGCAGTTGTTTCTAAGTGCCATCTGCATATCACTTAACTGGAAACAACTACTTAAGTTATTCAACTTTTCCTACTAACTACAACTGTATTATCCAAAAATGTTAAAACACCTGCTGTACCACACAGAAGATGAATAAACTCGACTCAAAGCTTCTTAGTGTTAAGTCATTGCTGATAAGTAATGATCCACACAACTTGAACAAAACTCTTATAGAATGGAAAGCTGAAATGCAATAGTTCTTTACAATACATGTAGAAACAGCAATAATATTTGGCCTATAACATGCTATTAATTGAAAATGGAATATGTTTTCATTTTTGGAATTCACTAAAAAAAAAACAATGAGAGGTGTTAAAGTGAGTTTGCATGCTTTTGAGAATATAGTACTGGCCGGTTCTGGACATTACTTTGGGTAGAGAGTTGATTTAGATAAAATTTACACTAAAGCTGTACAGTACACATGGTTAGTTACTCAGTTAATAAATATTTTTATAACCAGAAAGTGTAATGCACAGGGTCAGTCACACTTTCTGGTTATAAAAAATTGGTAACTGCCATCCACACACTACATGAAAATATACACTGATGCAAAATACACAGGGTTTTTTGGTTGGTTGGTTACATTTTACATATGGTGCTGGATTCAAGGAACTAATGGAAATATAAATTTTATTGTAAATTTCCTTTCTTATTATATCTACCGAAATTGTTTACTACAGGCTTGCACTACAGTGGAAGAACCTAACTCGGATAAAATACTCTCTATTTTAATCTTTCCCAAGATTTGGGAAAGAAAAGTGGTGTAAAAACACCATGAAAAAATAAGCCAAAACTGGGTCGAGCGCCATCGGCGTACACCCTGTATGGGACGCTCTTCCACAGTACAAATCCACGACTTCCGTAAAACAGTGCGCAATGCGTCAATTCGTCATTCTTTTGATTTCGAACAACACAGGAGTTATGTGATCAGCGGGGAGGAAGGATTCTTACCCGAATAAGAAGACGAGAGGGCCTCCATGTAAACAATTTCAGTAGGTATAATAAGAAAGGAAATTTACTATAAAATTTATATTTCTTATCAACCTACCTCAATTGTTTACTACAGGCTGAATACATAAAAGGCTGCAGGGAATCACATAACCAACCCACACATAACTCAAAAGCACTGGCAGTGTGGACAGAGGAAGAGATCCCTAGGCCTATCAAACCATAGCATCACAAACATTAGAAAAGACAATGAAAGATGAGGCGTATGGTGAAGTGCGACGCACAGACAGAAAGGGCAGTAACAGCACAAAGCTGGAACTGACCCTGAAAAAAGCTGAAAGGCTGGGATAGACAACAGTCTGAGCCGAAGAAAGAGGGCCCCAAGGTTCTCTGTCAGCTCCTGCAACTGTCAGCAGATAAAAGGAGAATGTAGCATTTCTCCAGAAGGCTGCCAGAATAACATCCGTCATCCGACAATATGACAGAGTTATTAAAAGAGGAAGACAATGCACGCACCTTGTGGCAGAAAAAACAATTGGTAAAACAATCACCAGTAGCTAGACGAGCGAAAGCTGCATGAATAGCAAGACAAATCCATCAAGAAATGGATGCAGGAGAGATCTGGCATATGAGAGAACACATATTCATCCAGGATAAAGGTGTGAACGCCCCCCACCCCCAAGCAGAGCAGCACCCAAGAAAGTGACCATCTTGGAGGATACTGCAAAGTCCTAGGCCTTTTCAAGGAAAAGAGCTGAACAAGCTTGGAGAGGTAAGGATGAGTGTCGAAACAATGCGGTATCACATAGGAAAAAATGTCTCCGAAGCATGGACATGTACCCATTGCTGGAGGCCCCCAGAAACAAACATATACCAGAAACTCTGCAAGCGGTGTGATCGAAGGAGTGAGAGAAGCAATAGAATGATCGCACACCATAGACAGAAGAACTTTCCACTTAGTCACAGAGGCTAAACCAGTGGAGTGAGTGGCTCCTTGAAGAAGGAAAGCAACTCCACTGCGTGTCTCGAAAAACCACTACGGAGGAGACAGGACCCGAGAAAAGACATGTGCGAAGGCACAATGAAGTAGGGTCAATGTAAAACCTCCTTGGGCGACTTTGGCAAAGAAATCGCGCGGTAGAGGGAGACATGGCGGAACCGCCGCTAACAGAGAGCGGAGCAGATTGATCCACACCCACCGAGGCGACGGGTGTGATCGAAAGGATTCGACGACTGCAGGTTCATATCTGGGTGAGAACCTGAGGCGGAATCGGAACCGGTAGGAAGGCGTAGCCGACAAGACCATCCCAAAGGAGGGCCAGAGCGTCCACGACGAAAGCCAGAGCATCTGGACACGGGGGACACAAAACTTTCCACCGGATGGTTTCAGAGTCGCAAAAGAGCGATGGAACCCACCATGTGGAGCATCCACCTGGTGGAAATGACCCTGCCCTGACGGGACAGGGAGTCAGCTAGGACGTTCAGACGACCGGGAATGTGACGAACAGCCACCCCGGCATGGACATCCTGAGCGAGCAGTAGAAGATCCCAAGCCAATTCGTACATTGGAACAGAGTGCGTGCCGCCCTGCTTCCGAATGTAAGCAACCACCGTCGAATGGTCGGACAACAGAAGGACCTGGCGATTCGACAGGTGAGGGTTCCACTGCCTGAAACTCAGAAGAAGAACAAGAAGCTCCTTCTGGGTGATGTGTAGAGCTGCATGATCCTGGTCCCACATCCCGTGAATGGAAAGACCTAGAGGATCCAACATCGCACCTCATCCGAGATCGCAGGCATCTGCCATCAGAACGCGATCGGACGTGGGTAAGTCCAACGTAACACCCTGCGAAAGCCACTGGACATCCACCCAGAGGAGAAGGTGAGGATAAAGATATTCTGGAAACTGAAGCACCAGATCCAGAAAATCGACATTCGGCCTCCAACGACTGAGCAGAAAGTGTTGGAGAGGTCTGACACGCAGCCGACCTAGAGGAATGAGATCCGTCACCGAACAGCAGAGACCACGTAGCCAGAGAATACTCCCGAGTCGTCGCGGAAGTGGACTGGAACAGAGTCAGAGCAAAAGCTGAGAGAATCACAGCCTTGGCCTGGGGAACCACAACCAAATTGAATTGTGTGCAGAAAGCCATCCCCAGATGACAAAACGACTGAGAAGGGACCAGGTCCGACTTCTCCTCGTTGACTCTGAAACCTAGCGACGTGAGCAAGCTCAACAGAGTGGGGACATCCGACTCCAGTGAGGCAGCATTGGAATGCCCCTGGAGGATATCGTCCAGATATGCTGAAGTAGTCACTCTGGACTGTGTGCAATGGAAACCTATCACATGCAACATCAGTCTGGTGAAGGCCCAAGGAACCAGGTTGAGGCCGAAAGGCATGGCCTTGAACTGATAAACTCGCCCCAGAAAAACGAACCTGAGATACTTCCGTAATGCCCAATGAATCGGAACGTGAAAGTAAGCGTCTCGCAGGTCGCAGCTGGAAGCGAAAACTCCCTGGTGAATTGAACGGAGGACCAACCTGAAAGTCTCCATGCTGAACTTGGGAGCAATGATAGACTGGTTCAGGATACTCAGATCGATAACTGGTCAGAGTCGGCCGTCCTTCTTCGGCACCAAGAACAGGCGGGAATAGAAACCCACTGACCTAATGTTCTTGATGACCTCAATCGTCACCTTTGTCAGGAGATTGTCTATCTCCGTGGACAAAAGTTCCTGACATAAAATGTCTGAAGGAACTGCAGTTGGAAGAGGCACCCTGGACAGAGTGGGGTGCCTTCGGAAGGATATTCGCAGCCCGGACCAAACAACATCTAACACCCAAGGATCGGATGTGATGGTGGCCCAACGGTCTGCGAACTCTGCTATCCTTCCTCCAACCTGGGACGGGTCGAGGTGAGGACCTTCATTTCGAACCCCGACGAGGCTCGCAAGAGGAGAAAACACCTCCTCTACTGAATGAAGAATCCTGGGACTGCCCTCAAGACTACCAATGCTTACCCTTACCCCTTGAGTAAGAAGTAGAAGTGGAGGCAGAAGTATCAGCCCCTTTGCTTTGAAGAGGAAGCAGAGGGTACTTGTTAGGCTTGGAATGGCCCGTGCCTACCCTAGAAGGCTGATCAAGCTGAAGAAACAGCAGCTGATTGTTGGAACGACGTAGGACGTCATCCCAGACCGTCAACACAGAACCATGGAAAAGTTGCGGACCTGCCAAAGAAGCAGATCGAAGAGTAGTGCACTGCTCCTCAGGAAGGGATCGGCCTGTGTCCAGCACAAAGTCCCTTCAAAATAATTCCAGATTAGCCATGTTACAGGCAAGCATGTGAGTAAGATGCATGAGCGCCTTGGACAGCACACGCAAAGGAGCCTGTACCTTGTCAAACTTATCTGGGGGCAGATAAGCAGCTAAAGCTGAGACGACATGATCGGAGAGAGAAAGCATTCCAAGCATCTCTCTCGATAAGCCCAATGTGGACTCCAGAGTCATCATCGGAATGACGCAGACTTGGACTTGGAAAGCCCGAGGGAATTGGAGTCCTGATCCAAAACCGTCAAAGTCTGGTAGACCGACGGATTGGCGGAATCGTAGGAATGATAACGCGCCGGAGGCAAAAAGGTGTCAACCCTGGTGAAGAACGGAGCCTTCATAGCCTTGGAACTTAGCTTAGAGTCCAAGGCTGAAAATGCTTCAACCAACTGTACCGACTGGCACAGTAAAAGACGCCCAGAAGCGGGTTGCTCCATAGGCTGTTGGCACGCGACCGATGATCGCGGCCTGACTGACACTGTCGACTGGTTAGATGGTTTGAGATCCAGAAGGAACCCAAACACGAAATCAAGAGCAGCCCCCAAGTCCGAAGTCTGCTGGCTCTCAACATCAAGCATGTCTGACTCTTCCCCTGAGTCGGAAGACACATAGCCCATCATGGGCAAACCAGCAGATGCCTCCCATGGTGCCGGAACACCAGAGGGATCAGAAAGTGGCCTGTTTCCAATCCCGGGAGGTGGTGCCATAGGGGGCGCCTAGAAACCACTCACTGCCTCGCTGGAAGCAACGGGAAGGCTCTTTGACAGAACCTGAGTGAGTAAGGAAAGGGCCCCCCTAACCTCACTGCCCATACTGGCCGGTTCAACAGGGGAACGAACCGGCAAAGTGGCTTCACCTCTGACCCTCTTAACCAGCGAAGGGTCACGATCCTCCAAAACACCCGACGTGGGACGATGGGCGGCAGCCGAAACGTCTGAAGGCAGACGTGTATAGGGGTGTGACACACCCCGAGGATCAACATAGCGGGAACTCATGATAGTCACCACGGACCTCTGCAGGGCAGAAGGTCTAGGCTGCACAAAAGACATTGGTCCCCCAAAACTGGTCGTGGGCCAGAATGAGTGGATGGAAATGCCACGGAGTTCATAGTGTCCCACTAAGAACATCCGAATCCAATGACAACTGTGGTGCACGACGGCGCAGAGACCACAGTAGAGGGTCCGGCCGGCAGCCACTTCCAACTTCGCCGAGTTGAAGTCAGGGACCCCCACATCTACACAACCAGACACTACAGCAGACCACTGCAAGTATAAAACTACTGTGCTCAATGGCTGAGAGGACACAGTAGGGGGTTCAGTCGGCAACCCCATCCGACTTCGCCGAGTGGAAGTCGGGGAAGGCTGAGGCCGAAACCCCACAACCACACTACAGACATCCCTGCAGACCCTGGCAGGGATAAGCCGAGGTTGGCTAAAAACAGTGCCCAATGACATTGTAGACGGAACAGCAGTAGCAGCAGATATGACGGGAGCTGTTGGAACTGGTGGAAAAGCAGAGAGAGCCACCAAGCTCGGCCTCCAAAGGAGGAGTTACAACCCTAGTGACAGCCTCAGATGTCGACTGGAGAGGGCGCATAGTCCCGGAACCAGGCATCTCTTCACCAGAAATCCAACAGCTCCCGCAGTCTCCACCACGGTAAAAAACTGCACATTCCCCACGGAAGGGGAATAACTCTCACCAGACATGGTCGAGTCGGGAAGCCCGGAACGACAGTGTTCCCCACCCCCCGCTGGTGCGGGAGGAGCTGCACATCCCCCACGGAGGGGGAACAATTCTCACCAAACATGGTCGAATCGGCGACCCCGAAACGATAGCATTCCCCACCCCCTCTACGGGAACAGGAGGATCTGCACATCCCCCATGGAGGGGGTCAAACTCACACCAGACGTGGTCAAGTCGGAGGGGGTGGGGGGAATGACAGTGTCCCCCCCACCTCCCCTACCACCCCGTGGGGGTGCAGCTCCTCCCACCTCACACCAGATGTGGTCGAGTCGGGAGGCTCCCGAAACGACAGCATTCCACACCACCCGCGGGTGCGGAAGAAACGGCCACGAGAACACACCAAGGCGAGGGCAAAAGGAATTGCCCTAAAGGAACCGAACTGGAAATAAAAGAGGTGAGAGCAGTAGAAGAAAAAGGTGAACTCAACAGAAACAGAAAGTAGAACACTACCCTCAACTACGAGAGAAGGTGGCAGAAAAAAAAAAACGGTGGGTACATGACAGAACCCAGACGGTCGACAGGGACCGAAAAAACAGAAACTCAGCCCTCAGCAGAGTGAAGAAATCCTATCCAGACAGTCCCAGATTGACACCTAACTCCAAAAATTAATTCATCAACCGAAAAAATTCATTGTCGAATCGCGTGATGTCAAAAACAAAACATTCGCGAAAACGGAATAGTAAATAATATACAATGAGACTGTGGTTGAAAATATTAACGAGAATATATAAAACACAGTCCTGTTATTATACGATCTTCAGATCCATAATTCCAGTCACAGGAAAACCATTATCCACGAGTTGAATTATCACTGTTTCATAATGCATATGGCGGAGACACATCCTTTACGTGTCTCGGATAAAAAAAAGAATGACCAATTGACGCATTGCGCACTGTTTTACGGAAGTCGTGGATTTGTACTATGGAAGAGCGTCCCATACTGGGTGTGCGCCGATGGCACTCGACCCAGTTTTGGCTTATTTTTTCGTGGTATTTTTACACCACTTTTCTTTCCCAAATCTTGGGAAAGATTAAAATAGAGAGTATTTTATCCGAGTTAGGTTCATCCACTGTAGTACAAGCCTGTAGTTAATAGCTTGTTCTAAATAGAAAGGTTATCAGAATTTTCATTGAAGGTGGTATCATCAACTGAACAAATTTGGAAAGTATTTTCCTGAAGTACCGCTGTACCAAATTTGATAAGAATTAAGATGAGAATTTTCAAAACAACTGAGTACGTAAAATGTGGATGACATACAGATAGGTCGACAAAGATAGGGTGAGCATTCAGAACAACAAAAGGTGATTTGACTGACCTTGGGTGGAAAAATGAAAATACTTTTAAGATTTATTGGGATATTTTTCTGTATATGGGAGCACACATTTGATCACTGAGGATAATGGATCTACTCATATTTAGTTTTCATGAAAATCATATAAATACAGATTATCATGATAATGTGCATGTCCTGTGATTTGTATCAGATTCGAGGTGGTGTCCAGAATGGGATCTCAACGAGCCGGCTTTGCCGGCGAGTTGTGATCCCATTCTGGACACCACTGAGAATCTGATGCAAATCACAGGACATGCACATTATCATGATAATTCCTTTATCTAACAATTTTGTCACATAAACATATAAAATCTTAAATTATGAATACAGTTTTGGGACATAATGTTGGGTGAGAAAAAGTTAAAAAATACCCATATTTTATGGAACAATATTGTTGTGCACTTTAACAAACAATGAGTAACGTGGTCACGCAAATTTTCAAACTCGCGTTGTAAAATTATTCACTCTAAATGTCACTTCTTATGATGATTCACTTGAATTTACAAGTGTGCAGTATTTAATTGTGCAGTTTCTATTTATTGTGAAGGTGGGGGATCATTTGCTATTAACAGTTCTGTCGCTAATTATAAGAAATTGTGTTTGGTTTTGTAAGCGATCAGCTGAGTCGATCACTGATACGCATACAGAATGCATTCATATGCCTGTTATGATAGCCTGTTACGTTCCCGGAAACGAGTCATCTATATGATTCGGATCAGAATTAGTCGTCTATATGATACGGAATCGGAACACATTATGTGATATGTACCGTTTTTCGTGGTCTTCAGGCCAAAATCTAAATCTTCATATCAAATACACTAAGACAGACAATGTTTCCTATGGTTACAACTCACCTTTCCTGTGGAAGCATAATAAGCAGTTAATCTAACTTTCCCTTCCCCTGGTTCAGCTTGTTTTATTCTATCTACTTGGAACCCAATAGAGGTATCTATTGTCATCGGCAGCGGCTGGGCCATTGGTTCTTGGTGGTGCTGCTGCGGGTTCGGGATAGGTGGCAAGTGGTGCTGATCCTGGCTAATAAAGTAAAAGATTTAGGACTTCGAAGAACACATTCTAACAATGGTTAATTGAATATAACTTCTGAACATAAAACCATTTACCATACCTTTAATACAAATTTAATTTGTTCACTGCATATGGATTATAGTAATTTATTGAGTGAACTCCTGTTAATTAAAAAAAAAATTATGTACTATATCAATAAATTAGCCTGATTATCACTGAATTCTCCTTGTTTATAAATCTGTTTGGCCTCAGTACATCCAATGCAGGTATTTAATCAATTATATCTTAGTTAACTGAACTCCATGAGCTCTGTTAAACAAAATATAATAGAATAAATGCTCAAAATATCTCTAGAATACAGAAACTTGAGCAAAGACTTGTTAATTGAATACTCCTGTTAACTGAATAGTTTTATGTGGCAAAAGCATTTTTTTAATTAACAAGGTTTCACTGTATCAAGAAGTTTACAAATAAGTTTCTGTGTCAGTATTATAAAACAATACACAGTGCAGGCCTGGCATTCTTAAAAACGCAGGAGGGCTAAAAATCGCTCCCCTCACCTGGCCTCGGCGAGCGATTTGTTCTCCTCAAGCTGACAGAAGCTAAAAGTGGCAAAATAAAGTTTTACCATTATTGAATTCTACCCAGTGGGTTTCGTACATTTTATTTGATGCTGCTAACAAGGTAGTTTCTGTGAGATGGCTACACTGCCCCTCCCACACCTCCAGGCCTCAGCAAGGCCCGGAGGAGTGGGAGGGGCAGTGTGGCCATCTTAGGGAGACCACTAACATAGCAGAGATCTGAAAAGATGTGGGTTTTAGGAATAGGTAGTTATGGTAATCATTATTTTCTAAGGCCAGGAGGGCTAGTTTTCGCCCTCATTTTTTTTAAGGCGAGCAGAAGGCGAGCAAATAAATCGCTCGCCTGAAAATGCCAGACCTGACAGTGATGAAAATAATTTTCAGGATAATCACAGGAAGTAATGAACACTGAACCTCAGACATGGATGCAGTCGAACTCAGGCAGCATAGGCAAGGATGTTAAAATTACAAAATGTGAACAAAACATCACATCCAGTTCAAGGCAGCAACATCTTCGTGCATATTTTACTAGCTGTCTTTTTTTTAATACTAGGCTTCACCTAGGCCTACCATTCAGCCCAGATCGACCTGAGGTGTGGTGTAAATTTTCTTAAATATATCCGACAACTGATATTTTGGGAGTGCAAGGAATTTATTTATTTATTGGGATTTAACAACACTTTCAACAGCTCGGGTCACCTTGTGCTGGACAGTTTTATGGGTGGAGGAAGCCAAAGTACCCAGAGAGAACCACCAAGCAATGGCAAGCAACTGCCAGACTTCCCAACAAACTAAGTGCACACAAGCAGAGTTAGCATTCATTAAGACAAGTGCACCATCGATGTGCAGTACCCCTTAGTACACAGCAACAGCACCGCCATGCCCCCACATAGACAATCGGGATTAAGTGCCATATTCAAGGACACAATGCAGTTATCTCTGGCGGAGATCAAATTGTAGACTTTTCGGTTTGAAGTCCAATTCCATAACAGGAGCGCAAAAAAGTGTACCTCTATTGCAAACAAGATGCATTATAGGTTCATAACCAAGTGCCATAGTCCACTTCAGAAATAAAACAGCTGCACTGCTTCTCCTTCCAAGGTAGCACAGTCCATATAAGATAAGACTAACTCAATGAATAGATGACATTTACAAATTTACAAAAAGATTTCCTGAATAGGCCTAAAAAAATAAAAAATCTGTTTCTCAGGCCCTCCCGCATGGTTCTTTTGGCTGCCGCATGCTCTCTTTTTATAACCAATTTAAACTTAAAAAAAATGAAAATTAAATGATTTATGTCTGATATTTTACCCAAGTTAAACAAATTGATGAATTTGTCCCTTGAGTGCAAGAAGGCTTTGCAATGCTTTAGCATTGCAAAGCCTTCTTGCACTCAAGGGATGAAATACACCACCACCCATGCTATTCTGTAGATTATGAGGCCTAAAATTTGAACCAAGAACATGGAACTTTTGATGGCTAAGAAGTAATTACTGAAATGAAAAATAAAATAAAAAACTGCTCGCCCGCATGCAATTTCACAAATAATGGCCTGAGAAACAGAAGCTCTACTTTGTGTGGCCATAACAAAAAATTTCATTTTTGCCATGAAAACATAGCCTATGATCCATTCAAGGAGCAAGTTCATTCCAGTGAAGGATCATAAACCATATGTATTCAATACAAAAACTGAAAAAAAATAAAGTTTGATTCATGATGTTTATGGATAGATCTTGTGACTTTTGGATAAAAGGTTAAATTACACATTGTGTGATAGAAGAATCTCAATTTCATTATTTGATATGATATGAATTTTATGAACCTTGTTCACTAAAATTAAAATGAAAATCGGTAAATCTGCGCTCAGATTAAATGAAGTGAACTTCTTGCCCAGAAACTTCAAATCGCATCATAGCTCATTAGAAATCTATGTATTCCACACTGCTAGAAAAGACTTCGGGAACTATTTTCAACAGTTTAACAGAGTACATTTCCCAAGCAAAAGTCATGGCTCATGAAAGATGTTTTATTCCTCATTGTAGGTAGCTAATATGTGGTTATGTAGTAAGCTGTCATAAAATGCAATGATGTTTTTATCAGAAAAGTCTGACATTAAGCTTTTACTGTCATAATAGATCATGCCTTTGAAATTAACCCTTTACCCAATGTAACGGCCAAAACCGGCCAGCACTGTTCTAATTAGTTTTTAGTATTTTTTCATTTTTTGTCTCAAAAACATAGGTTATGAACCCTCGTTGGAATGGGCTCATCGAGCTCATCCCAATGAGGGGACAAAAAATGAAAAAAATTAGTTATTCAAGAACTTTTTTTTGCAAGGATCATCTGCTTTTCATGTTAGGTAAAGGGTTAAGCTACTGAGCTTGACTGAGCTAACAGTTTCTCACTTCACACACTTTTCAACTTCATGAAAATAGTTTGTCAAATTCTAATGAAATATTCCCTGCTTGAGGACGGCAGCTTTGAATGAAAGTTTGATTTTTGGACTCTCTAAAACAGTCATACTGTTACCCTAAACAGCCAAAGATATTAAGAAAAGTCAGAATTCAAAATTTACTATTTTTTCATTTTTTTTAACTCAAAAATAAAGATAGACCATGTTCACTGAGCTCCTTTCACTGAGGCATCATGTCCTGTGTCTTTGAGGAAAAAATGGAAATTATTAAACAGTAAATCAAAATTTTGCACAGGTTAACAAGATACCATCAGCAAGTATTTTCCAGCTGTTTAACAGGATAACAGAATTGAGTCATGCATAAACTTTCAGTCAGTTATTGTTTAGTAAAAAAAAAACAGAATGAGAAAAAACAATTAAATTTATTGTTAGTGAGGATAACTTGAACAAAAATATGGCAATGCATTGTGGTTCTTCTGACAAATGATTTCATAAAAGTTGTTTATATGGCAACATGACCTTTGTATTCATGGTACAGGCAAAGCTGGTCCACCAAACTTGAAATGTTTTCAAAACTAACCTCTTTAAGCAGTATTAATCAAAGCTCATACATACATCGTTTCCTAATCATATCTATGGACAACTTGTCTGACTTGTCTTTCAGACCACAGTGATTTAACCCTTTACCCAACACAGACGATATCAAAATTTATTATTTTAAATATCATTTTTTTAAATTTTTCCAAAAATTTCAACAAAACCTATCATGTGACCCCTCGTTGGAACGGGCTTGACAAGCTCGTTCCAATGAGGGGTCACATGATATGATTTTGTTGAAATGTTTTGAAAAATAATATTTTTTCAACTGCTGAATATGCATATTACACGGGCGGATGCAGGCGATTCGTTAGGTAAAGGGTTAACCTCTGACTTAACACTTTTACTCAATGCATACAATATCAAAATTTGTCATTTTAATTATTTTTTTTTCAAATGTTTAGAAAAATTTCAACAAGCTCATTCCAATGAGGGGTCAAAAAAATTTAATTTTCGAGTAAAAAATATGGCTGATGTCCCTTTATTGGATCGAACCCATTCCAGTGAGGGGGTATGAGCTGTTTTCAAGGCAAAAATAGAAAATTAAAAATTGAACAGCAATTTCTTTGAATAATGCTGGCTGGTTATGTTCGTTATGTTAGGTAAAGAGTTAAGCTGAATTATAGAATTGAACTTCTGCAGTAAAGTTTACGAGAATCAAAATTTGTGTTACCACATGAATGAAGGGCCATTTGCGAGAATCAAAATGAAAATCATGATTTTTAATCTTGCAGATTTTAAGGCCTTATCACATGGCATATAAATTTGTAAAACATGTTATTTGCCCCACAGAACAAACACAGGAAACCAGCAGGTGTTCATCAACCTCACCCATTACTTATCGATCCAGTAGATACGTGAGCACCCAAAAAGTGTTTACAACTCATGGAGACAAAAATGAGAAAACATATCAGTGCAAAGGCTGATACAAGAAACTCAAAGTTCTGTTGCTTATTTTATTAACTTCTTTAATTAACTCTTAACCCGCTAAGTATTTTCAAAATATTTTTCATCAAATCTAGTCATGGCTGCTTTGAAGCAACCATGACTAGATTTGATGAAAAATTCACCAAAATTCAACTCAAGAAATCATTAGTTAAAAAGTCCATTCACCTTATGGGGGTAAATTTGGTTAATTAAGAAATAACTGTTGTTTTCCTTTGGTTTATGCGGTATAAACCGAAAATTTTCAGCACAAGCTTCTTAACTCACGTAGCGAGTTATGATTAAGCATGTGCTGAAAATTTTTGGTTTATATCGCATAAACCGAAGGAAAACAACAGTTATTTCTTATAATTTAATCTGGCTGTAATATTAAAATATAAAAACTATGTGTACGTGAACAAAAAACTTTTAATTTTTGCAAAAAACAACAGTCAAACTCAGGAAAGTGAGCCACAAACAAGTCACGGCAATCATTGTCAAATTGTTTGTTATTTCGATTTTCGATCACAGATGACAGATATTTAGCAAGTCACGTAACAATATCATTAAAAACATTTTTTTTAAGTTCCCCCAAAATCATGTTTGGATGTATGATCTTTTATTCGTCTCCACTTTGGTATATTTTATTAAATTTGATTGTTCCCGAGAAATTATCATTATATTCTCGCTGACTGGAGGCGATGAAAAATCGATCATTGATCTTTGTTTACAAGCTTGTTATCCATCTATCAGTCTGCCGTCATGCCCTCACAGAAACAATTGGATTGAGTGGGCGGGCCTTCCAGAGTCTTCAAAGTTGGATCGGATGTGCGAACGTGTAGACATTCCAAATCATTATGTGATTTGGTTTATATGATTTTGACGACTTTCACGCTGTATGCTTTCAACCAATCAAACACAGAGGCGGGGCAAATGATTAAATTATTTGTGCCCAAATTGTACTTATTTCAGTGACAATATTAGTAATCCTTGTGTTTTCCAGGGTGTATGGGAATTTACACCAGTTTGAGAACTCAAACACCCTAAGGCGAAACCGATGGGTGAATGAGTTCCCAGACCTGTGTAAACTCCCATACACCTTGGAAAACACAAGGATAACAGATTTATTTCCAAGAATTTAGATGTACTCAATACATTAACCTACATTGTGGAAAAAAACTGACAGGAAATTTGTACTTGTAAGTTTCTTAATAAAACCAGACAAATATGGATGTCATTGGAACTGGCTCAATGAGCCAGTTCCAATGACATCCATATCTGTAATATTTTATTGCACATAAATATTAAATTTCCTGTATTTGTATTCTTGTTCTAACATAACTGAGCAAAAAGTATGAATAATTAAAAATCGGTACTTTTTTAGCCATATAGACTGCAATTTTGTATTCTTGTTTTTACACAGTGTAAAAAAAAAGTTACTGTGGATTGCATGTTACACCGTATCTCTCAGCCAATCAAAATGCAGTATTTTATTTCATTTGGAAATAAGAGATTTTAAGGCCTGGGCAGAGATATCTGCCAGCAGCATACAAAGAGTTAAACTCATGAAATGCTGTGATATAATATTCTGCTGGAAAGGACCCTCAGAGACCATTCCACCAGTGTACTTCATTAAAGTATTTCTTTACCATTTCTTATAAAGTAGATCCTGAAGTCTAGTGATGTAATCGAATGAAATATTGGTCACCTTATTTCTTTTATGATGCACAATGGGTGAACAAGTAATTCTACTGCCAGTTTGTGCAAGCCGAGAGATGGACTGTTATGGTATGGTTAAGAGTAAGCATTGATGAACTTGAGCAGTTATTTCTAGTCAACTGTCTTCTACAATATGAAAAGGCAGATGACACATGGATGAAAACAACTGGAAGGCAACAAGACAATGCGAAACATGGCATATGCCCCTGACAGTGTCATAATGCCATGGCAGCCATATTGAATTGGCTAGCTGGACCAAATCGCAAGGAAGCATTGTTTTGTCATCCACAAGTAACACCTAAAATTATGATCTGATCAAATAAGCGGTTTTCAAATCCAACATGTGCAGTGAATGCAGTTAGGAAATCAAGAAAAATTTCTAAGTCGAAAGAGTGAAAGAGAGCCATAACTCTGGGAAAAATTATTGGATGGAACCTGTTCCGTATGCATATACGTTACCCCCATATGGGTCTATCAGCATACCAATGGATTTGAAATTACAATCCAAAACATTTGTAAAGACAGATGGATGGACAGAGGTCTCTACTAGATATCCCCTCATCCTTCTTCAGAGGTCGGGGGCATACCAAGTCTTGATAATTTGTGACACTCAGGAAATTCAGTGTTATTTACCAGGCTTCTAGAAGTCAAATGGCAGTTAGCTCTTGGCTTTCTCCTGATATCCTGTCTCCTACAACTGCAGACAACAATGTGCCAGTGAAAGGTTAAAGAAATCATCTTGCTCACATTTGCCATCAAACGAAACATGTGTTAGTGCACAACACAGCAAGAACAACACTTCAAACAAATAACCTTGAAACCACATTTCTCACCTGGTTTTCTTTATATGTTGTTCTTGAGGGGAGGAAGAGGGGATAGTCTTATGGGGGGTTCTATTTGGTGGATGTTTGGGAACTAAGTGGTCAAGGGAATATGATGGAGGAAAACCCTGCAAGAAGAGAACATTGATAAATTAGCTATTTGTAATGATACTTGAATGTATGAAGAAAAGGCCTAGTGCAGCAGAATAATCTGCCAAAACAGTTTTAAAGACATTTTTGTATTCAAATTATTCACACAGTAAAATCATCAGTTTGTAAATAATTGAACACTCCTCATTTGAACTTCTGGAGATTCCTAACTACAGTGAAGTAGCTTTTGTTTTTACTTTTGTTTTTTTTTTTCTAGCAATTTATATCATTTGCTCACCAGTCTCTTAACCCTTTACCTAACATGAAAAGCTGATGACACATGCCAAAAATATTCTTGAACAACTAATTTTTTTCATTTTTTGTCTCAAAAACATAGGTTATGACCCCACATTGAAACAAGCTCGATGAGCTCGTTCCAATGAGGGGTCATAACCTATGTTTTTGAGACAAAAAATAATGAAAATTAACTGGCGATTTTTTAGAAAAGCACTGGCCGGTTTTGGTACTTTGGGTAAAAGGTTAACTGGTAGAGTGTTGGAAACCCAAATTAGGGCTTCACTGAAAATGCTGGTAGCATGTTTAAAAGACTTCATAATCTGTGGATATAATTTACCAGTTCAGGTTCAGGCATCGAAAAGATCTCAACCAATTCAATAAGAATTTAAAATCGCATCTTTTCAGAGAGGTTTTTGACAGTATGTAACCCGCTTACCTTCACACCTTTCTCAGTCTGTATATTGCTTTGATAGTCATGAGCTCATTGTTTATTTAACTGTACAGCTTTTTAGAGCACTTTGTTATTTTACGCTTTATAAAATTTCCTTATTTTTATTATTATTATATGGTTCATACTCAATGAGAAGGTACTCTATATTGGTCATTATGAATTTGTCTTGTTACCGTTAATTGGCGAGTGCCGATTGGCACTCTCCCATTAATATTAACAATGCAAATCAAGAGGAACAAATTTTGACTCTAAAAATAATATAGCACTTTACTAGTTAATAGTAGTTGAACTGTGAAAAAATGTGTACAGCTGAAAATGCCTTGATATAGGTAATCCATAGAATTATCATTTGCAAGTCACTAACAAGTAGTTGACACAGAGCTGTGATAATTGTATTTGGTTAAATTAATCGGGTCTGGTACTGAAATTAGTGTGCATAGATATAATACAGAATCAAAAAAGAACCTGTGAGAGTGCAGAAATATTGTGCAGAACAGAAACTAAGACTATATTCAGTATACAATATAAAGACTAAAAGGCAATTCAGGGTTCATTGTCTCAAGGATGAGATTAATTCATGCTCAACTTATTTATTTATTGGGGTTTAATGACACTTTTTGACAGCCCGGGTCACCTCATGTCAGACAGTTTTATGGGGGGAGGAAGCTGGAGTACCCGGAGAGAACTACTGGACGATGAGCAACTGTCCGACTCCACAACATACTAACTCCACACAAGCAGGATTAGCATGGGATAAAGGACACATTTCAGTTGCCACAGGTGAGATTTGAGCCCTGGACTCCTCGGCTTGCAACCTGCATCTCTATCTACTGAGCCACCGTGCTCCCCAACAATGATTTGAAAACACTGTCAAGATAAATGTTTCCTACCAGTGTAGTTCTCAAGGAAGAATACACTTGGGACAACTTTTTCAGAGCAATATAAAAGGGGCAGTTTGTGGCTGTCCGGGGACTTAAGGGTTAAGATATGTTGAAATCAAGTTTGAAAAGGCACCGTTTCACTCCTTTACCTAATGATTCAGCAACATCTGCCCATGAAATTTACAAACTGAACAGATAAAAAAAAATTTCATAAACATTCCACAAAACAATATCATGATACCCCTCGATGGAATGAGCTCATGATATTGTGAGTATTAGATAATGGTCTAATCAAAAATTGAAATCTTGAGACATTTATCAATCATGCAAATATCTACATTTATCAATCATGCAAATATCTGATATAAAACTTTTTAAGATTGATTAAAAGTTTGAATTCGTGTTGCATAGCACTGAATGCAGTGCAACAAAAAATAAAACTCTGAAGAATTAATTTTTAAGGCCCCACCAAATAGATCTGTTTCTGAGGTCATTTTTTATTTGCCACCAAAAGTTCATATTCTTGGTTTGTTTTATGTTTTAAGCCTCATAATCTACAAAAAGCATGGGTGGTGGTGTATTTTGTCCTTGAGTGCAAGAAGACTTTGCAATGCTAAAGCATTGCAAAGCCTTGTTGCACTCAAGGGACAAATTTATCAATTTTATTAGCCGAAATAAAATATCGGAAGTGCAGTAGCTCAGTATGTTTAGGGGCAGGCTACAAGCCGAGAGGTCCCCAGTTCAAATCCCACCTGCAGCAACAGCGTTGTGTCCTTGGGCAAGACACTTCAACCCCATTGCCCATGTGGGGGCACGGTGGCATTGTGTACTAAGGCATACTGCACGTGGGTGGTGCACCTGTCTTCAACCAATGCTAACCCTGCTTGTGTGGAGTTGGTATGTTGGGGAGCTGACAGTTGCTTGCCGTTATTTGGAGGTTCTCTCTGGGTCCTCCAGTTTCCTCCACCCATAAAACTGTCATGGTCATGATTAGCCATTGTGCAGAAATATGTGACCTTAAACACCAATAAATAAATAAATATATATATAAAATATCAGACATAAATCATTCAATTTTTTTTTTCAAGTTTGCATTGGTTAAAAAAGAGAGCATGTGGCAGGCAAAATAACCGTGTGGAGGGGGCCTAAGAATCAGATTTTTAACTTTTTAGGCCTATAAGTGAACGACTTTCAAGGCTGCTATGCAAAAATTTCAAGTACTTTCAAAACACATTTTTCAACACAAGGATTTTCAAGGTAATCAAGGATCACAATGAACTCTGGGTATTGATAATTCTAAAAGATTCTATCGCTACTTGTGAGCTTAGATATATACAGCACAGCATAATATCAAATGAAGTCAAAATAATTCATCAAGTGATCTACTTAGATGTGTGAAATATGCACAAATTATAAAAGGTTAACATTTACCCAATGAATCAGGAGCATCTGCCCACATAATTTACAAACTGTGCAGATGAAAACAAGTTATTCTTCAAAAAATTGCAACAAAGCCATACCATGTGACCTCTTATTATGGGGGGTCACATGATATGGTTTTGTTGAAATTGTGTGAAAAAACTGAAAAATAAAGTATTTAAAATTCCCAATTTTGATATTGAGTGTTGTAGGTAAAGGTTTAAGTTTCTTGATTTTTCTTTCGACGGAATATTAAAAAAAATAACAGACTTTGATTGTTGACTTTTGTGAATTGCACTGGCCAAATCTGGTGATTGCATTAGGCAAAGGGTCAACTGCCCCCAAACTGAAATCCTACTTACAGTAGCGCTTACCGTGACCATAGACATATATATTGATTCCACATGAAATTTTCACCCCAATACTGAAGCTTTATTCATCATAAAGGTAAAATTGATTCTTCACCAATTTACCCAAAAAGTAACTTCAAACATTCCCTTCTTTGCTGCAACCCAACTAAGAAGTATTGCCAAGAAATCTAAACTAACTGACCAGAAACTGAAATTCATTTTATAGTAAGTGACCTTGACCAATGACCAAAGCAATCACATACAGCATCAGGCCTGAAAATAAGCAGCCTGACATTTGCAGAATGAGGTCCCCAGAGGGTGAATTTGATTATGCTATCCCATAGAGGAACAGAAAAATTATGTCTTGTTTAACCCTTTACCTAACATGAAAATCAGACGACACTTGCAAAAAAACTTCTTGAATAACTAATTTTTTCATTTTATTTGTCTCAAAAACATAGGTTATGACCCCTCATTGGAACGAGCTCAATGAGTTTGTTCCAATGAGGGGTCATAACCTGTGTTTTTGAGACAAACAATTAAGAAATATTGAGAATTAAATGCCGATTTTGGAGAATAGCGCTGGTCGGTGTTGGCCGTCATGTTGGGCAAGGGGTTAACAAATAAATGTTTCTCATTGTTATAACCCTTTACCCAATGCACAGGACATGAAATCATTTTTAATTAAATGATTTTTTTGTCAAATTTTTCCAAAAGTTTCAACCAAAACCGTATCAGGTGACCCATCATTGGAATGAGCTCAGGAAGCTCGTTCCAATGAGTGTTCACATGATATAGTTTTGTTGAAATTTTGAGAAATTTTTTTCTTTCATCTGTTCAATTTGTTATTTGGGCAGATGCTGCCAGTCCGTTAGGTAAAGGGTATAGACATAAAACAATTTATCTGTCACGCAATTTATTGTCTGGAATTTTTATTCCATGCACAAATTATGGATGCTTGTTTCTTATGTTAGTAAATATATTTGACAACCTGAAATTAAATGCTGAAAACTACAAATAGTAAATTGAATAGCCACTTTTCCAATGAAAGGTATTCAATTAACAAGAGTATTCATTAACAGGAATTTGATAATTTTCCAACATCCTAGTGAAAAACTGTACATTTATTCTAATGTCTTGTTTGACAGAGCTCATAGAGCTCTGTCAAACAAGATATAATATATTAAATGCCAATACTGGATGTACTGAGCCCAAATAGATCAATAAACTTGGAAAATTCAGTCCCAGTCAGAGTAATTATTTGATAGTTAACAAGATTTCTTATTCGATTAATAGGAGTTTATACGATAAACTATTTGCAATTATCAGGTCAAACTTGTACTGAAGGTATGGTAAATGATTTGGTGTTTGGAATTATATACAACTGGAGATGTGACTGTCCCAGATGGGCCTGTCCATACCTCTGTTGCTATGATTATTCTACGATGAAAAGGAGCATAACTCTTAGCAAAAAAGTCTGATCAAAACTATAATCGCAGGTGCACAGGTTCCCATGTTAGTGAACATCCATACCAAGTTTCAAAGGAATTGACCTTTTAACATCTGAGAAACTCTCTGGACAAAATTCTCGCATTCTAAGATGAAAAGTGGCATAACTCTGGCAAAAATGTCTGACCAAAACTATAATTACGGGTGCACAGATTCCCATAGTAGTGAACATCCATACCAAGTTTCAAAGGAATCGTCCCATAAACATCTGAGAAAATCTTCGAACAAAATTCTAGACAATTCAGGCATTCTAAGATGAAAAGGGGGCATAATTCTGACAAAAAAAAGTCCGACCAAAACTATAATTGTAGGTGCACAGGATCCCATGGCAGTAAACAACAATACCAAGTTTCAATGGAATCGACACATAAACATCTGAGAAAATCTCTGGACAAAATTTGTGCATTCTAAGATGAAAAAGGGGCATAACTCTTACAAAAAAAGTCTGATCAAAACTATAATCGCAGGTGCACAGGTTCCCATGGTAATAAACAAGCACACCAAGTGTCAAAGGAATCGATCCACAAACATCTGAGAAAATCTCAGGACAAAATTCTTGGTCTGATATTTCAAATTGAAAAGGGGGATAATTCAGGAAAAAATAAACTGACCAGAACTATAATCGAAGGGCACAGGGTCCCATGGTAGTGAACATTCATACCAAGTTTTGAGCAGATTGGTCCATAAACATTTTGAGAAAGTTAAAAAATTTATAGTAATTTATATATTTTTTATACTTACCAATGACCCAGACTTAGCTGGTGCTAACTCTAAAAAATCCAGGGCCAAACACAAATTTTGCCCCCCAATCCCCAAAATTTGCATCTAAAACCAAAAGAAATCATGTCCTATAGGACCTCCATACTTTGCCCTTACTGCGCATGCGCAGTGTCAAGGACGTTCCGAAATTGGCGCCAATTATCATTCTTACTGGCAGTGCCTGGTCAGCGCTATGTACTCAGCGGGGAGGTAAGAGTTCCCAACTCCTGGGAGGGCCATCCCCGTCTGGGTCATTGGTAAGTATAAAAAATATATAAATTACTATAAATTTTTTAACATTTTTATACTGTACCAATGACCCAGACTTAGCTGAATAGTAAAAAGGCTGGAGGGCCTAGGACATAGAGGAAAATCCAATAAGCTCAACTATATAATATAGAGGCAACCCCTCAAGGAGAAAAGGAGTATTAGGCTTTACATGTATCTTTCTTATTTTATGTTAAATTAGAAAGATACAATACCCTTCATAATTGAGCACAATAACATTCATGTTCTCTATTAATATCCAGTATAACCCTTTATACTAATTATTTTTAAATAAGCCAATAAATAAAGTTAGTCCAGAGAACTGAGACTCTTTATATTCTTTTAAAAGTGTCCGAGAATTGTATATTAACGCCCGTTTGACACTTGACATATACAAATGCTTCACACCAAGCTACACTTTAAAAATATGACATGAATGAATTTTTAACATTAATATTACACTTTAAAACCATCCTGGAAACGACTCAGAAATACTGACTTCGGAGAAGGCATTCCCTTGCTTTTCACTATAAAGCAGGTGACCTAAGGGAACACCCTCCCCCCCCCCCCTTCCCCTTGCCCTGGGTCAAATAGCCCAGAGCGAAGAGGGCAGCCGGACGGAGTCACTGCCGGAACAGAAAGCCTGCATAACTATAGTTGCAACTGTTTAGTGGACGACATTCTGAGCAACAGATAACGGACCTAAACAATGCAGGTCTCCAGAAATGGACTCAATATTTCTGAGATAAAAATTCGTGAATGTGGATGGCTGAGAGCAATAAGCAGCCTTCATTAAATCTGTAATAGCAATACTATTAGCGTAAGCCCAAGAAGTAGCAAGAGCTCTTACTTCAGGAACCGAAATCTTAAGCACAGACTGCTGAGAAGAAGATAAACTCTCATAAGCAGTACGGATAGTTAATTGAATCCATCTAGCAATAGAATGGACCGAAATGTCCCTTCTATTAGGCATCAGAGACAGAAAGAAACGTTTTCGTCCCTTTCTGATAAACTGAGATCTCTGTTTATAGATACGTAATGCTCTAACAGGACAGAGTAAAGGCCTACGCCCGTCTGAAGACGGAAGAGCCTTAATAACAATAGGTTCCGGATATTTATTAGGAGCCTGATTCTTAGCTAAAAAAACCCACATTAGTAGTGAAGGTGATAGTGTTCCCGACACTACGATAGTGAGAATCATCCACCGACAGTGCATGAAGCTCACTGACTCTTCTAGCAGAAGAGAAAGCTAAGAGAAAAGCTGTCTTATAAGATAAGAATTTGAAATCTACTGTCCCAGGAGGTTCAAATGGCTTTTCCTTCAGTTTAAGAAGAACCCAAGCTAAATTCCATTTAGGAATTAACCTAAGAGTTCTGGGTCTATTTATCGAGAAGTTTCTAACCAACTTAGATAAAGAGACATTAGATCCAATTTGTAAACTATCATGATGTGCATAGGTATCAGATAACATAGACCTATAACCCTTAATAGTAACCTGCTGCAGTTTGATTTCGTCAAACAAGTATACTAGAAAGTTTGCAATGTCTGGTATAGAGGGATCAAAAATATCCACAGAATGATCCCTACACCAACGACGAAAAACCTTCCACTTAGCCGCATAGTTTAGCGAAGAGGAGGTCCTCCTACAGTTAGAAATCGCGTCCACTGCTCGTCCTGTAAAGTGCTTGCCATGCAAGAAGGACCGCACAACAGAAAAATGTGAAGGTTGAGACCTTGCGGGTTGTGATGGAGTTGACGCGATTTCCCCTGCGAAAGAAGATCCTCCCGTGGAGGAAGCTTTCGCGGTAGGTCCCACAACAGACACCTGAGTAGATTTATCCACGGTCTCTGTGGAGACAGAGATGCTACCAACAGAATCTTGCATTGAGATTGTTTTATCTTTAGCAATACTTGCTGAATTAACGGCGCTGGAGGATACGCATATCCTATCATTCCGTCCCAAGGGATCGACAGAGCATCTACTGCAAATGCTCTTGGATCCGGATACGGAGACACATACGTCTGCAACTGATTGTTGAGATGTGTCGTAAATAAGTCTATCATTGGCCGTTCCCATTGGTAGCAAATCTGATTGAATACTTGTTTGTTGAGAGTCCACTCCGACGGCAACAAGCGACCCTTTCGTGAAAGGGAGTCTGCTAGTACATTCAGACGACCCGGTATATGATGGACCGAAAGAAGAACCTGATGCTCTAGAGCAAACAGAAGGATTCTTTCCGTTAGATTGAACAACGGAACTGAATGAGTGCCTCCCTGATTCCGTATATACGCCACTACTGTCGTATTGTCGGACAGGATTTGGACATGAGCATTGCGAATAATGTCCATCCAATGACGTAACGCAAGCCAAATTGACATCATTTCCTTGATGTTTATGTGCTTGCCCAGGAATTGCGGATCCCAAAGACCCTGGCATCTCGAATCCGTTGGGATCAATGATGCACCCCAACCTGTTTGACTGGCATCCGTCATAATGGTAAAACTCGGATCCGGCAACTGCTGCGGAACTCCCTGAGTTAACCACTGAATGTTTGCCCAAGTCTGAATCTCTCGTTTCACTTGATCTGACAAGAGAACATCTATGTCGAGCGAATGAATTTTCACACTCCAATTCTGAGTCAAGAAAATTTGGAGAGGACGCGTGCGTAACCGCCCCATCGGAATGAGATCCGCAGCGGCTCCGCACAGACCTATCAGTCTCATAAATTCTCTCGCTGTGACTTTGTCTGCGTGCAGACAATAGCGAGCGTAACAACTGACTAATTTCGCTCTGGTTAACGGCAGACGAACGAGATTGTTGTGCGTCTCGAAGCTCATTCCCAGATGTGTGAATGACTTGGACAGCACCAGATCCGACTTCTCCTCGTTTACTATAAAACCGAGACGTCGGAGCAATAGAAGTAGATTCTGCACATCGTTCTGAAGCGTTAACTCATTGCCGTACCTCTGAAGAATGTCGGCCAGGTAGGCCGACGTTACCGCAGACGAATGAGCTCTGAAATACATCATTACCGAGTTCATTACCCGAGTGAAAGCCCAGGGTGCTAGATTCAATCCGAAGCACATCGCCCGGAATTGATACACCACTCCTAGGACTGCGAAGCGTAGATACTTTCTGAATGTCGGATGTACCATGACGTGAAAGTACGCATATTTGAGATCTATGCTCGTTGCATAATCGTTCACCCGAATACTCGCTCTGACCGACCGAATCGTCTCCATATAAAACTTCGGAGCGACGATCAGCTTGTTTATCCAGCTCAAATCTATGACTGGACGGAACGAGCCGTCTGGTTTTGGAACCAGAAACAGATGGCTGTAGAATCCCGGAGTCTCCTGGTTTTCTAAGACCTCTACCGCGTTCTTCATTAAAAGAGACTGCACCTCTGATAATAGAGCGTCTCTTTTCTGTGGATTTGACGGAAGTTGAGTCCATTTTGGACTTCGAGTTAATGGAGGCTTTCGTTTGAAGGATATCTTTAGACCTTCCGAAGTCACCCCTCTCACCCAAGGGTCATCCGTAATCGACGCCCACTCTTGTGAAAAACTCGACAACCTTCCGCCAACTGGTACGCGATAGAGGTTGAAGCCATCACCTCCTGGACCTGCGAGGCCTGCGGTAGGAGAAACCACGTCCTCCACGACCCGCACCTCGTCCCGTCAACCTCGGGGCGTCCGACCGGTTGTCCCGGCCCGAAGACGTCCCGAACGAGAGTCGCTACCTCGACGGTCTCTTGAATAAGACCAAGAGGACGCACCGGAACCTCTATAGGAACCTCTCTTGGGTGCATTAGACCCAGAAGTGCCTGTCTTACTCTTATCTGCCATGTCCGACTTCTTAGAAGCAGATTTGAACAGCAGAGAATCCGAAGCTTTCTTTGTAATTTTATCGTAAATTGCAGAAAGCTTGCCGTCAAAGAGAAGATCTCCGGAGACCGAAGCGACTCTGAGAGAGTTCTTCACCTTAGTATCCACGAGTGTGGATGTAGCTAGGGCTGCGTCACGTCTAACCAACTCCAGGTTTGCCACTGAAAGGGCGGAGTTACACGTGGAATATCCTGAAATTCTTTCCCTTGAAGGCGCAGTGATAACGCCTTAGTAAGGTGATCTGCGTAAGATAAGGCATCTAAACTGGCTCTGTTAAACGAAATAGTTGTTTCCAACACCGCGGTTGGAATAGACGCCAACGACGGTAATGATAACTCTAAGTCTTCCGCCTCGTCGTCCATACGCAGAGGAACTCTCGGGATACCCTGTCCTGCCGTGTCGAATTTATTCCTTGCATTAATGAAAGGCAGGTTGAGAGTATTGGCGGACAAGAAACCTGCTTTTCCCGTTTTGGAAGCAAGTTTGAATATAGCGTCGTTCAATAATTCAAATGTTCTTGCAACATTATTGGACTGAGACGGAAACTCGGGAACGATGTCCCTGAACCGCTCAAAGAAATCAGAGTCCAATGACGCTATAATTCTCTTGTCCGGAACCGCAGCAGTCTGGCCCGATGGAACAACTTGAGGGAGAAAGTGCCGGATGAAGTCCACGGCAGCTTTATGTTGTTCCGAAAGGGATAGCTCCAAGTCATCCGTATCCCTTTCACCATCCGGTCGGACCTCATGATGCTCCCGGTCGTCCGCCCCCGATGCTTCGGCGGAGCGTACCGACCCAGCGCCGTCGGATAATTCCCGATCCGACACCGTTTCTGTCGGTTGCTGGGATGCTGCGATAAGTTGTGCTATCTGCACAAGTACATCCGACATCGAGGCCTGCGGAGGCGCAGTCTTTTGCTGCTTCGCCGAGGGCAGCTCCGCATCAGATGACTCCCGCATACTCTTCCTATGCGAACGTCCGGAGTCCATCGGCCTCGTGTCCCTGGCTACCGGATGGTGTGACCTGGTCGCCGAAGAATCCCTGATCGGCGAAGCTGGTAAAATATCGGCGGTCACGTAGCCAAGGTGCAGTCGTGTGCGCTGACGAGAGGAAGAAGCCTGAGCAGTCTCCGCGGACTGCCTATACAACGGAGCGTCACGAGCGACGGACGTGTGTTCCGCTTGCGACACATTTTGTACCACAACATAGGGTCCCAGATGTTGTTGTACGAGAGAGGGGCCTCTCTCGCTCGCGGCCCGGCTGGACCTGGACGAGCTAGGAACCGGACTCAAAGGCTTCCTCCGATCTCGCCTACTATCCGCCATCACTGGGTGTGCACGTTGAATGTTTATAGTGCTCGCATCACCCAACATTTCCTCCTGGACCGCATCGGACGAACCCGGCTGCCGAACCATTCGGTGAATGGACGCTACACCGGGCGAGCTAGCGGACGACATTTGTTTAATCTCCATGAGCACTTTTGCCGCTAGCTCTGTATTCATTTGTGATGACGGAAGCGCACTTGCTGAAGATAACATGGAAACATCACCCTGTTCTTGTTCCTCTGAAATAGAAACTGAGAGAGTAGAGTGACCTTGCGGAGAAAGAGCCGGCATAGCCCTTTCTCCACCAACAACATATCGTGACACACGTTTCCAATGTTTGTCATCCCAAAATTGACATATAGAACAGGGATTAGTGCGAGAACACTGACTACAATTAATGCAATGATCATGAAAGTCAGAGGAAGATTTCTTCCTATTACAATTTGAACAATATCCTTTCATTGTGAAAAGTCAACAAGTCTAGTTACTCACACAAACCCCTGACATAAAGATACATAATAACATGATCCATTAATAATTAAAAAACAATTGCAAATCAAAATAATTTTTGAAAAATATTTTTTCAGCGAAGCCCAAGTTTCTGAAAAGTAAAGTTGAGCCCCAATGGATCCGATGGCTAAGTGTGGTCAAAAATTTTAAATTTATATTAAATAATTAATGCAACACTTACGGATAATAGAAATGTATCTTATAGTGAGATAAACCACACCAAAGGCAAACAGCCCCCCTCAAAAGAGACTGTTGCCAATGTAAACAAACAGTGTAAAAACACCAGAAAACATGACTCCAGGCACTGACAAAACTGGCCCGAAATCAGTCATCAAAATTACACTCTATCTGATGCAAGACAGAGACTCCCAGGGGAGAATCTGCAGAATATCAGATGGAAGATGCAGAACACAACGTTCACACACCCATGGGTGAAAACGTAACTATGGGGAAAATAACAGAAAACATTCTGTAACCAAGCAACTCTCCCAGGAGAATTTAGAAATGATCTTTCTAAAAAATATGCCAAAAGCATGGGAGAATTGCAAGGGGGGACTTAGAAGACCAGGGGAGAGGAAACACTGAATAAGCAGTGCAACTTTTTAGCAAGAATGACAACAAGAGGCCCATGCCTCGAAAATAGGCAACTTAACATAATTTCATAAAAAATTTTAAGTACAGCCCTGATTATTTTTTGTCACTCCTTTTTCCTCTCCTCCTTCTATATCCTCCTTAGAATCACCATTTCTCCAACAATTACGTGTCTGGCATCCTTTAAACTGAGATTTACAAGCACAAAGATCAGTGAGATGTTGACTAATGAAGGGCCAAACAGAGAATGATAATTGGCGCCAATTTCGGAACGTCCTTGACACTGCACATGCGCAGTAAGGGCAAAGTATGGAGGTCCTATAGGACATGATTTCTTTTGGTTTTAGATGCAAATTTTGGGGATTGGGGGGCAAAATTTGTGTTTGGCCCTGGATTTTTTAGAGTTAGCACCAGCTAAGTCTGGGTCATTGGTACAGTATAAAAATATCTCCGGACAAAATTATGTCTACCCACATACGGACAGATGGATATATCCCCCCCACAATTCGTTACGTGGGGTATAATTAACAGGGTAATTAAATTACAAAATATCCAATTAAGTGAGATCCACTGAATTCTGAGGTCTTGAACCATTCCTGGAGCATGCAAACTTGTTTCACCATGTCCTCAAATTACTTAGGAAAAAAATCTATCAAAGTAATTTCTATCAAAATCTATTTCGAATTTCAATACTGTTGTGAGATAATATCAATTTTATGTTAATAACTTGATGCTGTTTTTATCACAAACCCATTTTAGGGGAATTTTAATTGAGAAATCCTGATGATTAAGATTATCATTTGAAACTATGCTGTCAGCTCACCTCCTTTGTCAATGAAAATTAATAGAACCAGAGCACAACTAAAAGTTACAAGATCACCAAAGAACATTAACATGTACACTTCATTTTGACTCCAGTAAAAGACATAAGTGCAGGTAGAGTTTAAATAAGGTAAGATTCACTTGGTAACCCTTTCAGTGGAGAAGGCCAAAAAAGGAAGTTAAGTCATTTTAAATTTGTTGGACAAAGAAACTGCAGCAAAATTTAATGAGAATGCAGTTGCCCAAATAAAAAACGTAACTTAACCAACAGCACACTAATATCGAAATATTAAAATTTCATCCTGCACTATTTTCTCATAAAGCAACTAGGAATTTAACCAATTAATCTTGTTTGACAAACCTCAAGGAGCTCAGTCCAATAAGACTGAATTTGTTAAATTTCTTGTTTCATTGTGAGAAAAATTTGCTGCTCATAAAATTTCTTATTTTGACTTCAATGTACAGAGGGTTAAAATGGGCTCTGAACTTGAAGTGATTTTTTAAACACGTTTTATTGCAAGAGAAATTTTTTTAGTTATTCTGTGAGAACTTCTGGCCAGTCTGAAGGTGATGATCTTCTTGTAATGTGCAAAATGAAACTGAGGTTGCAAATATTGCCTAGTAAAGAAAAAACTGAAAAACCCTCGAACTCAGATCAATACCTGATGATCAAGGAAAAATGTTTTGGAAGAAATAACTTCACATCTATCACACATGTGCACATCCACAAACACACTAATTATATTGCTCCATCATTTATGAATGTGGAAGAAGACAACAAAAAACATAGACATTTAAATGATCAAATTTTTGTGTTCTTTAATCAAGCACTCTTAAGGCCTAAAAATAGTTTAAAATTTGTTTCTCAGGCCCACATGCATGGTCCTTTTGGCTGCCGCATGCTCTCTTTTAATAACCCATGCAAACTTAAAAAAATTAAAATTAAATGGTTCATGTCTGATATTTTACCCAAGTTAATAATATTGATAAATTTGTCCATTGAGTGCAACAAGGCTCTGCAATGCTTTAGCATTGCAAAGCCTTCTTGTACTCAAGGGACAAAATACACCACCACCCATGCTATCCTGTAGATTATGAGGCCTAAAACATAAAACAAACCAAGTATATGAACTTCTATGGCAAAGAAATAATTACAAAAATAAAAAATAAAATAAAAAACTTGTCCACCTGCATGCAATTTTACAAAAATGGCCTGAAAAACAGAAGATCTACTTTGTGGGGCCTAATTTATTAAAATTTTTGTTTTTTTTAATCAAACACTCTGAACTGGTTGCCCATGTTAGGACTTTATTCTGAAGAGGAGAAACTTAAAGCCTTCATGTTCTGTGGATGTGTTTTGTATTACCTTTGAATTGAAACTATTTGTCTGTATGGGTCTGTCTTGTTAAATTTATGGGAGAGAACCCATGGGCACTCTCCCATAAATTTTAACAAAGCAAAGACATGACAAGCACTCTGCCAGTAATAAACTTTCTCAAGTAATATAACATTTTACATTAGAAAAATTTCTAAACTTTAACGCAACCCAAACCTAATGTACTCTGATGCAAGCTGCTGGATTTTTCTCTGTCTTTATTGATGAAAGGCTTACTACATTGCATGGAGAGTGGATTGTAACTAAATCACCTGGGGAGTGGAGATATCACCCAAAGTATCACTTTCAAGTTCTGTGCATGTGGACAAAAACACAAGCAATGTTTCAGCCAATGGACCTCCGGGTATAACCCAGAGGTCCATTGGCTGGAACTTTGCTTGTGCTTGTTATGCTTTGCAACAAATTTGCAATTATTGCTTGAGTGGAATCTCCACTCTGCAGGTGATTTAGTGATAATACACTCTCCACGTACTGTATATAAGAGTAATGGCAAGAACATTCTAAATCTTTGTCAACTGTCTCACTTAATGGCTCACCATGAGCAGCTCAAAAATGAAAAGGGTAAAATATTAAATTTGGGTTGATGCTGAAAACTGCCACTTAGCATCAAACATCTAACAAAGTTTCTTAAGGCCTAGCAATGAAAGAGTTGACCAAATATCTTCAGATTGTCAATACCAACCAAAAATTATCTACAATATGTACAGTTCTTGTATACAATCCTAACTATCTATACTAAAAACAAAACAAAAAAAAAACCTAGTTACAAACTGAACGCAAACACTTCAAATATATTTTGAACAAATTGATCTTATCTGCCTAAAAATATATATGATAACTGCCCAAAATATTTGGCAAGGCAGTGGAACCCTGTCAACTCTTAGAAGCCGGGAAACCAGAATAAATTTATTGAACATGACATACTGCGAAAAACTTACAGTAAAGCAGGTGCTTCTAGTCAAGTGTCGTCTGCCTAAAAAGGCAGACGACACTGGACTAGAAGCACATGCTCAGTGTTTAATTCTCCCCCAGCCCAAAGATAGCCGAACCGACACAGCCAGATTACCTGCCATATTACATCACAGGCAAGAACACTCGACTCCTGGCTTCTAAGAGTTAATTGAATAGCAACTTGACAGATAAAAATAATCTGTTAACAGGAGTATTCATTTGACAGGATTTTTTTTATTGGGGCTTAATGACACTTTTGACAGCCAGGGTCACCTTGTGTCACGCCGTTTTAAGGGTGGAGGAAGCTGGAGTACCTGGAGAGAACAACTGAGCAGCGGTGAGAAAACGTCAAGACTCCCCAATGTACTAACTCCACATAAAGCAGGGTTAGCATTGGTTGGAGACAGTACGCCTTAGTACACAACACCACTGTGCCCTCACGTGTCTTGCCCAATGACACAATGCAGTTACCCACGGTGGGGTTCGAACTGTTGACCTTTCAGTTTGACGTCCAATGCCATAACCACTGAGCAACCACGCTCCCATTTAACAGGAAACTGATCATTTTCCAATGAGATAAATTGAGCCTAGAACATGTATATCCTGTTTGACAGAGCTGCATTCAGGTGATTAGGGTTCCAATACATACTTATTGAGAGATAAATTTATTTATTATATACTGAGTCAAAAAAGAAAGTATAAAAGAAACAAATGTGAAAAAAATAGCATAAAGGATGAAATATAACAGTTCTAATGTTGCATGTTTGTGGATAAGGAGTCATGCAAAGAGTTTAATGACATGTTGTTATTGTCCACCCAACTGTATACAATTTTGCAACAGATTTCAAAATAGCAAGTGCTACCTGAGCATGTCAAACTGAATGGGTGACCGACGCTTTTCTTTGTGTTATGTTTTTCTAGAGAGAGTGGGTTTTTGAGAAAACATGCTAGTTTTTGTCTTCCGACATTTAAAAAATGCCAAGGTTAACCGAAAAAATGGAACCACTGGATCTACTGCCGACAGACTGCGTTCAGGTTAACCAAGAGTTATGACCCCTGCACAAGACTGACACATCAGGACATCTCACTTGCGGGATCACTTCCTTCCGGCGACGAGAACAGCAGCAATTACTCCTGGTAGAACTAACAATAGAATCAGTGCACAAACTGTCCACAACAGACTCACTGAACACAGCATCCAAGGTAGGCGTCCATACCACGGACGAATCCTTACCCAACATCATCGTACCATCAGAATGGAATGGGTACGTCAATGTGTTCGCTGGACTCAGCAGCGTTGGAGAACAGTTCTTTTTAGTGATGAATAATGATTTTGTCTATGGTGCGCTGATGGTAAGGCAAGAGTGTATCGTCGACGAGGAGAACGGTTTTCTGATGCTTGCGAGCGTGAATGTGACCATTTCGGTGGGGGTAGTGTAATGGTTTAGACAGGAATTTCCTTGCACTATCAAATACAGTTGATCTTCATCGATGGTAATCTGAATGGACTGTGATATAGGGACTAAAATTCTTAACACTGTTGTTGTCCCATTGTTCAACACTAACGTCGGATTGCAGTTATTCCAGCAAGACAATGCCCGATGTCAAGTGGCACATATCAGTCGTGACTTTCTTGAGAAGCAGTGCATTGAACTTCTTCCCTGGCCCCACTTTCACCAGATTTGTCACCAATCGAGCATCTTTGGGATAAAATGGACCGTCGGGTACGACGACTTCATGATCTTCAGACGTTAGGCGATTTACGTAATGTTCTAAGGCAGGAGTGGAATGCAATACCACAGGGTGACATTCAGAGACAGATCCATGTGCCATCGATGTCATGTCAACCAAGAGGCAAATGGTGGACATACACATATTTACTGCATGTATGAACTTTTCATTTCACCCCATGTCTGAATTGCGACGTCCTGACGTGACGCTGACAACAGCAAGAACATGAAATTATGCGAATTCACACAGCAAGATTCGAAATATGAATATACAATAATTTGTGTGGGATTAAAGTCGATAATACTAAAAAAATTGCTCCTCAAAGTTTATTATACTTTCTTTTTTGACTAAGTATATTACCAGCAAAGATTTCCTCAAAAAGAAAAACTGTATCATTCTTGTAACTGTTAGATAAATAAATTGTAATCTAACTTTTTTGTAATATAATAAACACAACAGATAACTGTTTTGTTTTGATATTATTCTTTTATTTTCTCGTGGAATGCATGGTATTATTTTTACTCTGCTTCACGTCGTAAAATTAATCCCTTTGCATTCCACTCAAAAATAATAATTATATCAAAACAAAACAGTTAGCTATTGTCCATATCTTTAGTGGCAAATAATGAAATATCAGCAAAAGTTTGTTCACCGATTTGCTGGTAAATATGAGAGACGCTGGTAGAACTAGTATGGAACTATTTGATGTTGTGACAAACTGTGGAGAAAAGTTTACAGTTTCAGTTCAATCACTTTCCTGAAGATAAATTACTTGTATTTTACTTATTTTGTTGCCTGAGAAATATCAGTGATCATTGAACAATTAACCCTTTGAGACTTTAATTATCCCGACGTTCAAACTTTTCTGGGAGTTTTTTCGACGTTTTTCAAAATGCACATGTGTACCATCGACATGCAGTACGCCTTAGTATACGGCATCATCGTGCCCACATGCAAGCAACCGAGATAAAGTGCCTTACCCAAGGACACAATGCAGGTCATCCCGGATGGGGATTGAACTCGGGACCTCTAGCATAGAAGTCCAACAGTCTACCACTGAGCCACCATGCTCCCATGAACAATATACAAAAAGAGCATTCAAACTTTCATATTTTCATTCCTCAAAACACTTTTTTATGTGCCCTGAGTGTAATAAACTTGATGAGCTTGTTCCAGTGTGGACAATTCAAATAAAATAATTTTTAAAATTCTAGTTAGCAGATTACATATATATTGTTCAGCAGATTGGCTCAATTTGTAACATAAAAGATCAACACAGAATCACCTGTGATGTAATTTGAGATAAATACCCATGAATAGAAAAATAAACATTTCTACCTTGATAGTTTAAAATAATCCACATTTCAGAGCAGAAACTAATTCAAGTTAAGGTCACTAAGACCTCAACCACTGGCACAATGAACCCTAAATAAATCTCTCCTCATATATTTGTCCCAGCAGAACGTTATTTAAAGACCAGAAGACTGGAAATGTTTAAGTTAAAGATAACTGTGAGCTTGACCTTTGGCACAACGATCCCCAACATAAATACAACTCTTCCTCTCATTATACCCAACACACATGTCAAGTATGATTTTGATCAGCATAACAAAACTCTGATTAGAGAGCAGGAACCAGGAAATTTTTTTCTAAATTTTAGATAGTGACCTTCACCTTTTGCACAATGATCTCAAAATAAAACACGTTCTTCCTCTGATCATACCGTACCCACATGTCAAGTTTGGTTTCGCTCAGCACAGCAAAACTTTTGAAGAGAGAGCGGAACCCAAAGAATTATTTAAGTTGAAGGTCACTGTGACCTTGATCTGTGGCATAAAGATCCCAGAATAAGTAAGGTTCTTCTTCTTATTGCACTGATCAGCAAAAAAAGAATTTTAATTAAAGGGAGGAAACGAACTGCTAAGAAATTTTTAATTTAAGTTTGAGATCATTCTGACCTAGAACCCCAAATAAAGAGGTTTTTTCCTCTTATGCCAACCCTAAGCAGAACTTCAAATAGAGAGCTGGAACCAACACTGTCTACAGATGGACAAATGGATGGACAAAATGATAGATGATGGGCTATACAGCTCTATCCCCCACCCCCTTAAAAGTTTGCAGAGAGATAATCAGCAGGACCACAGTTTGCAGTTGATAAAGTCCACTCAATCATCCACCAACTGGACATGCATCTATACATTTACTGACTATAGCAATAGAAACTTTAGGATCAAACAGGAAAATTGGTAGACCATGGACCACTGGGTAAATTATCCAGTGATCAATTAACTGCATATTTGCTGGCTGGGTTCTCAAGTTTGTAGTTGACTTTCAAGTAATGATATGGGCTGATGTCAACAAACTGGGTGGCAGAGTTCGAACACCTCCATCATACTGTACACTTTGTTTTATTTGAGTAATTCACTAACTGATGTCCTAATCCTATTAATCATCTGCACACTGATGTCAAAATACCAAAGTTTTTAGCATCAAATTTCTCCCACAATGCAGAATTTAATAAATTATATCTTGTTTGACAAGAGCTCATTGTGCTCTGTCAAACAAGGTATAATTTGTAACATTTTTCATGCTACATGGGCAATATGGAATCAATGGAGGAAATTTTGAAATATTACCTGAGTGCTAGGAGTTAATATAGACTTCCCTCTAGTCTCAAAGTGATATCTTAGTGTTAACATAGAGAAAGATTTTCTTGCGTAGAAAGATTTTCTTGCATAGGTTTATGTGGCCGCTGACTGCATCATCGAACTATGAATTCAATCTTCATTTCATGATTTATGTAAGATCTTCAAATGCTGTGTTAATATTACATGAATAAGTACAGAATTCAATGATCCTATAGAAGTACAAATTGTTCATTCCTGTTATGGAAATTAGGTATTCCCTACTACACTGAGATCTTTAAAATAGTCTATAATACCCGTATATTGTGGGGGTTTTTTTAATACTGATGCTGGTATTCAATTTGGAATACCATGCAACCCTATTTATCTCTTCACCTAACACTACTCGAGACAACTGCCAAAAATTTCCAGATTAACTTTTCATTTTTCACTTCAAAAACATAGCTTGTGACACTTCACTGGATGAGCTCATTCCAATGAAGGGTTATAATCTTTGTTTTTGAGGTAAAAATTTGAAAGTCAGTTTTTGTAAATAATACTCTTTGGATAATTTCATTGTGCTTGGTAACAGGTTAATATCTCTAAAAGGCTGAATCTTGTTTCTTTGCAGTGTTCCTGTGTGATTTGACATTTGTGTATTTTATTGAAGCTGTGAAACAAAAAAGCATCAGCTGCTTAGAATATTAATAATTAATGTGACCGTTATTTGCAAAAAGCATGCAGTTAGGCCCCATGAAGTAGATCTTCTGTTTCCCAGGCGATTTTTTGTAAAATTGCATGCGGGTGGGCATCTTTTTATTTCTTTTTTTATTATTTTTGTAATTATTTCTTTGCCGTCAAAAGTTCATGTTCTTGGTTTGTTTTATATTTTAGGCCTCATAATCTACAGAATAGCATGGGTGGTGGTGTAGTTCATCCCTTGTGTGCAAGAAGGCTTTGCAATGCTAAAGCATTGCAAAGCCTTGTTGCACTCAAAGGACAAATTTAGCAAATTTATTAGCTTGGGTAAAATATCAGACATAAACCATTTATGTTTTGTAAGTTTGCATTGGTTATAAAAAGAGAACATGTGGCAGCCAAAAGGACCATGCGGGAGGGCCTGAGAAACAGATTTTCAACTTTTTTTAAGCCTTATTCATCTTAGCACTAATCAAAGTGGGCACTGAGTGACTTTTTTCAAGCAAAAACAGTTTTGGGTGAATGAATTACCATTTTTATGTTAATATATAAAAAAACGTGTTTCTATCCCTTTCTCTCTCTTCTCTCCTCTCTCTCTCTAAAGACTCTGTCATGCCATGACTGATCAAGACAAATTTGGTAGAAAGGAGTAATCTGACTGCAAAAGGCGCATTAGATTGGTCCTGATATCAAGTCCTACATCACATTAAACCTTCTGCCACAGCAACCCTGGGATGCACTCCTACATTTTCACACAATTTGCACTGAAATTTGGTACCTAGAGTATTTTTTAAACAGGAGTGACATGGGCAAGGTGAATTTTTTATGCAATGTCAAATACATTTACCTTCAACAGAGCAACACTGGGATGCATTCCGACATATTCAGCAATACTAAGCTAAAATTTAGCACCTGGGCATATTTTTGTTTTTACAAGTAACATGGGCAGGGTGTATTTTACTTGCAACATTGCATTAACCCTTTAACCAAAAACCATTCATGTGGTGCAATGCCAGGGTGAACTCTCAACTTTTTTTAAATACTGAGCTGAAATTTCATGTGACATCCCAAACCCTTCAATTTGGAGTCTGGCTTAATATTTTTATGAATAACATGGGCTAGTTGAATTTCACATCAACAACCCATTTCAGAAACAAACACTCTGTGTAGACTAGAAACAAAGTGTAGCAGTCAATAAGCTTTCCTTGTTTATTAGGGTTTAACCCTTTACCTAGCACAAAAGAGAGACTACACTTGCAAATAAAATTCTTGAATAACTGTTTTTTTTTATTTTTTGCGTCAAAACATAGCTTATGACCCCTGATTGGAACGAGCTCATTGAGCTCGTTCCAATGTGGGTCATAAGCTATGTTTTTGAGACAAAAAATGAGAAAAAAAAAATGAAAATTGAATGGTGATTTTTGTGAATAGCACCGTCCGGTTTAGGCCATTATGCTGGGTAATGGGTTAACAACACCCAATGTAATGGCCAAAACTGGCTAGTGCTAATAACAAAAATCACCATTCAATTTTTATTATTTTTTTGTTTTTTGTCTCAAAAACATAGCTTATGACCCTCATTGGAATCCGCTTGTCCCAATGCGGGGTCATAAGCAGTGTTTTTGGTGTAAAAAATGAAAATAATTACTTATTCAAGAACTTTATTTGCAAATGTCATCTGCCTTTTGTGTCAGGTAAAGGGTTAAAAGGCAAGATCAGATCTAACAATTTTTTGAGTGAAAGCCAGAGTATCAGAAAGCAATGACTGAATGGATATAAATAACTTCCATTCTTACCAACCCATTTATTTATGGATTGTGATTTACAAAAGTTTCAATAGCTGGGATCATCCCATGTTGGAAAGTTTTATGGGTGGAGGAAACCAGAGGACCTGGAGAGAACCACTGAGCAGTGGTGGGCAACTTACTCTCCAGAGGCAGGGTTAGCTTTGGCTGAAGGCAAGTGCTCCATTGACATGTAGTATGGCTTAGTACGCAGTGCCACCATGCCCCCATGCGAGCAATTTGGATTAAGTGCCTTGGTCAAGGATACAATGCAGTTACCGCTGGTCAGGCTCGACTTGTGGAACTTTCGGTTTGATTTCCAATGCTCTAATCACGGAGTCCAAGCCAAAAAATAAGCAGACTGTTATCTGCAAAATGAGGTCCCCAGAGGGTGAATTTAGTGATGCTACCCTGCACAGCAGGGTAGCATCACTAAATTTATCCTCTGTGAACCTCAATCTGAATCAAAAGTCTAAAAAAAACTAAACAGAAAGAAGTACCCAGAGGATAAATTGGCCCACTGTATGGGATAGCATCATCAAATTCACCTTCTGGGGACCTCATTCTGCAAATGTCGGGCTGCTTATTTTCAGGCCTGACGGAGTCGGCATGCTCCCTTCCCGACTCTTTAATTATATGGTAAGCTCGAGTTCAAGTCAAACTGGCGTATGACCTCCTTTATAAGTTTGGTGTGCACATACCCTCTGAGATTATAAGTTATGTCTTGGTGTCAAAAATTGAAGGAATGATAAAATTTTGAACAATTTTTTTTTAATCACACTGGCTGGATATAGTCATTATAAATAGGTAAGGGCTGAACAACAAAATGTCATACTACACATTTATGCAACGTACAGACATGCTCACAATATCAGACTATGGAATCAATGGGCCACTTTATATTCCCCTCCTTCCACACCTATCTGTGAAGAGATGGACAAAAAATGTACCATTTTGAACGCCATGCATAATATTTGTAGAAAACAAGAAATAAAATCTGTAACATATACTCTGACTGTTTCAGAATAATTGTAGTTTGTAAAACCTGAATGATGTGAAGGTTAACGTACCTCTGGTAATGCTTTGTAAGAATCATGGTTAGAAGCGGATACTGTAACTAAGGAATGTGTATGTGCATCTCTCATATTCACAATTCTGTAATATAACTCCACTTCACCATACTGTAAATAAACAAAAGGTGTAACTCCGTTTTCATTTATTAATTTATGAGTGTTAAGGTCAGTTTCAGTATCTATGACTATGGTGTGGCTGCAACATAGGTATGAAGTGAAGCTTAGCCAATCATTTATACCTGTGCTGCCCACTTTAGAAGCCTTCCATGCCAGGCGTTGGTTACTGGTTCCAATTTTCCCATTAATGCAGAACTTGTTTACCACAATAAGCAAGCATTGCTCCACTTCCCAGGGTTCCCTTGTCAGTTTTTAGTTTAGATATTTTACACATGGAATGCCATGAGCACCTGTTACTGCATTTCTGTTGTTCAATCAGGTTCAATACCTATTATCAAAATATCATGTCAAAATAAGAAATACAAATCATTTGATAACACTATGAACTCCTTATATGCTACTGGCAGATATTTCCATTCATAAAACAAATCTCTTACTCATAGAATAAATATGATTTGGACCCCCCCCCCCACACACACACATAAGCTGAATCAATGTTTTAACAAAAGATTTCTGTTTCATGAAATCTACTCATGGCTGCTTGACAGCAGCCATGACTAGATTTGATAAAAATATTTTTAAAATACTCAGCAGGTAAAGTTAATCAAATCAATTCCATCAATATCACTTGTCAATAATTCTTAAGCTAAATCTCAAAAAATTGCTTTTAAAGCTGGTAGCATGAAAGATAACAGTGGAACATGACACTTCCAAAACTCAAGGTAATTTGGCCCATTAAAAAAGCAGATAATTTCTACTAATTGCAAATGATGTTTACTTTTTCAACCTTGTGTTCCAAAATGCTATCATCCAATACAGTGTGTAACAAGAGTCAGTATTAGATTAATCTTAAGTATTAGATTAAACCCTTGGGGGGGGGAGAAGGAGGGGGTATGAGTAATTTATTTATTATTAATCCACACAGATTCATTATTTTTATTTTTCAGTGTGTTATCCTCTCAACAATCAACAAAGCTTTCTTTCACAAAATTTAGGCATATTACAGACTGAAACCTCCAAGTGACTTCCATTCGGCAATTTGTAAAAGTCACAGAAGTGATAGGCAAGAACTGAATTAAACTTTCTTCCCATTATTCTCCAATGTCAATATCACATCGAATATCATGTCAAATTTTTCAACAACCATAAAAGATTTTTATGTCAGTAAATTAAATTAAATAAAATCTCATGAAATATTATTCACTTAAATTCAAAACCATACTGTGTTGGTGTGGTCTGCCAATAAAAGTTTTCGAGAATGATCAGTTAACTGGCAGAGTGTTGGAAGCCCATATTTGGGTTTTATTCTAAAGTGCCAGCACCACAATTTAAGGCTTCATATTCTGTGGATGTGCTTCATATCATCTTTGAAGTGATATTATTTTATCTGTTAGAATATGCCTTGTTACAATTTATGGGAAAGTACCTCCTGGCACTCTCCATAAATTGTAACAGGCAAAGATGAACAAAGAAATTTTAAGGACCAAAAATAATTTAGCACCCTACCAGTTAAGATTGTTTTGAGAATGATCAGTTAACTCTTAACCCGCTGAGTATTTTCAAGATATTTTTCAGCAAATCTAGTCATGGCTACTGTTAAGCAGCCATGACTAGGTTTGATGAAAAATTTATCGGAATTTATTCCAAGAAATCATTGGCAAAGATATCTATTCAGTTTGCAGGGAGGAAATGTGATTAAATGTACCCAAATTATACTAATTTTAGTATCAAGAGAAATCCTGTCCTTGGCAGGAATACCCGCCTGCAGCATGATAGGAGTTAAACCAGAATTGTAAACTCCTTTGAGCAGCTCTATCACAACATGTGTTATGTTGACATCATTATTTATTATAAGACTACTATAAACTAGAGATGGTCTGTCGCCTGGAATACCCCCACCAGGGCATACCATCTTGTGTGGGTGACTGAAAAGGGGCATTAAATTTTTCTAAGTAAAAAAAAATCAAATTATGTCACGCACTTCCACTCATCATGTTGATCATTTTTGTGAAGTTTCATGAAAATGCGGCTAAAACTGTGGAAATAGTTAGCTCCACAAGGTTACATAAAAAAATCCAATATGGCCACCAGTAGGCCATCTTGAAACCGAGCGGGAAAAAAATTATGTCTCGCACTTCCCCTCATATTGTTGATTTTTTGTAAAGTTTCATGAAAATGCAGCTAAAACTGTAGAAGTAGTTCGCTCCACAAGTTTACATAAAAAAAATCCAATATGGCCACCAGTTGGCCATCTTGAAACAAAGTGGGAAAAAATAATTATGTCCCGCACTTCCCCTCATGTTGATCATTTTTGTGAAGTTTCATGAAAATGCAGCTAAAACCGTGGAAGTAGTTTGCTCCACAAGTTTACATGTGCAACCGACCGACGACAGACTGACCGATGTACTAGTTGACTCCTATATCCCCCCCAACTTTGTTTTGTGGGGGTATAATAACTTTTTAATACCACTGTAGTTTGTTCATCAATGCTGAATCACTGGAAGAGGTGAGACTCAAAGTTTTTTTTCAAATCCATTTAATGTCTGCCTCACATGACATCACTGACATATGCAGATTTTCAAGTTGACAATTTTACAAACACAAAATAACAAGTGCAATGCTGATCGCCAGTGATCAGACAATAACCCCCCTGGTTGGTGATGACAACAAATTGTAGACTAATATGTGATGAATGTAGAAAGATTGAAAGCACAGCATCAAAATATCTCTTGAGAAACAGGTTATGATAAAAAAAAATATGAAAAAAAAACATCACTGATGTGGGGTCGAGTTTTTTTTCGCACCTGTAAGGCTTGTCATTATAAGAAAATGTATTGCAAGTAGTGGAAGACCAACCTGAAATTGTCAAACCAGGCTGGTTTTTTAACTCAGTATAGACACAGATGAAAAAATGTCATATAGGTTTAACACTTGACAACACTGTTTGCAAATGACTGGGTCATTTCGGTAACATATACACTGAAACCATACAATTATGCACAGACTGGCATATCTTTTGGTTCATAAGCTACACCCTTTTAGGAACAATGAACATTTACATCTTCATTCTGGACAGAGGAACACCGGATACAGTCAGCACTGGTTCATTATGAGGCCCTGTTAACCTGAACCAGTCATCCATAGAAATGAATCCATGAAGAGATTACCACAAGTTGTTCTAAAATCACTAAGTACATGATAATCTCACTGACTGAACCTTAATCCCAACAGCCTTCTGTGTCTAACAATATGGTCAACCAAGGCAGGTCTTACAGATAGGGATGTGGTCCAATGTAACAGTAAACTGGTGTGCATATAATACTGCATGAAGGCTCAGATATCAGAGAAGTCTGAAAAAGAAAATTGGTCAGTTGAAGCATATTTTATTTGACAGAAACAGAAGAAAAACCTCTGTTTTACATTTTTTTCATAATTCAAGGGGCATGACTCAAACTAGTACAAGTACAGAATCAGAAATCAAACTTCACCCGCATTTTATGACACTTAAGATGGTCAAGTAGTGTGGAAATAATCGGTCACTTACAACAGTATTTTTCTATTTCAAGGGGCATAACTTCTAAACTACTATAAACAGAAAAGAATTTACTAATTAAGGGCCATAACTTTCCCGAGTATGATCATACTTCACAATTTTCGAACTCCTTCAAGATATTGTTAAGAGTCTCATATACCAAACATTGACCAAATCTGATATTTCTTCAAGTTATCACACTAACAAGCTGAAAATGTGCAAAAATTAACAAATTAAGAGCCATAACTCTGCTCAGTATCATCAAACCACACCAGTTATCAAACTAGCTCAAGACATTGTTAAGAAAGTCTTAACACCAATATTGACTGAATCTGTTAATGTGTTCAAGTTATGCTAATGAGCTGAAAATGTGCAAAAATTAACTAATCAGATGTTGTAACTCAGTATGATCAACCTGCACTAGTTTTCGACCTCATTCAAGACATTGTCAAGAAAGTCTCATATCCTAAATCCATTAATATCTATTCAAGTTATCGCTATCCGAGATAAAGGTGGTAGGATATAAAAGTATGAAAAAATTTACTAAAACAAAAGAAATTACAACAAAACTTGCCACCACTGACCCTTTTTTTTTTTCTACATAATTTGACACGCATCATATTTTTATAATGTCTGATTAATGTTAAAAATTGAAACACTAACATCCAAGTATCTCGGAGATATAGGAAGCATACAAATATGAAAAAATTACAACAAAAATGGCAACCATTCAGCCATCTTTAATTTTTTTCTACAACATTTGATCTGCATCATATTTTCATAAGGTCTTATTAATGTTAAAAAATTGGTAGTATTTTTGCACTGAGCGCTCATGACAAACATTCTACAATCTATTTTCTGTATACATTTCAGGTCTCAAATTCAATTTTTAAATGTTTAACACAGTCATATAATAAATAACTTATTACAACAGTCAATCAATCTTGACTAGTCATAATCAATCTCTCTCATAAGACAAGATGAGCCAGATCAAATATGACATTTTTGGCATCTGTTTGATATGGATGATCTGGTCTTGTCAACCCAATATAATACAACTAAAATCAAACGATAGAGGATATCTAGTGTTTTTGAGTGGATACCGAACATTATCTCATGAGTGATCGAGACAAACCATTTCTCTCGGTCACAAGTGAGATAATTTTTGGTATCCACTCAAAAACACTAGATTTTCTTTTTATTACATATGCTTTTTATAAGAATCTGATAATTCCACTCATTTCAACCTTGAAATGATGCATGAAAGTAAACAGCGCATTGAATCATTGATACACAGAAGTGATTTGATTGATACTCAGAACAGATAGCGTCTTGCAATCAGATTCAGCTGGCAGATTTCTAGCGCAAGTGTGGCCTGAAAGTCTGTAATATAAGTTTTTGGTTTGGTACGTCCTTTGAAAGGACATACCAAACCAAAAACTTATATTATGGACTTTCAGGCCATGTTTGGACTAGCGAGTTTCGTGCATCAATTCAAGGTGAATACGTGTTGAATTACTGCTGGGAATTGATCGGTATTCACTCAAAAATCACGACATCGATGCCGTAGCTGCGACGGGTGGTGCAATCTCACAAAATTCTAAGTTCATCAAGGGCCATAACTCCAAGAAAAATATTTGGAACAACACATGCATTGAACAGTGGCTAGACATCAATAAGATACACTTACCTGCCAAATATAAAGTCATTCCATCAAGTATTTCAAAAGTTATTGAGTTTTGAAACTCGTTGGTCACAGACAGACCGACAGACCGACCGACAGCCATAACTCCAAGAAAAATATTTGGAACAACACATGCATTGAACAGTGGCTAGACATCAATAAGATACACTTACATGCCAAACATAAAGTCATTCCATCAAGTATTTCAAAAGTTATTGAGTTTTGAAACTCGTTTGTCACAGACAGACCGACTGACAGACCGACAGACAGACAGACCAACAGACCGACATTGCCACTTATAGAGCTGCTAGTCGCAGCTAAAAACACTAGATTTTCATTTCATTATACGTTTTTAGAACAAATTGATAATTTCCAGTGATAACTAGACTAGTATTCACCTTGAAGTGATGTTTTGAAAGCCACCATTTTGACTGATACCATGAAAGTGAAAATATCTATATCTTCATAGTGGGGGATACGATTTCTATCTTTCCGCAATTTCTTTGATAATCTATTGTTTAACATATAATAAAATGTTGTAATAATCGGTACTTAGATAGCTAAGATAATTTACCATCGGGATCGAAGAGATTTCCTGGAAAGGTAGGAATGGTTTAATTGGCACATTTCGGAATTTTCTTCTAAATCTCCCACTAATCAGTCTGTTTGTATTGTCAAAGAGCGGAATCTTGGTCCAAGCTCGTGTTATTAAACGTTGCTGATCATACTCAGAAGCTGGTCCACCAGATGTTTGAAGCTCTGCTACAATACCCAAATCTAGCTGAGCTGGGCATCTGAAAAATACAAACATTTCATTATAATATTGTTGTTAGAACTTAAAAGACTCTGTGAACTGTTCTCATTCACTTTAGTTACAATTAAGTCAGGGTGGGGAAGATTTTCCATCAAAACATTATTTACAATTTTCCAAAATGATACAGGAAGCACTAACAATTTTTCTGATCATGCATCACCAGGTTCATCCCAGTGGTCCATGTGCTAAATGTTTACTAGTGCAAAATTATACATGATTCATGTGATGAAAAAACTATTCCATTGTGAATGGAAAAGTGAGGCTTCAAACCTATGCTGAAATAGTTTCCTTTGGCACCAACTGCCCAGCAAAACTTTTATATACCATGAACACCACTCTGTCACTGGCGGCCGAGTGGAGTGTGTGGTTTAGTATAATTTTGCTAGACTGAGTGGCCAAGTTGTATGCATGGTTTAGTAGTTTTGCTAGGCAGCTGGTGCCAAATGAATCTCTCTTTGCATAGGTTTGAACTCTGCTATGCCATTCACAATCCAATCTGTGTCCTTTCTTGATTCTGCAGAAATCTGAAAATGAGTTGTTGTCGCAGATTTCCAGTGAAGTGCACTAATGTAGAATTAATTGATTCAATCTTCTATATTTATTCCACAGTGATCTGGTAGTAATCTACCCTTTGAGAACTTAAAATTTTGCCATGCTATAAATGACAAAATTATGCTTTTACTGCCATCATCTAAACAATGAAATGAAACGGTGGAAAAATCTTTAGACCAACCCATTAGATGAGATTACCTAAAACAGTAAATTGGTATGAAGAACATAGATGCCAATTATTTTGGTCATGCATTCAGAGAAGTCATAAGAAAAAATTTAGAATTCAATCTTTACATCAACAAAATTGTTTGGGGGCCTAAAAAAGGTAAAGATCTGTTCCTCAGGCCCTCCAGCATGGTCCTTTTGGCAGCCACATGCTCTCTTTTTATAACCAATTCAAATTTTAAAAAATAATAATTAAATGGTTTATCTTTTACCAGAGTCAATAAAGCTGATAAATTTGTCCTGTGAGTGCAACAAGGCTTTGCAATGCTTTAGCATTGCAAAGCCTTCTTGCACTCAAGAGATGAAATACACCACCACCCATGCTATTCTGTAGATTATGAGACCTAAAACATAAAACAAACCAAGAATATGAACTTTTGATGGCAAAAAAATAATTACAAAAAAAATAAAAAACTGGCCACCCACATGCAATTTTATAATGAAAGTGTCAATGACACTGTAGCTCAACTTGACAAACTTGAACGTGGTAAGTTATAAATGAAATGGCAAAATTGAAGATCACTGGTACCAATGTCATTTTTTTTTTGCCAGTGGCAACATTTTTTGACAGAAACCGAAGAAAATCAATAGCTCCCATCTAGAGGCCTCCCCAAACAAGCATGCCAGGTTTCAAAGCCCTGTAGGGTGTACAAAAGAGAAATATTGTGGTCTGACTAGACTAAATTCTAAGAACGTTGGCCGCAGCAACATTTTTTGACGGAAATTGGAGAAAATCGATAGCTCCCATCTAGAGGTCTCCCCAAACAGGCATATCAGGTTTCAAAGCAATCAAATCATAAATGTGCCCTGTAGGGTGTGCCAAAGGGAAATATTGTGGTCTGACTAAACTAAGTTCTAAGAATGTTGGCTGCGGCAACATTTTGTGATGGAAATTGAAGAAAATCGATAGCTCCCATCTAGAGGTCATCCCAGACAAGCATGCCAGGTTTCAACGCAATCCAATTATAAATGTACCCTGTAGGGTGTGCCAAAGGGAAATATTGAGTCTTCTGACTAAACTAAGTTCTAAGAACGTTGGCCGCGGCAACATTTTTTGACAGAAATTGAAGAAAATCGATAGCTCCTATCTAGAGGTCTCCCCAAACAAGCATACCAGGTTTCAAAGCAATCTGATCATAAATGGGCCCTGTAGGGTGTGCCAAAGGGAAATATTGAGGTCTGACGAAACTTAGTTCTACGAACGTTGGCCGTGGCAACATTTTTTGCCAGAAATTAAAGAAAATCGATAGCTCCCATCTAGAGGTCACCCTAAATAAGCATACCAGGATTCAAAGCAATCAAATCATAAATGTGCCCTGTAGGGTGTGCCAAAGGGAAATATTGTGGTTTGACTAAACTAAGTTCTAAGAACATTGGTCGCGGCAACATTTTTTGACGGAAATTGAGGAAAATCGATAGCTCCCATCTAGAGGTCACCCCAAACAAGCATACCAGGTTTCAAAGCAATCTGATTATAAATGGGCCCTGTAGGGTGTGCCAAAGGGAAATATTGAGGTCTGACTAAACTATGTTTTACGAACGTTGGCCGTGGCAACATTTTTTGCCGGAAATTGAAGAAAATCGATAGCTCCCATCTAGAGGTCACCCCAAACAAGCATGCCAGGTTTCAAAGCAATCCGATCATAAATGTACCCTGTAGGGTGTGCCAAAGGGAAATATTGAGTCTTCTGACTGAACTAAGTTCTAAGAACGTTAGCCGTGGCAACATTTTTTGACAGAAATTGAAGAAAATCGATAGCTCCCATCTAGAGGTCTCCCCAAACAAGCATACCAGGTTTCAAAGCAATCTGATCATAAATTTGCCCTGTAGGGTGTGCCAAAGGGAAATATTGAGGTTTGACTGAACTAAGTTCTACAACGTTGGCCGTGGCAACATTTTTTGCCGGAAATTGAAGAAAATCGATAGCTCCCATCTAGAGGTCACCCTAAATAAGCATACCAGGTTTCAAAGCAATCAAATCATAAATGTGCCCTGTAGGGTGTGCCAAAGGGAAATATTGTGGTTTGACTAAACTAAGTTCTTAGAACATTGGCCGCGGCAACATTTTTTGACAGAAATTGAAGAAAATCGATAGCTCCCATCTAGAGGTCACCCCAAACAAGCATACCAAGTTTCAAAGTAATCTGATCATAAATGTGAGGTGTGCCAAAGGAAATTGTGGACGTACGTACTAACGTACGTACGTACGCCGACGGACGAGAAGTGATGGCAATAGCTCAGCTTGACTGTCAAGTTGAGCTAAAAATGGCATGAGAAACAGAAGATCTACTTTGTGGGGGCCTTACAATTATTTTAAAGTTTTCTCACAAGACTCAGAGTTGTGGTAACTTTTTAAAGAGTAGAGTATGTTAGAATTATATCAAATTTATTCTACACTGATAGCATATGTCTTTATAGAATATAAGTTTTCACTCCTTATTAATAGATATTTTGATAGTGAATGATTAATGTTTACCAAACAATATTTTATCATACAGAAAAAAGCTGCACACATGCCCATGTGTAAAAATGTTGAACATTACCTGGGAACTGGTTGTTTTGCACCAACTACTGCATTAGTAAAATTGTAGTAGTAATTATTTCTTGTAACTGTAGGTTCTGTGTATACTGTTGGTAGGATGGTGGGTTCTCCCATCACCTCATTGTCACTGTGTAGTCCAATAATCAGTCTGGCTGAGGTCACTCGTGAATCAAGATTCATCACAAAATCGTAAAATATCACAAAACCAGCACTGCAATATAAAAACACTTTTCAACAGAAATTAACAAAATGGTTCACACTTCCAATACTTTACTAATCATACTGGTAACTAGAAGATGAAAACTTTTTCACAAAAAATTTCATTTTTTGGTTTAACAACATATCATTAGCTATATCTGGCCACCACTATTCCCAAACACTGCCATAAAAATTCATCATTTTTCACAATTTTTGCCTCTAGAACATATCTTATGGCTCCCTTGTTGGAATGATCACAATGAACTCTTTGCTTTTTTTGGTCCAAAGCATTTGGTGTCTTTAGATCAGTTGTGAATATATATCTGTTAACTCTTTGCATGCTGCTGGCGGATATTCCTGCCCAGCACAGAGTTTCTCTTGTCTCTGAAATTAGTATAATTTGTGCATATTTAACCATATTGTAAATATTGGAAATAGAATGGATTTTTCACCAATGATTTCTTGTGTTACATTTAGATTTATTTTTCATCAAATCTAGCCATGGCTGCTTTAAAGCAACCATGACTAGATTTGATGAAAAATATCTATAAAATACTCAGCAGGTAAAGAGTTAACTGGTAGAGAGCTAAATTACTTTTCGATGGTCATTTGTAACACAAATATTTTTTTTTCAAAGATATCATACTACCAGCAAAAGGAGCCTTAATCTAGCAATATATTGCTCATAAATGTTTTGATGCAACTTACTGGAGAGTGCAAGTTGGCACTCTCCAATAAATTGTAACAAAACAATTTTATTTTAATATTTTTCTTCCACTGCTGAGCCAACAATAAATTAGTGCAAACAGTGTAAAGCCACTATAGTGGCTTTCAGAACTTTTCATTAAAGCCCTGATAGTGGCTTCTGGCACTCAACCAGTTAATACTGAGAAATATAGTACAGTCGCAGTTGACTGGTCACTTTCCACTGGGGGGTGGGGGGTGGGGGGTGGGGGTGGGGGAGGGGGAGGGGGCGGGAGAGGGGGGGGCAATATTTACATGGATGCAATAATATTAGATTTCAAGCACTAATTATAGTAAAAATCATCCAAAATGTCATTAACCCTTTACCCAATGCAGACGATATCAAAATTTATTATTTTAAATATCATTTTTTGAAATTTTTCAAAACATTTCAACAAAACGGTATCATGTGACCCCTTGTTGGAACGAGCTTGTCGAGCTCGTTCCAACGAGGGGGTCACATGATATGGTTTTGTTGAATTTTTTTTAAAAATAATATTTTTTCAACTGCTGAATTTGCATATTACGCAGACAGATGCGGCCGATTTGTTGGATAAAGGGTTAATGAAGCTTCAACCCGGCGCTTCATTAAGTTTTTGTTGATGATGATTTTTATTACTTGGTATGGGGGCACGGTGACGTTGTGTACTAAGGTGTACTGCACGTCGATGGTACACCTGTCTTCAACCAATGCTAACTCTGCTTGTGTGGAGTTGGTATGTTGGGGAGCTGACAGTTGCTCGCCATTGCTCGGTGGTTCTCTCTGGGTACTCTGGCTTCCTCCACTCATAAAACTGTCACGGTCATGGTTAGCCATTGCGCAGAAATATGTGACCTTAAAAACACCAATAAATAAATAAATAAATAAATAAATAAATAAATAAATAAATAAATAAATAAATAAATATTACTTGGTAAATGCATGCATGGACATTACTGCCCATGCATGGATTACGACCAGTCCACAACGACTGTACTGTATCTGTCGAAAAATGTAAGAAATACTACAGTTAAGTGGTTTGATTTAGGTTAAATTGTTAACTCAAATGATGTTGAGAATTATTTCACTCCACTTCACATCATGAAATAATTTATCAGGCCTGAAAATAAGCAGTCTGACATTTGCAGAATGAGGTCCCCAGAGGGTGAATTTGATGATGCTATCCCATACAGTGGGCTAGTTTATCCTCTGGGTACCTCTTTCTGTTTAGTTTTGAGACCCTGATTCAGACTGAGGTTCACAGAGGATAAATTTAGTGATACTACCCTGCTGTGCAGGGCAGCATCACTAAATTCACCCTCTGGGGACCTCATATTGCAGTTCATAGTCTGCTTATTTTCTGGCTTGGAAATAGTCCTTCTTCATCCCAGTTGAGAATAACAATCCTACCCAAATCAAACTATTTAATAAAATTGTCCATATTTATTATTATACTTCTGATAAAAATATACTGTTTTCTTCTTTGTCAGGAAATATTTTGAATATCTTTCGAGCAATGTGGATATTTTTTCTCTTGGGAATTTTCATACATAAAGTGAAAGACTTGAGACATTTTGATAAAATTGTATAGCTCTACTCTCAGTCATGAATTATTTTGGATATCCGTTTCTAAAATGTAGGTATTCCTTGGAGTTCTCACAGAAATGGTCAATGATACAGTTAGCTCTAAAAAGAATGGCAAATAAATATTAATAACTAAGCACTCACCTTATTAAGTAATGTCTTGTTATTATGGAGAATATATCATTGTATTTGTTATTCCAACTATGCAGTTTGCTATTATGCTCCACTATGGCTGCAGAGCCTGACCATACAGATGATACTACTAAAATTCTTTTCTAACTATTTTTTCAGTTGAAATACAATTAATTATTCCGAACTTAATTCACCAATCCTCTGAACACTGATGTCAAAATACAAAAATTTCAAGCAGCAAATATTTAATATAATGCCCCTAGCAACTTAATCACTTCACTGATGCGCAAATTGGTAATATACTGTGCTGAACCATATTTGGTGGAAAATGCCTGGAAACTACACTTACATGTAATTTTAAAATTGTTAGTACAGTGGAGCCCACTTAATTGGACATCTCTTAATTGTATATCCCTGTTAACTGAATATGATTTCCAAACACAAAACCATTTACCATACCTCCAGTACAAATTTGACCTGTTGATTGAATATAAGTTAGAGTAAACTCCTGTTAACTGAATAAAAAATCTTGTAACCAGTTGAGAAATTATCCTGACTCTCCCCAGTTTTCCTTTGATTATAGACCTATTTGGCCTCAGAACAACCAATACAGGCATTTAATTTATTATACCTTGTTTGACAGAGCTCATGGAGCTCTGTCAAACAAGATATAATAGAATAAATGCTAAGTTTATCTCTATAATTCAGGAAAGTGACACAATCCCTGTTAATTGAAAACTCCTGTTAATTGAATAATTTTCACTGGCAAAGTGGCTATTCAATTAACAGGGTTCCACTGTACTTATTTCAACATTATGCTGCATTCTCATAAGGAACACAGCCTTGAAAGGATTAAGTAATGTTGTTGTTACTTGTTTACATAAATACCCCCTACAACTCTCACACTCCAAACACTTCATTAAAGAAGACGTTTGTATGATTTGAAAAGAGTTAGTCCAATAGGAAAGAGCTAACTTCAGGTGGTAAGAGACTTGATCAAAGTCTCTAACCACCTGAAGTTAGCTCCTATTTGACTGACTTTTTTCGAGTCATACAAATGTTTGGAGAACATCACGAAACCCTACAATCTTTCAGCAAAAGAACCACCATGGTCCTTGAAATGAAATGCCACTTTCCTTTACAAGAGTACACTCTCCTGTTCTGTAAAACATTCAGACTCAAGCTATAAACATGAACACTCAATACAGTTGAATACCTTTATTCACAATGGTCATATATTGTACAGTTTACAAATTCAAAACATTACAGTCATCAAATCACAATAAAAACTCAAATAGTTGTCACAGATTACATTAACTAAATTTTCTCTCTTCTATTCATTAAACATATTATCAAGGCTGCTGACATGCCAGTACTTTACACACTGTGTCCGTGCATTATAAACACTCCCTGTAACTGCACCAACCAACAACACCCCCATTAGGCCCCACAAAGTAGATTTTCTGTTTCTCAGACCATTTTTTTGTAAAACTGCATGTGGGTGGGCATTTTTTCATTTTATTTTTTATTTTTGTAATTATTTTTTGGCCATCAAAAGTTCATGATGTTGGTTTGTTCTATGTTTTAGGTCTCATAATCTACTGAATAGCATGGCTGGTGGTGTATTTCATCCCTTCAGTAACACTCAAGGGACAAATTTAGCAATTTATTAACTTGGGTAAAATATCAGACAAAAACCATTTAATTTTGGTTTGCATTGGTTATAAAAAGAGAGCATGCATCAGCTAGAAGGGCCATGCAGAAGGGCCTGAGAAACAGATTTTGAACTTTTTTAGGCCTTAACTAATAAGTATGATGTATTGTGACTGATGTACAGAGGACAAAGTTACACGGCATTAAAGTGTAAGAATACCTCTTATTCCTACTAACCCTTTACCCAACAAATTGACAAGTTGAAAAAAACATTATTTTTCAAAAAATAAAAAAAAAAACATAGGTGACCCGTTGAGCTCACTCCAATGAGGGGGTCACATGTTAAATTTTTGTTGAAATTTCTTGAAAAAATTTTTAAAATAATATTTAACCCTTAAGTGCCTCAGGATGTTTATGTATTTTTGCTACACTTTGACAGTCTACATCCGGAGACTTTTCTGCTATTTTGGGGCAAGTCTTGGCTGCCTGTATAGACAGCCAATACTTGTCTAAAAACAACTACCAAGGTACTTAGAATGCAACTTGTGATTTAACCCAAACACTGCATGTAGGGGCACCTGTTTCGTTGCAGAAAATATTATCAAAGGCAGAATTAGGTCCTTAGGGATTAAAATGAAGAAATTGATCCCTGGGGTGCATAGGGTAATGGGTTAACCAACTTCAATTTTAGATTGATCCGATTTTTGAAACATTTATAAATCATGGATAAATATAAGTCTACTGAATTCCCTTTTTTCAATGCTACAGGAATCTTGATGAAAATACACTGCAACCTAGACCGAAACCCTTCATTGGAAATCTTTTTCATTCAAGAGTTATTAAATTTTGTTTGGCTTTAGTAAACAAAGCATAACATCATAAATTGTTACATGACATAGACTTCTATTTTATAATTAGTTCAATTCTGATCATATGCATCAAGGTGTGAAGTGACTACATATTATTTCTTTATTTACTGGGATTTAATGACATTTTCGACAGCCAGGGTCACCTTGTGTCGGACAGTTTTTTTTTCTGATGGAGGAAACCTGAGTACCCAGAGAGAACCACCAAGCAATGGTGAGCAACTGCCGGACTCCCCAATGTACTAACTCCACATAAGCAGGGTTAGAATTAGTTGAAACCAAACACACCATTGATGTGCAGTATGCCTTAGTACACAGCACCACCATGCCTCCATGTGGGCAATCGGGATTATGTGCCTTGTCCAAGGACACAACGCAGTTACCCCTGGTGGGGACCAAACCATGGACCTTTTGGTTTGAGGTCCAATTCTGTAACCACAGACCCACCGCACTCCTGACTACATGTTAAATAGTTTGTTATATAAATAGTTTGAGTTCACCACTTCATGATAAATATAGATTGATTGAATGACCTTGCCAAAAACATCTTCAGCCAATCATACATCATTTATCAGAAACTTTGGTCCAATCAAAATAGATGGCTGGAAACAGGTTTTAAGTTGTAGTTGTTTGCCCAAACCATTTGTTTATTTATTTATTTTTTATTTATTTATTGGTGTTTAAGGTAATTTTCAGCATATTTGGCTACATCATGACTGCAAGATTGGTTTTGAAGTCAAGTTTAGCCAGTTGTTTATACCTATATTGCCCACTCTCAAGGACTTCAAACCCACGCATTTGGTCTGGGTCCTATTTCACCAGTAAAGCAGAATTTATTTACCACAGTTAACCCTTTACCTAACGCAACGGCCAAAACCTGCCAGCACTATTCTCAAAAATCGCCAATTAATTTTCATTATTTTAAAAAAATTTTTGTCTCAAAAACATAGGTTATGACCCTTCGTTGGAATGAGCTCATCGAGCTCGTTCCAACGAGCAGTCATAACCTATGTTTTTGAGACAAAAAATTAGTTATTCAAGAATTATTTTTGCAAGTGTTGTCTGCTTTTCAGGTTAGGTAAAGGGTTAACAAGGATAAACACACTTGTATTGTTGAAAAAGGTGAAATGTTGTTCTAAATATAGGTTTTAGTTGATTTTTTTAATCCCAATGGCACAGAATTGTTGACATATTGTACTGTTGGTTCCTGACTTTTATTTTTGGTTGAAACAAGACAGTTTATATTTATTTATATTTATGAATTTATTGGTGTTTAAGGTCACATATTTTTGCACAATGGTTAATCATGACCACAACATGAGTATCAACTCAAGACCAGGGGTGAGTGTTAATAAGCCATGTTGCCCATTTTAGACAGGGTTTGGACCAGCCAAGCATTGGTGACTGGCTCCTATTTTACCAGTAAAACAGAGCCTGTTTACCGCAGTGAACAGGCACTGCTTCACTTCCTGGGGTTCCCATGGGGGGGGGGGGGGGGGGGGGGGGGAGGGGGGCAGTTTATATGAACCTGACAAAGTTTTATTGACAGAGACTGGAGAGCCCATGTAAAAAGAATTTTGGTCAGGTCCTTCTAATCACATATCACCCTTGATCAAAGTCAATATAATGTACAGAGTTCAGGTACATTATCCTTAATTGGTGTACAAGGACACTTTCAGTTTCTATGGCTATATGAGGACCACAAACATAAAGTCAAGTTTAGACAATCTATGCTGCCCATTGAAGAGGACTACACCTGGGCATTGGTTACTAGTTCCAATTTCACCAGTAAAACAGAATTTGTTCAGTACAGTAAAGAAACAGTGCTCAATTCTCTGTTTAGACGGACTGATTAACCATATTTCTCGCCTGTAAATTGAATGAACTTTTCGATCAATGATTTCTTGAGATAAATTTTGATGAATTTTTCATAAAATCTAGTCATGGCTGCAGTGTAGCAGCCATGACTAGATTTGATAAAAAATATTTTAAAAATACTCAGCAGGTTAAGAGTTAAAGTGTGCTGCATGTTGATGGTACATGTGTCTTCATCCAAAGCTAATCATGCTTGTGCAGGGAAAGTTGTAGATTCTGAAAATTAATTGCCTCCGCACAGTGCTTCTCTCTAGGTACACCAGCTTTTTCCATCTGTTAAACAATCCGACATGCTATGACCCTGGCCGCTGAAAGTTTCATTAACCCTTAAATAAATAAATGGTGGTATGGCAGATTTTTTACTCAACACTTGTCTGCCTTAATATACAGTGCTGTGATAAAAAAAAATGCAGTCCCTTTCTCAATCAGATCATGATTTGGTCGAAACCACCTTGTGGATAAGATTACATGAACAGGGTGCAACTCCACCGGTGTCCCCCGCCAAGGGTTTTTTAGTTGAAAGGTTTCTAAGTTGAAAAAAATGGGAAAAGGCCCATAACTCTGGAACAAAATATGGACAAAAACTGTTATTTATTTATTGGTGTTTAAGGTCACATACTTATGCACAATGGCTAATCATGACTGTGACAGTTTTACGGGTGGAGGAAGCCGGAGTACCTGGAGAGAACCACCGAGCATCGACGAGCAACTGTCAACTTCTCAACATTCTAGCTCTGTTCAAGTTCCTCTCAAGCAGGGTTACAGCAGTTGAAGGCATGTGCACCATTGACATGCACTTCGCCTTAGTACACGGCATTATTATGCCCCCACATAGGCAACCAGGATAAAGTGCCTTGTCCAAGGACACAAAGCGGGTCATTCCGGACAGGGATCTAACTTGGGACTTCTAGCATAGAAGTCCAACAATCTACCACTGAGCCACCACGCTTCCATGACAAAACCTGTTACTTGTGAATATCCTTTTCCCCATGGTGGTCTATAGATCATTTAAATCCAACATCCACGGACTGAGATATGAAGGTCCAAAGTTGTTATGGATGGATGGATGGATGCACAGATGCATGGACGGATGTTCTGATGGATGGATGGATGGATGATTGGATGGATGGATGTTCTTACATGTTCTTACTTGTGGAGTTTTTCCCATGTCAAGGTCAAAAAATTAACCCCACAGTGCAAAAAATAATCCCACAAGTGAACACAGTACTAACCCAACCCCACAACTACCACTGACTCTAATTGTAAACCCCACAATGTACCTCTACTAAGCCTGGGTGGACAGGTGGATGGATGAATGGACAGATGGATGGATGGACAGACTGATGAATGGATGGACAGACAGACAGACAAATGAACGAATGAATGGACTGACGGACCCCATTTCTTTATTCCCCACAAACTTTGTTTTGGTGGGGGATAATAAAATATTGCAAAAGCAAGAATGAACTGAATCAAATAATGAAAGTGTCAATGACACTGTAGCTCAACTTGACAAACTTGAACTTGGTAAGTTATAAATGAAATGGCAAAATTGAAGATCATTGGTACCAATGTCATTTTTTTTGCCAGTGGCAACACTTTTTGACAGAAACTGAAGAAAATCGATAGCTCCCATCTAGAGGCCTCCCCAAACAAGCATGCCAGGTTTCAAAGCAAGCCGATCATAAATGTGCCCTGTAGGGTGTATAAAAGGGAAATATTGTGGTCTGACTAGACTAAATTCTAAGAACGTTGGCCGTGGCAAACTTTTTTGACAGAAATGGAAGAAAATCGATAGCTCCCATCTAGAGGTCACCCCAAACAAGCATGAAAGGTTTCAAAGCAATCCGATCATAAATGTGCCCTGTAGGGTGTGCCAAAGGGAAATATTGAGTCTTCTGACTAAACTAAGTTCTAAGAACATTGGCCGCGGCAACATTTTTTGACGGAAATTGAAGAAAATCGATAGCTCCCATATAGAGGTCTCCCCAAACAAGCATACCAGGTTTCAAAGAAATCTAATCATAAATGTGCCCTGTAGGGTGTGCCAAAGGGAAATATTGTGGTCTGACTAAACTGAGTTCTAAAAACGTTGGCCGCGGCAACATTTTTTGACGGAAATTAAAAAAAATTGACAGCTCCCATCTAGAGATCACCCCAAACAAGCATGCCAGGTTTCAAAGCAATCCGATCATAAATGTACCCTGTAGGGTGTGCCAAAGGGAAATATTGAGTCTTCTGACTAAACTAAGTTCTAAGAACGTTGGCCGCGGCAACATTTTTTGACAGAAATTGCAGAAAATCGATAGCTCCCATCTAGAGGTCTCCCCAAACAAGCATACCAGGTTTCAAAGCAATCTGATCATAAATGGGCCCTGTAGGGTGTGCCAAAGGAAAATATTGAGGTCTGACTAAACTAAGTTCTACGAACGTTGGCCGTGGCAACATTTTTTGCCGGAAATTGAAGAAAATCGATAGCTCCCATCTAGAGGTCACCCTAAATAAGCATACCAGGTTTCAAAGCAATCAAATCATAAATGTGTCCTGTAGGGTGTGCCAAAGGGAAAAATTGTGGTTTGACTAAACTAAGTTCTAAGAACGTTGGCCGCGGCAACATTTTTTGACGGAAATTAAAGAAAATAGATAGCTCCCATCTAGAGGTCACCCCAAACAAGCATGCCAGGTTTCAAAGCAATCTGATCATAAATGTAACCTGTAAGGTGTGCCAAAGGGAAATATTGAGTCTTCTGACTAAACTAAGTTCTAAGAACGTTGGCCGCGGCAACATTTTTTGACAGAAATTGAAGAAAATCGACAGCACCCATCTAGAGGTCTCCCCAAACAAGCATACCAGGTTTCAAAGCAATCTGATCATAAATGTGCCCTGTAGGGTGTGCCAAAGGGAAATATTGAGGTCTGACTAAACTAAGTTCTATGAACGTTGGCCGTGGCAACATGTTTTGCCAGAAATTGAAGAAAATCGATAGCTCCCATCTAGAGGTCACCCTAAATAAGCATACCAGGTTTCGAAGCAATCAAATCATAAATGTGCCCTGTAGGGTGTGCCAAAGGGAAATATTGTGGTTTGACTAAACTAAGTTCTAAGAACGTTGGCCGCGGCAACATTTTTTGACAGAAATTGAAGAAAATCGATAGCTCCCATCTAGAGGTCACCCCAAACAAGCATGCCAAGTTTCAAAGTAATCTGATCATAAATGCGACCTGTGAGGTTTGCCAAAGGAAATTGTCGACGTACGTACTAACGTACTAACATACTAACGTACGTACGTACGTACGCCGACGGACGAGAAGTGATGGCAATAGCTCAGCTTGACTTTGTCAAGTTGAGCTAAAAATTGCAGCCGAGATGCATTATTTTTACAATTTTTTTGAAAGTTCCTACGGGTACTCCGGCTTCCTCCACACGTAAAACTGTCATGCTCATGATTAGCCATTGTGCATAAGTATGTGACCTTAAACATCAATAAATAAATAAATATTTTGGTTATCAAAATTTCATCATATATACATCTTTGCCTTGTTACAGTTTATGGGAGAGTGCCTAAAGGCACTTTATGGGAGAGTGCCTAAAGGTTATAAAAATTTCCTCATATATATATGTCTTTGCCTTGTTACAATTTATGGGAGAGTGCCTAAAGGCACTCTCCCATAAATTGTAACAAGGCACATCCATAGACTTTTTCAATATGAACAAAATCCACAAAATATGAAACTTTTGAGTTTGCGATTTCTGCATTTCAGAATGGAGTCCAGCACTCAACCAGTTAAAACAGCTGCTGAGAAATAGAGGACAGAGTCGCGATTTCATAAGAAATTACTGTACTGAGTTCACGAAAATCTATCTGTGTTGAGGTTTACCATATCAGATTGATTTTTAGAGAACAAAACTCATAAATTGTTGTCAAATCTTGATGAATTTGAGATTTTTTTTTTATCACATAATGTGTTATTTAAACTTTTAGCTAATGTAATGCCTGAAGCTAGCCAGTACTGTTCATAAAATTCACCATCATTAAGTATTTTAAAAAAAATATTTGGCTCAAAAACATAGCTTATGACTCCTCACAGGAATCAGCTCCTAGAGATCATTCCAATGAGGGGTCATAAGCTATGTTTTCGAGACAGAAAATGAAAATATTTAGTTATTCTGGAAATGTTTTCTGCAAATGGCATCTGCTATTTGTATTACCAGTAAGTAGAGAGTTAATGAAGAATAAGAGAAGATTATTTCAATTCCACTTTCGAAACCAACTCATTCATAATATTATGGCATCGACGTCGACTTTTGATACCATTCCTGTATTAGACGCATTGTGAACATTTTCCGTAATGAGCTATATTGATGGTGATTATGTAATAAGTACACAGAACAACACACGTGTGAATGGGTTAATAGGTGTGGCATGAGTGTCAGCGTGGAAGGACAGAATGAGAGGCTGCATCACACACATCGTTCTGTGTTTATTATCTATAAAAACAATTATTAGAAGGACACTCAGCAATTCATTTGACAATTATCTACAAAAAGAACATATTTTATCACCAACCAAATTTACAAGGGAAACCTGTGTTACTATTTAGTCCCTGGGGTTCATGCCAGTAGACACATAGAACACATTGGAACTCAAGGGACGATTTTTAGCTATCGCGAACGATTCAAATTGTAATTGCAGTGCACAATTTGTAGAACACTCCAGTGAAATTTCACTTCTTTATAAAAATAGTCTGTCAACGATTTCTGTTCCACACATGCGTGCGGAACGGATTTTCATTTTCCACATGGTTTAGTGTTGCTGTAGGTGGGGATTTCATAGAACTGACGTGTAATAAAAAAAATTTCATCACTTCACTTGAGCTGATTGTAGACCAAAATTAAACCTTTACCCAACGAATCGGCTGCATCCGCCCGCGCAATATGCAAATTCAGCAGTTGAAAAAAGATTATTTTTCAAAAACTTTCAACAAAACCATATCATGTGACCCCTCATTGGAATGAGCTCGTTGAGCTTGTTCCAACGAGGGGTCACGTGATATGGTTTTGTTAAAAATTTTTAAAAAATCTGAAAAAATTAAATTTAAAATAATAAATTTTGATACCATCTGTGTTGGGTAAAGGGTTAATTCAAGTTAATAAAGATATAATTATTATAGCTATCGATATAATTCCGTTATCTCCATCACAAGTAAATCCCAACAGAATTCTTAAGTTCACACACTTTAAAAAGTAGACTGAAAAGTCCTTCAAGTAACTAACTGTTCTCAAATAACTGCAGATATGTAAACCAAACCTAGAAATTGAAAAAAAAACATATTATAACTGAATATATATATCCAAATTCACTGGGTGCAAAGGCAAGAAAATGAATACAACTTGATATTTCAACTTTTTGTTACATCTTGTAAGGGGTGTAAAGAAAAACTTTAAAAAAAATTTCAGAAATAGCCTTCTGGTGACCAATACAACAAGAGCTGGACTGTCGTCCAGTGCATACCTCCACATGGTGTACCGTCTAGTGTGGGCATACCTATGAGCAAATATTATAGAAAAAAATGTGTATTTTCCAACAGAATTGCATTTTCAGAAAGGATTGCATTTTCCGACATTATTGCATTTTTCAACAGGACTTTGTAAGTCAAACAACATATAAAGGGGTGTTTAGATTAGTCCCTTCTATAAAAGATAGTTTGACACATCCAATATCCATGATTTGCGTTGTGTCCACGTCCATGGATCATTTGACATTTTGAAATTCACTGTAGTCATGGACGATGTTACAATTTCTATTACATACCAAATTTAAATTCATTCCATAATGATTTACTCAACTTATGACAACTTATATTCTTGGATGGACACAAGGACGGGGACACTCGGACGGATGCATGCTTGCATGTAATCCAGTATACTCTGAATTTCTTCGAAAGTGGAGGTATAATTAAATCGGAATACATTGAAGTTTGCTCTAATCATGCCAAGTTTCATTTCATCCTATAATGATTTACTTAAGTTATGAATATTCTCGTACGGACAGACGGATGCACAGATGGACAGATGCAATCCAGTCCAGTATACCCCCCCCCCCCCCCCCCATTTTCTTCAAAAGTTTTCAACAATTTCCAAGTCAAAAGGTATGGTAAATTGTTTGGTGTTTGGAAGTTTTATGCAATGAGGCAGAAGCCTTTGTCATAGGCAAACTGCATGCCATATTTCACTGAAATCCGATAACCCACACCTGAGATACAGGCTGAACAGTCAAATAATGTCTATTTCCTACAATTTCTAAGTCAAAAAAAGGGGATAACTTTAAAAAGGAGAATGTGAGAAATATCGTTGAATCCTTTTGTTAAAGCCTATACCATAAGCAGTGTTCACGGCAAATTTCATTGCAATAGAACATTCGATACCCGAGATACAGGCTGAACAGACAAAATTTGGCTCGGACGGACACAATTTCTAAGTGAATAAGTAATAAAAAAAAAAAATAAATAACTAGTGTGGGCATACCTATGACCAACAAATATTATAGAAAATAATAATTTACTTAAGTTAGGAATATTCTCAGACGGACTCACACACGGATGGATGGATGCATGGACACACGGACGTATGGACGCATGTAATCCGGTATACACCAATTTTCTTTGAAAGTGGGGGTATAAAAATATTATTCCCAAGAGTTTTATATCATTGAATGGAACTGAGACCCATAATTCAATTACAATTTTTGACCCTTACTCAATGAAATAAATCTTAATATGGCAATTCCAGTTATGCATAAATAACTGTGCTTTTTAAAAAAAAAAAAAAAATTAAAAAAAATTCTAACATATTCAAAATATATTACTATATTACTAAGCAGTTTGGATCATTTTGATGGATGCAGAAATACACTATTCATTTTGATTGGGTCCCAACAAATGACCAGGAGAACTGTCCAATATGAAAAAAAAATAGTTTGCCCATTCAAGCTGGTAAGTAATGCTAAATATACAATGTAAACTTGGCTCCAAAAAGTTAAAGTGACAAGAAACAAGATATTTATATACATACATTAGTCATTCCTATTCATCCATCCCCCCCCCCCCCCCCCCCCCCACAAAATACCAAAACAAGTAAAAATAACTCAACGAATCTATCAGTTTGAATTATCCTCAACTGACTTAAGTTTGTCTGTATGGTTCAAATATTCAAATTACATTAAATAGTTTCTAAATTTGTCACTTTATCAAACATATTTTAAGGAAAAGGTGCACATGACACCACATTAGTAATGCAAAATCAATGCTCCGTTTCAACTGGGTAAAGTGGAGAGTAAAAACCAACCACATGGTTTCAGGACATAACACTCTAAAACATTATATTATGAATCTACAGTACTATTCGAAAAAAGAAAAAAAAGCATCGCACTACAAAGCAAATTCTCCAGGCCTCCCGCCCACACCCCCTCGCATTTCTGATAAGCCATAGGATAAGCAAAAGTGTGAAGAATAGAGCAATGAACAACAAAAATTTTGTGAAATTCGAAATTATGGTTTAAGTTATCCCATAAACCTTAAAACTTGCAGTAAAACAGGGCAAACACAGGGAAATAACTCTTTCAAGATCTGACAAACAACCATCGTCTTTGAGCTTGTCCAACTTTAATTTTAATATGTTTATTCATAAATAAAGCAGCATCACAAAATTTTTGAAATTTGATAAATGTTTCCAGTTATCACACAGATTAAATATTCAAGTAAAACAATATAATCAAGGGCAATAACTCCATCAATTTTGGAGATATCATGATGGTTTTCGAAATTCTCCAAAACAATGTTAATATAAAGTTCTCCAAAACAATGTTAACCCTTTACCTAACCTGAAAAGCAGACGACACTTGCAAAAATAATTCTTGAATAACTAATTTTTTTCATTTTTTGTCTCAAAAACATAGGTTATGACCCCCACGTCGGAACGAGCTTGACGAGCTCGTTCCAATGAGGGGTCATAACCTATGTTTTTGAAACAGAAAATGAAAAAATTAATGAAAAGTAATTGGCGATTTTTTAGAATAGCGCTGGCCGGTTTTGGTCGTTACGTTAGGTAAAGGGTTAATATAAAGCAGCATTAAAAAATATATTGAAATCTGATATTTATTTTTCATGTTACCCTTGAAACATTAAAAATTCAAGTTGAACGGAATAATAAAAGAGCAAAGTCTGCCTCAATTTTTCAGAAATCAATGTGGTTTTCAAACTTGTCCAGAATAAGATCAACTGAAGCAGAATATCAAAATCTATTGAAATTTTGTGATTAATGTTCAACTTATTGCACAAACAATAAAACTTCAAGCAAAATCCAACAAAGGACAATACCCGGTAATTCTCTTTATTTCAAACTTGTCAGGACATTGTTAACCATTTACCCAATGCACCAATATCAAAATCTGTTATTTTAAATTTTTTCTCAAATACAGTAGAATCCTCTTAACTGAATATCCATTTTGCCAGTGAAAATTATTCAATTAACAGGAGTATACAATTAGCAGGGATTTGGTCAGTTTCCTGTGTTCTGGAGGTAAACTGAGCATTTATTCTATTATATCTTGTTTGACAGAGCTCATAGAGCTCTGTCAAACAAGATATAATATTATAAATGCCTGTATTGGATGTAGTGAGGCCAAAAAGGTTGATAAATAAGGGGAATTTGGTGCGTGTCACAGTAATTTTTTCGACATATTACAAAAAATTATATACAATTAACAGGAGTTTATTCTACAACCCATGTGCAATTAACAGATCAAATTTGTACTGAAGGTGTGGTAAATGGTTTTCTGTTTGAAAATTATATTCAATTAACAGGGATATACAATTAAGAGATATCCAATTAAGTGGGCTCCACTGTATTTCACAAAATTCCAACAAAACCATATCATGTGAACCCTCATTGAGGGGCAGGATATGCTTTTGTGGAATTTTTTTTTAACCCTTTACCCAACGTGACGACCAAAACCGACCAGCGCGATTCACAAAAATCGCCAATTAATTTTTATTATTTTTTGTCTCAAAAACATAGGTTATGACCCTTCTTTGGAACAAGCTCATTCCAATGAGGGGTCATAACCTATGTTTTGGAGACAAAAGATGAAAAAGATGGTTATTCAAGAATTTTGTTTGCAAATGTTGTCTGCTTTTCATGTTAGGTAAAGGGTTAACTGCTCAAATAATAAATTACGTTGGGGGGTTGGATGATTCATTAGGTAAAGGGTTAATATGATGTAACACTCCAAAATGTATTGACATCTGATACTGTTCAAGTTATTGCAAAAACAAGTGTTCTGAGTGGGAGGAAAGATGGTGAAATGGGCAGAAAACCAGGACCTATGATTCATAATGCCACAAAATAATGCTACTGTAACAGATCAAGGGAGAAGTGCAGGAACCAAGGATTGAACCACTGACCTGTAGCACACAAAGCAACCGATTTACCATGAGACTAGTAAATCCGGACCAACCTGGCCAGTATGTAAATGGCCCCTGTACCTTGACTGCTACACTACTCTCACGTTCTTTTGAGATTCAACCCCCATAAATCACATCCCAGGTTCAACCTTGGAGCGGTCGAAACATCCACAGGGCATCATCATACCAATCATAATGCCACCAAGCTCCTCAGTTGAGTGAATAACAAAAATATAGTAGAAATTTTAAATGAAACATACCATTTATGCATGGAGTTAGCAAATGCAATACAGTGGAACTCTGTTAACTGAATAGTCAGTGACAATTATTCAATTTGTTAACCCTCCATGTGCGGATGTCATACATTGGGAAGTCTAAAAGTTGCTTGCTGCTGCTCAGTGGTTTCATTTTCTCCACCCATAAAACTGTCCAACACGAGGTGATCCCATCTGTCAAAATTGTCATCAATCCCCAGTATATAGATAATCATTTAATTAACGGGAGTATTTAATTAACAGGGATTTGGTTAGCTTCCTATGCTCTGGAGATAATTTGAGCCTTTATTCTAATTATATCTTGATATACAGAGCTCATGGAGTTCTGTCAAACAAGATATCTTAAATTAACCCTTTACCCAATGAATCGGCAGCATCCGCCTGCGTAATATGAAAATTCAGCAGTTGAAAAAAAATTATTTTTCAAAAAATTTCAACAAAACCATATCATGTGACCTCTCGGAACGAGCTCGTTCCAATGATGGGTCACATGATATGGTTTTGTTGAAATTTTTTGAAAAATTTGAAAAAAATTATATTTAAAATAAAAAAATTTGATATCGTCTGTGTTGGGTAAAGGGTTAACTGGAAGAGTGCTAAATTATTTTTGACCATCAAAATATGTTCACATGTCTTTGACTTGTTACAATTTATGGGAGAGTGCCTTTGGGCTTTGTGCCTTTGGGCACTCTCCCATAAATTGTAACAAGGAAAATCTTTACTGAATAAATAACATCACTTCAAAAATAATATGACACTAACAGCCACTGAAAATGGAGCGTTTAAGTTATGGCACCTGCACTAAAATAAAGCCTAAATATGGGCTTCCAGCACTCAACCAGTTAAATGACTGTGTTCGATGTACTAAGGCCAAATAGGTCTATAAACAATGGGAATTTGATGATATTCAGGGTAATTTCTCTATATATCCTGATATTTTTGAATTCAGTTAACAGGAGTTTAGGGGGCGCGGTGGCTCAGTAGGTAGAGGTGCAGGCTGCAATCCGAGAGGTCCTCGGTTCGAATCCCACCTGCGGCAACCGCGTTGTGTCCTTGGGCAAGACACTTCACCCCCATTGCCCATGTGGGGGCACGATGACGCCGTGTACTAAGGCGTACTGCACGTCGATGGTACGCATGTCTTCAACCAATCTAACCCTGCCTGTGCTGCAGTGCGGAGTTACGATGTTGGGGAGCTGGCAGCTGCTCGTCGTTGCTCGGTGGTTCTCTCCGGGTACTCCGGCTTCCTCCACCCGTAAAACTGCCACGGTCATGATTAGCCATTGTGCATAAATATGTGACCTTAAACATCAATAAATAAATAAATAAATAAATAAATAACAGGAGTTTAATTTATGCTTAGTGCAATTAATAGGGCAACTTTGTACTGGAGGTATGGTAAATGGTTTTGTGTTTTTTGAAGATCTCTTCAATTAACAAGGTTATTCAATTCAATAAAGACATATCTAATTAACTGGGCTCCACTGTATAATAAGAGAAATGTGATAAAGAGAAATATTTCGTGAATAATGAGAAGAAACTTAGTTAATGAACCCTTTCACCCCTTTCACCACAGTATGTCCAAACTTAGTGGTCAATGAGTACTTGACACATTAAATGACAAATAAACAAAAAGGATCTGTAACAATTAAATCCGACAGGTCTAGTTTGCTTGACTACCATCATGACTTCCATTTTAAACATGGCTCAAAAGTATGCTGTATTATGATCAGGCCAGTTACAGTTCTTGTTCTAATTGCATCAACAGCTTCCTGTCATATGTATCCACTAAACTCTCTAGACTGTTTGACAATTTTTGAAAGAGTACAATACAATAATCTCCCATAGTTAATGTTAGGATGACTCAAAATGGTGTTAGTTGACTGCAATGCCAAAGTGACTGTTTTCTGTTTGCACCCACTAAAATGAATAACATTTACCACAGGAGGAACACCATGTTATTTTATATGAATTTCTTAATTCACGATAAATGTTTTTTTTACTGATGGTAGTTATTTCATCTTGTCAAATAGTTACTATATTAAATAACATTTTTTTACCATAGCATGTCTCTCCCTTCACATAGAACTAAAGGTATTTCACAGAAACAAATATTTGACATTTATTATTATTTATTATTTACAACAGTCCTGTGACCTTAACTTTATGTTTACAAATTTTGGTAGGCTTCTGGTGGGCTTCTTCCCTTTCCTAATAGGTATCTTTTCTGAAATTTTGGTGGTCATGTGTTGTAATAAATAAAATGAATTACAGTTATTGCTGTCATGTTGGGGCATCTGTTCCTTTGCATTAAAAAGTTATCAAAGTCAGAATTGGAACCTTAAGGGTTAAACACTAGTGATACGTTTGGTCCTTCACACTGGGGGGGGGGGGGGGGGGGGGGGAAGACTCATTAAAAATTGATTAAAAATGGCAGTCAGGAGCTTGACCAAGGTAGAAGAATACCCTTTAATGATCTAGCCAAGGACACAATGCAGATGGTTAGGATCAAACCATCATCATTTTGAAGCGACGTCCAATGCATTAACCAAAGAGGCACCACACACCCTTCAAATAGAACTAATGGTATTTCACAGAAACAAATTCTTGACTATGTTTTATTTTTCAGTGACTTTCAAACTTCTGGCTACAAATCAATAGGGTTCTTCCCTTTCCATATGGGTACCAATTCTGCAATTTTTGTGGAGATGTGCCATACAGAATTAAAGTTATCACCCAGAAACCAATTTTTACAAAGTTTGTTTTTTAGTAACAGTCCTATGACCATGTAGATACAGGCTCTAAAATATATTGGGATCTTATCTTTCTACATGCTAATATTTCATGAAAGTTTGGTTCAGCTGTGATAAAGAAAAGTTATGTTATTGCACCAGAAACTGAAAATAGCTATCTTCAATAACCACCACTGTGAACTTTGGACAAATAAATTGAAATTGAGAGGGTTATAATATTTTCTTTCCACTGAGGAACCTAATCTTGTGAGTAATTTGTTGGTCCTGTATTGAATAGTACTAAAGTTATTGCCTGGAGACCAATGCTGTACCAAATTATATGTATAGGAACAGTCCCATGACCTTCAATCTTACAAACTCAAATATCAATATCAATAAAAAATCTGCCTAATCTGTAAATTTGGCAAACATGTGTCATATACAAGTAAAGTTATTGCTTGTGAACCATTTTTTAACAAAGTTCTATTCATATAAGAGTCTCGTGAATTTCAACTTTTTGGATATAGCTTCTCTTTTCATATGCAATACTTTGTGTAAGTTTGGTTCAGTAATTATCAATAGAACAAATGTTATTATATGAAAACCTAAAATGCTAATATTTAATAAAGTATCCTATTTTTCGTGTGACAAAGATAAATATCAGAAGGCTTTTTCTCCTTCTATGTGGGTACCAACCCTGAACATTGGGTGGACCTCAGACATGTTAACCCCCAGAACAATTTTTCAGGGAACCTGAGGGTGATTTTCAGGGAAATGGGATGGATTTCAGGGAAAAGTTCGCGCGGGGACAAAACAGAAGATAAATTTTCAGCTCAAAGACCACCATTAATACCAGCTTATATCCAGATCTAATTGTCAATTATGCTGACGCATTTATGCTGTTAAAATATCATAAAATAATTGTTGATTTGATCCCCCCCCCCACCATCCTCTCCTTCATAACCTCCCCCACACCCTGCCCCACCCAGAGCACACCACCTGTGGTATGCTTTTATCAAAGTCTGCTCAGATAATAATTTCAAAAGTCTGGAAATGTTAACAGGAAAAGATGCCCTAATATTCAATTACTTCAAGAAGATTTGTACTTGGAAAGTATTTTTATCCAAATCCTTCATGAATGTGTGGACGTTTGTGCCCTAAACAAAACTTTTCTTTTTATCATTGAAGGATTTTTTAATTCCATTTGAAATTTTCTGGGTACAGACAGCCAACAACAGTTAATAGCTCTGTTGTCAGCACAACGGTACATGTATCGTTAGAAAATAAGTCCATTGTGTATAAATCTGCAGTTATAATTTCTCGGCATCCTAAGCAACTTTAACCTATTTTTAAACTGTGTTAAATAGTTGAGGTTGAGGTGTTGTTTACATTTTGATTGTGTTTGGAAAAGGGATGAGAATGAGAATTAAAGCCAGTCTGTGAACAAATAAATGTATATTAATTATTTAATCCCTTTTCATATATTTTATTTTCCAAAAAACTGCATTTAAATGAAGGTGGAGTTTTCAATTTTTTTAAAGTAAGTCACCTATTTTCACTTCGACGCTCGCACACTGATCACGAATCTCCGATTGCGAAGAAAAATACAGAAATAAACATGAACACAGCTGAAATATATATCATAAAATACCTTTTCCTTAAATAAATTTAACTGCAATCCTTATTTTACTGCTTCGTGGGTTTTTACCAGAGTTTGAAATGCATGTGATTTGACTCCGAACGTTTTACTCATCTATTCAAATTACTTATCTCATAATTTCCGCAAACACAATCTGTTAAGCGTTTTAGAGCACCCTAGGTGGTTTCACGCTATATAAAATTAATTATTATTATTATTATTATTATTACATAAGTTACAATGGGAAAAAAATATTTGACTATTGTTTTCTGGGATTTTTGGTCCAAAACTGATTGCCGTCTGGGAGGCCGGGAACTACACTGAAATTTCAGGATTTTCCCGGGCATTCCGGGAGAGTTAACATGTCTGGTAGACCTGCATTTAACAGAAGTAAAGTTATTACCTGGAAACACAATTTCATTATGAGAGAGGGTGCAATGATTAAAGGGAGGGGTTAGAGTAACTTCAAAACAGTAGGAAATTCAGGGAAGTACATCCTTCCAAATACAGGAAGGGGGATGGGGGGGGGGGTTGTTATAGAGGGTCCCTATCAGTTGCGGTACTTGTGGGAAAATGATGAGGAGAATGAGGAAACCTTATTATGGGTGGAAATTACCCCTGGTGGGTGGACACATGATAGGGCACATATGGTTTGGGTGAAAATTTTTGAAAAATAAAATTTTTTAAACTGCTTAATTTGTAAATTATGAGGACGGATTCAGCAGAATCGTTGGGTAACGAGTTAAAGTATTGCACCTAAACGATCATCTGTTCACCTAAAACATATAACCCCAAAATGATTCTTGACAGTAAGAAGATAACTAACCAAATTTCCATTGACCAACAAGGTTTGAAGTATATAAAGCAGTTCTGTAATAATGAAAAGCATAAAGTATTCGAGTGAAAGTAATGTGAAAAGAAATAAAGCTGTGATATAAGCAACCAAGGATGAGATATTTATTTGTTAAGTGATTCTTGATATTGTGATTTTTTCTTGAAGTTAACCCTTTACCCAACGCACAGAATATGAAAATTTATTATTTTAATTTTTGATTTTTCAAATTTAAAAAAAAAACTCAACAAGATCATATCATGTGACCCCCTCAATGGAACATGCTCAATGAGCACGTTCCAATGAGGAAATCACTTGATATGGATTTGTTGAATTTTTTTGAAAATATATATTTTTTCAACTGCTTAATTTGTTAATTACGCAGACAGATGCAGCTGATTTGTTAGTTGAAGGGTTAAATTATGACTGATTTCTAAGAAGCATGTCTGTGATTCTGCTTTTAACATATTTTAATATTTATTTAGTAAAAATCATTGTATTTCAAATGAATTCTTTTTACTGCTACAAATTGTCTCAACTCTTCTTGTGCACTAAAAATGTTGAAAGGCCATCCTATATTCTGCACATACTACTACACACAGTGTGAAAATCACATTTTGCATAAAATTCTGACCCACAAAGCTTGAGAAAACATAAATTTTCAATAAGAAAAGCTTGAGTTACTAAAACTGCAGTTATTTGAGAACATTTAAGATACACCTTATTGACATTTGGCAGAAACATTTCAGAACAGTGGTTCCATGTCTATAAATACTTAAGTATTTATTGTTGAATAAAAACAACAACAAAAAGATTCAGAAAATTTATTTTTTGTAACTCCATCACCATAACACAAGAATATAATTGAATATCAAACAGATTTTCTTTTTGCAAAGACTGTCTCTAAACAAGGATACAGATTTGTGAAAAAAAACTGCTTTGGGGTTATATTAATTTTCACAACATGTGTGACTGATATTTCTTTGTCACACAATTTATTCATTTATTGGGGTTTAACAACACTTTTGACAGTCAGGGTCACCTCGTGTCAGACAGTTTTTACGGGTGGAGGAAGCTGGAGTACCCAAGAGAACCACAAAGCAATGGCAAGCAACTGCCAGCCTCCCCAACATACTAACTCCACACAAGCAGGGTTAGCATTGGTTGAAGACAAGTGCACCATCAGCGTGTAGTACACCTTAGTGCAGTGCCACCATGCCCCTATGTGGGCAATTGGAATTAAGTGCCTTGACCAAGGACACAACACAGTTGTCCCTGGTGGGGATCGAACCGTGAATCTTTCAGTTTGAAGTTCAATGCCGTAACCACTGAGCCACCATGCTCCCCTTTGTCACACAATAAGTATTATTACAGCAAAGAGGGAATCTGAGAAATGAAATAAGTAACCCAGCAAGAACTGAACATTTTAATACAACATGTTAAATCTTTTTGGACCAACAGAAAGTGGTTCTGAAAAAGAGACATGAAATTCAAAAGTTATCAGATGATGGGTGCAGGATGACAGTCATGATGTGATGGAATTGTCCCACACAGAATTGAGTCATTTGAGCATGAAAAAAAAGTCGGAAGTTGTTCATAATCGATCTTCACCTAGATACTGTTCTTTTTTAATATATGCCAAAAGTCAACTGATTCTGAATAGAATCACACAAACACACACCCCACCACGCTCCATAGGGGACTTTAATCACACAAACACACCCATCCACCACACCTCACACAGAAGGTTGTTACTTTGTCTTATATACCAGTAAAACAGAACTTGTTTAACACAGTACAGAATCAAACTCTACTCCACTTCTCAGGAAAAATGTTTTTATAGGAAAAGATAACTTTGACACAGGACAAAACCAATGCAGTCATAACCAACACACCAAAGTGAACAAACAACTGCCACAATGGAAATAACTGATACCCATCAAAAAAGAGAAGTGGACTGAGGTGTTTACGAGAAAGAAAATGGTTGAACATCCAATAAGAGTGAGATCTTCCTACACTGTATGCCTCTACCAAACTTTATCAAAATGTGATTTGATTTGTTCAAATTACCATCTTTTGTCTCAATTTTATTATACTTGTTCAAGTTATTGCATTCACAGTCATCATCAAACACTTAATTTAAAAAAGGGGACATAACTCCTACTGAAATCAACAATATTAGTTCAAAATCCTATCAGAGTGAGATCTTCCCACAATGTATCCATGTATCAAATTTTATCAAAATTGAATTATATTTGTTCAAGTCAGCTTGTTCACAAAGTCATTATCAGTCAAACACTAAATTTGCATCAAAGAGGGACATAATTCCTATTTAACTCTTAACCCGCTGAGTATTTCAAAATATTTTTCATCATATCTATTCATGGCTGCTTCACAGCAGCCATGACTAGATTTGATGAAAAATTCATATAAATTTAACTCAGGAAATCAATGGTAAAAAAATCCATTCAATTTACAGGGTGGAAATTGGATTAGATATACCCAAATTATACGTATGTCAATGGCAAGAGAAATACTGTCCCGGGCAGGAATATCCGCCAGCAGGATGCAAGGAGTTAAATTGACAAAAATTTGCTGAATATGCAATCCGATCAAGATCTTTGCACAATGTATCCACGTACAAACTTTTATCCAAATCTTTTTATATTTGTGCAAGTTATCACATTCAGAATATTACACAGACACTGAATTTTCACTAAAAACGCACATAACTCTGCAGAACTTGACCAAATTGGGTGAATATTTCATTAGATTGAAATATTCCCACAATGTATGTATGTATGTATGAGGTTTTAACAAAATCAGATTATTATTATTATTATTTATTGGTGTTTAAGGACACATATTTATGCACAATGGCTAATCATGACCGTGACAGTTTTACGGATGGAGGAAGCCGGAGTAACCGGAGAGAACCACCGAGCAATGGCGAGCAACTGTCAGCTCCCCAACATACTAACTCCACACAAGCAGAGTTAGCATTGGTTGAAGACAAGTGCACCACTGACGTGCAGTACGCCATAGTACAAAACGCCACCATGCCCCCGAGCAGGCAATGGAGTTGAAGTATCTTGCCCAAGGACACAACGCGGTTGCCGCAGGTGGGATTCGAACCGAGGACCCCTCAGCTTGCAGTCTGCACCTCTACCTACTGAGCCACCATGCTCCCAACAAAAGCAGATTATATTTGTTCAAAATGTAGCATTCACAAAATCATTATACGTCAAACACTGAATCTGCAACAAAAAACAAACAGCTCCAATAAAATTGACCAAATGGGCTGAATATCCAATCGGATCTAGAAACTTAAAATAATGGATCCATGTACCAAGTTTTATCAAAATCTGATTATATTTGTTCATGTTATTGTGTACACAAAATTTTGCAGATGATGTACAGATGAATGGACGGAAACATGGATAGATACATAGGCGAATAGCACCCATTTCTCTATTTATTTATTTCACTTAATGCTGAAGGCTGATTCAGAATGGATCAAGGAATGCTGCATTGATTATAACCAAATAAGTTCTTATGCAGAATTTAAGAAGCATACTGACAATATTAACTGGTTGAGTGCTAGAAGCCACTATCAGGGCTTTTAAAAACAAGAGGGTATCCAAGCAAAATCCAACATTTTCCTTGCTTATGTTTCATACTCAGTCAAACGCAAATAATATTTTGTTCATATCAATTTATTTTATTACAAATTATTGGAGAGTGCCTTGTGGCACTCTCCAATAATTTGTTATAAAATAAATTTTTAATACCAAATTCAGACCACCAAAAATATTCTAGCACTCAACCAGTTAACAAACATGCTGACAATATTCATTGGTTAACCCTATAAATGAAAATATCTGTAGTTTAATATTATAAACCAATTAATACCAAAACAACCTTGGAGTGCTAAAGTATTCTTCCTTATTCAATGCATTTTTTTGCCTAAGTGTAGTGACCTAAGTTAACTGATGAATGAAGTACTCTTGTACTCTTTGGCTCTTCTTTCAATGATAAAATGCCTTTTGTGCTTTACTTTTAAAAAGAGCTGAGAGAGCCCCTTTAACTCTTTCAACACGAGGGGCCGATTTTCCGGTCCAGGAACAGAATACATCATAATTTTATTAGGATGGCTACCAAGTGAACGTGTGTGGTAGAATAATTAATATTTTCCTGAAGGCTGCACAGTGAAAATATTAATTGCTCTACCCCCAAATAATGGATATGGACTCTTCCAATTTCTGTCATTTAACTGGCATGGAAGATACCACGAGTGTTCCAAGGGTTAAACAGCATGTTAAATTACTGCAAAATTGTTGGACAAAGGAAAGAAACACTATGGATGAGTTCTGGAAATAAAGATAGCTTCCAGGCACTTAAAACGTTAATTTTAAAAATACACAAGTCCTTGTCTTCTAAATGATTGCAGTTTTTGAAGGGATCACAATATCTCATCCTTGATGAACAGTCTTTGCATATTCCAAGAGTGAAACCTATAAGTAATTTCTAAATATACAAGACACGCAGTAAAGCTGTGAACAGTAAAACAAAATTACCAATACCAACTTTTAAGGTCTATTTGTATTTTTTTTTTTCCACAACTGACTTGAATGATCAATGTCATAATAATCTTCACGTTTATGTTGTTTATTAACCCAGGTGTGTTCATCACTTGGAAATTTTAGTGGTCCAGCTGGCTTCCGTCTACTGTAGGATATAACAGAATAGAATTTAACTGCATTGTTTGTCATTAACTTTAACCTTTAGCCTAACAACCTGGCTGAATCAGCCTACGTAATTTACAAAATGTGCCGCTGGAAAACAGTTATTTTTCAAAATATTTTCAACAAAACCATATCATGTGACTTCTCATTGGAACGAGCTTTTCAAGCTCGTTCCAATGAGGGGGTCACATGATATGGTTGTGCTGAAATTTTTCTGAAAAAATAATATTTAAAATAATTAATTTTGATATTGTCTGTGCTGGGTAAAGGGTTAACCCTTTACCTAATGTTGCACTTAGTGCTATTCACAAAAATTATTTAAATTCGCTTTTTTCAATGTTTGCCTCCAAAACATATCTTCTAACCACTCATTGAAACAAGCCCATTCTCGATTCAATGAGGGTCATAAGCTATATTTTTTAAGCAAGAAAAAAAAAAAAATTTCATCGACTTAAAAAAAGGTTTTTGCAAGAGACAACTTTGTTAGGGAAAAGGTTCAAACTGTTGCTATAACTCTCTAGATCAAAGAAACATTAACAAAAAACAATTTTATCCTATGTATAATCAAGCATGACAGTCTGAAATTTTCAGACCATTGTCACAAAACACTTTGAAGCTGAACACAAGTTCCTGCAAGTCATAATTTTTATATTCATAAAATTTTGAATCAAGTAAGTCTACAAATGCAATCATGAATCAAATGATTTTCCACATAAATATTTATTCAATAGTGTTTACGGTCATATTTAGCATCTATAGCTATACTAATACCATAAATCATATCATCGTAACATATGAAGCAGTGGTTTTGGAGAAGATTCATGTTTTCTCAATTACCCACAGTGTTAAAATCTGGAGACCCTGTGACACCACTAAAGATGCCTCCAGGAGCTTGTATTGAACAAACATGTCAATCAGCCTTATTGACAAGTAATATGTCAAATAGGGAAGCCACTGGAGCAGAAGAAGATTTTTTTGTGCCTTTCCCATTATCCACAGTGTAAAAATCTGGAGGTACCATGCAAGCCTGAATATAAGCAATCTGTCATTTGCAAAACAAGGTCCCCAAAGGGTGAATTTGCTAATGCTATCCCATACAGTGGGCCAATTTATTCTCTAGGTACATCTTTCTGTTTTGAACTGAGATCTTGATTCACTGAGGTTAACAGAGGGTAACTTTTGTGATGCTACCCTGCTGTGCAGGATAGCATCACCAAATACACCCTCTGGGGACCTCATTTTGAAGATGACAGTCTGTTTATTTTCAGGCTTGGCACCATGACAGCCCTAGATGATAATCCCATGGGCATGACTTGAACAAACTTGTATATCGTCCTTATAAGGGAGTTATATGACAAACAGGGAAGTTTGCAATAGTTTGGGGAAACAAGATTTTGTGTTTTCACCTTTACCAACAGTGGTAATATCTGTGGGCCCCATGGCACCCCTACATATTGGTTTGAGGAAATTAGTGAACAGTCATTATAAATACCTAATATACCAAACATGCTTGATCAGAACAAATTTGGAAATCATTCAAACGAAAATGTTATCTACAAAATGTAGAAACATTTGGAGTGGAGCTTTTGGAGGAGAAGATTTAACATTTTTTTCCTCCATTACTGACAATGTAAAAACTGGAGCCCCATGACACCCATAAATATGTCCCCAGGAGCATGTTTTTCAACAAAACTGGTTTGAGAAAAGACTATTTTTTCCCCATTACACAAACTGTTAAAAGCAAAGCGTCCCAGGATAATTTTCTGAAAAATATATTTCTGTTCAACTGCTTAAGTTGTAAATGACATATGTGGATGAGGGCAATTCATTGGGTAAAGGGTTTAGCATGTGAAGGAGCAAATTTGGAAGAGTAAAGAATTCAACAATTTAATATTTTATACACTTAACATACACATTTTGGTGAATGAAAATTCAGAAGTATATAATAAATACATGATTTGTAACAAAGGCTATGGATTGCTGTGAAATGAAAAAAAAAGGAAAAATAATCGCAAATCCAATCATGGATAAAAATGTTACACTTGAAAACAGGTAACTAGTTTGTCAATAAATACGAAACGGGAGGTTTTACTCTTCTTTCTTTGAAAAAGAGTCTTAAATCCCAGATTTTTATCCACAATAATACTACGACTAATTCTTCTGATTGCCGCTGATATGTCGCAGTCTTCTAACACGGAGGTCTTCTTAAACCTTGTACCCTCTCTCAACCTCCCTCCTAATCTCACAGCATTCAATCAAAAACTGTTTCATAATTACCCCCTCTGGCACTTTCTCAATCTCCCCCACAATAAAAATGACCCTATTCCTCAGGTCATTCCTCATCCAATTATCCTTCCTGTTTCCATCCAATTTTCCATTAGTTTCCCAAGAGGTCTTGTTCTACTAGGCAAATATTTGGGGCATTCTAAAATGAAATGTTCCAGGGTCTCCGTTACACCTATGTTACTCATTTGGCACACTCTTGGACACCTTTCCAACTGTTTCTATTTTGGTATAAGGTGTCAACAGTAGTTTTTGGGTTAACCACTTTTGACTCTTAAGGGTCTGGAGATTTTTATACATTTTCGCTATGCTTTGAAAGTCTACCTCCAGGGGCATTGCAGTTGCTTCTTGTCAAGTCTTGGCTGCCTACAGAGGCAGCCAAGACTTGCTGAGAAATAAGGGGCTAGATACAAGTTTTGAGTTTACCCAAACAATGCATGTTGGGGCGCCTGTTCCCTTGCATTAAAAAGTTATCAAAGTTGGAATTAGGCACTTAAGGGGTAAGAGGCATGATCACCTTGTCCATAAATAATATGAGAATACCTGACTAGGATCATTCCATTATTAAGGAGTTGCTCCTATTGTAGATAAGATATGGTTCCGGTAAGCACATTGTGCTCACCACAGCTAGGCAAGGTCACTCATAAAGTACCCGTAAAATCAAGATAACTGATGTATTGCCAGGACCAACCTTAACTGACCCAATTTGATTATACCTGATTATACCTGATTGATATAATCAATAAGTCTGTTAATTGTATGTAATTTCCAACCACCAAACCATTTTTTCTATGATCTATATGCAATAAACAGGTCAAATTTGTATTGAAGGTATGGTTAATGGTTTGGTGGTTGGAAATTACATACAATTAACAGACTTATTCATTATATTATTTATTTATTAGGGTTTAATGACACTTTAACAGCCAAGGTCATATCATGTCGGAGACAGTTTTGTGGGTGGAGGAAGCTGGAGTACTCGTTGAGAACCACCGAGCAACCACAAGCAGCTAGCTGCTAGCTCCCCAACATTATAACTCCTCACTGCAGCACAGGCAGGGTAAGATTGGTTGAAGACATGTGCACCATTGACATTCTTTACGCCTTAGTTCACGGCATCATCGTGCCCCCATGTGGACAATCAGGGGTTAAGTGCCTTGCTCAAGGACACAACGCGGGAGTCTGAATCGATTGCTCAGATGGTCACCCATCCAAGGACTAACCAGGCTTGACGTTGCTTAACTTCCGTGATCTGACGAGAACTGGTTACTGACTTATTCATTTAAAAGATATACAATTAAGAGATCTGCACTGTATTATGAAGCTTGGCTTCTAGATATCTGGAACAATGAATATACTAAAAGTATACTTACTTTGAATCATATGGCGCCAGTGGATCCACTTCAACATACTGTCGCTGGAACAGGATAGGACGATCTGCATCAATATCAACATCAGAATACGACTACATGCAAATAAGTGAAGGGGAAAAGAGTCCTGGTTTATTCAATTCACACCTTGCATTATCACAAATAGCAATATTTTTTAATAACATTTCTGAACCCAATTACTTGTAAAAGATACAGCACTAACTCAATTGACCCCTTACACTGACGTCAAAATTTCAACTTGCAAAATGTTCTCATAATGTAACTAGGAATGTTACCAACTCAATCTTGTTTGACAGAGCTCATTGAGATCTGTTAAACAAGACTGAATAGGGTAAATTCCTAGTTGCATTATGGGACAATTTGCTGCTTGAAATTTTGGTAATTTTACGTCAGCGGGCAGACCAGGTGGTTTTTAACCCTTTACCCAACATGAATGGCAGATAACACTTGCAAAAAAAACAATAACAGAAAATTTCCATTTTTTACCGATGAATGTAGCATATGCCCCTCATCTACACACATCCTCATTGGAATGAGCTCAACAAGTTCATTCCACTGAAGTGTTATAGGCTATTTATTTTCTCACTGGTATTTAACCCTTTGAACACTGGTGGTATCTTCCATGCCAGTTCCATGGCAGAAATTGGAAGAGTACATATCCATTATTTGGGGGTAGAGCAATTAATATTTTCAAAGTGCAGCATTCAGGCTGCACGTTGAAAAGATTAATTGTTGTACCACACACGTTCTACTTAGTAGCCATCCTACTTAATGAAATTATGACGTATCATGTTCCTGGACCAGAAAAGCAGCCTCTCGTGTTGAAAGAGTTAAGGTCAAATATTTCTGGATAATTTATGGCTAATAATGACCGCAATATCAATATAAAGTCAAGTTTAGCCAATCATTTATTCCCATGTTGCCCAACCCCAGGTTTTGGGAAAAAATTTGAAGACTGCTGGTAATGTCTGTTATGTTAGGTAAAGGGTAAAAACAGAATGGAAGAGAGAAAGATATTGACATTACTTACAATACATCATGCAGACTGTTTGAAGGTCTCATTCCATCATTATTTAAAAGCTGCAGAATAGTAGACCTTGTATCAGTCTTACACACATGCAGTAAATGCAGGTCAGCATGACCAACTGATAGTCTAGGGCATACCAAGTTATTACACTGTGTAGCAGACTTTGAGTATCAGAGGTGAGGTCCTGAATTTAATAGGTTGAGTGCTAGAAGCCACTATCATGGCTCTATTGAAAAGTGCTGGAAGCAACTTTAATGGCTTTACACTGTATGCTTTAGCTTAATGTTCATTCAGCAGTTGAATAAAAATGTTTTATATCAAATTGTAACAAAACAATTATTTTTTAACAAAATCTTTGCAAAACTCAGGCTATTTTTCTGGTAGTGTGGTATCTTTGAAAAAATATCTATTTTTCAAATCACCTTTGAAAAATAATTTAGCAATCAACCACTTAATTAAATCACCATACACACTGATTTCTAAATTAAAAAATTTCAATCCATAAATTTTTCCCATAATGCAACTGAGAATTTAACCAAATCAATCTTGTTTGACAGAGCTCACTGAGATCATTTTACAAGCAGCGAAGAACCAGTCAACCAAAATGGATAGCATATTTCTACATCCAAAAGATTCGAAGTTTCATTTTTCAAAAACATTGTGTGATCCTTGAGTGAACTAACTAGAATCATTTGCCATCGAAAAATTTATTTTTCAGAAAAACATTTTTTATGTGCGTGTGAGTCTGTGTGTGTGTGTGTGTGGGGGGGGGGGGGGGGGGGGGAGGGTGTGTGTGTGTGTGGGGGGGGGGGAGCGGGGACTCCATACAACTGAAAACACTTGCAATATAAATAAAACAAACCTCAAATTCTGTATAACATGTGTTAAGAATACATTCCATACACTGTAATCAGTTCAGTTAGACAAACAAATTTTATCACACAAAACCAAACCAATACACAAATAAGCACAGGTGTGAAATGATACAGGATTAATAGGGAAGAGGCTATAGCACACTGCAAACAGAGAAAAAATTAATATAATTAAAATAAACCCTTCTAGAATTGAATGCATTTTTTTACAAACTCTGCATGTAATAAACCTAAAAAGAAGCTCACTGCCAGGAAGTTTTAGTGTGAAGGCTGTTGTTTAGTGTTTAGGTGTGAGCAATACAATGAAGTTACAATTAACCATTTTTCTTCACAATTTACCATTTGTTCCTGGAAACTGAACATAGTATGTTGGGGCACCTGTTTTGTTGTAGTAAAAGCAAATTCGGAATTAGAATCTCAAGTGTTAATTTTTATTATTTTTTTTAATTTATTGGTGTTTATGGTCACTTTCAGTATATTTGGCTCCATCAGAACTGCAGCATAGGTATGAAGTCAAGTTTAGCCAGTCGTTCATACCTATACTGCCCTCTTTAGAGGACTTCCAACCCAGGGTTCTGGGTCCTATTTTACCAGTAAAGAACTTGTTTACCACAGTAAACAAGCACTGCTCCACTTCCAAGGGATTCAATGGGAGCCTCAAAGGTTAAACCAAGTCATATATCCAAGGTGATCAAAAAATCATTGATTAGGATTCTGAATCAACAATTTGTTTCAGAAAAATAATAAATGATTTATTTAAAAATTTATTGCTGTTTAAGGTCACTTTCAGTATCTATGACTATAACATGACAACAACATAAGTTAAGTTTAGCCAATCATTTCCATTTATTGGGACTTGTGACAGCCAGGGTAACCTCGTGTCGGACAGTTTTTTTACGAGCGGAGGAAGCCGGAGTACCCCAAGAGAACAGCCAAGCAATGGTGAGTAACTCCCAGACTCCCCTACCAAAAATAAACAAACACTAAGAAGAAAAACTGTTTTTTATTGCATCCCTCAAATCAGGTGCATTGTCAACCAGCTTAAAAACATAATTGACAATATTTTCAAGACAGGTCTTGCACGCTTATGAAGGAAGACAATACTTGACTGGAAACCATCATTGAACCACTAGATTGGTACATTATGTTGTAAAACTGTGCAAATGGTCATGCATATTGAGTCGAAAAAACACCATAAATAATGCACAAATTCCCTTACTCAAGTTTTGATCTTCACTTTCCACTCAACCCCTGCAACACTGATGTTGAAAAATCAAAATTTAAGGCCTAAAAAAGTTAAAAATCTGTTTCTCAGGCACCCCCAGCATGGTCCTTTTGGCTGCCAAATGTTTCCTTTTTGAAACCAATGCAAACTTAAAATGAAAGTGTCAATGACCCTGTAGCTCAACTTGACAAACTTGAACTTGGTAAGTTATAAATGAAATGGCAAAATTGAAGATCATTGGTACCAATGTTATTTTTTTTTCCAGTGGCAACATTTTTTGATAGAAACCCGAAGAAAATTGATAGCTCCCATCTAGAGGCCTCCCCAAACAAGCATGCCAGGTTTCAAAGCAATCCGATCATAAATGTGCCCTGTAGGGTGTACAAAAGGGAAATATTGTGGTCTGACAAGACTAAGTTCTCAGAATGTTGGCCGTGGCAACATTTTTTGACAGAAATGGAAGAAAATTGATAGCTCCCATCTAGAGGTCACCGTAAATAAGCATACCAGGTTTCAAAGCAATCTAATCATAAATGTGCCCTGTAGGGTGAGCCAAAGGGAAATATTGTGGTCTGACTAAACTAAGTTCTAAGAACATTGGCCGTGGCAACATTTTTTTATGGAAATTGAAGAAAATCGATAGCTCCCATCTAGAGGTCACCCCAAACAAGCATGCCAGGTTTCAAAGCAATCCGATCATAAATGTGCCCTGTAGGGTGTGCCAAAGGGAAATATTGAGTCTTCTGACTAAACTAAGTTCTAAGAACATTGGCCGTGGCAACATTTTTTGATGGAAATTGAAGAAAATTGATAGCTCCCATCTAGAGGACTCCCCAAACAAGCATACCAGGTTTCAAAGCAATCAAATCATAAATGTGCCCTGTAGGGTGTACCAAAGGGAAATATTGAGTCTTCTGACTAAACTAAGTTCTAAGAACGTTGGCCGCGGCAACATTTTTTGACGGAAATTGAAGAAAATCGATAGCTCCCATCTAGAGGTCTCCCCAAACAAGTATACCAGGTTTCAAAGCAATCTGATCATAAATGTGTCCTGTAGGGTGTGCCAAAGGGAAATATTGAGGCCTGACTAAACTAAGTTCTACGAACATTGGCCGTGGCAACATTTTTTGCCGGAAATTGAAGAAAATCGATAGCTCCCATCTAGAGGCCTCCCCAAACAAGCATGCCAGGTTTCAAAGCAATCCGATCATAAATGTGCCCTGTAGGGTGTACAAAAGGGAAATATTGTGGTCTGACAAGACTAAGTTCTAAGAACGTTGGCCGCGGCAAATCGATAGCTCCCATCTAGAGGTCTCCCCAAACAAGCATACCAGGTTTCAAAGCAATCTGATCATAAATGTGTCCTGTAGGGTGTGCCAAAGGGAAATACTGAGGTCTGACTAAACTAAGTTCTACGAACATTGGCCGTGGCAACATTTTTTGCCGGAAATTGAAGAAAATCGATAGCTCCCATCTAGAGGTCACCCCAAACAAGCATACCAAGTTTCAAAGTAATCTGATCATAAATGCGACCTGTGAGGTGTGCCAAAGGAAATTGTGGACGTATGTACTAACGTACGTACGTATGTACGTACGTACATATGTACGTACGCCGACGGATGAGAAGTGATGGCAATAGCTCAGCTTGACTTTGTCAAGTTGAGCTAAAAATAAAAAATAAATGATTTATGTCTGATATTTTACCCAAGTTAATAAAACTGATAAATCTGTTCCTTGAGTGCAACAAGGCTTTTACAATGCTTTAGAATTGCAAAGACTTTTTTCATTCAAGGGACGAAATACACCACTACCCATGCTATTCTGTAGATAATGAGGCCTAAAACATAAAACAAACCAAGAACATGAACTTTTGATGTCAAAGAAATAAAAACAAAAATAAAAAAAATCAAAAAAAAAACTGTCTGTCCACATGCAATTTACAAAAAATGGCCAGAGAAACAGAAGATCTACTTTGTGGGGCCTAAAGCAGCAAATGTTTCCAATAATGGAACAAGGAATTTCACCAATTTAATCTTATTTGATGGAGCCTATTTAGCTCTGTCAGACAAGATTGAATTGGGTTTTTTTTTATTCTAGTTGCATTATCGGAAAAATTGCTGCATGAAATTTTGGTATTTTAACATCAGTGAGGAGAAGGGTAACTAGACCCAATCTGCAGTTCACACATTTTTCTCAAATAATCAGAAACTTTTATTTTTGCTTTGAGAAAATAGCTTTTGACTCCCCATTTGAACATGATTCAAGCATATGTTCAAGTGAGGATTTATAAGTTATGATTTGGAAGCAAAAATTAAACAAGTATCAATTCGATTTTTGATTTTTGTGTATAGCATTGGGAGCATTTAGTGGATTTGTTTTGTGTTTGGATAAGAACACATATAGTACAGGAAGAATGGATTACTGCTAAAACACCTACAAACTGAATTTTCCATCTCAACAGTAAGTCATATATTCTATGGAAAAAGCATTTGAAGCACAAGCAATTTCAGCTAATGGACATCAGACTTCAACCAGGTCCACTGGCTAATAATATTCTGTTTGTGGTCCAAGCATTTAGAAGTAATCCACTGATTACATACTGTAGATAAGAGTAATATATAAACAATGAGAAATGCATTTAGATTTACATGTAATTTTAGAAAACAATACTGACATCTCTTCAATAAGAGAATATTTTAAAAAGTAAATATTCCCTCTCTTTTAAAAAAAGAACAACCCCAATCTAAATTTCACTCATATTTGTTTATTGGGGTTTAACAACAACCCTGGAAATAAGCAGACTGTCATCTTCAAAATGAAGTCCGCAGAGGGTGAATTTGGTGATGCTACCCTGCACGCAGGGTAGCATCACTAAATTTAACCTCCCTCTGTGAACCTCAATCTGAATCAAGGTCTCAGGCCAAAAGAGAAAGAGGTTCCAAGAGGAAAAATTGGTCCACTGTATGGGTTAGCATCAGCAAATTCACCCTCTGTGGGGCCTCATTCTTCAAATAACAGATTGCTTATTTCCAGGCTTGTTTAACAACACTGTCAACTGAGTGGAGGAAGACAGAGCACCTGGAGAGAATCACCGAGCTGTGGCAAAGCAACTGTCAGACTCTCCAACTTACTAATTCTGCACAAGCCAAGTTAGCAGTAACTGAAAGTAAGTGGAAGTGCACCATCGACAAGCAGTTTTCCCCAGTACAATGCCCATGGGTGGGCAATCAGGATTAAGTGTCTTGCCCATGGACACAAGGCAATTTCCGCTGGTCAAGATCAACCTGCCAATCTTTCAGTCAAATGCGCTAACCACTGAGCCACCACACTCCCAAAGTTCACTCATGAAAATATTCTATGGAAAAGGAAATTAAAAACAATGTTGTGTTGTGATTTATACATATTTTTCTTCAAGAGATTTAAGAGCATTGCTTAGTGAGCACTTAATCATGATTATCTTGTCAAGATGATTTTTGGCCTGTTGATCTGCCACCCAGTAATGCCACTGAACTGCAGTCAATTTTGTGATCTCTTTGGACTGTTTCTTGAGAATTATTATTGTTATTATTTTATTAGTGTCTAAAGTTCACTTCAGCATCAATAGGTTTTATTCTCCTTCTAGGAGGGTACTAGCCCTGAAAGCTTAATGAGCCTGTATAACGTGAAACAAATGTTATTGCCTGGAAACCAATTTCTTACAAAGTTCTACTAATTACTATGGTCTTGATTTGAACAAACTTGAATTTGAACCTCCTAAGAATGCTGCATATCAACTATCAAAGAATATGACTGATGGATCTGAAGAAGAAGATTTTTAAAGATTATTTTAAAGATTATTCCTCGTATTGCATTAACTTAAAATTTGGGTCATCATGTGGAGCCCAAATATTAACTGAGGAACTTGCTTTGAACAAACTTGAATCTGACCCCTGCCCTGTAAGGATGCTCTGTGCCCAATATCAATACATTCTGAGAGGTGGATCTGAAAAAGAACACTTTAAAAGATTATTCCCCATATTGCATTAAGTTAAAGGTCAGGCTACCATAGAGAGCCCAATTATTAACCGAAGGACTTGCTTTGAACAAACTTGAAACTGATCACTGTAAGGATTCTGTGTACCATATATCATAAGATACTGACCAGTGGTTTTGGAGAAGAAAAGTTTTAATGATTATTCTTCATATTGGACTAAGTGAAAATTTGGGCTCTAATAGGGAGCCCAAATATTAACCTGGGGACTTGATTTGAACAAAATTAGATCTGCATTGGGCCCAATATGAATCAAGGGGCTTAATTTTAACAAACTTGTATCTGATTCTTCTCTGGATACTGTATACCAAATATCAAAAGATTCTTATCAGTGGTTCTGGGGAAGAAATTTTTTTTAAATTTTTGTAAATATGATGATTCAGCATTTATTTTATGCCCCCCCCCCCCCCTCCCCCCACTACAGAACATCCTGACATAACCAATGGCAATTACCATTCCCTTCTACTTGTCCTAACGATGCTTCAGACCAAGTAATAGTTCTCTGTTCCATCCAGTTTGGAAAATATGGGCCTTTGAAAATTTATATATTTATTTATTGGTGTTTGTCATATATTATTGCACAATGGCTAATCATGACCACAACATGAGTATCAACTCAAGACCAGGGGTGAGCGTTAATAAGCCATGTTGCCCATTTTAGAGAGGTGATCACTTAAGCTCCCTCTGAGCTTCACTTAGGTGAGTTAAAAACTGTTCTGTATTCTCATCTCTCTATGCAATGATGATCAAGCACGAAAACAGGATCGGCTGATTTATCAAAAATTTTTGGCTGTCGATCTCAATAACATCATGATTGAGATGATCAGATGCTTTACCTGCAGGCTTCATTTAATAGGCATTTTCAAGAAGTTCTAACAACCAAGAGTTTTATGAATATGATGGGCCACAGACTCAGTTTCATGACAATTAATTTGGTCCTCGTCTCCAGCAACCAGCCCAGTAGAAAGTGACCACAAACGATTCTCATTTAAATCAAAGGGTTTGTGATCGCCAAACCATTCACAAATACTCATAGTGTCCGAATAATCCTTCTTGATTTGGGTAGTACATATCATATCAACTTACCATTCACCTGTAACATGTTTAACATTTGAGATTGACAATTTTGCATTAAGAATTTCAGCAAACGTATGGATTCTGAGAACCCACTGCAGATATATTGAATCGGAAAACCCCTACCACTACTTGACTCCTAACTGGTAGAGTGCTGGAAGCCCATATTTGGGCTTTACTCTGAAGTGTAGGTACCGTAACTTAAAGCCTACATATTCTGTCAAAGTGCTCCATCTTATCTTTTAACTGGTAGAGTGCTGGAAGCCCATATTTGGGCTTTATTCTGAAGCGCAGGTACCACAACTTGAAGGCTCATATTCAGTGGATGTGGTTTGTATTATCTTCGAAGTGACACTATTTAGTCTGTAAGGGTTTGCCTTGTTACAATTTATGGGAGAGTGCCAGCTGGCACTCTCCCATAAATTGTAACAAGGCAACGACATGTGTACAAGATTTGATGGCCAAAAATAATTCAGCAATCTACCAGTTAAGTGAAATTATTTTATATGTATGGATTTCCCTTGTTATAATGTGGGCACTCTCCCATAAATTGTAACAATGCAAAGACATGTGAACAAATTTTGGTGATCAAAAATAATTCAGCACTGGTAGAGTGCTTAAAGCCCATATTTGGGCTTTACTCTGAAGTACATGTACAACATAAAGGCCTCATATTCAGTAGATGTGCTTCGCTTCATCTTTAAAGTGAAATTATTTAGTCTGTTAGGATTTTCCTTGTTACAATTTATGGGAGAGTGCCAAAACATTGTAATAAACAACTCTCTCATACATTATAACAAAGCAAAGACACGAACATATTCTGATGACCAAAAAACATTTAGCACTCTACCAATTAATAGAACACATGAGGACCTGCTCAATTACCGGGTTGATGGAAAGACCAGCCCACAGTTGACTACTTTGTCGGATGAAGTGATTTCCATTCTCGGCCAAACATTTATAGAGATGCTTCTCGGGCAACTCAAGGATTATTTGGAGGTGCAATCAAATGCTTTTTGCGAAAACTGATGTGACCTGTTGTCACAAATAGATTCACCATTCTACTCATTGATATGATATGGAGATTCCAATCGCTTTATCATTCTGCTCTGATAAAGTCTGGAGGTCTACATACTCCACATACTGAAGACAGAGTTTTGCAGTCAGGAATTTATGTGCTAACCTGGAGATACACTGCAAGAGGCGATTTTTTAATTTCACAAACTCATCAGATTCTCCGATATTTGATACGGGAACTGTTTTGTTTCTGACTCCAATACAGATTACTTTGCTCATTTTTTCAGAAACATGCAAACTGACCAGAGAAAATCCAAATTTTTGCAAATGCTGGTCAGATAAATGTCGAATATTGCTAAAAAAAAAAAAAAAAAAGGGTGATCCTCTTTGGAACGAAGTAAAAAATTTCCTTTGAAGTGGATTTTAGAAGATTATAGAAGGAACTTTCCTGCATAGCTTTACCGACTGCATTAAGTGGAGTTTGGCTGGAGCCCAAAAGGTGACAATCTCTCTAGGTTTCAGTGTTAAAGTGAAGGTTCCTCATATGGTGCCCTGTGGGGCAATCAATGGTAATTTTTTGCCTATTTGATTCAACTCCTCCTCAGCATGTTTCACGCCAAATGATAAATATTTGTCCCATGCAGTTTGGAAAATGTCGGCGTATGAAAGTTTTTTCTATTTTTAGCCTGAGAGGCTCCTGTTCCCACAGGTAAGAAAGGTAATTTTCTTTTTCATGAGGCAGGTACATGTCATGTGAATTTACTCGTGGCAAACATGAATCTGACCCAATAGGGATCTCAAATATTAACCAAGAGACTTGGTTTGAACAAATACCAAATATCAAAAGATTCTGACTGGTTGATCAGAAGAAGATTTTTAAAGAGTATTCCTCATATTGCACTAAGTTAAAATTCAGGCTCCTACAGTGTGTCCAAATATTAAATGAGGGACTTAATTTAACAAATTTGAATCTCACCCCATAAAGATGTTGTATACCAAATATCAAAAGATTCTAACTCATGGTTCTGGAGAAAAAGCCTCTTTAAAAAACATGCACCAAGTTAAAATTTGGGCTTCTGTATTGAGTCCGAATGTGAAGTAAGGGTCTTAATTTTAAGAACCTTGTATCTGCACCTCCTATGGATGCTGTATATCAAATATCAGATGATTCAGTGGTTCTGGGGAAGATTTTTTCCATCTTTGCAAATATGCAGACTCAGGATTTTTTCAATTCTCTTACAGTACACCATGACACAACCAATGACAATGGTTTTTTTTACCATCCATTCTACTGGTCCTGTGGATGGTTCATACCAAATAACAGTTCTCTGTCCCATTCCATGTGAGAGTTCTGGGCATTTGAAAAAATTTTTATTTTTAGCTCGTGGAGTTCCCAACAGAAATGAAGAATTTTATTTTTTGCATGAATCAAATACTTATGACTCAATAATACAAGATAAAATTTGGGTCAAATCGGTTGGGTTACGAAAATAGAAATAAGAGGTGGGGCAAAAACTCTTGCCCCTCCCATCACAAAGACAAATATTGCCCTACAAACTAAGTTTGAATAAACAAGATTTGCCAAGAACAACAGCCAGGTACTTGCAATATAATTTATCTATGGTGACAACAAATATCTGAACTTCCTTTTCTTTAATGGTAGTTCACAGTGGCAGGGCTATCCATGCCCCCCACCCCAAAGCAACACTTTCCTACCGAATGTCAGCTTTCTAGACCACCTGTGTCCTAATTTCCTGGAACTGGATTACATATCCTCATCCTGATATTTCTTGTGTTCTTTTATTAATGTTATATATATGCCTCAAATCTTCCAGTTGTCCAGCTGATGCAAAATATTTTCAATTTAACTGTGGAAACCCTGAACTCTTTGGGAAGGAATGAAGCCTATTAACTTTGAGCCAGGCAAAATGAAGTGGGAGACAACATTTTTCAGTACCAAATAAATATTTTGTCTCCCTTACTTCATTCAGATTGGATATGCACCCGATAACATTAGTCACTAATATGATTTTGAAAGAACTGTTGAAGAAATAATGTTGAGGTTTGGTGTTATTAAAAAATCTCGAAAAAATGAGTTTTTGTGCTGATCATTTCAGACGGAATTCTTACAGCCGATTTCAGTTTGATAACTTAATCAATTCCAGTAATGTTGCAACAATTTTCACTTAGAGAATTGAATATTTGGTGGACAATGGTTTCCTTTAACTGCTAGAGTGCTAAATTATTTTTGGTTATAAAGAATTTGTTCATGTGTCTTTGCTTTGTTATAACTTATGGGAGAGTGCCAATTATAACCGCCCAACGCATGTTTTTTACCTGTGCGATTTGTAACATTCGCATTCATCTTTCCTCCATGTTTTTTGTGTTTTTCGGCGTCTGCTCTGTGTATTGGTTGTTTTTGGTACACTTGTTTGTTCTGTTCTCGACATGGTCTAGGGTCAGTGTAGTGAGGGTTAGGGTTAGCTTACCGGTAAGCTAACCCTAACCCTCACTACACTGACCCTAGACCTACAATCGCAGAAAAAGAGAAAATGAATGTTATGTAAACACGCACTTCAAAATGGCGAGAATGCAGAAGAATCTCCGGCACCGTGACATTAAAAGGGTTTAAATTATCTCTAATCTTAGTCATAAGTGAATATCTTTCGGTCATTTTATCGAAAACATGACTAGTAATAGGAAAATGTAGGAAAAAGGTGAAAAAAAAATGTTGTGTTTACATAAAAGGAAAAGTCCCCTATTCTTCAGCTTTATCAGTTGTGGTACCTGTATTTCAGAGTAAAGTCAAAATATGGGCTTCCAGGACTCTACCAGTTAACCCTTTCAACACTGAGCTCCTGAGTGGTATTATCCTAAAGAATATAATTTACAGAAAAGCGGGAGGATCTATTTTGTATGCGGGAGGGGGGGAGGGGGGGGTTAAGTTATAATTTAATCTTACAACCTGATGATCCTTCTTTCTGATTTGTTGTGTGTTGTGTTATCTCGTCATCAATTGCTCGTATTTTCTTTATGCAAAGGTTTATGCATGACAAGTGGAAAGAGTTACACAATCTTTATACATTTGGTCATAACATCTTCATTTGGTTTTGTTTTCTATCAAAGCAATGATTATGAACCCTTTAGAGTTGGGTCTTAAAAAGCTTCAAAAATTGATTCAATTCAAAGTCATACCGTTGATTTAATTTGATTCAAGTTGCACTTATTCAGAAATTCTCAAATCATTTAAATGTTCTCAAAATTCTATCAAGTGGCTCCTCTGGAACTTGCTTTCTATCATCAGGAGACCTGGGGCCAATACTGTAAAACTTTTACAATTGTATTATCTAGAATTGTATTTTCTAGTTATGACTTTAAATGCGTTAAAATGAACCATTAGCATTTTCAATGATCTGGCAATTTGCTGGTTGGCAAATTGCCATATCTTTTAAAAACCTAATGATTCATTTTAGTCAGTTATATCAATAGCTAGAAAATACAATTCTAGAAAATACAATTGTAAAAGTATTATAGTATTGGCCCCTGATGGTAGAAGAAGAGTTCAAGGAGGTATCGCTTCTGAAACTACTTTGATTCTGTTCTGGGACATTCCGCACTTTAATTGGCAAGCTCAAAGTGATGAGTTTCCATTGAACATTGATACACAAGCAGAGACAAGTAATATTTACAGTTATAAGAAGGTGCAAAATTTACACCTTGAAGAGCCACAACATTCGATTTGAGATTCCATTCAAAACCCTCTGTTTGATTAGATTTAATCTGTAGTTTGAGATTCACAGTGCTCTACTGTAGAGAATAAGCTAGTTTAGAATGAAGGATTATAAGTAATGTTTTGTAAGAAAAAATGGAAATGTCAAGTAACTTCTGTATTTATCATACCTATCACTGGCCCAGACATGCTGGTACTCTATTTATCAGAACAGAATTCAGGCCAAACGTTTAATTTTGACACCCCCTCCCCCCACCCCCACCAAAAAAAATTAAGTCAAAACAATAAAAAAAACAAAAAAAACAAGAGACCTGTGCAGTTCTCCATAGATGGCTTCTGTGCATACACAGGGATGTGTCCTCAATTCCTGCCATTAACCATTCTTTTGTGATGTATGCCGAGTGTAATAGTTATAATGTAGGCAGGGAGGTGGGAGTGAATAACTTACGGGATGGCACTTCCTGCCTGGGCCAGTGGTTGGAATGTTAAATACAGAAATTACTTGAAATTTCCATTATTTATCCACCATTACCACTGGCCCAGACAAGCTGAAATAAATAACAGGAATGATGGCTAAAACAGGACTGAGAGGAAAAAAGAATAACAAGCAGGCTATTGCTTACTCCACATAGTAGGAATCCTTAAACAGCATGTTAAGGATAAAATAGGTTAATCCAAGAGTGATAGATAAATATGATTGTTGGATGCAATACCTCTAGGGATACAAGAATCCGAACTGGAGTAAGACTGGTTACCTCTTCTTATACCATAGCATATCTCAAATGCTATAATTTAGATTAACCCTTAGCACTCTGGGACTACCAACATAATTTTCTCCAATCACTCCGTTTTTCTCTTGTTTAACTGTGGAATTAACCAATTATATCTTGTTTGACAGAGCTCACTGAGCTCTGTCAAACAAGGTATATTTGGTCAAATATCAAACTGCATTTATACGGGAAATATTTGCTGCTGAAAACTTTGCCATTTTGACATCAGAGTGCAGAGAGTTAAGGAGACCAAAATATAAATGGGTCCAGAGGTAACATCCGATGATTCTTATCAAGATTACGAATCATGATGAATTATTGTATGAAATGAGCTCATGACTTCAAAAACTATGTACATATATATATATATAATTTTAAGAAACAACTGCCATCGGCAGAACTGTATCTGAAAAAAGTATAATCGTATGGCTGGCCATCGGTAAGCCTTAAATATTAGCTAAGTTACATAGTCCGCCATTGGCGACCATACTCAACTATCAACAAACTTGTCTCAGCAGTCTAGCAGCAGGTTGCTGATAGCTAAAAAGACTTTCCAGTTGAGAGTCATTCTGTTGGAAGAACACTCCGTGCTTGGACAGAGAGTTCACAATTACAGTAGGCTCACTAGGAATGTGGCAAATTGAAAGTGAGATGTTTTGATCCTGAAGGAACAAAAGAATCTTTTCTGTTAGACAGAACATTGGAAAGCAGTGGGTACCACCTGGGTTCCACGGGTAAGCTACAACTAATGAGTTGTCTTAGAAAGAATAAGAATCTGAGAGTTTGCAAGGTGATTTTTCCAGTGAAAAAGACTTAGGAGAATTGCCAACATCTCTTTCTGATTGATGTGTAAAAGGGACTGCTGATGATTCTATTGACCAGTGGAAACTTAGATTCTCTGGATTCAAAGTAGCAACCCATACTTGATCACTTGTGTTAGAGTGAATGATGGGGAGGGTGGGGGTGAGGTGGGTGTTGGGGGGGGGGGGGTTGAGGTGGAAACCAATGGTATCATCCATTTGTCCATATTTGAATTTTCTCATTGATAGCTGGAGAAAAGTAAATTATGCGATCCAGACTGTTTACCACAGCCTTCCAGTTTTCTAGAAAGTAAAACTGGAGGGGCCGGGAGATGAGATGTCCAAGCTGAATCAAGTCTGTTGCTGCTCCACACAAAGCCAGAAGTCTCATGAACTCCCTCGGAGTCCCTGTCCTCGCTTGAATAAAATAGAGGGAGAATGTTCTTATAAGATGAGCTCTGGCAAACGGAAGGCAGACAAGATTCAGGCAAGTCTGAAATTCCATTCCTAGATGCCGAAAGGTAGGATGAAGGGGTTAGATCAAACTTCTGCATGTTGACGAGAAATCCCAGTGACTGCAAGAGAGTTACAAGTTTCTGAACTACCTGACAAAGAGTTTCCTTGTGGAAGTGTCTTTGGGGGTATCGTCCAGAAAAGCCAATTTCAAACCCATCAAATGAGCTCAGAAGCGAGACATGATGGAGTTCCTAATCTTACTGAATGCCCATCGAGCAAGGTTTAATCCAAAGCAAATCAGCCGGAATTGATAAACCTTTCCATATATGGCAAACCTCAAGTACTTCCTGAACAAAGGATGAATCATTACATGAAAGTAAGTATCCTTGAAGCCAATGCTTGCCACAAAGTTGTTCACTCGGATGCTGTTCCTTACCAACTGGATGGTTTCCATTTAAAACATCAGAGCAAGAATGAGGTTGTTGATCCAGCCTAGATCTATGACCGGCCGGAAGGAACCATTTGGCTTCGGCACCAGGAAGATTCCTGAATAAAAACCTGGACACGAAATGTTCTCTACAACCTCTATTGCATTCTTGGATATCATCAAGTTTACTGCTTCAAGAAGAGTTTGTTTTGGAAATATTGGCAGGAAGATTTGTATATACTAGAATTCTTTACAAAGGAGGTTTTCTTCTGAAAGAAAGAATTAATCCCTCTTGAATAACTTCTAGAACGCATGGATTTTTTGTAATTTTCTTCCAATTTTGGGAAAGTCTTCTGCCGACCGGAAGACAATAGAAGTTGAAAGCTTCATCTTTAACCTCCTCGAGGCTTGTGATAGGAGAAACTTTGTTTTCTCCCAGCCAACTTGCCTTTGTAGGACTCCGAACAACCCTTGTTCGACTGACTAGAGTGATCCAGAGACTGGTTACAAACAAAGAGGTGAAGATTTGGAGCTGCAACGAGTCAAAAAATTTCTTAGAACCAGAATACCTCGGTTTCTTGGATCTAGAAACATTTGTAGCAATCTGTCGAAGAATAAGACTACTTGTGGCTTGTTTGAAAACTTCTTCATGTACAAAAGTGACTTGATTGTTAGAGAGTGAAGACCCCATCAGCAGAGCTGCTCTAAGAGAAGTTTTAGGAGCAATGTCAATGTTAGACGCTAACAGTAAGGCATTGTCCCATCTAACCAGCTCACGGTTACCAAGCTACTGTATGGATAGAAGCTATACATAATTGGGCAAGGTAACACTCTCAGTGGAGAAAGTATGTCTATTCATCTTTGTCCAGTATTTTATCAAGAGCATGAGTTATATGATTGGAAAGAATAGAACATCCAGAATCCTCTTTTTTGCGACAAGGAACCATTTCCAAAGAGGATGACAGTTTTGTGAGTGAGGAAGCACTTTGTAACTCCTTAGGAACCTTAGGAACAAGATCGGGAAAGAACTGCTGAATGAAATACATCACTTCCATGTGTTGCATGAACGATGAATAAGTATTGATGTTTGATGAATCTCTATTGCTTTCAGATGAAGAACGGCAATCCGAATGGTGACGATGTCTGTTCAATGGTCGGACTTTTTACCCAGCAAAGTCTATGATGATCCGCTGAGTAAGAAGGGAGCCATGGTTAGCCTTTCCTCTGGATGGAGACTTGTAGAAAATGTAGGGGGTGAAGGTGTTTCTAGTAATTCCAGATGATACACTTAATGGTAATGCCTGTGTTTCACCAGGAGGGTACGTTCTCTCTCCCACTAAGGTGAATGTATGCAGAGTTGCTGCAGTCAAACCTATGCAGACTAGTCCCCCCACCCCATGGAGCTGACATCAAAGTAACAGCAGTCATTGACCTCAAGACTGACTTATTGTTAATGAGAACCTTTGATGCCAGCTCTTGCTTAACTGATACAGCCTCCAAGGAACCCAAGTCTGACAAAGACGGAAGAATATCCAATAAAAATGGTTTGAGAACGGTTGATTCTTCCGACAAACCTCCAGGAATGGAGGAAGAAGTAAAATGAGATACATCCTTGGAAGAATGTTTAGGCACATTCAGATCTGAACCTAAAACAAACGGCCGAACTTTAGTCCAACATTTCTTCTCCCATCTAACACAAATATCACACATATTTTGTGGGTTACATCTGGTACACGTCAAGCACGATGAATGATTATCACTGCTTGACTTCTTGGTAAAACAATTTGAGCAAAAAGTTTTCATTTTCTCAAAATTTGGATGCACAAATTTTGGGAACACGAAACAGTCAACACTGAGAGTTGGAATAAAAAATTTTTAAGTAACACTCAATACATGAATACCAGATAGTTCCGTAAATATAAAAAAAATTATTTTCGGAACCAATGCTGGTCTCTGCATACTAAGTGACTAAACCCCTGTAAATCTGGGTATAACCTAAGATGCTGAATGTAAATATCACCAAACAGGCAAAAGTCTATACACACTAGAGCAGGGCCCAATTTGAGGGGGTACTCAAAGAATGGTGTCCTTGAGTAGCCATTTCTAACATAAACAAATGGGCTTTATTCGTGAAAAAGATATTCTTAAAAAAGTCAAAATACGGAGAAATGGCAACAGATGAAGGAGAAGAGAAGGATACATTAACCAGACATTAATAAAACATAATATATTTGTTGATGAATGGTGATAGTTTGAGGATTGACCTGAAATTGGGTGACATAATATTTAATCAATTAAATCATTTTTTAAGCACAGCCCTGAACAAATCACTGCCAGCCTCCTTCCTGATGGTGTCGTATCTTCTTATGATATTATCCTTCTCCTAAGAAACAAGACTGTTTACACCAGGCCAAGCAAAATAATGGTTATCGGAAAGCAGTGAGGACACTTTCTTGGCACTACACCTGCGACAAAGCCATCCACAGAGGACTGTACAGGACTTAAGTTTTTTTTCATTGAGTCGGATTAATTTTTGAAGTGGGGAGGATGGGGTAAAAATTAAGCATTTGGCCTGAATTCTGACGAATAGAATGCCATCATGTCAGGGCCAGTGATAATGGTGGATATATATTGTATTTTAGAAACATTTAAGCAATGGATAAAATACAAAAGTACCATTTACATAATTGCAGTTTCATATTTTACATTTACCAAACACTAGCACATAATTATAATTCTGAACTTTTCTTCAAAGTGAGTGACTTTTAAAAACTGTTTATCACAATAATTCACTAACTGGGTGTAACTGTCAGTAACTGTCAAAATGTTCATAGTTTTAAACAGATGCGTTGTCAGCTGCTGCACAATATATTTGTGTCCAAATCTGATGGAAAGCTGAGTTCATTTCCATTCTGCAGGTCTAATCTGATTTCTTTCAGCCTTCTGGCTAGTAAACAAGATTGTAACCTAATGTACAACGCAGAACAGCTGTACAGTACAGTCACCGTGGACTGGTCATAATTCACGCGAGGGCAGTGATGTCCACATGCATTTACCAGGTAATAAAAATCCTCATCAGCAAAATTTTAATTAATGAAGCAGTGGGACAACCCGGTGCTTCATTAAATTTTTTATGATTATTCCTATAATTAGTGTTTGGAATCTAATATTATATTGCCAACCCAAGGAAAGTGACTTGTCCATGGCAGCTGCACTGTAGGAGATTATCAAATAAAATTAGACAATATGTTTCCTGCAGTCATAGTACAGTGGAACCCTGTTAATTGAATAGCCACTTTGTCAATGAAAATTATTCAATTAACAGGAGTATTCAATTAACAGGGATTGTGTCACTTTCCTGTATTCTAGAGATAAATTTGGCATTTATTCTATTATATTTTGTTTGACAGAGCTCCATGAGCTCTGTCAAACAAAATATAATAGATTAAACGCCTGTATTGGATGCACTGAGGCCAAATACTCATATGAAAAAAGGAAAACTGGGGAGTGTCAGGGTAATTTCTTGGACAGGTTGCAAGATGTTTTATTCAATTATCAGGAGTTTACTCTACAACCTATATTCAATTAACAGGTCAAATTTGTACTGGAGGTATGGTAACTGGTTTTGTGTTTGGAAATTATATTCAATTAATAGGGTTATTCAGTTAAGAGATATCCAATTAACTGGGCTCCACTGTACTAATATTGGACATCATTCACTGGTCTTTCCAAACAATATTGTTGGGTACAGACATTATTACTGGAGGCAATATGACTGAAATTTTCTTTTATTTTTCTCCTCTATTGATAATACACTGCACGACAACACAAGTCAGGGATTGGATAAGATGCACAAAAGCATTAAATGCACAGAACAAAATTCGGAGGGTACAAATATGCTTTTAATTTTGAAAAAAAAGACATTGATAAAGCCTCACAAAGTAGATCTTCTGTTTCTCAGGCCATTTTTTGTAAAACTGCATGTGTGTGGCGGTTTTCTTTTTATTTGTTTGTAATTATTTCTTTGCCTTCAGAAGTTCATGTTCTTGGTTTGTTTTATGTGTTAGGCCTCATAATCTACAGAATAGCATGGGTGGTAATGTATTTCATCCCTTGAGTGCAAGTAGGTTTTGCAATGCTACAGAATTGTAAAGCCTTGTTGCACTCAAGGGACAAATTTATCAATTATATTAACTTGGGTAAAATATCAGACATAAACCATTTAATTTTTATAAGTTTGCTTTCGTTATAAAAAGAGAGCATGCAGCAGCCAAAAGGACCATGAGGGAGAGCCTGAGAAACAAGTTTTTAAAACTTTTTTAGGCCTTACTAACTGAATTTCTCCTGGAACAATTGAAAAATATTATCCAAACATAATTTTTGAAATAAGCAACTTTAGACGAGCACTTGTTGTAAAGAACAGTTGATCTAACATAACATCGCTAAATAGAAAGGGGTAAATCACTTTTTGAACATTTGAAAATATATTTAGCAAAAGTTCCCAAAGCGTAAAATATGTATTTTATAAAACTAGAATGAATGTGTCGATGGGACACTAATGCCAAACCATCCAACACCTACCCACCTAATTGGCATCTTCTCTTATGGGGGAAACCCAAAATAATTTCTGCACAATCATGGGCCATAACTACCGCAACATTCACATAAAAACATTGAAAATCAAACTTGGCCTTTCTTTTGAAATGGCTAGTGAAACTGAAATTTCAGATCATTATGCAAAAAAGACCCAAAAGGAATTTGAAAATGCAAAATAATGTAAGGTTTTTGAACAAACAAAATCCAAAATGACCATTTCATTCAAAAAAAAATTCTGTAAATTTAATTTGGCCTTTCTTTATAATAAGGATTGAAGTCTCAAATTTAAAACCATGATATCCCATGAAATCTCAAAGTTACTGAGCAAAAAACAAAACAAAAAAAATTTTTTTTTTTTTATGCAATCAAGGTAATAACTGTGAAATTACTAGCACTTAGAATCTGAAAATTCAACTTGTCTTCTATTTGTGATCATTTGGAATAACAAATTTGAATCATTCTATCAATTGAAAGTAAAATTATCAAGTTGAAATTAAAAAATAAAGTTTTCACACAAGAGCCCTTCCTATGGAATTATGTGCACTGAAAACCTGAATATCAAACATAGCTTTCATTTTGTGGTCTTAAAAAAATTTATCAAATTTCAAATTAATCTTCCAAAACGAAGTAAAATTATCATGTAGAAACTTTAAAATTACTACGTTTTTGCACAATCAAGGAGGGCCATAACTATGGAACCACATGAGTTAGAAATCTGAAAATTGTACTTCGCCTTACTTTGTAATCATAAAAAAAAGCATGTTGAATTTCAAATTATGGAATCCTACAAAGGAAGATTATTATTTGGAAACCTCCAAAAGTAAAGAAAGTTTCAGCACAATCAAACAAAAATAACTATGGAATTGCATGTGCTAGAACACTGAAAACAGCACTTTACTTTCAATTTTGTAATGATATGAAAAACTAGCATATTTCAAATTATTCTACCACAGAGAGGTAATGATATCATGTGCAAACCACAAAAGAGCAATATTTCTGTACACTCCATAGCTATTCATAAGTCCATAACTCTGAAACTTCTTGTGCCAAATTCTGAAAATCGAACCTGATCTTCAGGATATGGTTATAAGGACAGTTATATAGTAAATTTGTAAATATTCAGTCACCCCCCCCCCCCCCCCCCCAAAGTTATCATTTGGATGTACATACATATGTATGTACAGATGGATAAATGTACAGACAGAAAGATAGATAGGGGTAATACTTGATGTCCCAATTACATAAATAGATGGGTGGCAGGAACAATCCTGGAAATATTTACCCATTATACATAAATCCTATCTGGAGCTCAGGCATAACCATTATTGTGATACAGGCACAATGATCAGATTGTATGCTTCTACAGTATGTGGAGAGTGGATTGTAACAGAATCACCCGCAGAGTGGAGTTATCACCCAAACTATAACTTTCAAATTTTGTACATATCGAAAAAAACACGAGCAATGTTTCAGCCAATGGACCTCCAGGTTTAACCCGGAGGTCCATTGGCTGAAACTTTGCTTGTGCTTGTTATGCTTTGCAACAAATTTGCAATTATTGCTTGGGTGGAATCTCCACTCTGCAGGTGATTTAGTGATAATACACTCTCCACGTACTGTATCTGACCGAATAATAAATTTCAAACTTCCATCTCAGTCAAGTATCAATAACATGAGATTAACTTTCAACAAACATTTTCTCCAAAGAACACCACAGAAGGCCTTTTTAAGCCCTTTACCCAAATTTAATTTTTGAAATATTATTGCGTATTTAAATTTTTTCAAAAAATTTTTAAAAAAACATATCATGTAATACTCTCACTGGAACAAGCTTAGCAAGCTCATTCCACTAAAGAGTGACATGATACAGTTCAGTTGATATTTTTTTAAAAATCACTTTTTTTTAACAGCTGAATTTATAAATTATGTGGGAAGATGCAGCTGATTAATTAGGTAAAGGTTAAACGTGTACTTTTCCACCTCACTCCAAATACATTAAAAAGTAGAAAGCACTGAAATCTCACTAAATGAATACATTCATAAAACTAAACTGACTAAAACTGTAATAACATTACCTTGCACTCCAGCTGGAGATTTAATCTCCAACCGAATACCCTTCTGAATTATGTTTGTTGGTGGTGGTTAACGTCACATATTTATGCACCATGGCTAATCGTGACACAACATGGAGATGAAGTCAAGTTTAGTCAATCGTTGATCTACATGTTGCCCATTTTAGAGGACTTTCATCCCAAGCATTGGTGACTGGGTCCTATTTTACTAGTAAAGCAGAACTGGTTTACCACAGTAAACAAGTGCTGCTTACTTCCCGGGGTTCCCACGGGGATTCTGAATTATAATCCAGCCCTGAAATAGTTAAGCTAGTGCCTACATCTAAGTGAAAAAATAATTAATATGCATACCACTGGTGGAGCTGGGGTTTGTTGTGGTGGTGGTGGTGGTGGTGGGTCTCTAGGTCGCATTCTATCTAATGCTGCTTGTTGTCTTAGCAGTTCCATTTCATATTGAAGTTCATTCATTCTATGTATATAATCTTGTTGTAATCTCTTCAAATCACGATCAAATTCATCTGAAGAAAAATAAAATTTTCTTTCAATAACTCTAATTTTTTTACTGATTTACAAATTATGATCAGAAACTTTACAACTGTTATGAAAAGAATTCATCTGAGATTTTTTTTTGTGTAACTTATTAAAATGAAATTACTCCTTTTACTTTCATACATTCACTTTATAGTTTACTCACTGCAATGAATTTAATAAACTATAAAACCACTAATAGACTGAAGAATATAATTTTATCCAACAACCAAAAAAAGCAAGATTTTAGTAAATATTTACTGTAGTCATATTCTGGCTGCCAGCACATGCAGACAAGAACTAGCTATTAAACAGTACCAAAAGAAATTTACTTTTTATCCGAGAATCTTAAAACACATTTCTGAGAAAATTTAATTTTGCCTCAATTTAGATCTGGGCCTTTAAAGCTTATAAGCTTTTTACCTTAATTCAAAATTATATTTTAAATTTAAATAGTAAAGTTATATTCTTTACATGATTAAAAAACTAATCTATATATCTCATCAGTTAATGAAATTTGTTTACTCCACGTTTTTCAAAACTCAGTTACAAATCTGAGAAGGGCAAGAGAATTTATCAATAACAAAACAACAAGATTTCACTTATTTACTGTTTATTACGAAAATATTTCACCTGAATTTACAGATATTTGCCACCACCATCACCATAACCTTGAAGTGCAGTGTTATAGTGAAAATATGTAGCTGTACAGAGAAGCAAAAGCAAAGAAACACAATAACACATATATAAAGCAGTTTTCTTATTTTATTTACCCAATATTTATTACATAAATACAACATACTTTAAATATATATAAATAATAAAATAAAAAAATATAATATACAAATAGCACTTGTTTTGAAAAGTGAGAACCAAAAAATAAACAGAGCACCCCCCCCCGCCCCCCCCCCCCCCCCACCCCATACTTGATATTTTTAAAGCACTGACTTCTACCCAAGCTTTTCTGTTCCATGCAAAAACAGTCTCATCCTGTGAAATCCATCACTAAAGGAAAAAATAATTAACTCTTACAAGCTTCTGAAATAAGAGTGAATTTATTGAACACCACACAGTAGTCTTAACTGGTAGAGTGCCGGAAGCTCATATTTGGGCTTTGTTTTGAAGTGCTGGTACCCGCAATTTAAAGGCTTCATATTCAGTGGATATGCTTCAAATTATCTTTGAAGTGAAATTATTTCAATTTTATGGAATTGACTTGTTACAATTTATGGGAGAGTGCCAATAGGCACTCTCCCATATATTGTAACAAGGCAAAGAGATGTGTAAAAATGTTCATGTCCAAAAACAATTTAGCACTCCACCAGTTAAGGCCTAGCTGGTGTGTCTGGTCAGGTTTTGCCTGTCTGTTGAGGCAGACAACACTTGACTAGAAACAACTGCTGAGATTATAAAACTATCCTTGCTCACTATTATCTAGACCTACAGTGCTAGAGCACCTGTTATTATATGTCATAGGAAAGTAGATTTAGCTTCAGGTTTCTGGGCTCTAACTGTTCAAGTACCAAAGTAAAGACTCTAAACTACCACAACTCATTCCTACAGTTTCTGTCATCAACCTCATGAGATATTCTGTAACACAACTTTTTGATGGAATGGGCATATTGATGGAAATGGCTTATAGAGCTGTATCCCAAAGTGTGTCACTAATAACATTTAATCAGCAATAGCAACAGAACCAGAAAAACATTTGTCAAGACATTTCTCATTACCTTGAAGTAGCATATAATAAACATTTCTAATCAAAAAACAGTTTATCAATTCCTCAGTTACAGACAAAATCAATCATAGCAGTGAAAACAAGGCAGTGAAAATTCTTAACCTTTGAGTCTCCATGCAGCCACAAACTGCCCTTTTTATACTGCCCTGAAAAAGTTGCCCCAAGCATATTCTTCCTTAACCCTTTACCCAATGCAGACGATATCAAATTTATTAATTTAAATAACATTTTTTCAAATTTTTCAAAAAATTTCAACAAAACCATATTATGTAACCCCTCGGTGGAATGAGCTTGAGGAGCTCGTTCAAAGGAGGGGTTCACGTGATATGGTTTTGTTGAAATTTTTTGAAAAATAATATTTTTCCTACTACTGAATTTGCATATTATGTGGGTGGATGCAGCCGATTCATTGGGTAAAGGGTTAAGAACTCTACTGGTAGGCTGCATTTACCTAAAACAATGTTTTTACATAATTGTTGTCTGCCTGTTCAGGCAGCAACAATACTGTAGAAACAGTGTTAAGTCATCTGTAGTTTGTGCATGTATATGCGATTATCGTAAAATTAAGCAAAGCAAATAAGGGTTGTGAATTAAGGAAAGAAAAAGTATAGTGAAATCCTTTTAATTGGTAGAGTGCTGGAAGCCCATATTTGGGCTTCATTCCGAAGTGCATGTACCACAACTTGAAGGGTCGTATTTAGTAGATGTGCTTTGTATTATCTTTGAGGTGATATTATTTAGTTTATAAGGGTTTGCCTTGTTACAATTTATGGGAGAGTGCCTATAGGCACTCTCCTACAAATTGTAACAAGGCAATGACATGAGTACATGGTTTGATGGCCAAAAATAATTTAGCACTCTACCAGTTAATTCAATAGCCCTTTTGCCAGTTATAATATAATATTCAAATAACAGACCTATAAAATTAAATAGAATGTGGTTGTTTTCCACTATAAACTGACTATTTCTTCAATTATATTGAGCTCTGTCAAACAAGAAAAGACAGAATGAATACTCACATTGGAAGTAATGAGGCCAAATAGATCTGTAAAGCTAATGAGTTTGATGGTTGTCAAATTTTTCAAGAAATCAAAATTAATTAACTGTAGCCAAAAAAAGAAAAATAGCACAAGAACCCTTTGCTAATAAAATATTTATAGGATCTATTCCCTTTTTTCTTCATTAATCTAGTATGTAACAATAAAGTCAACTTCATGCAATAACGATATTTAGAAATCCGCCTCCATTTGTTTTCAGTTTAATCCAAAAAAAAAAAAATAAGTAACTGTGCTTCATGGGAAATTTTATCTTATTGTTTAGTTTTTGAAAAGTTCAGTTCCATATCATCAAACCCAGCTGCATCAAGTTTTCTTGAGTTGTACTTCAAAATGAGAGCAAAATTTTTTATCCCTTGAAAAACAAACTTTGCAACTTCAAAAAAATTCATCTGATTGTTTTGAATGATAGAGCTTGCAAAACAATATGATATGAATTCTTCTCCTTTTAACATTACAAGAAGTCATGAAAAGGTTCTGTTAATTAACTGGTGGAGTGCCAAATTATTTTTCAGTGGTCACTTGTAGCATGAGTATTTTTTTTAAAGATACCATGCTACTGGCAAGAGGAGCCTTAGTTTAGCAATATACTGTTCAAAAATGATTATTTTGTTACAATTCATAGGAGAGTGCCAGCTGGCACTCTCCAATAAATTGTAACAAAACTAATTTTAATAATATTATTTTCCTAATGCTGAGCCAACAGCAGACTTATGTGTACAAAGTGATGCCACCAAAGTGGCTTTCAACACCTTTTGATAGAGCCATGATAGTGGCTTCTAGTACTCAACCAGTCAATATTTTGTAGAAAAAAATTCAGAGATCTTCTAGGTGGATATCATTTAAATTCCATTATCATAGGCAACAGAAACACTAGTATATCATTCTCATAGTTTAACTGGCATCTATAGCACCAATGATGTAGATGCACAAAACATATGATAACACATCAGTAAGGCCTAAAAAAGTTAAAAATATGCTTCTCAGGCCATCCCACATGGTCCTTTTGGCTGCCGCGTGCTTTTTTTTTACCAATGCAAACTTATTAAAATAAAAATTAAATGGTTTATGTCTGATATTTTACCCAAGTTAATAAAATTTATAACTTTGTCCATTGAGTGCAACAAGGCTTTACAATACTTTAGCATTACAAAGCCTTCTTGCAGTCAAGGGATGAAATACACTACCACCCATGCTATTCTGCAGATTAGGAGGACTAAAACATAAAACAAACCAAAAACATGAACTTTTGATGGCAAAGAAATAATTACAAAAATAAAATAAAAAAACACTCGTCCACATGCAATTTTACAAAAAATGGCCTGAGAAACAGAAAATCTACTTTGTGGGACCTGATAGAACCCTTTCAGTACTGTGATCGTAAAATCAGTCTCTTTCTCAATCAGGTTGCAATCTAGTTCCAACATTGTCAAACCAGCACACTGAGATTTCATAATAAAATTTTGAGAAATTGAGATCTAGTCAAGAAAATCAGACAAGTATAACATCAGCGATTCAATGTTCACACATTTCTTTTTCAACAGGCAAGATTCTTCAGTGCTGTAAGAAGGAAGCAGACATATAATTTCTCTCCCCATATTCATTTGTTTGTTCATATTCACTTCATATTCATTTAGCAAGTTTGAAAAAAAAAAAAATAATACGATCAAGTGACTGTACTAATCATTTATCTGAATGTCATCCAAGAAACAAACTATGAATTCAGAAAACATATGTCTCCTCCACATATATTACTAACTGGTAAAGTGCTAAATTATTTTTGGTCATCAACATTTGTTCAAATGCCTTTGTCTTATAACAATTTATGGGTGATTGCCTCTATGGCGCTCTCCCATAAATTGTAACAAGGCAAGTCCTTACAGACTAAATAATTTTACTTCAAAGATAATAAGAAGCACATCCTTTAACCCTTTACCCAACGTAACAGCAAAAACTGGCCAGAGCTATTCACAAAATTCACCATTCAATTTTTATTACAAAAACCTAGCTTATGACCTCTCACTGGAATGAGCTCAAGGAGCTCATTCCAATGAGGGGTCATAAGCTATGTTTTTGACGCAAAAAAATAAAAAAAATTTAGTGCTTCAAGAATTTTTTTGCAAGTTTCGTCTATTTTTTGTTTTAGGTAAAGGGTTAAATGTGAAGCCTTCAAGTTGCAGTACCTGCAAATGATTATTACGGCCAAATATGGGCTTCCAGCACTTGACCAGGTAATGAGATTTACCAATATGATAGGTAAAGAGTTAGGTGTATATAAACTTATTTAATTACTGGCTAGTTAAGTTGACACTCAAGATGCAAATGTGATCTATACAGCACATGTAAAAGCTTGAAATCAAGGTACAATACCATTATTATAAAAACAGAGAGAATGTCATCTGAATTTCCACTGGGTCATAATCTGATGGTATTTTCAATCTGCTTTCCCACCCAAAACACTTTAGAAACTTCCTTGCCTAAAAATAAATGCAAAATCATTGCATTTCAGATGCTATTTTTGTTGTTTCTTGTAATTTAATTTATTTTATTTTTTTCTTTCTGTCTTAAAACCAGGGTTATGATCTCCTAATTGGAACATTCTCATAGATCTCATTCCAATAATGGGAGTCATAAGTTATGTTTTTCAGGCAAAAAAGGAAAATTTGAAATCAAAATTTGTTTTTGTAAGGAGTCATCTTTCATTTGTTGTTAGGGAGGGACTTACAGAAAATCAAGAACAAAACCCACTTGTCTGTTGTATATAAGAACTAAAGATCACCCACCATATAAAATACAAGGTAAATTTTCAGTGTACATTATGCGAGTTACAGATAAGTTGATATATTAATTATCAGAGTAAGGAAGTTTACAATCAATCATTAATTATTTTACATCAGATATCATCAATCAAATCTTCTATACTCTTTACTTCACAGGAAAGCAACACGTCTTCCACCTTTTCAAATTTCCTTTGTGATAACAGAGTCAAGAAAGAATGCAAGAATCTTAAAATACCAAATGAAATGGCCAGGGCCTTGAAAGCTTCCTGAGAGAGTTTTCTTTGGAATCAACATGAACTGTACTCAACCAGAGAGCTCTCATGGCAAACTTGGACAATTGTGATATTCATAAATACCACAGATTATGTTATCATTCTTGATTCCTGGCATCAGACACTGACATTTGAAGTAAACTTCAAATGGCAGTCAAGCACCTGGTCAACTTCAAACCATGTTAAACACCTGACCAAATTCTGTCCTAACTATATGGTCTAGGCCCTTCACCAGAAAGTTTTCTATGGCAAATACTACTGACAACTGTAAAGAAATCTATTAAATTAATCATTTTGAAAAGTCACCTTTCATTTAAATTTAAGGGAAAGTACAATTCGGATCTGTATAATTATAACTAGCTTCCTTGACTTGCCTGATATACTTTTCACCAATATTGAAACAAAGAATCATGCAAAATTATTCCAGGTTGGTGATTTGAACTTAGCTCTCTTCCAAAAATATCTTGCAAGTTGCAACATTTTGCATTAAAATTCCAAAAGTTCATAGCATTTTTCTGTTCGTAATTTACAAATTGATGAAAGACATTGTAAAACTTAGGACCTTTGGGTGCTTCCAAAAATACAGCATTTTTTGATATACTGATTCAGTTTTACTAATGTATTAGATTAAATACTGATTATAATTGTGTAATGATGTTCATCTTCAATAAATAATAATAATAACTTGGGAGTAATTTTGTGTGATGTGCACTCGCCCCAATGATCTACGATCTGCTAGCATTCATCTTTTGGGGTCTGTCTGTCAGTACTAGTAGCTGTGATGTCTACATGACTGGTGCATTTGTATTAGGGGATGTGTGCCATAGAATACTCTTTCCATGTGGTTCGCCCTCCAGCCAATCCAAAGACTTTAAATATTCTGACAGTTCTTAAACTTTTCTCACTCGGAAATTCAGAAAAAGAAATATATATATTTTCGCTGATTTCCTGTAGACTTGAATGGAATCAGACATATTAACTTTCCCGAAATGCGAGGGAAAATCCCGAAATTTCAGTGTAGCTCCCGGCTTCCCAGACGGAAGTCAGTTTTGGACCAAAAATCCCAGAAAACAACAGTTGAATATTTCTTTCCCATTGTAACTTATGTAAAACGTTCGGAGTCAAATCACATGCATTCAAACTCTGGTAAAAACTCACGAAGCAGCAAAATATGGATATAAGTTAAATTTATTTAAGAAAAGGGTATTTTATGATATACATTTCAACTGTGTTCATGTTTATTTGTTTTTTTCTTCGTAATCAGAGATTCGTGATCAATGTGAATGTCGAAGTGAAAATAGGTGACTTACTTTCAAAAAATTGAAAACTCCCACCTTCAATGCAGTTTTTTGATAAATAAAATATATGAAAAGGAATTAAATAATATACTTTATTTATTCATAGAATAGCTTTAATTCTCATCCCTTTTCCAAATCAAAATGTAAACAACACCTTGACCTGAACTATTTAACACAGTATAAAAATAGGTTGAAGTCACTTAGGATGCCGAAAAATTATAACTGTATATTTATACACAATGGACTTATTTTCTAATACTACATTTATTCCATTGTGCTGACTACAGAACTGTTAACTGTTGGCCATCTGTACGCAAGAAAATTTCGAAGGGAATTAAAACAAACAAAAAACAAACAAAAAATGCTTCAATGACGAAAAGAAAAGTTTTGTGCAGGGCACAAGCATCCACACATGCATGAAGGATTTTGATAAAGATACTTTCCATGTACTAATCTTCTTGCAGTAACTGAACATTAGGAAATCTTTTCTTGTTAACACTTCCAGACTTGGGAAATTATTATCTTAGCTTAGTAGACTTTGATAAAAGCAAACCACAGGTGGTGGTGCTCTATGGGTGGAGGGTCATGAAGATGAGGATGGTGGGGGGGGGGGGGGGGGGGGGGGGGCAAATGAAAATCAACAATATTTCCTGATTTTTTAACATCGCATAAATTTTATGCATCAGCATAACTGACAACTAGATCTGGATATAATCTGGTGTTAATGGTGGTCCATGAACTGAAAATTCCCAAGTTTTTCTTTTGTTTTGTCCCTGCATGACCTTTTCCCTGAAATCCATCCCATTTCCCTGAAAATCACCCTCAGGTACCCTGAAAAATTATTCTGGAGGTCAACATGTCTGAATGGAATAGAATTGTATAGATTATGATTAGTCTTTTGAAATACCACCCAGCACTACATAGGACTGCCAGTGGACATAATATCTAAGTGCTTGAGAAGAAAACTATCTCTGGGGTGTAAATTCCAGCTATTCAATTTGATATCCATCAGAATCACAATATTTTATAGGACAAGAAAATCAGGACAGGACAAGTCTAGTTTCAGTCAAAAACATACAGCCATATATCTAGAAACATTATTATAAATGTACTACAACTCATTAATATTTACAGATTTTTAGATGATCCCAGGTGTCTACAATTTTAATGCAGACAGGTGTATCTCTTGAACTAATTTTGAACTTCAAAGCCTTTTCATTTAAAAAAAAAACTACAGGAGATTCAATACCGTACACATAATTTTTGGCATAGCCAATAACATACACAACAACAATAGTGAAGAAGGCTCAGAAATAATTAATCCTACAGCTATATAGGGCTGTATTGCAGACCCTATAGGGATGTAGAATTAGATTATTGCAGATCCTCTTTACTGTTAAAGTATTTATTTATTTATTTATTTATTTATTTATTTATTATTCATTTATTTACAGTATTTATTTAACTTCCCTACAGATCTAAAATAGATTTGCCCAGTTGTTGTTACCAGATTTGTATTTGAAGATCTCGCTCAGAAACTTAGGGTTGAAAGTGTAAACTGGTGCAGTACTGGAAGCCCATATTTGGGCTTTATTCTGAAGTGCAGGTACCATAACTTGAAAGCTTCATATTCAGTGGATATACTTCTTATCTTTGAAGTTAAATTATTTAGTCTGTATGGATTTGCCTTGTTACAATTTGTGGGAGAGTGCCTCTAGGCACTCTCCCACAAACTGTAAAGAAGCAAACATATGTGAACAAATTTTGATGACTGAAAGAAAGTTAGCACTCTACCAGTTGAGGGTAAATGTATGCTGACTACAAGTACTGGAGAATATTTAAGAATTTGGGTCAATTTTATGAATTACATTATTCGAAAAGTCAGTGTTATTTATTTATTTATTGGTGTTTAAGGTCACATACTTATGCACAATGGCTAATTGTGACCATGACAGTTTTATGGGTGGAGGAAGCCGGAGTACCCTGAGAGAACCACCGAGCATCGATGAACAAATGTAAGCTCCTCAATATTCTCTGTTCAAACTCTGCCCAAGCAGGGTTACAGCGGTGGAAGACATGTGCACCATCGACGTGTTGTACGCCTTAGTACACAACGTCACCGTGCCCCCATGTATGCAACCGGAATAAAGTGCCTTGCCCAAGGACACAACGCAGGTGAAAAGTGAGTGTTATGCAAGAGGAAGTTGTGTTCAAGTTCTAATAATGGTTTAGTACTAGCAATGGAAGTTGACCAAGGTATCTTGATTTTTGTTTATTGTCAACATCACAGAACTTTATCTACCTACTGTCATGTCAATATAGACTGATACAAGGATGGTGATGATTTCATTTACTTTTAGAAGATGTTATAACTCTTATTATTACACACCTGTTCTATGAAATCCCCATTTACAGCAACACTAAACCATGCGGAAAATGAAAATCTGTTCCACACATATGTGCAGAACGGAAATCATTGACAAGACTATTTTTAAATAGGAGCAAAATTTCACTGGGATTTTCTACAAATCGTGCAATGCAATTACAATCTGAATTGCTAGCGACAACTGAAAATCGTTCCCGGAGTTCCAATGTGTCCTATGTGCCAGTAGGCACACAGACCACATTGGAACTCAGGAGACGAAATAGTAACACAGGTTCCCCTCGCAATTTTGGTTGGGGATAAAATGTGTTATTTTTGTTGATAGTTGTCAAATGAATCGCTGAGTGTCATTCTAATAATTGTTTTTTATAGACGTGAAGGCATGTAATAAACACAGAATGACACACGCGTGTGAATGTGTTAATCGATATGGCCCTTGTGCCATCATGGTAGGATAAAAACTCGAGGCCTGCAGCCTCTTGTTCTATCCTTCCGCACTGGCACTTGTACCATATTGATTAACCCATTCACACACGTGTGTCGTTTTGTATATTCACCTCACTTAGTTCTAATAATAAAAGTCAATAGGAGTGCCAGATTTAAGTTTTCCTCCCATGGGGATACTTGTTGTTGCTCTTTGGGTCTTATTTTGGTTGAGTAGCTGTTCAACAGAAGGATCAACTGGCTGAAATTCACGACTTGCTAATATCTCTCGTAGTGTTTTCTCACTACTTTCTGTTCTCGCATTTGGTGGAGGAGCTCTGTATGTGTCAGGGTTGATGTCATCCATAACAGGTTGCTCTTTTTGGAGAGTGGTATATTGCCTTTGATCAAACTGTTTACTGGGCTGCATTAAATCGTGGTTGGGGTGATCAATTCCTTCTGCCTTTACATTATTCTTCGGATCTGTGCCATCATAGAACATTGGATCATCTGGGCCATTATTAACAAAATCTTGTGGTACACGTGAGCCACCAGTTTTATCTGCATTTTCAGGTGTCCTCTGTCGAGGAAATTCGGACTTACTTCTCTGTAACTGAGGACCTCCATCATCTCTCAGTAAAACTGGTGATTTAATACTTCTGAAATACCGGTAACCCCCATCTCTGTTTGTAAGTTTTCCATTTGACTCATCCATTTTATTCAATGCAGGCAGATTAACTGAGGGATTGTATGACCTGATGTTTGGAGGATGTTTTCTGGGAAGTAAGTACGGTGATTTGTTTTTTTCTCCAAATGCTGTTTCCACCGTGACAACCAATTTTGGTTCAACTTTCTTGTGTCCATATGCATCGGTCTTTGTATCTTCAACATAATCAACCATTATATCTTTAATATATTCTGAAATCACGCGAGTTGATCTATCTTTTTCATTAACTTTAATACCTTCCCTCCCATCTCTGACATTCTTTTTGTTAAGAACATTTTGCTCTTGCAGTTGAAACAGCTCTCTCTGTAGACGCTCATTTTCAAACTCCATCGATTGTATCTGAGTTCCCTGCACCACATCAACTTTTTTCTCTGAAAATCAAATATATAAAAATGTATGAGAACAAACATGCACTGTTTACTTTTTTAAAAAAAAAATATATGTATACTTCTAAATAGACATATATCAACAAAACGTAACTTAACACACTTTCATATTATCTATTTATTGGAGTTTATTGCCACTTTTGACAGCCAGGGTCACCTTGTGTCAAGAGATTTATAGGTGGAGGGAGCCAGAGTACCCAGAGAGAACCACCACTCAGTGGCAAGTAACTGTCAGACTCCCCAACATACTAACTCTGCAGAAGACAAGTACACCATCAACGTGCAGTACACCTTGGTACACAGTGCCAGCATGCCCCTATGTGGGCAATAGTGATTAAGTGCTTTGCCCATTCTCATATTATAAGTTATGGGGCTTTCAGTGAGCGGATATGGTGTGATATAAAGCGAAGTGAGATCAATATTAGGCGAGGCTGAAGGCCGAGCCTAATACTGATCTTGCTGAGCCTTATATCACACCATATCTGCCCACTGAAAGCCCCATAACGTATTTATTATGCCAGTCCCTTGAAAGAGACACAACCATAAGTGTACCCAGATTCCTGGTACAAATGTTCTGTTATCACTATCACTGAACTTCCCGGTTTTACGTCATGTGAAGGTAACGCTAGTAGCAGGTGCCAAAACAACAGAGTTTTCTTTTCAATAAACAGGAATTTATATTAACAATTCACAACTTTAATTCAGTGTTAAGTACTGGAAAAATAAAACAACTGGAGCAAATGGATTAACAATTCTTTTAAGAAGGTAAGTGGGAACAGTTTCATTCATTATTTATTGTTAATGGTGATATTAATGTTTCTATACATATCGTTTTATTTATTGTATTTATTTATATTTGTTTATTAAAATTTCTGAAAGCCTCCAGGAAACGTATTACAGCTGAACGTTGCTCAACAGACACACACGCAAAATTATTTGTTGTTCATTGAACATGCAGAATTAGGAAAAACATCAAAGCGAGCATTGGATGTCAAATACAAAATGTCTGAACTGACCGTATATAAACTCAATATACGGTCAGCTCGATGATACACAGTCTCATATACGGTCACTAGATACTGAAGCTGATTGGTCAATAACAATTACTGGCATAATAATATAAGTTACAGGATGTTTAGTTGGCGGATACGGTGTCATGTGAGGTGAAGTGAGAACAATATTAGGCAAGGCTTTAGCTGAGCCTAATAATATTCTCATTGAGTCTCATGTGACACCATATCCACCAATTAAACATTACATAAGGCCATACAAAGTAGATCTTCTGTTTCTCAGGCCATTATTTGTAAAATTGCATGCGGGCGAGCGTTTTTTTATTTTATTTTTTATATCTGTAATTATTTCTTTGCCATCAAAAATGTATGTTCTTGGTTTATGTTTTAGGTCTCATAATCTACAGAATAGCATGTGTGGTGGTGTATTTTGTCCCTTGAGAGCAAGAAGGCTTTGCAATGCTAAAGCATTGCAAAGCCTTCTTGCACTCGGGGACAAATTTATCAATGTTTTTAACTTGGGTAAAATATCAGACATAAACCATTTAATTTTTATTTTTTTTAAGTTCACATTGGTTATAAAAAGAGAGTATGCGGCAGCCAAAAGGTCCATGCGGGAGGGCCTGAGAAACAGAGTTTTATTTTCTTTAGGCCTAATGTATATATTATTTCAGACTACAAAAGGTTTGTAAACCATTTTATGTTTTCATTAAATTTTCCTATCAAAGGGACAAAGGCCATGCAAACAAATTTCACAATTAACTGAACATTTTCATTTTATGCTTCAACAACACAGTTTATGATACCTTAACTGAAACATGCTCAATGAGCTTGTTCCAATGAAGGGTCAGTAAGCTATATTTTTGTGACAAAAATTGAAAAAAAATCAAAATCAAAATCTAAATGGCAATTTTGTAGACAGAACTGTCCATTTAAACCGTAATATTAGGTAAAAGGTAAACATCCACTTAATAAAAGTTTTCAAGGGATAAAATACGTTTTGCAAAAAGGTTATGCAGTAAAATATTTTTTTACCAAAATCTTATTTGAAACTCAGTCCAGAAAGATGAAGGAACATATTCCTTTATGCTGTTAAAACGTCCACCTATATTTCCAACGAGTCTGAATTAGGGAATATGCCAGGTGCAGTTATTTTTGCTTATTTTTCTTTCAAAAGATTGAGGGCATGATGTTACCCCTTTAACCTATGTTGACTAGAAGATGATATTTAACCCTTTGAACCTTGGTGGTATCTCCCATACCAGTTCAATTATAGTAGCTGGATGAGTCCATATTCATTATTTGAGGGTGGAGCAATTAATATTGTAAACAACCATCCTTTGGGCTTCACATTGAAAATATTAATTGGACTATTCCACACACTCACTTAACAGTTAGCAGCCATCCCTGTTAATGAAATTATGACATATTGTGCTCATGGGGTGGAAAAGCATCCCAACAAGTTCAAAGGGTTAAAATATTTTTCCTAAATCAATAAAAATTTAAACAAGAGGCCCCAAGGGGCCTTAATCGCTCACCGGGCAAAGTGATTCAAACAAAGTGGTTCAAAGAAGTATTTGGGGGTCACATTCAGTTAGACATGGTTCATCAACACTACAAAGGAATGAAGTCATGAGAGACAAATTTTAATGAACTGGGGACATGGCTTGAACAAACTTGAATCTTACCCCCCTAAGGATGCTGCATACTAAATACCAAAAGCATTCATCTGCTGGATCTGAAGAAGATTTTTAAAGAAAATTCCTCATTTTGAACTAAGTTATCATTCGGGGCCCCACAGTGAGCCCAAATATGAACCCAGGGACTTGATTTGAACAAACTTGAATCTCACCCCCTAAGGATGCTGCATGCCAAATATCAAAACATTCTGACTGTTGAATCTGAAGAAGACTTTTAAAGAAAAATTCCTCATATTGACCAGGTTTTAATTCGGGCTCCCACAGGGGTCCCAAATATGAACCCAGGGACTTGGCTTTAACAAACTTGAATCTCAACCCCCCCCCCCCCCTCCCCAAGGATGCAACACACCACATATCAAAACATTCCAACTGCTGGATCTAAAGAAGATTTTTAAAGAAAATTCCTCATTTTGAACTAAGTTACAATTCAAGCTTCCACAGTGAGCCCAAATATGGACCTAGGGATATGGCTTGAACAAACTTGAATCTCCCCCCCCCCCCCCCCCCCCACCCCCCAAAGATGCTGCATACCAAATATCAAAACATTCCGACTGCTGGATCTGAAGAAGAAGATTAAAATTCCTCATTTTTAACTAAGTTATCATTCGGGCTCCCACAGTGAGCCCAAATCTGGACCTAGGGACATGGTTTGAACAAACTTGAATCTCACCCCCCTAAAGATGCTACATACCAAATATCAAAACATTCTGACTGCTGGATCTGAAGAAGAAGATTTTTAAAGAAAATTCCTCATTTTGAACTAAGTTATAATTCAGACACCACAGTGAGCCCAAATATGAACCCACGGACTTGGCTTGAACAAACTTGCATCTCACCCCCCTAAGCATGCTGTATACCCAATATCAAAAGATTCTACCTGCTGGATCTTGAGAAGAAGATTTTTTAAGAAATTTGCCTGAAATGCACTAAGTTCAAATTCAGGCATCTATACTGAGCCCAAATATGAATCCATGGCGCCGATTTGAATGAACTTGAATCAGATCCACCCCACAATGTTGCATATCAAAAGATTCTGCCTGCTGGATCTGGAGAAGAAGATTGTTTAAGAAATTTGCCTGAAATGCACTAAGTTCAAATTTGGGCTTCTATACTGAGCCCAAATGTGAATCCAGGGGGCCGATTTGAACAAACTTGAATCAGATCCACCCCACAATGTTGCATCCCAAATATCAAAAGATTCTGCCTGCTGGATCTGGAGAAGAAGATTTTTTAAGAAATTTGCCTGAAGTTCGAATTTGGGCTTCTATAGTGAGCCCAAATATGAATCCAGGGGGCCGATTTGAACAAACTTGAATCAGACCCATACCAAGATGCATACCAAGTATCAAAAGATTCTGCTCACTGGTTCTGGAGATTTTTAAATAATTTTTCTATAATTCATACGGTGCTATCAGAGTTATGCCCCTTACAGAATTTGAGCTTTTTTCGTGAGCCCAAATATGAATCCAGGGGGCTCACTATAAATATGTCCCTTCAGTGCAAAGCCTTGTTGCACTGAAGGGACAAATTAATCAATTTTATTAATTTGGCTAAAATATTAGACATAAACCATTTAATTTTTACTTTTTTAAGTTTGCATTACTTATAAAAAAGAGAGCATGCGGCAGCTAAAAGTACCATGTGGGAGGGCCTGTGAAACAGATTTTTTAGGACTGAACAAATAAAGTTTTTGTACAATCAAGAGTCATAACTATGGAATTATGTCTCCTAGAAATTTGAGAATTGAACATAGCTTTTATTTTGTAGTCAAAAGAAAAACTGCGATAGTTCAAATCTATTTAATTATTAGTGGTTAAGGTAATTTTCAGTATCTATGGCTATATAATGACCACAACATAGGAATGAAGTCAAGTCAAGTATAGCCAATCATTTCTACCTATGCTGCCCACTTCAGTAGTGATGAACTAATAACCAGAATCAGCAATTGGACCCGACCAATTATGGGGTATTGGTCAATTATGACAACCAGCTGTTAAAAACCGCCAATTTTCGATTATTCTATATTTAACAATGACTATTAAAAATCTTTGATACCTGGCCATTTCAATGAAGTTTGCCCATTAAAAACGTATGTAGTGCATAGCAGAATATAAGAATTCGCATGCTGAGATATTACTGGATTTACCACCTGCAATCAGTAAGAGATTTGCACTGTTTCCCAGCTGATTGAAGCCACTGGCCTTCGATCATGATGCAGCACAATGTTGCATTGAGTACATAACATTAACAAATAAAAACAATGTGTTCAGCCAGTAGTCTGCAGTATTTCATGATGCAGACATCACAACAGAATAGTTGAATAGAACTGGAGAAAAAAATTAAAAACAATCCTTTTTGCAACGGCAGAAAATTGTTACACCACATGTATGTTGCATGGCTGTCACAACCACGTTTTCAGTTTTAAGTTCATTGTTCAATTCAGTTACCTCTCTTGATGTTTCTCTCCAATGTTGACTGCAGAGGAAATGTTTGAGAAACACATCAAGGGAGGTAAAAAGTTGAAAAATGAACATTAAGTTCTCATGCATCCAGTGCACATCGATCTGTAAACCATGCATGGACACAAATTCACAAGAAACATTTACATCAAACTTATTATTAAATTGAGACACTAAGTATGTATGCACAATATATTTCTGGTTAATACAGCCGAGTGTATTTTCATTTCATACACAAAACTGTATTAACACTATTTACCAAAATAAACACAACTTTCACAAGAGAACAATATAAGGCCTCAGAAAATAAAAAATCTGTTTCTCAGGCCCTCCCGCATGGTCCTTTTGCTCTCTTTTTATAACCAATGCAAACTTAAAAAAAAAAAATGAAAATTAAATGGTTTATGTCTGATATTTTACCAAAGTTAAAAAAAAAATTGATAAATTTGTCCCTTGAGTGCAAGAAGGCTTTGCAATGCTTTAGCATTGCAAAGCCTTCTTGCTCTCAAGGGATGAAATACACCACCACCCATGCTTCTCCGTAGATTATGAGGCTTAAAACATACCAAGGACATGAACTTTTGGTGGAAAAGAAATAATTACAGAAATAAAAAATAAAATAAAAACCCGCTCGCCCGCATGAAATTTTACAAATAATGGCCTGAGAAACAGAAGATCTACTTTGTGTTGCCTAATGTGATTATATTGTTAATCATGATCCTCTTTCTAAAAAAAACCTGCAAATATTATTCTAGCTAATACTGCCAGACACTAAATATGCATGTTCTGAGAACTTTTATTCTATTAAACTTTTGTAATCGGTGATTTATCAAAGAAATATAGTGGTATAGCAGGCGACAAGAGGGTTTTTTTTTGTGCCCTATTCAAACAATCAGAATCGGCAGAATGTTTGGTGAAATAATCGGTAATTAGTTCAAAGCAAATTTTTAAAATCAGTTCATCACAACACTTTAGAGGACTTCTACTCCTGGTATTGGTTACAGGGACCTATTTTACAAGAAAGGTCAATGCAATCTGCCAAAGGATAATAAAGTTATGATGGTGACACCAAAAACTAACCAAGGTTTGCACAATCAAGGGCCATAATTATGGAATTAAATATGCAAGAAATCCAAAAATTGAACTTGACCTTTGTTTTGTAATTATGAGAAAATCTGTCAAATTTCAAAATGTTCCATCAAAGGGAGATAAAGATATAATATGAAAACCAAAAAAGCAATGTTTTGTACAATCAAAGGATGTAATTCTGAAGCTGGTAGCACAAAAATTTGGAAAATCAAACTTGACCTTCAGGTTATGGTCATAAGAACAGGTACAACAACATTCTGTCTACAGAAACTACTGAAGACACCATGTAGATTGTGTAAGGATGGAGGTATGTACTGAAAGATGCATAAGGGTAACAATTAATCCCAAGACACATTAATTAATTAAAAGTCACTTTCAACATCTTACATCTTTGGCTATATCATGACTGCATCATGGATATGAAGTAAAGTTTAGCCAATCGTTTGAACCTATGCTGCCCACTTTCGAGAACTTCCACCTTAGGCTTTGGGTCTGTTTTATGAGTAAGGACGAACTTGTTTACTGCAGTAAAGATGCACTGCTCTGCTTTACTTGGTTGCCATGGTGAGATGTACAGGGCATAAAAATATGCTCATATTAAACCCATAACCTTGATCACTGACTTATTTCCTGTCAATGCAAAACTGATCAAAACTCTATAGTCCACACAGTAGATCTTGTTTCTCAGGCCATTTTTTGTAAATACATGCAGGCAGGAATTCTTTTTTATTTTAATTTTTAATTTTTTCATTTATTATTTCTTTTCCTGCCGGGGGTTCATACACGGTTGCTACAGATTATTCAAGGTGTGACTGCCTGAGATGGGCATGTCGATACCCCCCGGCGGCCCCATTGCTATGATTATTTTAAGACGATGAGGGGCACAAATCTGGTAAAAAAAAGTCTGAGCAAAACTATAAACGCAGGTGCACAAGTTCCCATGGTAGTGAACATCTATACCAAGTTTCAAAGGAATTCGTCCATAAACATCTGAGATGTCCGGACAATATTCATGAATTCTAAGACAAAAAGGGTCATAACTATGGCCAAAAAAATTCTGATCAAAACTATAATTGCTGGTGCACAGGTTCCTATGATAGTGAACATCCATACCAAGTTTCAACAGAATCAAACAATAAACATCCAAGAAAATCTCCAGACAAAATTCAGGCATTCTATGACGAAAAGGGTCATAACTCTGGCAAAAAAATTCCGATCAAAACTATAATCGCTGGTGCACAGCTTCCCATGGTAGTGAACATCCATACCAAGTTTCAACGGAATCGAATAATAAACATCCGAGAAAATCTCCGGACAATATTAATTATTCGAAGACTAAAAGGGGTATAACTCTGGCAAAAAAAATCCGATCAAAACTATAATCGCTAGTGCACAGGTTCCCATGGTAGTGAATACCCATACCAAGTTTCAAAGGAATCAACTCATAAACATCTGAGAAAATCTGCGAAAATAGTTTGATGGGAACTATAATCACAGCTGCACAGGTTCCCATGGTGGTGAACATTCCTGCCAAATTTCGATGACAATGGTGCATAAATGTCTGAGAAAATCTCCGAACAAAATTATATGTCTACGGACGGACGGATGAACATTCTTACAGGTTCTTACCTGTGGGGTTTTTCCCATGTTAAACCCTAACCCCACAAGGTCAAAAAATTAACCACACAGCGCAAAAAATAACCCACAAGTGGCCACTGTACTAACCCAATCCACAACTACCATTGACCTTAAATTGTAAACCCCACAATGTACCTCTGCTAAGACTGGATGGATGGATGGACAGATGGATGGATGGATGGATGGACAGACAGACGGATGAACAAGGTGATTCCAGTATACCCCCCCCCACCCACACATAACTTGTTGCGGGTGGTATAATGAAAGTGTCAATGACACTGTAGCTTAACTTGTCTGTGTGTTGGGTTTGATGAAAAGGATATTGTTCGATGTTTATGAAAGGATTATGAAATAAGACAAGAACTGTGATAATTGGGAATATGAATTTCTGTTCCCTGTGTGCTATGTTTTTAATAAAAATAATATGAGATGTACGCTGTACTAAAGAGCTGAAGGGTGGGTTAATATGACCTCACAGTTAATGTATGTGGCCCTCCAGTTAACATATGTCAATGAAAGTTACCAAGCTACAGCGAAATTATTCCAAAATGGGTCAACCTGTCAAGTTACATTGAAATCCCTTCATAAATGTGGCCTGTAGACTGTGCTGAAGGTTTTTGGGCTTCAGGCCTGTGTAGCCATGATGGTAGACCGATTGCAACTAAAAGGGGACATCCTCGTCTCAACATTATACAGTCATTCTACTAAGTTACAATGAAATCCCTTCACAAATACGACCTGTAGTCTGTACTAAAGTGTTTTGGGTTTTGGGCTCGGGAAGCCATCATGGTTGAATGATCGTGACCAAAAGGGGGCGTTGTCATCTGGGCATAATCTGGAGTGATCCTACGAAGTTACAATGAAATCCCTTCACATATATGACCTGTAGACTGTGCTTAAGGTTTTCGAGCTTCGGGCCCCTGTAGCCGTCACAGTTGCCTAATGGTGTCCAAAAGGAGAGGTTTTCATCCAGACATTATATGAAGTCATCCTACAAAGTTACAATGAAATCCCTTCATACATATGACCTGTAGACTGTGCTATAGGTTTTTGGGCTTTGGGCTTTGGGCTCAGGCAGCCATCTTGGTTGAATGAGCACAACCAAAAGGGGACATTCTCATCTGGGCTTCATCTGGAGTGATCCTACGAAGTTACAATGAAATCCCTTCATAAATATGACCTGTAGACTGTGCTGAAGGTTTTCGGGCTTCTGGCCCCTGTAGTGGTCACAGTTGACCAATCATGACCAAAAGGTGATGTCATCATCTAGGCATTATATGGAGTCAACCTAACAAGTTATAATGAAATCCTTCCATAAATACAACCTATAGACTATCCTAAAGGTTTTGGGGTTTTTGGGCTTGGGCAGCCATGAAGGCTAAATGGTCGCAACCAAAAGGGGACGTCCTCATCTAGACATTATTTGGAGTCATCCTACCAAGGTACAATGAAATCCCTTCATAAATATGACCTGTAGACAGTGCTAAAGGTTTTCGGGCTTTGGGCTCGGGCAGCCATCATGGTTGAATGATCGCAACCAAAAGGGGACATTCTCATCTGGGCATCATCTGGAGTGATCCTACGAAGTTACAATGAAATCCCTTCATAAATATGACCTGTAGACTGTGCTCAAGGTTTTCGGGCTTCGGGCCCATGTAGCCGTCACAGTTGACCAATCAAGACCAAAAGGGGATGTCATCATCTAGGTATTATATGGAGCCAACCTAACAAGTTACAATGAAATTCTTCCATAAATACGACCTGCAGACTATGCTAAAGGTTTTTGGGCTCGGGCAGCCATCAAGGCTGAATGATTGCAACCGAAAGGGGACGTTCTCATCTAGACATTATTTGGAGTCATCCTACCAAGTAACAATGAAATCCCTTCATAATTATGACCTGTAGTCTGTGCTAAAGGTTTTTGGGCTTCGGGCCCCTGCAGCCATCACAGTTGCCCAATCGTGTCCAAAAGGGGATGTTCTCATCTAGACATTATATGAAGTCAACCTACCAAGTTACAATGAAATCCCTTCATAAATATGACCTGTAGACTGTGTTAAAGGTTTTCGGGCTTCTGGCTTGGGCAGCCATAATGGTTGAATCATCACAACCAAAAGGGGACATTCTCATCTGGGCATCATCTGGAGTGATCCTACGGAGTTACAATGAAATCCCTTCATAAATATGACCTGTATACTGTGCTCAAGGTTTTCGGGCTTCGGGCATCTGTAGTCGTCACAGTTGACCAATCATGACTAAAAGGGGATGTCATCATCTAAGCATTATATGAAGTCAACCTACCAAGTTACAATGAAATCCCTCTATAAATATGACCTGTAGACTGTGCTAAATGTTTTCGGGTTTTGGGCTTGGGCAGTCATCACGGTTGACAGATTGCACCCATATGGGGAACTTCTCCTCTAGACATCATATGGAGTCATCCTACCAAGTTACAATGAAATCCCTCCATATTAAACATGACCTGTAGAGACTGTGCTAAAAGTTTTTGGGTAACTTTGTCAAGTTAAGCTAAAAATGGACTGTGGTTTATTTCATCCATTTTATTAACATGGGTAATTTATTTAACATAAACCAATTAAACTGTATTATTTTCAAATGTAATAACAAGAGGCCTCTCAGCCTAGACAGCTCTGCCCATGGTCACTGCTTTTAGGGGAAGCTAAATACAAGACATGAATCCAAGTGTTACTGCTTTTGACCTTAACCTTCATGATATGATAATGGGTCAAGGTCATGATACAATGGTAGGTTATGGATAACAATTGAGTGAAGTATGAACAAGATCGGTGAAATAGATTCAGTTATACAGACCAGATAAGGGCTGTATAATAATATAAAAGTTTTGCTGTCTGTGACCTTGACCTTGATGATATGATCTTGGATCAAAGTTGCAACACATTTTTGAGTCATGAGCAATAATTGTACCAAATATGAACAGACCTGTCATTCATAACAAGTTATATGGACCAAAAAAGGAATGTACAACAATATCAATGTTTGTTGCCTGTGACCTTGACCTTGCAGATATGACCTACACACTTTTGAGTCATGTGTAATAATTGCACCAAGTATAAATAAGATCTGTCGATCATACCTAGTTATATGGACCAGACAAGAGTTGTCAATATCAAATTTTGCTGCCTGTGACCTGACCTTGCTGAAATGACCTTGGATCAAAGTCGCGACACACTTTTGTATCATGAGCAATAATAATACCAAGTATACATAAGATCTGTCAATCATCCAAGTTATATGAACCAGACAAGCGATGTATAACAATATCCATGTTTTGTTGCCTGTGACCTTGACCTTGATGATATGATGTTTACCAACTATGAATAAGATCTGTCAATCATACCAAGTTATATGGACCGGATAAGCACTGTACAACAACATCAAAGTTTTACTGTCTGTGACCTTGACCTCGATAAGATCTTGGATCAAAGTCGTGACACATCTTTGAGTCATGAGCAATAACTGTACCAAGTATGAACAGAATCTGCCAATTAGATGAAAGTATATGGATCAGAGATTGACAAATTCTTCTGTTTTGGGGTAGAATGGCGATTTTAAAAGAGAATAAGATATTTTTCTGCTGCCAATATTGAGTGCCCAACCTCCCACTTTATTTGGCTTGGCTATTCCCCTATCCAAAATGGCTATATCAGAGGGGTTTCAAAACAGATTTTTATCTTTTTGGGCCGTAATAGTTTCTGAAATATCGTACATATACACAAACAGACAGAAGACACTGATTTCTATACTGTCAGCCAGTTTACTTTGGTTTTGGTTACTTGTCAGTCTTTCAACCTGAACTAGAAATACTGAAGATGTTGTCCTGAAAATAGGACGTTCTCATCTAGACATTATACAGAGTCATCCTACCAAGTTACAATGAAATCCCTTCATAAATACGACCTGTAGACTGTGCTAAAGGTTTTGAGGTTTCATGCTAGGGCAGCCATCACGACTGACAGATTGCGACTAGAAGGGTAAATTCTCATCTAGACATTATACGGAGCCACTGTACCAAATTACAGTGAAATCCCTTCATAAAAATGACCTGTAGACTGTGCTAAAGGTTTTTGTGCTTCGGGCCCCTGTCGCCGTCACGGTCAACCAATCACAACTGAAAGGGGATGTTCTCATCTAGACATTATGCTGAGTCACCATACCAAGTTACAAAGAAATCCCTTCATAAATATGGCCTGTAGACCGTGCTAAAGGTTTTCGGGCTTCAGGCCTGTGTTGCCATCACAGTTGGACCAATCGCAACCAAAAGGGGATGTCCTCACCTGGACATTCTACTGAGTCATTCTACCAAGTTAAAATGAAATCCCTTCATAAATACGACCTATAGTCTGTGCTAAAGGTCTTTGGGTTTTGGGCTCGGGCAGTCATCATGGCTGAATGATCGCACCCAAAAGGGGACATTCTCATCTACACATTATCTGGAGTCATCCTACCAAGTTACAATGAAATTCCTTAAAAAATACGACCTGTGGACTGTGTTAAAGGTTTTCTTCTTTTGGGCTCAGGCTGCCATCACGGTTTACCGATCGTGACCAAAAGGGGATATTCTCATCTAGATATGACCTCAAACCTGCATATGAAATTTTGTGATGATCGGACACGAACTGCGGGGTGTAGCCTGTGCTAAAGGAAAATGCGAACAGACTCACAGACTTCCGCATGTTTGATAGCAATAGCTTATCTTGACATTGTCAAGTTAAGCTAAAAATTCATCAGGATGCAGTCATTAGGGCAAACTTATGTGCCAAGTGGGGCATTTGTTGCTTCAATGGTTGTTGAGATATTGTGATAGCATATACAAAATGTGTAGTGTACATAAACAAAGAAATGAACAGGCAGAAGATGATTGCTATACTGTAACACCATTTTTATTAGCTGGGATTATTTAAGGATGTTTTATCCACCTGGAATACTGAATGAAATATTATTGTAAACACTCTCATAAATAATATAAATGTATAAACTCTAATCAATGGTCAAGTGACTTCAGCCATTCAAATATTGACCTGTAAGTGCAAAATCGATCAGAACACCACAGAAGCAACTGGTAGCTAAGTGAAACTGGAAGAAATCACAAAACAGGGTACAATGACTTTAGCCTTTCAACCCCCAAATACAAGAGAGACAACCACACCTCAGCTCCAATGAGAAATTGTATAGACTGACAAAGAGACAAACTTATAAACAAATGGCACTGAACTCTTTTGCATTAATCAAATCACATAAGCATGAGTAATCAGAAATGGCAAAAACAGATATCAGTTGATAACACCAGTCAAGGGAATAGCTATGTAAAAGTTTCTACAGGTTTGTAAGAGGGAAAGAGCCATGATATGTGAAATGGCTGATAACTGAGAAGAACTGGCACAAAAGTTTCCCATCCATAGTTACTTCTGTTAATAAAAGTAAGGAAACATGTCATACTCAAAAGGATCACATCATGCAAACTAAAGACCTGCACTGATAGAAAGAGAGCACTACAAAATGTTAAACATATTGAAATCCCATTTTTGTATATCCAAAGGCCCCACACACAGTAGGTCTCCTGTTTCTCAAGCCATTTTTTGTAAAATTGCATGTGGGCGGGCGTTTTTTTTATTTTAGTTTTTTTCTTTTTTATAATTCTCTCTTTGTCATAAAACGTTCATGATCTTGGTTTGTTTTATGTTTTAGGCCTCATAATCTACAAAATAGCATGGGTGGTGGTGTATTTCGTTCCTTGAGTGCAAAAGGCTTTGCAATGCTAAAGCATTGCAAAGCCTTGTTGCACTCAAGGGACAAATTTATCAATTTTATCAACTTGAGTAAAATATCAGACAAAAAACATTTTTTTTATTTTTTCAAGTTTGCATTGGTTATAAAAAGAGAGCATGCAGCAGCCAAAAAGACCACGCGGGAGGGCCTGAGAAACAGATTTTTAACTTTTTTAAGCCTTAGGTTTATACTGCTATAAACTGAAATACAAAGGTTAATTTATCAGTTTCTCCATACTGTAATATTGGAGAGAGTTTGATCCTTTACACAACAAGAGGCCCCAAGGGGCCTTAATCACTCACCGGCCAAAGTGGTTCAAAGAAGTATTTGGGGTCACATTCAGTTAGACATGGTTCATCAACACTAGAAAGGAATGAAGTCATGAGAGGCAAATTTTATGGAAAAACACTAAAGAATGGATTTGAACAAACCTAAATGTAACATGCCCCCCCACCCCACCCCTGCAAATATTAAGCCAAGGACTCAAATTGAACAAACTTGAATATGATCCCCCCTTGAGATGTCATATACCAAATAGGAAAGAATTCCGACTGATGGATATGAAGAAGGGTTTTAAAGAAATCACCTCACATTGCACTAGGTTAAACTTTGGGCTCAAATAGGGAGCCAAAATATTAACCCAGTGTCCCAATTTGAACAAACTTGAATCTGACCCCCCTAGAGATGCTGTATACCAAATATGAAAGCATTCTGACTGATGGATCTGAAGAAGATATTTAAAAAAATTTTCTCATATGGCAGTAAGTTAAACTTCAGGCTCCCATAGGGAATCCAAATATTAACCGAGAAACTCGATTTGAACAAACTTGAATCTGGCCCCCCAAGAGATGATGTATACCAAATATGAGAGGATTCTGACTGGTGAATCTGAAGAAGAAGATTTTTAAAGAATATTCCCTGCATTGCACAAAGTTAAAATTTGGGCTCCCATACTGACCCAGCGACTCAATTTGAACAAACTTGAATCTGCCCCCCCCCCCCCCCCCCCCCCCTATAGATGTTGTATACCAAACATGAAAAGATTCTGAGTGGCCGATCTGAAGAAGAAGATTTTTAAAGAAATGTCCTCAAATTGCACCAAGTTAAACTTTGGGCTCCAATAGAGAGCTCAAATACTAACTCAGGGAGCCAATTTGAACAAACTTGAATCTGACCCCCCTACAGATGTTGTATACCAAACATGAAAGGATTCTGACAGGTGGATCTGAAGAAGAAGATTTTTAAAGAAATTTCCCCCAAATTGCACCAAGTTAAACTTTGGGCTCCAATAGAGAGCCCAAATCTTAACCCAGGGACTCAATTTGAACAAACTTGAATCTGACCCCTCTAGAGATGTTGTATAACAAATATCAAAAGATTCTGACTGGTGGATCTGAAGAAGATTTTTTTGAATTTTTGAAAAAAATTATGGGTGCTATTCGAGTTATGAATAAAAATTTTAAATTTATACTATTTAAACACTAATTATAATCAGAGAAAAGGTTCATGCCAAGATGTATGTTGATTATTTCATGTCTCTCCATCACATCATAGTCTATCATTAAATGGAACCGCCTATTTGTCACATCATAGTCTATCATTAAATGGAACAACTGCCTATTTTTGCAGAAAAGCATGAGTGGTGGTGTATTTTGTTGTTTAAGTGCAAGAAGGCTTTGCAATGCTAAAGTTTTGCAAAGCCTCATTGCACTCAAGGGACAAATTTATCAATTTTATTAACTTGAGCTCATGCCACAGTTATGGTTTGCAAAAAAAACAAAACAATTTTACTGTGAAAAACATTTGGTAGACATCTACAAACATGTGTCTGGTAAACATCAACTGAACAGAATCAAAAACAAGAGGCCCCCAGGGGGCCTGAGGGCGCTCACCTGACAAGGTAGCCTAAATATGAACCCAGAGAATTGATTTCAACAAGTTGCATCTGCTCCTCCTAAGAAAAGCTTATACCAAATATCCAAAGATTCTGACCAGTGGATCTAAACAAAAAAAGATTTTTAAAGAATATTCCTCATATTGAACTAAGTTATAATTCGGGCTCCCACAGGGAGCCCATATATGAACCCAGGGACTTGGCTTTAACAAACCTGAATCTCATCCCCCTAAGAATGCTGCACACCAAATATCAAAACATTCCGACTGCTGGATCTGAAGAAGAAGATTTTTAAAGAAAATTCCTCATTTTGAACTATTTATTATTTATTTATTTATTGGTGTTTAAGGTCACATACTTATGCACAATGGCTAATCGTGACCGTGACAGTTTAACGGGTGGAGGAAGCCGGAGTACCCGGAGAGAACCACCGAGCAACGACGAGCAGCTGTCAGCTCTCCAACATCGTAACTCTGAACTCTGCACCACAGCACAGGCAGGGTTAGATTGGTTGAAGACATGCGCACCATCGACGTGTAGTACGCCTCAGTACACAGCGTCATCGTGCCCCCATGTAGGCAATCGGGGCGAAGTGTCTTGCCCAAGGACACAACGCGGTTGCCGCAGGTGGGATTCGAACCGAGGACCTCTCGGCTTGCAGCCTGCACCTCTACCACCTGAGCCACCGCGCCCCCTCATTTTGAACTAAGTTACAATTTGAGCTCCCACAGTGAGTCCAAATATGGACCTAGGGACATGGCTTGAACAAACTTGAATCTCACCCCCCTAAGGATGCTGCATACCAAATATCAAAACATTCCGACTGCTGGATCTGAAGAAGAAGACTTTTAAAGAAAATTCCTCATTTTGAACTAAGTTATCATTCGGGCTCCCACAGTGAGCCCAAATATGGACCTAGGGACATGGCTTGAACAAACTTGAATCTCATCCCCCTAAGGATGCTGCATACCAAATATCAAAACATTATCAATACTGCTGGATCTGAAGAAGATTTTTAAAGAAAATTCCTCATTTTGAACTAAGTTATCATTCGGGTTACAACAGTGAGCCCAAATATGAACCCAGGGACTTGGCTTGAACAAGCTTGAATCTCACCCCCCTAAGCATGGTGCATACCCAATATCAAAAGATTCTGCCTGCTGGATCTTGAGAAGAAGATTTTCAAAGAAATTTGCCTGAAATGCACTAAGTTCAAATTTGGGCTCCTATATTGAGTCCAAATATAAACCCAGGGAGCCGATTTGAACAAACTTGAATCTGATCCACCCCACAATGTTGCATACCAAATATCAAAAGATTCTGCCTGCTGGATCTGGAGAAGAAGATTTTTTTTAAGAAATTTGCCTGAAATGCACCAAGTTCGAATTCGGGCTTCTATAGTGAGCCCAAATATGAATCCAGGGGGCCGATTTGAACAAACTTGAATCAGATCCACCCCACAATGTTGCATACCAAATATCAAAAGATTCTGCCTGCTGGATCTGGAAAAGAAGATTTTGGAAGAAATTTACCTGAAATGCACTAAGTTTGAATTTGAGCTTCTATAGTACGCCCAAATATGAATTTAGGGAGCCGATTTGAACAAACTTGAATCAGATCCACCCTACAATGTTGCATACCAAATATCAAAAGATTCTGCCTGATGGATCTGGAGAAGATGATTTTTGAAGAAATTTGCCTGAAATGCACTAAGTTCGACATTCGAGCCTCTATAGTGAGCCCAAATATGAATCTAGGGAGCCGATTTGAACAAACTTGAATCAGATCCACCCCACAATGTTGCATACCAAATATGAAAAGATTCTGCCTGCTGGATCTGGAGAAGAAGATGTTTTAAGAAATTTGCCTGAAATGCACCAAGTTTGAAATCGGGCTCCTGTACTGAGCCCAAATATGAACCCAGGGAGCCAATTTGAACAAACTTGAATCAGATCCACCCTACAATGCTGCATACCAAATATCAAAAGGTTCTGCCTGCTGGATCTGGAGAAGAAGATTTTTTAATGTTTTTCCCATTTCCTACAGTGTTAAAAAGTGCTGACTCAGCACTTTTTCAAAGTCCTGCAAAAAGTACCTTGTGACCGATAGGGATTTTTTTTTAACCATTCTATTCTACTGGATAAAAGTAAGCTTTATACAAAGTAAGAATTCTCTGTGCCATGTAGTTTTGGAGATATGGCAGTTTTAAGGTTTTTCCTATTTTTAGTTCCCGAGGTTCCCATGGGGCAATGAGAAAAGTTTTTTTTTGCATCAATCAACTACTTATGACCCATTATCATCTCATATCAAATTTGGTTCAAATCGACCTCACGGTTCTAAAAATAGAAATTTTAGACGTGGCCAAAATTTTTGCCCATCCCATAATGAAGGCAAATAATGCTCGACAAACTTCTCTTGAACAAACTTGATTCTAAACCTCAAAAGGGCTCTGTATAGCACATATCAAGTCTCTGCTACCGGTGGTTCATTAGAAGAAGATTTTCAAAAAATTTGGCCATTTTTTCCCCACCCCTCTGCTCAATATGAACCAAAACCTAATTTGCATAAAAATCAAAATGCCCCTATATAACCACTACTTACATGAAATTTAATTAAAATGTGGCTAGTGGTTTAGGAGGAAGAGGCTCAAACACCACCTTCACGCAGGACGACGGACGAAGAGTGATAAGAAAAGCTCACCCTGACTTTCAGTCAGGTGACCTAAAAATCAAATACCTGTCTAATGTGTTACAATAATAAAGAAATTATGAAAATATTTCCAAATCTGTCAGAATTAACTTTTTCAGTGCTAAATTAATTTAACCACTGAAGGCCCTTACAATTGTATATAATTTTCACTTAACCCTTTAGCAATAACTAAAAAAAAATCTTTTTTGTTCCACAAAACATATCCTTTTGACTAAACTTGTTCCAATGAGTGATTATCAGCTTTGTTTTGAGGGAAAAAAAGAAATGAAAGTGTCAATGACACTATAGCTCAACTTGACAAACTTGAATTTGGTAAGTTATAAATGAAAGGGCAAAATTGAAGATCATTGGTACCAATGTTATTTGATGAAATTTCAACATAACAGCATTGTGTGTGCAAGTCAGAGTAATCCATGCAATTTTAATTTTTAAATGTAAACAGTAAGACTAGCTAAAGGAAGAATGTTGATACACAAATGCAGTATGTTCAGAGGTTATTGTAAATGGCAACTTTTTTCACAGAAATGAATGTTAATCAATAGCTCTTATCTAAAGGTTTTGCCTAATGAGCACACCAAGTTAAAAAACAATCCTATGATAAATGTGGCCTGTAGGCTATGTCAAAGAATGTTGATGCACAAATGCAATAAATTCAAAGATTGTTGCTAACAGCAACAGTTTTTGATGGAAATGATAAGAAAATCAATAGCTCCTATCTTTGTCACCCTGCATAAGCGCTTAATACAAAGTTTCAAACCAACCTGATAATGAATGTGCCCTCTGAGGCATGCCAAAGGAAGATGTTAATGCACAAATGCACTAAGTAGAAGGTCACTGCTTGTGGCAATGGTTTTTTGGGGAGAAGGTTTTATGGAAATTCATAAATATACCTTGCTGAGAGTTCAAAAAGGATAAGTTGATGCGCTGTTTGTTTGTTGGTGGTTAACGTCACATATTTATGCACCATGGCTAATCGTGACACAACATGGAGATGAAGTCAAGTTTAGTTAATCGTTGATCTACATGTTGCCCATTTTAGAGGACTTTCACCCCAAGCATTGGTGACTGGGTCCTATTTTACTAGTAAAGCGGAACTGGTTTACCACAGTAAACAAGTGCTGCTTACTTCCCGGGGTTCCCACGGGGACAAGTTGATGCGCAAATGCAGTAAGTTCAAAGGCTGGTGATACCGACAATAATTTTTTATGGAAATGAAAAAAAGCAATAGCTCACATCTGGAGGTCACCCCCAAACACACAAGCCAGTTTCAAAGTGATCCGATCATAAATGTGCCCTGAAGGGTGTGTTAAAGGGAAATATTGAGGCCTGACTAAACTAAGTTCAAAGGTCAGCGGCAACATTTTTGGACAGAAATGGAAGAAAATCGACAGCTCCCATATAGATGTCACCCCACACAAGCACACCCAGTTTGCAAGAGATCCAATCATAAATGTGCCCTGCAGGGTGTGTCAAAGGGAAATATTGATGCTTAAATGCACTATATTTTTACTAAGTTCATCGAAGGTCATTGCAACATTTTTTGACGGAAATCGAAGAAAATCGATAGCTCCCATCTAGAGGAAACCCCAAACAAGCATACAAAGTTTCAAACCGATCTGATCATAAATGTGCCCTGTAGGGCATGCCGAAGGAATATATTGATACCTGTCTAAACAAAGTTCAAAGATTGTTGCCAGAGGCAACATTTTTTCACAGGCGGAAAAGAAAGAAAATCGATAGCTCCCATCTAGAGGTCACCCCAAACAAGCATGCCAGGTTTCAAAGCAATCCGATCATAAAAGTGCCCTGTAGGGTATGCCAAAGGGAAATATTGAGGTCTGACTAAACTAAGTTCTAAGAACGTTGGCTACGGCAACATTTTTTGACGGAAATGGAAGAAAATTGATAGCTCCCATCTAAAGGACACCCCAAACAAGCATACAAAGTTTCAAAGCAATCCAATTATAAATGTGCCCTGTAGGGTGTGCCAAAGGGAAATATTGAGGTCTGACTAAACTAAGTTCTAAAAACGTTGGCCGTGGCAACATTTTTTGACAGAAATGAAAGAAAATCGATAGCTCCCATCTAGAGGTCACCCCAAACAAGCATACCATGTTTCAAAGCAATCCGATCATAAATGTGTCCTGCAGGGTGTGCCAAAAGGAAATATTGAGGTCTGACTAAACTAAGTTCTAAGAACGTTGGCCGCAGCAACATTTTTTGACGGTAATGGAAGAAAATCGATAGCTCCCATCTAGAGGTCACCCCGAACAAGCATGCCAGGTTTCAAGCAATCCAATCATAAATGTGTCCTGTAGGGTGTGCCAAAGGGAAATATTGAGGTTTGACCAAACTAAGTTCTAAGAACGTTGGCCACGGCAACATTTTTTGACGGAATTTGAAGAAAATCGATAGCTCCCATCTAGAGGACACTCCAAACAAGCATACCAAGTTTCAAAGCGATCCAATCATAAATTTGCCCTGTAGGGTGTGCCAAAGGGAAATATTGAGGTTTGACTAAACTGAGTTCTAAAAACGTTGGCCACGGCAACATTTTTTGATGGAATTTGAAGAAAATCGATAGCTCCCATCTAGAGGACACCCCAAACAAGCATACCAAGTTTCAAAGCGATCCAATCATAAATGTGCCCTGTAGGGTGTGTCAAAGGGAAATATTGAGGTTTGACTAAACTGAGTTCTAAAAACGTTGGACGCGGGAACATTTTTTGACGGAAATTGAAGAAAATCGATAGCTCCCATCTAGAGGTCACCCTAAATAAGCATACCAGGTTTCAAAGCAATCAAATCATAAATGTGCCCTGCAGGGTGTGCCAAAGGGAAATATTGTGGTTTGACTAAACTAAGTTCTAAGAACGTTGGCCGCGGCAACATTTTTTGACGGAAAATGAAGAAAATCGATAGCTCCCATCTAGAGGTCACCCTAAATAAGCATACCAAGTTTCAAAGCGATCTGATCATAAATGCGACCTGTGAGGTGTGCCAAAGGAAACTGTGGATGTGCAGATGGCAATAGAGCAGCTTGACTTTGTCAAGTTGAGCTAAAAACAATGAAATCTGAATGGTGAGTTTTGCGAATAGTGCTGATTGGTTTTTGTCATTACATAAGATAAAAAGTTGACTGGAACAAGCTATGTCCTGTAACTTTGCAGTGGTTTCTAATCAAGTCTTGGATACCAATACAGGCAACCAAGGCAAAACCCTAAAGTCCCCAGACAGCCATAAACAGCCCCTTTCAAATTGCTCTGAAAAAGTTGTCCCAAGTGTATTCTTCCTTGAGAACTACACTGGTAGGATGCATTTATCTTGACAGTGTTCTTACATCATTGTCGGCTGCCTGTCTCTTATCTCTGAAATAAGTGAAATCTGAGCACTTTTAACCAAATTTCCATCCTGGAAATTGAATGGAGTTTTTGATCAATGATTTCTTGACTAAAATCTTTATGAATTTTTCATTAAATCTAGTCATGGCTGCGGTGAAGCAGCCATGACTAGATTTGATAAAAAATATTTTGAAAATACTTGGTGGGTTAAGAGTTAATAGTGTAAGGTGTATGAATGATATAATAAAGCAAAGATACAAGATTCTAACAATGAACTTTTTAACAGATGACAATATCAGTCTTTCAAGGACAAAGGTAAAAATTTAAACAATTAATGTGATACACAAAAACCTGAAACAAATGCATAATATTATGTTATGAATATACAGTAGTTCACTTGATTCCTATTCCCTGTAGTAAAGCAATATGCTTTGCTGTTGGATGAGGATGAGGCCCCGGGAAAATTTCCCAAAGAAAATCAGGTTTTATTCTTACTTTTCAAATGCAGACAAATTCTTGAATGTAATCTGTACTTCTTCATAGTCTTCAATAATATATATTCTTATGATAACCATCTTCATCCAATCTTCCGATTCTGGGAAAAAATTCTCGCAACTTGACAAAAAACGATTTTTTGGTACCGTTTATTACTCATCATTTGAAATTAAGAAACTCAGCAGTACTGAGAATGATATAGTTAGAGTAGGCCTTTACACTCATCTAATTTGGGCAGAGCAACAAATATAGATACACCGTACTGTGACCCGGTAGGGGAGAGTATTTGATTTCTTGGTGTCTGTTTCAAAATATTATTCATCATATGGTTGCATCACTTAATTCTACATTATTCACCACATGGAAATCAGCGAGAATGTCTCTTTTTCAAATTTCCCAAGTGCCAAGAATCAAGAAAGGATGCTATTTTTATTTATACTGGCACAGCGGGGGTTTGAATAAGGTCTGTCAGTGGCGGAGTGGTGTGCATGGTTTATTATAGTTTCAATAGGTGGTTGGTGCGAATCCTGGTCGTTTCGGCACCGGGTCGTTTCGGCATCGGTGGTCAAGTCGTTTCGGCACCTGGGAAAAGTCGTTTCGGCACCTGGGGTAGGTCGTTTCGGCACCTGCTGCAAGTCATTTCGGCACCTGATTGAATTTTTTTCGGCACTTTATTTTTGATGTATTTTAGTTGTTTTAAAAGTTTATTTTCAGTATATTATGAATATGTTACACTGTGTATGCTTGTTTGAAGTAGTTTGGAACTGTTTTCAATGATATTAAATTTTTAATTAAGAACAAAGAGAACTGATTTGAGTGATTTCTTTGTATCTTTATGGCTTTGTTTTCAAAGTGATCAGAGGTACGGCCCCATTTTTAACGATCTGATGTAGCTGTTTTTACGGTGATTAAACATAACAGGGGGTTTACCCCCATTAGTCAGACACCCAATTGTCATACACCCCAGCTGTCAGACAGTTAATTAGGGATTAGCTGAAGTTAAAATAGATGATTACCTGTTGTTATAAATGGAACAACCCAGATGTATACAATCCGAATAAAATTTAGTTTCAACATTTTGTTTGGTACATATATTCTGTAATAACACTGATAATAACTTTGATCTAAAATTTGAAAATAATTTTTTTTTTTCCAAACAGTTTGCTGTTGTTTTTTTTTTTTCATTTTCTTGTAAAATTGATGTTTGACTATTTTTTGATAACTAATCAAAATTAAAGAATCACACATAAGTTTTGTAAAAACAGAAATTTCTTTGCAATAATTTTCTTTTTCAAATGTTTTGCTGTTGTTTACATTGTAACAACGATGCTTGTCTATATATAGTTGAATGCACCCAACAATAGGCATTTTTTGGGGTCATTTGGAATTCCCGAAGGATAACCAGATACCTCATAATCACATACGGCATCCTATCTCACAGAAGGCTTGATGGATGACTCCCGGTTTTTCAAACTAAACTGTTGGAGCTTTCTCCATTCCCTTTTTTAACCGCTATGGTCATATACAGGGGCCGCTACCAAACCGGCGTTGCTGTTTGGTTTTCTTTTCTCTTCTTCCCTTAAATTTGCCATCGCACAACATTATATTCTGGCTCGCCACCATGGTGGGACTCAAACCTCCACCAACGCCAAGCTAGAACCGAATAGAGCCCACTCTCTAATAGCCATAATTGCGTTGAGGGATTGATTATTGACAATCTATCACGCCAACGTAAACTGCCGGGAATTCTAACCGCGTGCATATCCCCGCAGACCCCATTTGAGGCAATAGGAAAGCTAGGCCTGTGTGATCCAAGTGAAATAAAATAAGGTTAACCGGGTCGCAAGGGATTTGTAAATTAGCTGTTCAAACAACCCAATAATCTGTGATTATAAACTGTCTGACAACTGGGGTGTCTGACTAATGGGGGGATACCTAACAGGGTGTGAGCAACACAAATCACTTGGCAGAAAGATTTCGGCCCCTCAGATGTTTGTTGTTGGAAGGGAAAATTTTCCTATAAAGCTGTATCTGGGAGAAGGGTTTGTCATTGTTCAAAATGTCTGAAGACATATGCATCCAGTGCAACACTGCAGTCCGACCCCGTCACCATGGGCTTCAATGTGATGGGTGCTTAAGATGGCAGCACAGAACGTGTGGAACAGGAGTTACCCTAAACGAATACAGATATGCTATTAGACAACGTAGAAATATTGAATGGTCATGTGCAGAATGCTCTCGACAAAATAATAATGACAATGTCAGTGGTGACAATAGTATTGTTAGTGATAATATTGACGACAATAGCGTTTCCAGACCTAATGCTATTTTCATTGTTCAGCATTCATTCAACACAGTGGATGAGGGATCAAGGACTGAACATACACAATCTTTCAAGAGAGAGAGAGAAAGAGAAAAAACACCACAAAAATACAGGGACAATTATTTACATTTTGGGATGAATATCGGAGAGGTGAAATTAGTACAAGTAAATTGCTGAGGAGATGTGCTGAAATCTATGGGCCATAAAAATCATGTAATTTTATTTGTCCTGTAAAGTTAGACATATTTGTCATTTGATGTTTATGCTTAATACTTTGTGCTAAAACGAGATGTGATATTGTGCTACCACTAAACTGAATGTCAAAAATATTGTTTGTTGTTATTTTCATATATTTGAAAGATATCTTAATAAAACTTTGAATTTAAGGCAAGTTTTAATTGTTGTTATGTTTTTTTCTAACCCCGCAGGGCTAAAAAATCTAGGTGCCGAAACGACTTACCTTTGGTGCCGAAACGACTTGGTGCCGAAACGACTCGGTGCCGAAACGACCTGACCGGGTGCCGAAACGACTTACCCCGGTGCCGAATCGACTTGGTGCCGAATCGACTCGGTGCCGAAACGACTCGCACCCGTTGGTGCCGAAGGAAACTCTTCAAGTGGGTTCAAACCCCCGCTATGCCATTGTTGGAGAATAGTTTGCTGATTTTTTATCCCTTAGAATCCCAGTTTACCGCCTTGTTATAGGTCTTAATCATTATTATTGGTCCCCCTCCTTGAGCTAAAGTTTAGTCGAGAAGGTTTCGGAGTTTTCCGTTCTCAACCCCAAACTCTATTCATCTGTAAATTATGAACGACATTTGATGGAATATGCCATAAATATGAATACATGTATAGTAGAGATCTCAAGGTCTGAGAACACTCTCATACAGAGTTCGCCAGTGAAACACAATCTGTGCTGACAGTGTTGTATATGACACTGTCATCGCAGATCGCTTTTCATTGGCAATTGTATGGTTATTTTACACTCAATTATCTGTTGCATTGTTTTGCTGTGACAAGTAGGTCCTACACTTTTTTGCATGCATCGGGAAACTTGGCCAAACTAAAAATGACAAGCAATACTGCAAACTTTTGAAAAATATGTTTAAACACCACATAATTTGGGCTCAATTACATTATTTGGCTACAGTGTTTACCGTTGTTATTTGGAGGAGTTTAAAAGCCTTTTCTAGAGCATCATAAAATACCCTAACATGCACTTCACTTTCTTTAGTCAGGTTTAGTCAATCATTCATACCTATGCTTTCCACGATGGAAGACATTCACCCTAGGCATTAACAAAAGTCTTTGGGTCCTGTTTCACCAGTACAGCTGAACTTGTTTACTGCAGAAACCAAGCATTGCTCCACTCTGTGGTTTCCAACATGGGTGAATAAACTTGTAAAATCCTCTTACAAAGATATGTCAAATATGCAAAACTTTGTAGAAGACTTTAATTTTTCACCAGTAGCCAATGTTAAAACATGAGGGCCCTATGACACCCTAAAATATGAACCTAGGGGACTGATTTGAATGAACCTGTAAATCATCCTTACAGAGATGTTATAGTTATATGTCACATATGGAAGTAATTGGAGTGGTGGTTTGTGAGAAGATATCCAAATATTTTTCCCATTATCAACAGTGTTAAATACAGGCAGTGTTCATGCTGGCGGGAGTCAACTGCACCAAAAACAATCATTTGGCCACAAAAATACAGCATTTGGCTCCAAAACTATACTTTGGTAGGTCTCAACGGCTTTGTGGTTCATTATTTCAGTGTGTCATTTTCAAAAAAGCGCTGACAACACAGAATTCACGCCTGTCAAGTAATCTCCAAGTAACATATATAAGGCCACACAAAGTAGATCTTCTGTTTCTCTGGCCATTATTTGTAAAATTGCATGCAGGCGAGCGTTTTTTTATTTTATTTTTTATATCGGTAATTATTTCTTTGCCATCAAAAGGTCATGTTCTTGGTTTATGTTTTAGGCCTCATAATCTACAGAATAGCATAGGTGGTGATGTATTTTGTCCCTTGAGAGCAAGAAGGCTTTGCAATGCTAAAGCATTGCTAAGCCTTCTAGCACTCAAGGGACAAATTTATCAATGTTTTTAACTTAGGTAAAATATCAGACATAAACCATTTAATTTTCATTTTTTTAAAGTTTACATTGGTTATAAAAAGAGAGCATGCGGCAGCCAAAGGTCCATGCGGGAGGGCCTGAGAAACAGAGTTTTAACTTTTTTAAGCCTTAGGTTTATACTGCTGTAAACTGAAATACAAAGGTTAATTTATCAGTTTCTCCATACTGTAATACTGGAGAGAGTTTGATCCCTTTTTTAGGCCTAATCATGGCTCAATGTTATGGTTGAACTGAATTAACAGCTTGCCTATTTCATCAGATTCTTATCCAAACATTTCTTTGTTACTTTATCTATTTTATCTTGATTATCTTTCAAATAATCCCTCTGGAAGATAAATTATTTGGTAGTAGTTTATTTGGAGTGAATAAACAGTGAGTAAATAAAGATCATGAAATTATTTTGTAATAGTTAATAGCCTTTTACTTTTTTATTATCTACATTTGTATCATTTGTAGGTTTTTTGTGAAATCTAAATTTTATAGTAAATTTCCTTTCTTATTATACCTATCACAATTGTTTACTACAGGCTTGCACTACAGTGGAAGTCCCTAACTCGGATAAAATACTCTCTATTTTTGTCTTTCCCAAGCAAGTTGGGAAAGAAAAGTGGTGCAAAAGCACCAATAAAAATAAGCCAAAACTGGGTCGAGTGCAACCGGCGCAGACCCAGTACGGGACACTCTCTCCCAAGTACAACTCCACGACTTCCGTTGCCAGTGCGCATATACCGTCTCTAAAGACTCATTCTTTTTGAATCCGTAAACGTTAGAGTTATGTGATCAGCGGGGAGGAAAGATTCTTTACCTGTAAAGAAGACGGGAGGGCCTCCATGTAAACAATTGTGGTAGGTATAATAAGAAAGGAAATTTACTATAAAATTTAGATTTCTTATCAACCTACTCACAATTGTTTACTACAGGCTGAATAGACAAAAGGCTGGAGGGAATCGCATAACCAACCCCCACATAACCCTAGTGCACTGGAACCGTGAAGCAGAAGGAAGAGGTCCCGAGGCTTATCAACCATAATGTCGCAATCATTGGTAAAGGACAATGAAAAGAGACATATGAGCCTGTGTGACACACAGACAGAAAAAAAAGGCAGTAACAGCACAAGGCTGAAACTGACCTTCAAGAAGCCTAGTGGCTATGGCAGACAACAGCCTGAGCAGAAGAAAGAGGACCCAAGGCAAAAAGGTCCTCCGACTGCTCCTGCAACTGGCGTAAATAAAAGGTGGAGAAAGTAGAAGCATTTCTCCAGTAGGCTGCCTGCATAACATCCGACAACTTGACGGAGTTAGAATAAGCCCAAGAGGTAGACAGTGCCCGCACCTCGTGGGCAGAAATACGATTGGTAATACAATCGCCAGCTGCTAAACGACTATAAGCCGTACGAATAGCAAGACAAATCCATCGAGAAATGGATTGAGGAGAGATCTTCTGTCGACCCGGAATGAGAGACAGAAAAAAACCGTTTTCTGCCCTTCCGTATGAAGCGTGTCCGATCAAGATAAATGCGAATAGCACGGACCGGACAGAGCAAAGGGCGAGTACCCTCAACAGAGGGAAGAGCCCTGATACAGATAGGAGGAGGAGTAGTATCTGGTAACTGATTCTTAGCCAAAAAGGAGCAATCAGTGGTAAAAGTAACACTGTTGGAAGAACTCCTAAAAAAGGCCGGGTCAACCGAGAGGGCGTGAAGCTCACTAACCCGTCTGGCCGAAGCAAATGCCATCAGAAAAGCCGTCTTGTATGTGAGAAATTGCATATCCACCTGGGATAAAGGTTCGAACGGTGCCCCCCCCCCCCCCCCCCCCCCCCCCAAGCAAAGCAGCACCCACGAAAGATTCCATCGTGGAGTAAGCTGCAAAGTCCGAGGCCTTTTCAAAGAAAAGTGCCGAACAAGCTTGGAGAGGTAAGGATTAGTGCCGATACGACGCTTCCCCACATAAGAAAAAGTCTCTGAAAGCATAGACCTGTAACCCTTGATGGTAACAGACTGGAGACCCCGAGAATCAAACAGATATACCAGAAACTCCGCAATCTGTGAAATCGAAGGATTGGCATAATCAACAGAGTGATCAGCACACCATCGACAGAAGACCTTCCATTTAGCTGCATAAGCTAAACCAGTGGAGTGCCTCCTTGAAGAAGAAATGCACTCCACTGCTCATCTCGAAAAACCTCTACGGAGGAGACAGGACCTGACAAAAGATATGCGTGAAGGCACAATGAAGTCGGGTCGACGTGAAACCTCCTCGGGCGACCTTGACAAAGAAGGTCGCGACGTAGCGGGAGACGTGCCGGAACCGCCGCCATCAGCGAGCGGAGCTGATTGATCCACACCCGCTGAGGCGACAGGGGAGCGATCAGAATGATTCGACAACTGCAGGTTCGAATTTTGGCGAGAACCTGAGAAGAATCGGAACCGGCGGGAAGGCGTAGCCGATTAGACCGTTCCAATCGAGTGACAGAGCGTCCACAGCAAAAGCCAGAGGATCTGGACATGGGGACACGAAAGTGTCCACCTGATGGTTCCAACGAGTCGCAAAGAGATCGATGTGGGGACGTCCCCAGAGATCGCAAAGTGACTGGAACACTGCCCTGTGAAGCATCCACTCGGTGGAAATAACCCTGCCCTGTCGGGACAGGGAGTCAGCTAGGACGTTCAGACGACCGGGAATGTGACGAACAACCACCCCGGCGTGAACCTCCTGAGCGAGCAGTAAAAGATCCCGAGCTAACTCGTACATCGGAAGCGAGTGCGTGCCGCCCTGGTTCCGAATGTAAGCAACCACTGTCGAATTGTCGGATAGTAGAAGGACCTGGCGATTCGACAAGTGAGGGATCCACTGCCTGAAACTCAGAAGAAGAGCAAGAAGCTCCTTCTGGTTGATGTGTAGAGCTGCTTGATCCTGGTCCCACATCCCGTGTAGGGAAAGACTGAGAGGATCCAACATCGCACCCCATCCGAGATCGCTGGCATCTGCCGTCAGAACGCGATCGGACGTGGGTAAGTCAAGCGGAACACCCTGCGTAATCCACTGAACATCTGTCCAGGGAAGAAGGTGAGGATACAGAGAGTCCGGAAACGGAAGCACCTGATCCAGAGAATCTACATTCGGTCTCCAACGACTGAGCAGAAAGTGTTGGAGAGGTCTGACACGCAGCCGACCTAAAGGAATGAGATCCGTCACCGAACCGCAGAGACCGATCAGCCGGAGAAAACTCCGAGCGGTCGCGGACCTGGACTGGGACAGAGTCAGAGCAAAAGCTGAGAGAATCACAGCCTTGGCCTGGGGAACAGCCACCAAATTGAATTTGGTTTGGAAAGACATCCCCAGATGACAAAACGACTGAGAAGGGACCAGGTCCGACTTCTCCTCGTTGACTCTGAATCCTAGCGACGTGAGCAAGCTCAACAGAGTGGCGACATCCGATTCCAGTAAGGCAGCATTGGAATGCCTCTGGAGGATATCGTCCAGATATGCCGAAGTAGTCACCCTGGACTGTGTGCGATGGAACGCTATCACATGCGACATCAGTCTGGTGAACGCCCAAGGAGCCAGGTTGAGGCCGAAAGGCATGGCCTTGAACTGGTAAACTCGCCCCAGAAAAGCGAACCTGAGATACTTCCGTGACGCCCGATGCATCGGAACGTGGAAGTAAGCGTCTCGCAGGTCGATGCTGGCTGCGAAATCTCCCTGGTGAATTGATTGGCGGACCGACCTGAAAGTCTCCATGCTGAACTTGGGAGCAATGATAGACTGGTTCAGGATGCTCAGATCGATAACCGGTCGGAGTCGGCCGTCCTTCTTCGGCACCAAGAACAGGCGGGAATAGAAACCCACTGACTGAACGTTCTTGACGACCTCGATCGCCCCCTTTGCCAGGAGATTGGCAATCTCCGTGGACAAAAGTTCCCGACGTAAAACGTCTGAAGGAACTGTGGTTGGAAGAGGCACCCTTGACAGAGTGGGGTGCCGTCGGAAGGATATGCGCAGCCCGGACCGAACAACATCTAACACCCATGGATCGGATGTGATGGTGGTCCAATGGTCTGCAAACTCTGCTATCCTTCCTCCAACCTGGGACGAGTCGAGGTGAGGACCTTCATTTCGAGCCCCGACGAGGCCCGCGAGAGGAGAAACCACCTCCTCTGCTAAATGAAGAATCCTGAGACTTCCCTCGATTCTGCCGACCCCTACCTTTACCCCGTGAGTAAGAAGCAGAGGCGGCGGCAGAAGGACCAGCCTTTTGCTTCACAGAGGAAGCAGAAGGATACTTGTTAGGCTTGGAACGGCCCTTGCCTCCCCGAGAAGGCTGATCAAGCTGACGAAACAGCAGCTGATCTTTGGAATGACGTAGGACGTCATCCCGGACCGTCGACATGGAACCATGGAAAAGTTGCGGACCTGCCAAAGAAGCAGATCGAAGAGTAGCACGCTGCTCCTCGGGAAGGGAGCGTCCTGTGTCCAGCACAGCGTCCCTTCGAACTAATTCCAAATTGGCCGTGTTACAGGCATGCGTGTGAGTAAGGTGCATAAGCGCCTTGGACAGCACACGCAAAGGAGCCTGTACCTCGTCAAACTTATCTGGAGGCAGATAAGCAGCCAAAGCTGAGACGACGTGATCTGAGAGAGAAAGCATGCCAAGCATCTCTCTAGATAAGCCCAACGTGGACTCCAGAGTCGTCATTGGAATGACGGCAGACTTGGGCTTGGAAAGCCCGAGGGAAGTGGAGTCCTGATCCAGAACCGTCAAAGTCTGGCAGACTGACGGATTGGCGGAATCGTAGGAACGATAACGCACAGGAGGCAAAAAGGTGTCAACCCTGGTGAAGAACGAAGTCTTCAAAGCCTTGGAATTCAGCTTGGCATCCAATGCTGAAAAAGCTTCAACCACCTGTACCGACTGGCACGGTCGAAGGCGCCCAGAAGCAGGTTGCTCCATAGGCTGTTGGCGCGCGACCGATGATCGTGGTCAGGCTGACACTGTCGGCTGGTTAGCAGGTTTGAGCTCAGGCAGAAACCCAAACACAAAGTCAAGAGCCGCCCCCAAGTCCGAAGACTGCTGGCCCTCGACCTCAAGCATGTCGAACTCCTCCCCAGAGTCGGAAGACACATAGCCCATCGTGGGCAAACCAGCCGACGCCTCCCATGGTGTCGGGACACCAGAGGAATCGGAAACCGGCCTGTTTCCAATCCCGGGAGGCGGCGCCATAGGAGGCGCCTGGAAACCACCCATAGCCTCGCTGGAAGCAACAGGAAGGCTCTTTGAGAGAACCTGAGTGAGTAAGGAGAGGGCCTCCCTAAGCTCACTGCCTGTACCGACCGGTTCGACAGGGGAGCGAACCGGCAAAGTGGCTTCACCTCTGACCCTCTTAACCAGCGAAGGGTCACGATCCTCCAAAACACCCGACACGGGACGACGGGTGGCAGCCGAAACATCTGAAGGCAGACGTGTATAGGGGTACGATGCACCCCGAGGATCAATATTGCGAGAACTCATGCGAGTCACCACGGACCTCTGCGGGGCAGAAGGTCCAGGCTGCACAAAAGGCGTTGTTCCCCCAAAACTGGTCGTGTGACCAGAGTGAGTGGACGGAAACGCCACGGAGTTCATAGTGTTTCCACTACGAACATCCGAATCCAAAGACACAACTGTGGTACTCGACGGCGACGAGACCACAGCGATGGGCTCGGCCGGCAGCCCCTTCCGACTTCGCCGAGTTGAAGTCAGGGAAGGCTGGGGCCGATATCCCACGTCTACAGTATCGGACAGTTCTGCAGTCCCCTGCAGCGAAAAGCCGAGGCCGGCTGAAACAGACAACGAAGCAGACGGACCAGCCGCAGTAGTAGATACGTCGAGAGTCGTTGAGGCTGGTGAAATAATGGAGAGAGCACACCGGCTCGGCTCCGAAGGAGGAGTCACAACCCTAGTGACAGCCTCAGATGTCGACTGGAGGGGGACCGTAGTCCCGGAACCAGGCATCTCTACACCAGAACACTCAACGGCTCCCGCAGTATCCACCACAGGAAAAGACTGCACATCCCCCACGGAGGAGGAATAACTCTCACCAGACAAAGTCGGCTCGGGAGGCCCCGAACGACCACGTTCTCCTTTCCCGCGGGAGCGGGAGGCACGGCCACGAGAACGAACGACACGATTTACAGACGCCCAAAAGGTGGAAGACCATGTTCCACAGACACCACACGGCCGCTCGGCCAAACACCCATTACAGGAGGAACACGACGAATGTACATCATCCACATGCTTAGGCAGCAGACACTGCCCACAAGGAATTGTCCTAGGCATGAAAGAGGTGAGAGGAGCAGAGAAGGTGAGATCAGAAAACAGAACACCCCCAAAGAGAGAAAGGTGACAGAAACAAAGACCCCAGACGGTCGACCGGGAACCACCCAACAGGAAGACTACTCTCAACAGAAAGAAGAAACACTGCAGGAGTGGTACCCCGCTGACACCTAACTCTAACACAATTAGAAAAATTTGCAAAAAAAGCATGAACAATAATTGTGAAAATCTAAGTCCGAACCGCGTGGCCCGCGAAAATCGCGCGCGACCCGAGAGAGAGCAAATAAATATACATTATGGACATATAATAGAAAAAAGAGAATATAAAACACTGTTCCTGAGAATACAAAGGATACACTGTGGTATAATGAATCAGGAATCATCAAACATCGAGCTGGTGGAACACTGATAAGCGTGCAAAAACATCTCGACACGAAGCGGATTTCAAAAAGAATGAGTCTTTAGAGACGGTATATGCGCACTGGCAACGGAAGTCGTGGAGTTGTACTTGGGAGAGAGCGTCCCGTACTGGGTCTGCGCCGGTTGCACTCGACCCAGTTTTGGCTTATTTTTATTGGTGCTTTTGCACCACTTTTCTTTCCCAACTTGCTTGGGAAAGACAAAAATAGAGAGTATTTTATCCGAGTTAGGGACTTCCACTGTAGTGCAAGCCTGTAGTAAACAATTGTGAGTAGGTTTTTTGTGAAACTATAATACTTAACTGGTAAAGTGCTGGAAGCCCATATTTGGGCTTTATTCTAAGGTGAAGGTGCTACAACTTGAAGGCTTCATACTCAGAGGATGTGCTCTGTATTATCTTCGAAGTTATATTATTTAGTCTGTAAGGACTTGTCTTGTTACAATTTATGGGAGAGTGCCCACAGGCACTCTCCCATAAATTGTAACAAGGCAAAGATATGTGAACAAATTCTGAAGGCCAAAAATAATTTAGCACTCTACCAGTTAAAAGACGCAGGCAGATAACATTCAATTAAAATGTATAGTACTTTGAGTGCAGCATGGCACCATCCACAATGCTTTAGAATTGTGGATGGTACTTTGTTCCACCCAAAAAACAAAACATGGTTAGTTTCTTCTCACTAAGAATCAGATTCCATTTGGCACTAAACATTTTCATTTGGCAAGCAAAACAATTAATTTGGTGCCAAACAATAATTCCACTTGGCACCTAGAAATTTTGGGCCAGTGTTAACACTGAAAACATGATTTCTATATGAAGCTCAATAATAAAACCAATCACATTTTTTTCCATGTCTGATTATAATCCTCCTAACAATGCTTCATGCCAAATGTCAGTTACTTGTATCAGGAAGTTCAGCACAAAAAGTTGTTTTCAATTTAGTTTTCAGTGCAAGTTGGCACCTACAAGGTGCGGGCCAAATTTATTATGAATCAACAGCATGTCTTTCACTCATCTGGTATGCCAAATTCCAGGGTTCCAAACTTTAAACTTCCAAAAATTTTGCTCTGCCTTGTACTGGCAGCAAATATTGCCTCTCTCAAATACTTTGTTGGAACAAACATAATTTTTCACCTCAAAATATCAATGCACTGCCAATAGCTATCAGTTCATGAGATTTTTTTTTTTTTTTTTTTTTTTTTTTTTAATTTATCCATAATAGAACAGCATTTTGATTTCAACAAAATTGAAATGTGGCACCCCAATCATCACTCGCATGAAATTTCTTTCAAATTTACCTCACAGTTTAGAAGACTCAAACACCACCTTTATGACAAATGGCAGATAAAAAGTGATGAGTATAGCTCACCCTGACATTTCATCAGTTCGGCTAAAAAAGGGTGCCCAAAAAAGTCTTTTCAGGTCATTTTATGATATGGTTTTGTTGAAACTTTTTGAAAAATTTAAAAAAATTATATTTAAAATAATAAATTTTGATATCGTCTGTGTTGGGTAAAGGGTTAATTTGTATATTACACGGGTGGGTGGAGTTGTTTCATTAGGTAAGTAAAGTGTTAATGTCACGATTTATTGTTTTTCAAGTGCCCCACTATAGGCTTCAAGCTTCAAGCAATTTGATAAAGATGAGCATGCTACAAACAGGAAAATTTAAAAACTGTTATTAAGATGAGATAATGTTGAACTTTTTGAAATGTTGATAAAGAAGGTATTTTCCTTTGAAGGTAATTTTTATGCATGTTGATCTGAGCATAATCTAGAAGTACTGATCATGCAACCAATATAGACAATTTATTCTAAGATTAGTATGAGGAAAAGGCAGAAAGAAACTGGCTAAAATCAAATAGAAAATAAATAAATAAATAAATAAATAAATAAATAAATAAATAAATAAATAAACAGCATTTAATTTCTATGTTTGCCCAACAAAGTCATAATTTAACCTAAGTTCACTGGGTTAGAACTGATATCCTAATTGTAGATGAGAAATGTTCAGAAAAAAAAAAGAAATAATCAATGCAGACAATCATGGTTTCTGCTGCTTTGACAAACTGAATTCCAGGACCTTTTTCATTGCCATCTTCACACAAACTCCATGGCCTTACAAGTGTAAATGCATATATTTCTTTTAATTCAATCGTCAAAAAAATACTGGCTAAATAACTGATCTATATCCAAATCTGGAAAGCCACCAAGTGGGCTCCTGATTCAAATCTGACTGAAGACCAGTTTTTTGACCAGCACAAGTGTTTACCTTCCCAAACTTCCTTAAGCCATTTTATCAACATTACCCCTTTTATAGATTTTCAAGGTCCCAGTATTTCAAAAATTCAATTCCATAACATTTCTGATATCCACAGCCTTCAGAAACACTGTCAATATCATACAGAAGTCATGACGTGATTTAACCCTTTACCCAATGCAGACGATATCAAAATTTATTATTTTATATATCATTTTTTTAAATTTTTCAAAAAATTTCAACAAAACCATATCATGTGACTCCTCATTGGAATGAGTTTGTTCTAACGAGGGGTCACATGATATGGTTCTGTTGAAATTTGTTTTAAAATAATATTTTTTCAACTGATGAATTTGCATATTACGTGGGCGGATGCGGCCGATTCGTAGGGTAAAGGGTTAAAGAAATAATTCACTGCAAATTCCAATTTTTTTAATTCAAATGACCAAAACGAATAAATCTATATGCAAAATGCAATTAGGAACCAAATATCATTCAGCTAAAATCACTTTTTCTGATTTAATAATTTTAAAAGTGCTGGTATGCAATAATTTGGCTTTCAAGATAGCCCATTATAAAAGTCAAAGACACAAATATTGTCACTTAAAATTTCAGTTATAAAATTAAACCAAGTGATTTCAGTTGAATAATATATAATGCATACAGAACTGTGACAACAAATGCAGAGAGATAATTTTGACCAGATCAAGGCCAAGTCATTATGACCAGGCTAAAATCTGGAGTCTGGAAACAATGGATTAACTCAGATACCTCGAGAAAAGCAGATTTATAAATTAATGATTTGATGGATTAACGCATTTAGAAGTTTTCAACTCTTACAATCCACCACAATGCCTACTTGATTAACACAAGAGTTTACATGTTATTTTAACAGCTACTAAAGTTGATCGCTTTATTTTAATAATGCTACTTGGAAATTGTACATATAAAAGCATGTTAACTCTGTAAATCTGGTAATTCGGATATCCGATTGCAAGAACGTTGGATGGAGAGTTTGGTGACCGCTCCCGTCAATACTTTGCATTACATGTACGCTGCAGTCCAGTTAATAAATTTGTTACACAGTGGAAAGACTTTTAGTCTCAGTGGTTTGTGAAGTGAGATCCCGGTACGAAATATCTTCGCGACCAGTTCCTCCGGTCATATCATGATCTGGTAAAAATTCTCTTTTTGCTTTTCTCCAAACAGTGCTATAATCTCACTCATAGAAAAAAAAAGTAAAAACATGTAATCTCAGATTCAAATTTTGTTTGTTTTATTTTTTAGTTTGATCTCAATTTTATATTATTTTGCTCATGAAATCTCAAACCTCTGGTGGTAAGTGCATAGTGACCAGATCCCAATCTATCGAGAAACAGACTGCTGTCTTAATTACTTCACAATGAAGGTACTTTTTCATATTGCATTTAATTTTTTATATCAACTGAAAACATTTATGACGAATTGCCTCTTTAAAAATTTAAAACAAAAACTGGTCAAACAGTTTGTCAGAAAAATGTTTTGAAGACTTTGTGTTCATGTCACATAAAATACAATAAAATGTCAAATACCTGGTGTAGTTTCAGTTTATATTGTCTTTACAATATCTACAGACAAAAATGGATTGATGAAAGGTTTATATCCCCTTTGTAATCTGAGAAATAGCTTTGTTTCAAAATAAACCCTCTACAAACTGATTCTGCAATGTCAACATATCAAGTAGCAAATTTTTCCCACAATGCAACTAAGAATTTAACCAACTCAATCCTGTTTGACAGAGCTCAATGAGCTCTGTCAAACAGGGTTGAATTGGTTAAATTCCTAGTTTCATTATGGGATATATATAGAGCTCGAATTTTATATATTTCAACATCAGTGTGCAGAGGGTTAAAAAATTTAGTTTGAAACTTAATGGTTTATAAAATAGGTACACAATTACTAAAGGTAGAAGTTATGGAATACGGGATAGGATGGGATAAGGGAAAGGAATCAAGGAACTACTGTACAGGTTAAGATGAAATACTAAAGGTAACTATGTGGTTTTTGGAACACTAAAGGTAAGGTAATCATTTTCTTGGTTTCTCTATCTGAAATACTAAAAATCATTCATTAGCTTTATTCTGCTATACACTGAAATACAAAGGTTAAATTTAGGCCCCACAAAGTAGATCTTCTGTTTCTCAGGCCATTCTTGGTAAAATTGCATGTGGGTGGGCAGGCGTTTTTTATCTCATATCATATTTATATCAGCCATAAGGCTAAAAAAAATGTTTTGATACTCAGGCCCTCCCTCATTGAATTTGAACCTTCTCATTAGACATTTTTATTATGTCATGTTTTTTAAAGAATTTGTGAAAACTTGGAATGGTCATTTTTTCACATTTCTTGACATATAATTATTTAGCTGTGTTTTCAGTAAATTGGTTTTTCTTGTTGCAGTTTATGGGAGAGTGCCCAGAGGCACTCTCCCATAAACTGTAACAAGGCAAATTCTGATATACTGGATCATGATTTAATTATTAATTTATTTGCTGGTGTTTAAGGTCATATATTTCTGCACAATGGCTAATAATGGCCGCAACACTGATATAAACTCAAGTTTAACCAATCATTTAGAGCCATGTTTCCCATTTTAAGGGACTCCGACCCCAAGCACTGGTTACTGGGGCCTATTCTAATGGATCATGATGTTTGACAGATCTATAACATTAAAAAGAACAATAAAATACAAATCCTTTTAGCTGTTGTTATGGCAGTTAGTTATAAAAGGTACACTATAATTACACTAAAATACCTTTTCTCTTTTTCAAGTGGAAAGACAGCAAAAAGATTTACTGAGTATGCTCAACCCTTTACACGAAACAAAAAAAAATAAAAATAAAATCCTCCCTCCCTCACTGATTTGAAAAAAAATTGCCTGCGAATCAATTCATTTTTTTTATTTGGCCTAAACCATATTTTTTATTTTTTCAAGTTTGCATTGGCTATAAAAAGAGAGCATGCAACAGCCAAAAGGACCATGCAGGAGGGCCTGAGAAACAGATTTTTAACTTGTTTAGACCTTAGGTTTATACTGCTGTAAACTGAAATGCAAAGGTTAATTTATCAGTTTCTCCATACTGTAATACTGGAGAGAGTTTTATCCTTTACCCAATGAAAAAAACTAAATCCACTTTCAACCTTCCAGACAGATAAAAATTTAAAATTCATACTATTTAACCCTTTACCTAACACAGTATTTTTAAAAAATAAATTAAATTTCATTTTTTTTAAAAACAATTTACCAATTTTTGAATAAAACCATACAAATATGGATACCACTAGAACCAGCTCAATGAGCTGGTTCTTATGATATCCATATATGTATAGTTTTATTGAGAAACGTTCAAGGTATTTTAGGCTGTAACAGGCTGATCCTGGTTAACTTTCTGGCCACTTTTGGCCGTTACATTAGGTAAAGGGTTAAACACTAATTATAATTTTTGCCTTTCCTTAACAGTAAAGTAATACAGTGGAACCCTGTTAATTGAATAGCCACTTTGCCAATAAACATTATTCAATTAACAGGAGTATTAAATTAACAGGGATTGTGTCACTTTCCTGTATTGTAGAGATAAAGGTAGCATTTATTCTATTATATCTTGTTTGACAGAGCACAGTGAGCTTGGTCAAACAGTATATAATAGATTAAATGCCTATACTGTATGTACTGAGGCCAAATAGGTCTATAAACAAATGAAAACTGGGGAGAGTCAGGGTAATTTCATGACAGGTTACAAGATTTTTTATTCAATTAACAGGATTTTACTCTATGACCTATATTCAATTAACAGATCAAATTTGTACTGAAAGTATGGTGAATGGTTTTGTGTTGGGAAATTATATTCAATTAGCAGGGATATACAATTAAGAGATATCGAATTAAGTGGGCTTCATTGTATTACAACAGAAATAAGTTCATGCCAAGATGCATGTTGATTATTTCACGTCTCTCAGTCACATCATAGTCTATCAATAAATGGAACAAATGCCTACTATTTATTTATTGGGGTTTAACAACACTTTCGACAGCTAGGGTTATATACTGGCAACAATTCAAATTGGGGTTCCTCAATGGAAACCTGTACTTCCCGAAATATAGATTCCTGGCTTTGTAACCTGATCCTAAATCACCATCAAATTCCCAATCTGAATCCCAAATTGTAAACTATTGCCACAACAAGATCCATGAATTTGTGTTTCCTAGTCATAACAACCCACCTATCTGATTGATATTCATGTTAAATGTTGCAATACAAGCAGTAACAGCCAATAAATTCTTAACCCTTCACCTAACATGAAAGGAAGACAACACACTTACAAGTAAAATTCACAAATTTATCTGTGGGTGTTTAAGGTCACATATTTCTGCACAATGGCTAATCATGACCACGACAGTTTTACGGGTGGAGGAAGCCGGAGTACCCGGAGAGAACCACCAAGCAATGGCAAGCAAATGTCAGCTTCCCAACATACTAACTCCACACAGGGAGGGTTAGCATTGGGTGAAGGCAGGTGCACCATCGACGTGCAGTACGGCTTAGTACACAGCGTCAACGTGCACCCACGTGGGCAATGGGGGTGAAGTGTCTTGCCCAAGGACACAACGCAGTTGCCGCAAGTGGGATTCGAACCGAGGACTTCTCGGTTTTCAGCCTGCACCTCTACTACTGAGCCGCCACGCCCCCCCCCCCCCCAACTCCCAAATAACTATTTTTTTTCATTTTTTGCATCAAATACTTAGCTTGAGGTCATAAGCTATGTTTTTGAGACAAAAAGTGAAAAACACTATGAAATTTAAATGATGATTTTTGTGAATATAGCCGGCCAATTTGGGGCATTACTTTGGGGAAAAGGGTTAACATGTAAATATTCTTATTTACTGAAAAGAGTTAACTTCCTTAGACCACACAGAGCATGAATGACAAGGGCCACACAAAGCATGGGGCACTGCTCTTGACCTGTAGGCATGTTTGAAGTAGCCTTATAGGTATTGAGGGACAAAAAAATATTCTTGAGTCAAAAGAGTGAAAAAGGGCCATAACTGAGAAAAAAATTATAGGACAGAACTCGTTTTTTCTGCATACCAGTTCCCCCATGCAGGTCTATCAGCATACCGAAGGAGCTCCAAATCCGATCGATGGCTTCAAAATTACAATCCAAAACGTTTGTATGTACAGATGGACAGACAGACGGATGGTGGTCTCCGCCAGATACCCCAGATCATCCTTTGGAAGTCAGGGGCGTAAAAAATACCCCTGCAAGCCTTAACAATATGTGTTTCACTGGCAAAATTTGGCCAGACCATCTGGAAAGGATTAACCTCTTGAATGCTGATGGCAGATATTCTCGCCCAGAATAGAAAATCTCTTGACACTAAAATATGTATGATTTTAGCAGGCTTAACCAAACTGTAACGACTTTTCGACCTGCAAATTCTTCAGTCAAACTTTAATGAATTTTTCATTAAATCTAGTCATGGCTGCTGTAAAGCAGCAGCCATGGCTAGATTTGATGGAAATTGTTTTTAAAAATACTGGGTGTGTTGAGAGTTAAACTACATTTTTTTTTATTTTGAGTTCCCAAAACACAGTTCATACATAACCTATCTCTCACTGGAACATACTCGTTTGAAATGCTCCACTGAAGGTTTCATAAGATATGTTTTGAGAAGCACATGTAATTCGAAATATATTCTGAAATATATATTGAGTGTTTGTAATTGTTCATATTTTTTCTTCAGATAGAGGTATCAAACAATTGAGATTTTCTGCCTGCAATGAAAGAATAATGTCAAGAATGATGATTTTGTGTTGCACTTACCCTTCACCCTTTCTCTCTTTGTATCTCTTTGAGCATCTTCCAAAGCCTTTGCTTCCTCAAGCATCAATGCCAGATTATTCAATACTTCTGGATCATTACCCCTATTTTGTAGATAAGCTTGCCTCATAGCACTGCAACAATGAAATGAGAGACTTTAACACTTAACCCTTAAAACAATGCCCAAGATATCACAATTTATTATTTTAATTATATTTTTCTCAGATTTTTCACAATATTTCAATGAAATCCTATCATTTAATCCTTCATAGGAACAAGCTCGATGACCTCGTTCCAATGAAGTCACATGATAGGGTTTTGTTGAATATATTTTGAAAATACCTTTTTTCAAATGGCTCAGTTTCTATTATCAATTTGTTATGCAAAGGCAGGCTCAAAGCCAGACTTTTCCCGATGACAGATTATAGGACAACAAACTTTTGAAAATTTCTGACAAAGTTAAAAAATTTATAGTAATTTATATATTTTTTTATACTTACCAATGACCCAGACAAAGCTGATGCTAACTCTTAAAATATAGGGCCAAACACAAATTTTGCCCCCCAATCCCCAAAATTTGCATCCAAAACCAAACAAAACATGTCCTGAATGGCCCTCCACACTTCACCTCTACTGCGCATGCGCAGTGTCAAGGACGTTCCGAAATTGGCGCCATTAATCATTCTAATAACCAGTGCCTGGTAAGCGCTATGTACTCAGCGGGGAGGTAAGAGTTCCCAACTCCTGGGAGGGCCATCCCCGTCTGGGTCATTGGTAAGTATAAAAAATATATAAATTACTATAAATTTTTTAACATTTTTATACTGTACCAATGACCCAGACATAGCTGAATAGTAAAAAGGCTGGTGGGCCAAGGACATAGAGCAAGATGGAATACGCTCAATTATATAAAATAGAGTCATCCCCTCTAGGGAAAAAGAAGTATTAGGCCTTACATGTATCTTTCTTATTTATGATAAATTAGAAAGATACAACACCTTCCAAAATTGAGCTTCATACATCCATGTACTCTATTAATATCTAGTATAATCCTTATACTAATAATTTTTAAATAAAGTAAGTCTAGAGAATAGAGACTCTTATACTCCTAAAAAGTGTCTGAGGATTGCATAATCATGTCTGTTGACATATGCAATATTCAAAAGCTATACTTTTAAAACTAAGACCTGAATGAATTTTTAAAACATAAACTTCTCACTCAACAACCATCCCAATAACAGCTCAGAATTACTAACTCCGGAGGAGGTATCCCCTTGTTTTCATAGTAAAACAGGTGACCCAAGGGAACAACCTCCCCCCCCCCCCCCCCCTTTTTCTTGCCCTGGGTCAAATAGCCCAGTGCGAAGAGGGCAGCAGAACGGAGTCACTGCCGAAACAGACAGCCTACCTAGCTATAGTAGCAACTGTTAAGTGAATGACATTCTGAGCAGTAGATAATAGACCTAACAATAGAGGCCTCCAGAAATGGACTCAATATTTCTGAGATAAAAATTCATGAATGTGGATGGCTGAGCGCAATGAGCAGCCTTCAAAAATCTATAATAGCGACACTATTAATGTAAGCCCAAGATGTAGAAGAACTCTTACTTCATGAGCCGAAATCTCAAACACAACTGCTGAGTCAATGATATACCATAAGCAGTATCGATAGTTAATTGAATCCATTAGCAATAGAATGGAGCGTAATGTCCTTCTATTAGGCATCAAAAGACAGAAGAAGCTTACGCCCGTAGTAATAAACAGATATCTGTTTATAAATACATAAACTCTAACCGGACAGAGTAAAGGCCTATGCCCGTACGAAGACGGAAGGACCCTAATAACAATAGGTTCCGGATATTAATTAGGAGCCTGACTCTTATGCAAAAATCCAACCTAAATAGTAAAGGAAGTAGTGATTCCGAAACTACGAAAGTGAAAATCATCCACCGATAGTGCATGAAACTCACTGACTCTTCAGTAATTATTGTCTAAAAGGTCAGAATTTGAAAACTACTGTTTCCAGAGGCTCAAATGATTACTTAGCTAAATAAGAACCGAAGTTAAATTCCATATAGAAATTTAATCTAATGATTCTAAGTCTATTTATCGAAAAGTTACTGACTTAGATAAAGAGACATAAGACTCAATGGTAAACTATCATAGAGTGCATAGGTATGAGATAACATAAACCTATAACCTTAATAATAACAGGCTGCAGTAGATCTTGTCAAACAAGTATACGAAAAAGTTGCAATGACTAGTATGGAGGGATCAACAATACCAACATAGTGATCCCTACACCAACGACGGGAGAGCCTCCACTTTAGCCGCATAGTATAGCAAAGAAGAGGTTCTCCTATAGTAAGAAATCGCGTCCAAAGCTCGTCCAGTACAATGCTTACAATGCAATAAGGACCACACAATGGAATACGTGAAGGTTGAGACCTTGCAGGTTGTGATAAAGATGACACGATTTTACCCAGCGAAAAAAGATCCTCTCATGGAGGAAGATTTCGCGTTAAGTCCCACAGTAGACATCAGAGTAAATTTACCCACGGTCTCTGTGAAGACAGAGATGCTATCAACAGAAATGTATTGTGGTTGTTTATCTTAGCAATACTTGCTGAAACAACAGCGCAGGAGGATACGCATATCCTATCATTCCGTCCTATAAGATCAATAGAGCGTTAACAACATAAGCTCAGAGATCCGGACAAGCAAACACATATGTCTGCAATTGACAAGTTGTGTCATAAATAAATTATCATTGGGCGCTCCCATTGATAGCAAATCTGATTGAATACTTGTTTGTTGAGAGTCCATTCTGACGGCAACAAGCGACCCATAAGTGAACGGGAGTCCGGTAATACAATCAGACGACCTGGAATATGACGGACCGAAGCAGAACTTGGTGTACTATAACAAACAGAAGGATTCTTTCCATTAAATTGAATAACGGAAACGAATGAGTGCCTCCCTGGTTCCGGAGATATGCCACTACTGTCGAATTAACGGACAGGATTTGGACATGCGTTTCTGAATAATGTTCATCCAATGACATAAAGCAAGCCTAAAAAAATATTATTCCGTGGAAGATAAGTGCTTGCTTAGAGACTGCGGAACCCAAAGACCCTGGCACTTCGAATCCGTTGGGATCAATATTATATCCAACCTGTTTGACTGGCAACCGTCATAATTATAAAACTCGGATCCGGCAACTGCAGTGGCACTCTGTGAGTCAACCACCGAATGTTTGCCCCAGTCTGAATCTCTTGCTACACTAGATAGACAAGAGAACGAGTAAATCGAGCAATTCATGGATTGCTGAAAAGTTGCCGTTGAAGAGAAGCTTCTCCGAGAACGAAGCGACTCTGAGAGAGTTCTTCACCTAACTATCCACGCGCGTGGATGTAGCTAGGGCTGCGTCACGTCTAACCAACTCCAAGCAGCCACTGAAGGGCGGAGTTATACGTGAACAAAGTACTGCCCTCACAAGAAATCACATTGAGGATTATATCCCGGAATTCTTTCTCTTGAAGACGTAATGATAACGCCTCAGTAAGGAGGATTACGTATGATAAAGCGTCTAAGTTAAGTCTATTAGACATCACTGTTCTGCCAAAATAAATTATTCGTATAAATGATAAAAGGCAGAAATGAGCATTGCGGACAAGAAACTAAACTATCATGCTTGGTAGCAGGCTTATATATATATATAGCATCGATAAATAAAACACATGTTCTAATGACATTATTGGACTGTGTCGGTAAGTCAGGGACAATGTCCCTGAACCGATCCAAAATTCCGTGTCCAATGACGCTATAAGTCTCTTATCCAACATCGCAGCAATGTAGTCCGAAATAACAATCACTGGAAGATAATGCCGGAAGATATGTATGGCAGCTTCCGATGCTACGAAAGGGAAAACTCGAAATCTTTCGAATCCCTTTCGCCATCCTGTCGGACCCTATAAAGCGTTCGCTCGTCCGTACCTGATGCAACCGCGGACCGCACCGACCCAGCGCCGTCAGATAATTCCTGACTCGACCAAGAAACTGTCGATTGCTGGGATGCTGCGAAAAAACTGTGCTAACTCGGATAGCACGTCCGTCACTGAGGCCTGTGGAGAAGCGGTCCTACAATGCATTGCCGCTGGAAGCTCCGTGATCGTTACCCCGTGCATACTACTAATATGCGAGCGAATGGAGTGTATAAGCCTCATGTCCCTTGGCTACCGGATGGCGTGACCTGTTCGCCGTGGAATCACTGAATGACGAGACTGATCGGATACTCACGGTCACGTAGCCAATGTGCGGTCGTGTGCACTGCTGTGAGGATGAGGAAGCATTATCGACAGTCTCTCGGACTGTCAATATAACGGAGCGTCCCGAGCGACGGACATATGTTCCGAATGTAAAATATCTGAACCACAACATGCGGTCCCCTATGTTGTTGGACGAGAGAGGGACCTCTCTCGCTCACAGCCCGGACGGACCTGGACAAGCCAGGAACCGGACTAACAGGCTTCCTCCGAACTGTCCTCAATCCGCCGTCACTGGGTGAGTACTAAAGTAATTAAAGTGCTCGCATCACCCAAATCTCCTTCCTAGACCGCAACGGACGAACCCGGCAGCCGAACCATTCGATGAATGTACGCTACACTGGGTGAGCTAGCGAATGTCACTCTGTCGATCCTACAAGGGACCTCTTAGGCGATAGACATATTCCATGAGCACTTACTGCCGCTAGCTCTTCAGTAACTATGACAACAGAGGCACACTTTTGAAAGACATCTCCGTAACTTTGCGAACAAGAAACCAGAAATGCTTGGTAATAGCAAGCATATAATAATAAATATATAGTGTCGTTCAATAATTTGAAAGTTTGCGTGACATTATTGGACTATGTCGGAACTGAGGGACGAAGTCCCTGAACCGAACCAAAAATTTCTAAGTCCACTGACGCTATCAGTTTCTTATCCGGCATCGCAGCATTCTGGTGCGACGAAAGAACCTGTAGAAGATCAAGTCAGATGACATACACAACAGCATATGTTGTTCCGAAAGGGAAAGCTCAAAATCCTCCGAATCCCTTTCAGTATCCCGTCGGACCGGATGAAATTTTCGGACGTCCGTACCCGCTTCCACGGAGCCTCCCGACCCAGCATCGTCGGATAAAACATTATGAGACCGATTCAGTTGTTGCTGGGATGCTGCGATAAGCTGTGCTATTTAGGATAGCACGTCCGTCCCTGAGGCCTGTGCAGTAGCGGTCTTACGATGCATTGCCGCCGGAAGCTCAGTGTACGTTGACTCCCGCACACTTTCCTATGCGAACGTCCGGAGTCTGAAGGCCTCGTGTCCCTGGCTACCGGATGGTGTGACCTGGTCACCGATGATTCTCTGACTGGCGAAGCTGACTGGATATCCGAGGTCACGTAGCCAAGAGCGGTCGTGTGCGCTACCATGAGAATGAGGAAGCCTTATTGACAGTCTCTCCGGACTGACTATATGTCGGAGCGTCCCGAGCGGCGGACGTATGCTCCGAATGCGAAACATTTTGTACCACAACATCTGGGGCCAGATGTTGTTGTACGAGAGAGGGGCCTCTCTCGCTCGCCGTCCGGATGGACCAGAACAAGCTATGAACCGGACTAAAAGGCTTCCTCCGTTCTCCCTCTAATCCGCCGTCACTGGGTGTGCATTTGGTTGATTTATAGTGCTCGCATCACCCCAAAACTCCTTCTAGACCGCAACGGACGAACCCGGCTGCCGAACCATTCGATGAATGGACGCTACACCAGGCGAGCTAGCGGACGTCAAAGGCCGTCGAACCTACTAGGGTCCTCTTAGGCAATTGGCTTATTTACATGAGCACTTTTCCGCTAGCCCTTCATTAATTGTGACGACGGAGGCACACTGTTGGAAGACATCACAGATACATCACCGTAATCTTGATCGTCTGAAAAAGAAATTGATAAAGTAGAGTGACCCTGCGGGGAAAGGACCGGAATGTCCAATTCCCCATTAACATACCGTGACATACGCTTCCCATGTTGTCATCGAAATCATCAGATACAGAACAGGAGTTAATGCGAGTACACTGACCACATATAGAATGATTATAAAAGTCAGAGGAAGACTTCCTCTTATTACAATTGATCAAAATCCTTTCAATGTGAAAAGAAAACAAAGTCCTGGTACTCGCACCAACCCCTGACAATTAAAATACATAATAATAATATGATCCATTAACATAGAAAAAATAATTGATATCAAAATATTTTGAAAAAATATTTTTTCAGAACAGCCCAAGTTTCTGAAAAGTAACGTTGAGCCCCAATGGATCCCAAGCCTAAGTGTGGACAAAAAATTTAAAAATATTTTAAACAATTTACGCAACACTTACGAACAATAATAATGTATCTAGTTATGATTAAATTAACATCAAGATATTATTTTCAAGAAATCCCCCCCTCACACAGAGGGCTGTTGTAAATGTAAACAATGAGTGTAAAAACACTAAAATAAGACTCCAGGCACCCAGGCCCGAAATCAGTTACCAAAAATACACTATCTGATGCAAAACAGAGACTTCCAGGGAAGAAACTGCAGAACATCAGATGGTAGATGCAGAACACAACGCCTAACCACCCATAGGTGAAGATGTAAACATGGGGAAAAGAACAGAATTCATTCTGTTATTCAGCTAAAACTCCCAAGAAATTTTAGTAATAATAATTACAGAAACTATGCCAAAAGCACTGGAGAATTGCAAGAGGGGACTTAAAGGAAAGGGAGAGAGGAAAACACTGAAAAATCAGTGTAACTAAATAACAAGAATGACAACAAAATGGCTGCTGCCTCGAAAATAGGTAACTTAACATAATTTCATTAAAAAATTTTAAGTTACAGCCCTGATAATATTCTGTCACACATTTTTCCTCTCCTCCTTCTCTATCCTCCTTAGAATCACCATTTCACTAATATTTATGTGCCTGGCATCATTTAAACTGAGATTTACAAGCACAAAGATCAGTCAGATGTTAACTGATGAAGGGCCAAACTTAGAATGATTAATGGCGCCAATTTCGGAACGTCCTTGACACTGCGCATGCGCAGTAGAGGTGAAGTGTGGAGGGCCATTCAGGACATGTTTTCTTTGGTTTTGGATGCAAATTTTGGGGATTGGGGGGCAAAATTTGTGTTTGGCCCTATATTTTAAGAGTTAGCATCAGCTATGTCTGGGTCATTGGTACAGTATAAAAATATCCCCCCTCCCTCAACCAATTGTGAAAATGCCCTAAAATGACCAAATAAGCTCCATTTTGTATGGAAAACACAGCAAAATTCTGGTAAAAGGGGGCCAGATTTTCCAACAGAGGTGACTATGGGAGGGGGGGGGTGGGGGGGGGGGGGGGGGGAGTCCCAGAGTTAACATGACATGTCCAGTAGATGGCATTTACATAAAAAGGTCTTCAACAGTTAAAAATATTCATTTTTAGCCTCAAAATGTATCTTATGACAACTGAATGAAAGAAATCTTGTTTTGCTCAATCAATTGAGGAGCCATAAGCAAAGTTTGAGACAAGAGTTGAAAAAGTAAGAAAATTTTAATGGCGATTTCCATGAACAGCACTGGTCAGAATAAACCATTATTTATTGGTGTTTAAGGCCACTTTCAGCATCTATGACTATCTCACAAATCCAATTAAGTGTCTTGCCCAAGGACACAATGCAGATGGCGGGGTCAGGATCAATCTTCGATCTGAAGCCCTATATTCAAACCAATTAGCCAATGCACTCCTTAGCTATTCACAGCAAATGTCTTTCAAATTTTATTATTTTTTTCAATTTTTTTCTCAAAAACATAGCATTTGAGCTTTCATTATTATATATATTCAAAGTTGTTCCAACGTGGAGTCCTAAGCTATGCTTTTGAGAAGAAAAATTAAAATTTTGTTATCCAACAAAGATTAACTCCCTGCACACTGATGTCAAAATATCCAGATTTGAAGTAGCCATTTTTCCCATAATGCAACTGGGAATTTAACCAATTCAATCTTGTTTGACAGAGCTCATTGAAATATTTGCACCCTGAACTTTTGATATTTCGACATCAGTGTGCGGGTGGGGTTAAGGATGGTTAAAAGTTGAGAAAGAACAAGCCAGGAATGTAAAAGAAATTTGAATGTATAAGCTTCTTCTGAAGAACGAAAGTTTAGACTGGGGGAAGGTGTTTCAATTTTAAAACCAGGTAAAACCAAACAAATCACTTAATAAATCAAGTTTTACAGTTTAAATTGGGGGGAAGTAGAATTAATTTTAAACTACCCAGAAGCATGCCCCCATATAGCACATGGATACAAGAGGTTGAAGAGCAAACAGAGATTTGTTACTCATACATGTGCTCTGTCTGTAAGACACACATGATGTCAACGTGAGTTCTATCTTGTACTTTAACCCTTTACCTAACAAATCAGCCACAACCGCCCGTGAAATTTACAAATTAAGTAGTTGAAAAAAAATATATTTTTAAAAAAATGTGAACAAAATCTTATCATGTGACCCCTCATTGGAACATGCTCTATGCTCACGTTCCAATGAGGGGTCACAAGATATGGTTTTAATATTTTTTTAAAAAATAATAAATTTTGATATTTTCTGTGTTGGGTAAAGGGTTAATTTAAATATATATTTCAAAATATCTAAAATCAGACAAAATAAACATCTTGCAAAACAAAATATGTGGATTCACTTGAAAACTGTGGCAGGAGTTAACTGGACAAATCATGTACCCTATATTCAAAGTTCAACAACATGTAATTTTGTGAAAAATTGAAGAAAATCAAATTCCTCGCAATATGCACACCATTGGTATATGTATAAATATCCTGTGAAATAATAAGGTTCTAGCTTGAAAACTGTAAGAGGAATTTTGCAGAAAAACTTTGTACCGTATATATGTGAACATGTGGACAGATGAAGGAACAGATAAATGGACAAATGAACAGATGAACGGAGAGAGGTAAAACAATATGCCAAGAGGCATTTCATTGCAGGAGCATAAAAACCTATGAAAAATCATTTAATTGGCAAAATAACTCAAGTTTTACTATTTAAATTGGAAGTATGAGTAATAATTTCAAAACCTAACAAAATCATTTAATTAACAATACAGTAGAATCCTCTTAATTGAATATCCATTTTGCCAGTGAAAATTATTCAATTAACAGGAGTATACAATTAACAGGGATTTGGTCAGTTTCCTGTGTTCTGGGGGTAAACTGAGCATTTATTCTATTATTTCTTGTTTGACAGAGCTCATAGAGCTCTGTCAAACAAGATATAATAGAATAAATGCCTGTATTGGATGTAGTGAGGCCAAAAAGGTTGATAAATAAGGGGAATTTGGTGCATGTCACAGTAATTTTTTCAATATATTACAAAACTTTATATACAATTAACAGGAGTTTACTCTACAACCCATATGCAATTAACAGATCAAATTTGTACTGAAGGTATGAAAAATGTTTTTGTGTTTGAAAATTATATTCAATTAACAGGGATATACAATTGAGAGATATCCAATTAAGTGGGCTCCATTGTATAAGTGAATTTTCTAAAGCAAAATGTAAGTGAATTTTGTAAAGTAACAGCACATATCTTTTGACTGAGAAAACATGAATATCTTGCAAGTTATAAAATGCATAAAAACATTTAGCTCTATTGACCAGAATGAATTAAACAAATATTGAATTTAACTTTACCTTATTTCTGCAACAAGTGACCCTCCATAATAAACAGGATATATGTAATTCTTTGTCGGTTTACTTGGGGCTGGAGCAGGCCTCTCTATCTCACTGAAAAATAAAAGCTACAACTTTACCCCCTTTCATCTAGACATTATCATTGACCGCATCATTATTTTTTTATTTATTTATTGGTGTTTAAGGTCACATACTTATGCACAATGGCAAATCATGACAGTGACAGTTTTAGGGGTGGAGGAAGCCTGAGTACCTGGAGAGAACCACCGAGCAACGACGAGCAGATGCCAGCTCCCCAACATCGTAACTCTGCACTGCAACACAGGCAGGGTTAGATTGGTTGAAGACATGCGGACAATCGACGTGCAGTACGTCTTAGTACACAGCGTCACCATGCCCCCATGTGGACAATCGGGGTTAAGTGCCTTGCTCAAGGACACAACGCAGGAATCCGACTTGATCGCTCAGATGGTCATCCATCTGAGAACTAACCAGGCACGATGTTGCTTCACTTCGGTGATTGGACAAGAACCGGTTACAGCAATGCCACTGCACCCCCTAAAGTCAGCATCATTCCATGACTATTATAAGGATAGTTATTAAAAGAACACTCTAGTTTATTTATTTATTTGGGTTCAATGACCCATCCAACAGCTACACATACCTTGTGTCAGACAGTTTTATGGGCGGAAGAAGCCAGAGTACCTGGAGAGAATCACCAAGCAATGGTGAGCTACTGTCAGACTCCTCAAAATACTAACTCCACACAAGCAGGGTTAGCACTGGCTGATGACAAATGCACCAGCGGCGTGCAGTACACCCATAAAACTGTCCGACACAAGGTGACCCTGGCTGTCAAAAGTGTTGTTAAAACCCCAATAAATAAATAAATAAATAAATAAATAAATAAATAAATAAATAAATAAATAAATAAATAAATAAATAAATAAAACTCTCTGTACAATGTTGTCAAAGTATTAAAATTTCAAGCTGCAAATGTTTCCTATAATGCAAGTAGAAATTTAACTGATGCAATCTTGTTTGACAGAGCTCAGGGAGCACTGTCAAACAAGATTGAATAAGTTAAATTCATATGGGAAAAATTTGTTGCTTGAAATTTCAATATTTTGACATAAGAGAGCTGAAGGTTAACTCCTTGGGTGCCAGAAACCTGTATTGTTTGTTGGTACTATGCTTAATAGGCTTCATATTCGGTGGATGTATTTCAATATTCCCTCCGTAGAAAAATATATTGCCTTTATTTATTTTGTTACACATTATCGTAGCATCTATAGACTCATGTTTTATTTATATATTAATTTATTTATTTATTTATTTATTTATTTATTTATTTATTGGTGTTTACTGTCACAAATTTCTGCAAACTGGTTAACTGTAACCATGTAGACTGTGCTGAAAGTTTTTGGATTTCGGGCTTGGGCAGCTGTAATGGTTGATAGATCATGACCAAAAGGGGACATTCTCATCTAGATATTATACAGAGGCATCCTGCCAAGTTACAATGAATCCCTTCATAAATATGACATGTAGGCTGTGCTAAAGTTTTTTGGGTTTTGGGCTCGGGCAGCAATCATGGTTGAATGATCATGACTAAAAGGGGACGTTCTCATCTAGACATGACCTCAAACCTGCATATGCAATTTTGTGACGATCGGACAAGAACTACAGGGTGTAGCCTGTGCTAAAGGAAAATGTGAACAGACTCACAGACTAACAGACAAACAGACTTCTGCACGCGTGATGGGAATAGCTTATCTTAACTTTGTCAAGTTAAGCTAAAAATGAAATTTGAAATAGATTAGGTGAGAGATGTGGCCTGTAGAGTGTGCCAATGGAATTGTTGACAATTTATATGCCAAACCTAAGATGGCTGGTGGTGGCCATGTTTTTCAACTGAATTCAGAAAAATTCAATAGCCCACATCTAGACACTGCCTGGAAGACACATGTGAAATTTGGAACTGATCAGGTGAGAGATGTGGCCTGTAGTGTGTGCCAAAGGAATTGTTGATAATTTATGTGCCAAATCCAAGATGGCTACTGGAGATGATGTTTTTCAACAAAATTCAGAAAAATTTGATAGCTCCCATCCAGACATTGCCCAAAAAGCCACATGAAATTTAAAACTGATTGGGTATGAGATGTGACCTGTAGGGGGTGCTCAAGGAATTGTGGATGGACAGAAGAATGTATGTATGGACACACAACGGATAGCAACCCATCCCAACAGCTCATACTTGACGTTGTCAAGTTGAGCTAATAAGAAATCATTGGTGAAAAGAGCCATTCAATTAACATGGAAAAATGTGATTAAATGTGCCCAAATTATATTGATTTCGATGACAAGAGAAACCTTGGGCTGGACAGGAATATCTGACAGCAGCATGTAAAGAGTTAATCACCTCTTCTGATCACTGGAAAGTGTTCATTAAACTCATTCCAGTGAGACATAAAAAAGCAGGCATGCACAAATCTGGCAAATGATCATTTTGCTTTAAAAAATGGGGCAACCAATATTTCATTCACCCATATTACAGTGGAATACAGCCAATTCACCACAGGAAATTATTCAGTTATCAGGAGTATTCAATAAATATGAAGTTGGTCATTTTTCTGTATTCTGGTGATATTAACCTGAGTATCTATTGTATTATATTGTGCTTTACCTATGGAGCTCTATCAAACAAGATCAAATAGATTAAGTGTCTACATTGGATGCTTTGAGGCCAAATAGGTCTATAAGCATACAGAAGGTCCGAGTAATACTCTGATGTATTACAATTTTTTTTATTCAGTTGACATAGTGAGAACGTTTTATTAAAGTTGCATCACAAATTAAATCAATCACCTCAGTTCATCCGTTCTTATCCAATAATCAGACAATACCAATTATGTCCATGTGTATGTTGTTTCCAAGTAGGTTTCCCAGTATAAGTAGCATCACACCCACATTTCCACCAAATGTCTCTCTTTTGACTGTATTATACAAGTCACATCCAGATGTCTTGTTCCAAAAATTCTGTGTTTTGAGAGGTTCAGTTTTGATACAACAATAATGAATGGAGTTCTTAAATTTTCATGAAGCATTTCTTAAACTGCACTTTTATTCAAATGATATTTGGTGATGAGCAAATGTACTGACTCAGCATTTTTTTGAAGCTCCCAACAGAACACCCTAACACAACCAATGACATTTTTGTTTTACTATTCCATTCTACTGGTCCTAAGGATGCTTCATACCAAATAACAGTTTTCGGTTCTGTATTGTTTGGGAAATATGGGTGTTTGAAAATATTTCCACTCATGTATAGCATAACAGGTCAGAAATTTTCCAAGTCCACACTTCTCTTTTTAGCTCCTGGGGTTCTCACGGGGACACAGAATTTTTTTTTGCATAAATCAATTACTTATAACTTATTAACACCACATACCAAATTAGGTTCAAATCAAACAATTGGTTCAGAAAATATAAATTTTGGGCCAGGCCAAAAATCTTGCCCTTCCATTTACGAAGACAAATATTTCTCCACGAAGTTTGTTTGAACAAACTTGATTCTACACCTCAAAAGGAAGCGCCATACAAATATCATGTCATTGTACCCTCTGGTTTCTGAGAAGATTTTTTTTTAAAAAATTGGAGCATTTTCCTCCACACCCTCCCTATGAAGCGTGGCAACATTATTTGAACAAACTTGATTTGACATAAGATAAGGACCATGCACATCAAATTTGGTTCAATTTAGCCCAGTGGTTTCTGATGGGAAGTTGATAATATAAAGTTAATGCCTGATGGACGGCGGATGGGCAGATGGATGGACAATGGATGAAAGTGATTTGTAAATCTCCCCTTGAGCTTTGCTCACGTGATCTAAAAATGGGTGCACAAAACTTTATTGAGCAGCACTGTTGTGGGAACTAAAATTCTCTTGACAGATACTCAAGTGAAGAGATTTTGAAAAGAGTTTGTTATTTTCTTTATATTTATGTATTTTTTCTTTGTAATAATAAGTAAGCCAATGACAATCTCGTATTCTGATTATCAACTCATTTTTAATATCAGGAGCTAAAGCCTTTACCCAATGCAGATAGCATCAAAATTTATTATTTTAAATATTCTTTCAAATGTTTCAACAAATTTCATCAAAACCACATCATGTGACTCCTCATTGGAATGAGCTTGCTGAGCACATTCTAATGACAGGGTCACATGATATAGTGTTGTTGAAATTCTTTGTGAAAATATTCTCTTTCTCTACTGATGAATTTGTATCTTACACCAATTCATTAGGTAAAGGGTTAGCAAAGAAACTTGAGAAATAAGTTGCAGTGTTACAGGTTGCTCACCCCTGCCTTTCCACTTACATGAGTAAACATATCAAGTCTTTGGCTTTCTCTTGGGTGAAAACTTCTGAAAAATGTTACTTGAAAAAAAGGGATGCCTGAATAAGTTCAAGTAACAACTTTTCAAGTAGGATTGATTTCTAACTTCAGCTAGCCTATTATGAATCAAAATATTTCACAAAAATGTGTTCGAAAAGATAATAATTCTATGTATCAAACCTTCTTAAGGTGGTTAAATGGTTATAATTGTTAGCAAATTTACTAGAGTCAAGTACTATGTTATTTATTTATTTATTGGTGTTTAATCCTTTACCCAACGTAACAGCCAAAACTGACCAGCACTATTCACAAAAATCGCCAATTAATTTTCAATATGTTTTTCATTTTTGTTTCAAAAACATAAGTTATGACCCCTCTTTGGAATGAGCTCGTCGAGTTGGTTCCAATGATGAGTCATAACCCATGTTTTTGGGACAGAAAATGAAAAAAATAGTTATTCAAGAATTTTATTTGCAAGTGTCGTCGTCTGCTTTTCATGTTAGGTAAAGGGTTAAGGCCACATATTTTTGCACAATGGCTAATCATGACCACAACATGAGTATCAACTCAAGACCAGGGGGTGAGTGTTAATAAGCCATGTTGACTATTTTAGAGAGGGTTTGCACCTTCCAAGCATTGGTGACTGGGTCCTATTTCACCAGTAAAACAGAGCCTGTTTACCGCAGTGAACAGGCACTGTTTCACGTCCCAGGGTTCCCGTGGGGACCAAGTACTATGTTATTTGCAGTTTTGACAAAATGATATCATATACTTTAAGATTTATAGCAACTAACTCATGAGTCACCGCATCTTATTTGAATATAACAGGCATTCAACTGAAGCTAAACACTGGTCTTAAATGGTTATAAAAAATGGAATACAAACAAGAAGGGGGTGTCATAAGATTTGTAATAAGCCTATTGCATGGCATGCAATAAACCTAGGGTTACTACAAATCTGCAAAAAATGTCTGGTCAAGGGTTAATGTTGACTTATACTGATGCATTTAACACATATATGAAATATAACAGTCACAGCATACTGGTGGTAGCCTCCACTCATGTACATGTATGGCATAACAGGTCAGAATTTTTCTAAGTCCACACTTTCAAAAATGTCTAACATTGCATTAAATAACTCCAAAATCTGCAAAAAAATGTCTGGTCAAGGGTTAGTGTTAACTTTAATTTATGTATGTAACACATATATGAACTATAAAAGCCACAGCATACCAGCATACCAGTGGTAGCCTCCACTCATATACATGCATAGCATAAAAGGTCAGAAATTTTTATTTTCTAGGTCCACACTTACAAAAAAAGTGAAAGATTGCATTAACAAAAGTCCAGATTCTGGAAAAAATGTCCGGTCAAGGGTTAATGTCTTATATTGATGCATGTAACACATACATGAAATAAAAAAGCTATAGCATACCAGTGGAAGCCTCCACTCATGCATAGCAAAACAGGAAGGAAATTTTCAAAGTCCATACTTACAAAAAAGTCTAACATTGCAAAAATATTCTAAAAATCGAAAAAATATCACTGGGTAAGGGTCTGTGGGTAACTGTAATCCATATAAACAATATGAGGTGAATAGTAAAAGGTGGAAAAGTCAAAGTGGACGCTTACAATAATTTTAATACAAGTGTTGATGTCGACGTGCCTCGAGCTATGACATGAGCTCACATAACTTCATTGGTGAGCTAAAAAAAACCAACATGCATAAAAATATATAACAAAAAGCACTTGAACAAGAAAATGGAATACAAAATCCCAACATGAATAAAAATAAACAACAAACTTGAACGAGAACATCAAAACATTGCCTCAAACCTGGAGGTAGATTTTTCTGTATCTAGTGTATTCATCTCCACTTTATGGTGAACACTGACTTTGAAAGGATTAAAGTCATCTTCAGAAAAAAGCAGAGCTGCTTTTTGCTCCAAAAGAAGTCTTTTTAAGGAGAGTAGCCTGCACTTGGTAATTCCATTGAGATAAGTCTGCCATGGAGAATCATATTTTGATTTAACACCAGTTGCACCAACCAACAAATCTGCAGAATTTTTGTTATTCAAATGACTATATTTCTCAGAAATTTTACTAAGTGTGCTAAAGTTCCTCTTTATTTGGTATCCGTGATCATGCATTCTTTTGGACAATACTTCTGGTGTTGGCATCTGTTTTGAATACAATGGCCTGTCTTGTAGAAAAGTGTCACTATACTGAACTGCAGCATCCTTTTTGAAATTATACTGATCCGAGAAAAGTTCAATAAGATTTTCTTGTATTTTTTCCACTAAAACTTGAGATTGGTTGAAGCTGTCATTGAGTAATTTTCTAAGTGATAAAAAATACCTAATTATTCATATGTATGAATAATTAACACCAGCATTCAACTCTCCAATCAACTCTTTACCTTTCACAAAATAAACAGACAAATCTGATGAAATGGAAAAAAATACTCAAATTTTTTATCCTTTTTCTACCAGCTTCTGAACTGACTTAACCCTTAACTACAATCTCAGCACTGTGAATTAGCAGAACACCCGTAATGGACTGAATAGAAAGAATGTAATATATCGTCATCAAAAATGCCCCCCAAAAACTGATTTTATCCACAATGAGTCCAAAATGACTGCCAAACATGGAAAACAAGTGTTTGACCACCGAGGTGGTATTAGTCCCCTACGGCGCTTTTGTGACATAAGGTGTTTTTGTCACAGAAGACACTAGAGTATATAAGCATCTTGGATTTTTAAAAAAAAATATTGAGCGTGCATAGTCCCCTCACAACCCTTTATCCATGTACCATATATGAAAGGCGTAGCTTCAACCAAGTTGGAGGGATGGGTGGTAACATAAAATAGAGAAAAAAGCTTAAAAAACACAACAAAAATGGCCGCCATTCTGCCATCTTGGATTTTGAAAAATAAATATTGACTGTGCATCATCCCCTCAGAACCATTTGTCCATGTACCAAATATGAAAGGTGTAGCTTGAAGCATATTAGAGGGAGAGGTGGTAACATAAAAACAGACAGACAGACAGACAGACAGACGGACGGACGGACGGACGGACAGACAGACAGATGTTAGATTTTGAAAAAAAATATTGAGCGTGCAACATCGCATTACAACCCTCTATCCATGTGCCAGATATAAAAAGTGTAGCTTGAACCATGTTGGAGTGAGGGGTGGTAACATAAAATAGAGAAAAAAGCTTAAAAAACACAACAAAAATGGCCGCCATGGCGCCATCTTGAATTTTGGAAAAAAAATATTGAACGTGCAACATCCCATTACAACCTTCTATCCATGTGCCAGATTTAAAAAGTGTAGCTTGAACCATGTTGGAGTGAGGGGTGGTAACATAAAATAGAGAAAAAAGCTTAATAAACACAACAAAAATGGCCGCCATGCCGCCATCTTGGATTTTGAAGAAAAAAAAATTGAACGTGCATCATCCCCTCCCAACCCTCTATCCATGTGCCAAATATGCAAAGTGTAATTTGAACCATGTTGGTGGGAGGGGTGGTAACATGAAAATAGAGAAAAAAAGCTTAAAAAATGCAACAAAAATGGCCGCCATTCCGCCATCTTGGATTTTGAAAAAAAATTTTTGAGTGTGCATCATCCCCTTAGAACCATTTATCCATGTACCAAATATGAAAGGTGTAGCTTAAAGCATGTTGAAGGGAGAGGTGGTAACATAAAAAAAAGACAGACAGACAGACAGACAGAGACAGACAGACAGACAGACAGACAGACAGACAGACAGACAGACAGACAGACAGACAGACAGACAGACAGACAGACGGACAGACAGACGGACAGACAGACGGACAGACAGACGGACGGAGTGCAATCCTATAGTTCCCTTACGGTTCCCGTATGGGACTAAAAATGCACAAATTTTCATTGACCAATATCTCCTGGTCTGAATGGGCTAATGACCTGAAATTTTCACAGATTTGTCATATATACACTTTTCTATAACCAACTTGTGGCATTTAAAAATTTCCGTCATTGACTCTCTATTGTCCACGTAGCATTACAAATTTAACAAATTATATCTTGTTTGACAGAGGTCAATGAGCTCTGTCAAACGAAGATATAATTTATTAAATTCCCATTTGCATTGTGGGAAAAATTTGATTATGAAAACTTTGGTATCTTGACAGCAGAGTGAAGAGCGTTAAACTGCCCCTTTTATATTGCTCTGTAAAAGTTTTCCGAAGTGTATTATTTCTTGAGAACTCTACTGATACATTTAACCTCTTTACCCAACTGACAGGATATAAAAATTTGTTGTTTTAATTATTGTTTTGTAAAATTTTTCAAGAATTACAAAACCATATCATGTGACCCGCCTCATTGGAATGTATTTTTTATTTGCCATTAAACCAGAATTCTGACATTGGAAATGACCTTTAAAAAATCAGAGAAAAATGTCCATAAAATTATGGCTATTAAAATACTATATAAAATATAAAAGCTCTGTAATTCATAGGATTTGAAGAATCTGAGCTAAACCTAAACACAAACAAAATCTCCAAAAAGCTTAGCTGGGCCAAAATGCATACAACCAGAAATTCATTTTTGGAAGAAAAAATTGGAAAAAGATAACATTCATACATACAGTATGAAGGCTAATGGAAGTGATTTAACAAATTAAAAAAAATAAAACCTAAAAATAAAAGCCTCCATGCCTCACTGATTTGAACAAAAGAACCACCAGGCGTGGCTGAATAAGCATGTTCTAAATCAAAAAAGGGACATAACTCATGTAAAAATAATTGGACAGAATCCATATTCAAACATGGTCAATATTATTAGCTGGAAAATACACATACCAACTTTGGTTGAAATCAAATAATCCAAACTGGAGTTATTGGTGGGATATCAAAAATGTTAATAGACGGACGATCAAATTCCAAGTCAAAAAAGGGACATAACTCATTTACAAACACATGGGCGGAACCCAAAAGTGAACTTAGCCCGTATTACTAGCTGGGCAATACACACAACTTTGGTTGAGGACAAATAATCCAAACTGGAGTTATTGGTGGGATACCAAAAATGTTAATAGATGGTCAAATTCTAAGTCAAAAAAGGGCTATAATGAATGTAAAAATACTTGGACGGAACCCATATTTGAACTTGGTCTGTATTACTATCTGGGGAATGCACATACCAACTTTGGTTGAAATCAAATATTTCAAACCTGAGTTATCGGTCGGAAAGTTAAAAAATTTATAGTAATTTATATATTTTTTATACTTACCAATGACCCAGACATAGCTGGTGCTAACTCTTAAAATATAGGGCCAAACACAAATTTTGCCCCCAAATCCCCAAAATTTGCATCTAAAACTAAAGAAAACATGTCCTGAAAGGCCCTCCACACTTCGTCCCCACTGCGCATGCGCAGTGTCAAGGACGTTCCGAAATTGGCACCATTAATCATTCTAATAACCAGTGCCTGGTAAGCGCTATGTACTCAGCGGGGAGGCAAGAGTTCCCAACTCCTGGGAGGGCCATCCCCGTCTGGGTCATTGGTAAGTATAAAAAATATATAAATTACTATAAATTTTTTAACATTTTTATACTGTACCAATGACCCAGACATAGCTGAATAGTAAAAAGGCTGGAGGGCCAAGGACATAGAGCAAAATGGAATACGCTCAATAAAATAAAATAGAGTCATCCCCTGTAGGGAAAAAGAAGTAATAGGCCTTACATGTATCCTTCTTATTTATGATAAATTAGAAAGATACAACACCTTCCAAAATTGAGCTTCATACATCCATGTACTCTATTAATATCCAATATAATCCTTATACTAATAATTTTTAAAGTAAGCCAATAAATAAAGTAAGTCTAGAGAATAGAGACTCTTATACTCCTAAAAGTGTCTGAGGATTGCATAATCATGTCCGTTGACATATGCAATATTCAAAAGCTATACTTTAAAAACTAAGACTTGAATGAATTTTAAAAACCTAAACTTCTCACTAAACAACCATCCCAATAACAGCTCAGAATTACTAACTCCGGAGGAGGTATCCCCTTGTTTTCATAGTAAAACAGGTGACCCAAGGGAACACCCTCCCCCCCCCCCCCCTTTTTCTTGCCCTGGGTCAAATAGCCCAGAGCGAAGAGGGCAGCCGAACGGAGACACTGCCGAAACAGACAGCCTACCTAGCTATAGTAGCAACTGTTAAGTGAATGACATTCTGAGCAGTAGATAATAGACCTAACAATAGAGGCCTCCAGAAATGGACTCGATATTTCTAAGATAAAATTCATGAATGTGGATGGCTGAGCGCAATGAGCGGCCTTCAAAAATCTATAATAGCGACACTATTAATGTAAGCCCAAGAAGTAGAAGAACTCTTACTTCATGAGCCGAAATCTTAAGCACAACTGCTAAGTCAATGATATACCATAAGCAGTACCGATAGTTAATAGAATCCATTAACAATAAAAAGGAGCGTAACGTCCTTCTACTAGACATCAAAGACAGAAGAAGCTTACGCCCTTTGTAATAAACAGATATCTGTTTATAAATACATAAACTGTACCCGGAAAGAGTAAAGGCCTATGCCCATACGAAGACTGAAGGACCTTAAAATAATAGGTTCCGGATAATAGGAGCCTAACTCTTATGCAACAATCCAACCTAAATAGTAACGGAAGTATTGATTCCGAAACTATGAAAGTGAAAATCATCCATCGATAGTGCATGAAACTCACTGACTCTACAGTAAAAGAGAAACCAACAGAATTACTGTCTAAAAGGTCAGAATTTGAAAACTACTGTTTCCAGAGGCTCAAATGATTACTTAGCTAAATAAGAACTGAAGTTAAAATCCATATAGGAATTTAATCTAAAGATTCTAAGTCTATTTATCAAAAAGTTACTAACTGACTTAGATAAAGAGACAAAAGACTCAATTGTAAACTATCGTAGAGTGCATAGGTATGAGGTAACATAAACCTATAACCTAAATAAAAACAGGCTGCAGTAGATCTTGTGAAACAAGTATACTAAAAAATAGCAATGAGTAGTATGGAGGGATCAACAATATGAACATAATGATCCCTACACCACGACGGAAGAGCCTCCACTTTAGCCGCATAGAATAGCGAAGAAGAGGATCTCCTATAGTAAGAAATCGCGTCCAAAGCTCGTCCAGTATAGTGCTTACAATGCAATACGGACCACACAACGGAATACATGATGGTTGCGACCTTGCTGGTTGTGATAAAGATGACACGATTTACCCAGTGAAAAAGATCCTCACATAGAGGAAGATTTCACGTTAAGACCCACAGTAGGCAAGAGAGTAAATTACTCATGATCTCTGTGAAGATAGAGATGCTATCAACAGAAATGTATTGTGGTTGTTTATCTTAGCAATACCTGCTAAAACAACAGCGCCGGAGGATACGCGTATCCTATCATTCCGTCCTATAGATCAATAGAGCGTTAACAATATTAGCTCAGAGATCTGGACAAGCCAACACATACGTCTGCAATTGATTAGCAAGCTGTGTCATAAATAAATCATCATTGGACGCTCCCATAGATAGCAAATCTGATTGAATACTTGTTTGTTGAGAGTCCATTCTGACAGCAACAAGCGACCCGTAAGAGAACGGGAGTCCGATAAAACAATCAGACGACCCGGAATATGACGGACCAAAACTGAACTTGGTGTACTATAACCAACAGACGGATTCTTTCCATTAAATTGAATAACGGAAACGAAAGAGTGCCTCCCTGGTTCCGGAGATACGCCACTACTGTCGAATTAAAGGACAGGAATTTGGGCATGCGTTTCTGAATAATGTTCATGCAATGACATAAAGCAAGCCTAAAAAACATTATTCTGCAGAAGTTAAACTGATTGCTAAAAGACTGCGAAACCCAAAGACCCTGGCACTTCGAATCCGTAGGGATCAGTATTATATCCCAATCTGTTTGACTGGCAACCGTCATAACAGCCACACTCGGGTCCGGCAACTGCGGCGGCACTCTCTGAGTCAACCACCGAATGTTTGCCCCAGTCTGAATCTCTTGTAACACTAGATAGACAAGAGAACGTATAAATCGAGCAATTCATGGATTGCCGAAAAGTTGCCGTCGAAGAGAAGCTCCTCCGAGAACGAAGCGACTCTGAGAGAGTTCTTAACCTTACTATCCACGCGTGTGGATGTAGCTAGGGCTGCGTCACGTCTAACTAACTCCAATCAGCCACTGAAGGGCGGAGTTATACGTGAACAAACTACTGCCCTCAAAAGAAATTACATTGAGAATAATATCCCGTAAATCTTTTCTTGAAGACGTAATGATAACGCCTCAGTAAGGCGGATTACGTATAATAAAGCGTCTAAGTTAAGTCTACTATACATAATGTCGTTCCCAACATTGAAATTGGAAAAGACATAAACGGCGAAAAAGAATATATGCAGTCTTTAATCACACCGTCTAGACGCATATGAACTCTCGGTATGCCCTGCTCTGCCAAAATAAACTATTTGTATAAATGATAAAATGGCAGAAATGAGCAACGCGGACAAGAAACTAAACTATCATGCTTAGTAGCAGGCTTGTATATATATATATATATAGCGTCGAAAAATAAAACACATGTTGTAATGACAATATTGGACTGCGTCGGTAAGTCAGGGACAATGTCCCTGAACCGATCGAAAAATCCGAGTCCAATGACGCTATAAGTCTCTTATCCAAGATCGCAGCAATGAAGTCCGAAATAATAATCACTGGAAGATAATGCCAGAAGATATGAAAGGCATCTTCCGATACTACTAAAGGGAAAACTCGAAATCTTTCGAATCCCTTTCGCCATCCTGTCGGACCCTATAAAGCGTTCGGTCGTCCGTACCTGATGCAACCGCGGACCGCACCGACCCAGCGCCATCGGATAATTCCTGATTCGACCGAGAAACTGTCAATTGCTGGGATGCTGCGAAACAACTGTGCTAACTCGGATAGCACGTCCGTCACTGAGGCCTGAGGAGAAGCGGTCTTACGATGCATTGCCGCTGGAAGCTCCGTGATCGTTACCCCGTGCATACTACCAATATGCGAGCGAACGGAGTGTATAGGCCTCGTGTCCCTTGGCTACCGGATGGCGTGACCTATTTGCCGTGGAATCACTGAATGCCGAAACTGATCGGATACCCGAGGTCACGTAGCCAATGTGCGGTCGTGTGCCCTGCTGTGAGGATGAGGAAGCATTAAAGACAGTCTCTCGGACTGTCAATATAACGGAGCGTCCCAACCAACGGACATATGCTCCGAATGTAAAATATCTGAACCACAACATGCGGTCCCCTATGTTGTTGGGCGAGAGAGGGACCTCTCTCGCTCACAGCCCGGACGGACCTGGACAAGCCAGGAACCGGACTAACAGGCTTCCTCCGATCTGTCCTCAATCTGCCGTCACTGGGTGAGTACTAAAGTAATTAAAGTGCTCGCATCACCCAAATCTCCTTCCTAGACCGCAACGGACGAACCCGGCAGCCGAACCATTCGATGAATGTACGCTACACCGGGTGAGCTAGCGAATGTCACTCCGTAGGCGATAGACATATTCCATGAGCACTTATTGCCGCTAACTCTTCATTAACTATGACGACAGAGGCACACTTTTGAAAGACATCTCCATAACTCTTCGAACAAGAAACCAGAAATGCTTGGATAGCAAGCATAAAATAATAATATATATAGCGTCGTTCAATAATTCGAAAGTTTGTGTGACATTATTGGACTATGTCGGAACTGAGGGACGATGTCCCTGAACCGAACCAAAAATTTCTAAGTCCACCGACGCTATCAGTTTCTTATCCGGCATCGCAGCATTCTGGTCCGACGAAAGAAGCTGTAGAAGACCAAGTCAGATGACATACACAACAGCATATGTTGTTCCGAAAGGGAAAGCTCGAAATCCTCCGAATCCCTTTCGGTATCCCGTCGGACCGGATGAAACTTTCGGACGTCCGTACCCGCTTCCGCGGAGCGTCCTGACCCAGCATCGTCGGATAAAATATATGCGACAGATTCAGTTGATGCTGGGATGCTGCGATAAACTGTGCTATTAAGGAAAGCACGTCCGTTCCCGAGGCCTGTGCAGTAGCGGTCTTACGATGCATTGCCGCCGGAAGCTCCGTGTACGTTGACTCCCGCACACTTCCTATGCGAACGTCCGGAGTCTGCAGGCCTCGTGTCCCTGGCTACCGGATGGTGTGACCTGGTCGCCGAAGAATCCTTGATCGGCGAAGCTGGTAATATATCGGCGGTCACGCAGCCAAGGTACGGTCGTGTGCGCTGACGAGAAGAGGAAGCCTTAGCAGTCTCAGCGGACTGCCTATACAACGGAGCGTCCCGAGCGACGGACGTATGCTCCGCTTGCGACACATTTGTACCACAACATCTGGGGCCAGATGTTGTTGAACGAGAGAGGGGCCTCTCTCGCTTGCCGTCCGGATGGACCGGAACGAGCTATGAACCGGACTAAAAGGCTTCCTGCGTTCTCCCTCCGATCCGCCGTCACTGGGTGTGCATTAAGTTAATTTATAGTGCTCGCATCACCCCAAAATTCCTTCTAGACCGCAACGGACGAACCCGGCTGCCGAACCATTCGGTGAATGGACGCTACACCGGGCGAGCTAGCGGACGTCAAAGGCCGTCAAACCTACTAGGGTCCTCTTAGGCAATTGGCGTATTTACATGAGCACTTTTCCGCTAGCCCTTCATTAATTGTGACGACGGAGGCACACTGTTGGAAGACATCACAGATACATCACCCTAATCTTGATCGTCTGAAATAGAAATTGATAAAGTAGAGTGACCCTGCGGGGAAAGGACCGGAGTGTCCAAATCCCCAACAACATACCGTGACATACGCTTCCCATATTGTCATCGAAATCATACGATACAGAACAGGAGTTAATGCGAGTACACTGACCACATATAGAATGATAATAAAGTCAGAGGAAGACTTCCTCTTAAAACAATTGATCAATATCCTTTCAATGTGAAAAGAAAACAAGTCCTGGTACTCGCACTAACCCCTGGCAATCAAAATACATAATAATAATATGATCCATTAATATAGAAAAAATAATTAAAATCAAAATATTTTGAAAAAATATTTTTTCAGAACAGCCCAAGTTTCTGAAAAGTAACGTTGAGCCCCAATGGATCCCAAGCCTAAGTGTGGACAAAAATTTTAAAAATATTTTAAACAATTTATTCAACACTTACGAACAATAATAATGTATCTAGTTATGATTAAAATAACATAAAGATATTATTTTTTAGAAATCCCCCCCCTCACACAGAGGGCTGTTGTAAATGTAAACAATGAGTGTAAAAACACTAAAATAAGACTCCAGGCACCCAGGCCCGAAATCAGTTACCAAAAATACACTATCTGATGCAAAACAGAGACTTCCAGGGAAGAAACTGCAGAACATCAGATGGTAGATGCAGAACACAACGCCTAACCACCCGTAGGTGAAGACGTAAACATGGGGAAAGAACAGAATTCATTCTGTTATTCAGCTAAAACTCCCAAGAAATTTTAGTAATAATAATTACAGAAACTATGCCAAAAGCATGGGAGAATAGCAAGGGGGAACTTAAAGGAAAGGGAGAGAGGAAAACACTTAAAAAAACAGTGTAACTAAATAATCAGAATGACAACAAAATGGCTGCTGCCTTGAAAATAGGTAACTTAACATAATTTCATTAAAAAATTTTAAGTTACAGCCCTGATAATATTCTGTCACACATTCTTTTCCTCTCCTCCTTCTCTATCCTCCTTAGAATCACCATTTCACTAATATTTATGTGTCTGGCATCATTAAAACTGAGATTTATAAGCACAAAGATCAGTCAGATGTTAACTGATGAAGGGCCAAACTTAGAATGATTAATGGCGCCAATTTCGGAACGTCCTTGACACTGCGCATGCGCAGTGGGGGCGAAGTGTGGAGGGCCTTTCAGGACATGTTTTCTTTAGTTTTAGATGCAAATTTTGGGGATTGGGGGGCAAAATTTGTGTTTGGCCCTATATTTTAAGAGTTAGCACCAGCTATGTCTGGGTCATTGGTTCAGTATAAAAATACAATTGTTTATGGACAGATGGACAGAGGGACAGACATACGGTACGACAGACAGATGGACAGACAGAAAGACTACTTACATAATAAGACCATTTTATAAATGGGTATATAAAAATTATTTGCTCAAGAACCAAATGTACTTTTTATGTGGCCTTAAAATGAATTCTGATAGAGCTTTAAAAAATCTGAGAAAAATAAATATTATACAAGTGCACCGCCAGGCGGTGGATCAATATATGGCTGAAGAAATTGCACTTGTGAAGAAATTTTTAGTTGAACAAAAGGTCAATAATTCCTTCAAAAATAATTGTACATTCCTGGCTTACGACCCATTCAAGTTGAATATACTGTTTTCAAGTTATTGCGTGGAGAATCAAAAGTCACCCCAACTCCTAGATGGTTACCATGGCGGCCATATTGGACATGCCAGAATGCTGATCAAAAGGAACCATCCTCAAGTCATGATTAATTAACCATAAACATCCGCTAGTCATTATTATTCAACCATAAAAGCAGTATCTGTTGGATGTATAGTTTTCAAGTTATCACCTTGACAATCAAAAGTCTCTGAAAAACCAAGATGGCTGCCATGGTGTACATACTGGATGTGCCAGAATGCTGGTTATTGAAAGGAACCATCCTTTAGTCATGACTAATCAACCATAAAAAACAGTATCTGTTGGATGTATTATTTTCAAGTTAACGTGAGGACATACAAGTCCCTGAAAATCAAAGATTGGATACGCCAGAATGCTGGTTATCGAAAAAAACAATCCTCTAGTCATGCTTAATCAACCATAAAAAAGCAGCATCTGTAAGATCTATAGTTTGCAAGTTATCACGTGGGCAATCAAAAGTCCTTGAAAATCCAAGATGGCTGCCATGGTGGCCATATTGGATATGCCAGAATGCTGGTTATCAAAAGGAACCATCCTCTAGTCATGACTAATCAACCATAAAGAAACAGTATCTGTTGGATGTATTGTTTTCAAGTTATCGCATGGACACACAAAAGTTAACGAACAGTCGGACAGACAGAGGGACTGACAGACAGATGGACGGATGGACATTGATACTGGTTATCGAAAGGAACCATCCTCTAGACATGACTAATCAACCACAAAAAAACAGTATCTGTTGGATTATCACATAACAATCAAAAGTTCCTGAAAATCCAAGATGGATGCCATGGTGGCCATATTGGATATGCCAGAATGCTGTTATCGAAAGGAACCATCCTCTAGTCATGACTAAGCAACCATAAAAAAACAGTATCTGTTGGATGTATTGTTTTCAAGTTATCGCGTGGACAAACAAAAGTTAACGGACAGACAGACAGAAGGATGGATGGATGGATGGATGGATGGATGGATGGATGGATGGATGGATGGATGGATGGACAGATGGACTTTGGCATACCATAATAAGGCCCGCTCACATGAGCAGCTATATAAAAATCAGAGAAAAATTAATATAGAATGAGGGCTAAATTCTTTGATAATAGACAAACAAAGCACATTTATTATTTATTTATCGGTGTTTAAGATCACACATTTCTGCACAATGGCGAATCATGACAATAGTTTTACGTGTGGAGGAAGCCAGAGTACCCAGAGAGAACCACTGTGCAATAGCAACCAACTATCAGCTCCCCAACATTAACTCCACACAAGCAGGATTAGAATTGGTTAAGACAACTGCACCATCAACATGCAGTACACCTAAGTACATAATGCCACCGTGCCCCCACATGGGCAATGGGGGTGAAGTGTCTTGCCCAAGGATACAATGCAGATGCCATGGGTGGGAAGCAAACCAAGGACCTCTCGGCTTGCAGCCTACACCTCTACCTATGTGCCCCCAAGCAATGTACAACTACACTGTAAAAACGCTGTATTCATGGGATTTTAAGAATCTAAGCTAAACCTAAACTTGAACAGAATCTTCAAAAAAAGCTTGGCAAAACCAAAAATGCTAAGAACTAGAAATGTCATTTTTGGTAGAAAAATTTCAACAAGAAAAGATCCATACATGCAGTATGAAGGTTAATGGAAGTTATAATGACCCAAAACAACATTTAAAAGCACTAATTGCCCTGGTACTGGAGAACAAAGCAACAAAGCTGACCTAAACAAGAATTCGCGTAACTGAAAATGACTATGATTTATGGCAAATAAACAAGAGGCCTCAAGGGGCCTTAATCACTCACCTGATAAAATTGGCTAAAGAAAGAGTTATGGTCACATTCAGCATCTACATGTTAATATAGTTATTGTAAGTTAGCTACGGGAGTGGGGTTTGGGGTGAAAAGGTCTGGTAGGGTATTTTTTTAAAAAAAAAACAAGAAATTATAGCAAAGCTATGCAAAAAAAGGGCGATTGCATACCCACCGGAACAGCCACGGAAATCCCATCCGTAAAACCAGTAAACGGGACATCCATTGGGAATGAAAATGTGAAAACTTTGCGACTGAAAGCAGTATTTGGTATTTTTTTTAATCATTACTGGTGATCGGACACGATCTGACAATTGTCTTTCCAAAATATGACGATGTCAGATGATTTTCGAAAAACATGTCTCAAAACAGTCACTAACATGTTGCCACATAAATTAGTTTGGCACAATATATCGCTCATTTCTAGGGAGGTACGTTGGTTGCTAAGGTAACCAACTAACATCATTGCGGACTCCTTGGTTTAGATCCCTGGTGTATTATAGGTACATATATTGAATTTAGTCAAAATTGTCCTAATAAGATACCCCATCGCTAGGGAGGTGCGTTGGTTGCTATGGACACCAACTGACATCACTACAGACTCCTTTTAGATCCTAAGTGTGTAATTTGGTAAAAATTCATCCCGTTTTCGACTCCATGGTTTAGGTCCCTAGTGCATTGTGGGTCCATAGATTGAATTTGTTCAAAATTGACCCAATAGATCGCTCATTGCTAGGGAGGCACATTGGTTGCTAGGGAAACAGACGGACATCATTACCAACTCCTTGGTTTGAATCCCTGATGCATTATGGCTCCACATATCAAATTTAGTCAAAATTGTCCCAGTAGGTCGCCCGTTGCTAGGGAGGCATGTTGGTTGTTTCGGAAACCAACTGACACCATTTTCGATTCTTTGGTTTGAATCCCAAGTGCATTGTGGTTCCATATATCAAATTTGGTCGAAATTAGCCCAAGAGGCCACTTGTTGCTAAGGAGGCATGTTGGTTGGTAGGGAAACAAACTTGCATAATTTTTGACTCCTTGGTTTGGATTCCTAGTGCATTATGGGTTCATATATCAAATTTGGTCAAAACTTACCCAATAGGGCACCCGTTGCTAGCGAGGCACGTTGGCTGCCAAGGAAATAAACTGACATCATTATCGACTCCTTGGTTTGAATCCCTGGTGCATTAACTGGTAGAGTGCTGGAAGCCCTATTTTGGGCTTTACTAAAAGTGACAGGCAATAACTGTCTGTAGCTACATTCTGCCGGAGGAAGCCTTTATTGTCTCTGATATGGATCAGATTTTTTATACAATACTTTGCTCTCTGACATTTAATTGGATAGTGCCTATAAGGCACTATCCAGTTAAATGTGAAAGAGCAGTATATGATGAGCTTTGATTTGTTGTCAGAAAAAAATCAGCACTTTACCAGTTAAGGGTCCACGTATCAAATTTAGTCAAAATTGGCCCAGTAGGTCATCCATTGCTAGGGAGGCACGTTGGTTGCTAGGTAAACAAACTGACATCATTACCGACTGCTTGGATTGAATCCCTGATGCATTATGGGTACACAAGTGAAATGTAGTCAAAATTGGCCCAGTTGGTCGCCCGTTGCTAGGGAGGCACATTGGTTGTTAGGGAAACCAACTGACACCATTTTCGATTCTTTGGTTTGCATCCCTAGAGCATTGTGGATCTATATATCAAATTTGGTCGAAATTGATCCAAGAGGCCGCCTGTTGCTAGGGAGGCACATTCGTTGCTAGGGAAACAAACTGACATCATTACCGACTCCTTGGTTTGGAACCCTATTGCATTATGGGTCCATATATCAATTTGGGTCAAAATTGGTCCAATTGATCGCCTGTTGCTAGGGGTGTTGCGTGTTACTAGGAACGTAACATAATGAAGTAAATTGTAAATTAGTCTGACTCCCGGTGTATTATGGGAGAATATCTCAATAGAACCCCCCCCCCCCTATCCATTCTCCCCTGTTACTTCCCTCAACTGATGGTTCAATTACTTTACCCAATTGGTATCTGAATGTTCCTTTGAAAACAATTATATTGTCCCTTTTTGTTCTTGGGAAGATTCCTCGAAGAGCCGTTCTCATAAAGTCTCTTCTCGGGCGTTCCTTCTGGTGAATAAAAAAAATTGTTTATAATATAAAGGACACTCGAGTTCAGATGCCTCCAGCGTATGAACTCGTGCGCCTACGGCGCAATTGTCCTTTAAAAAAAAAACATTTTGAAGCAAAGAGAAAAAATCACCCTGCGGACCCCATCCAACTTCCCACCCCAACAGGAAGAACATTCATTTTTTTGCATAAAATCACTCGAAATCCTCCAGATTTTCTTTTCAAGCAAAAACAAATTATTTTGACCAAAAGACACATCCCCCCCCCACCCCAGGCTTTAACCATCTGGTGGTCCCCATTTGAGCAAATGTTTATCTTATGTACTCACATTTACACCAAACTAAAGTCTACCACAATCAGCTCTGTCACGTGTGGGCACACTTCCTTTTAACATACAGTAAATTCTCTATTGAGTTACCTGCTAAATTTCAACCCCCTGTGGTTACCTTCAAAATAACTCAAGCATAACAGTTAGAACAACCTTTAATGCAGGAGTCATAGTATGCTATATACCAATATCAAAAGATTCTACCTGGTGGGTTTGAAGAAGATCTTTAAAGAATATTCCTCATACTGCACTACCCGGTAAGTTAAAATTTCAGGCTCCCACAGTGTACACAAATATGAGCCCAGGCTCTGATTTGAACAAACTTGAATCTCACCACACTAAGGATGTCAATACTATGTAACAAAAGAATCTGACTCGTGGATGTAAAGAAAAAGATATTTTAAAGAATAGTAATTATATTGCACTAAGTTGAAATTTAGGATCTCACAGGGACCCACCTAAATATGACTCAAGGGACTTTATTGAACAAACTGGAATCTGAATCTCCTGAGGTTGATACAAATCAAAAGATTCTGACTGGTCGATCTGAAGAAGAAAGTTTTTAAAGGAATTTCCCCATATAACTCTAAGTTAAAATTTAGGTTGCCATAGAGAGCACAAATATGGACCCATGGACTTGATTTGAACAAACTGGAATCTGGCTGCACCAAGGATACTGCAAACCCAAAATCAAAAGATTCTGACTGATGGATCAGAAAAAACAGGATTTTTAAAGAATATTCCTCATATTGCACTAAGTTAAAATTCAGGCTCCCATGGGGACTCCAAACATGACATTTGAAACCTGATTTGAACAAAGTTGAATCTGAACCTCCTAAAGATGCTGCATTTCAAATATCAAAACATTCTGATTGGTTGATCTGAAGAAGATTTTAAAAGAATATTCCTTCTACTGCACTAAGTTAAATTTCGAGTTCCCAAACACGACCCCAGGGACTTGATTTAAACAAACTTGAATTTTTTATTTTATTTTTTTATTTTTGTTATTTCTTTGCCATCCAAAGTTCATGTTCTTGGTTTGTTTAATGTTTTAGGCCTCATAATCTACAGAATAGCATGGATGGTGGCTAAAGCATTGCAAAACATTGTTGCATTCGAGGGACAAATTTAACAAGTTTATTAACTTGGGTAAAATATTAGACAAAAAACCATTTAATTTTTTTTTTTTTTTTTTAAGTTCGCCATGATTATAAGAGAGCATGCAGCAACCAAAGGGATCAAGTGGGAGGGCCTGAGAAAGAGATTTTTAACTTTTTTAGGCCTTACTGGGTATAAAAAGCACCTTAGTACAGTTTGGCACTGTTCCAAAATGCACTCATAATACCAGGTATTTGTGACAATATCACAGGACAGTATCATGGTACTGATTATAAATGTTTTTTGCATGACAAATGGCTGTGTGATGTGCTGTACATCACATGGTGACTGCCCAGACACAACAAAGCAATAACAATTCTCACACTTTTTTCATAGTAGTTTGGAATTAGGGGTTTTATTGAATATGAATAACAAAAAACTGGACCACTACCACAGTACATGACAAATCATGAACTGATAACAGCAAGTATAAAATTATTAATATACTGAATCATATTCTACACATAATTAAAGGTTCATTCAAAACTGAAAGTAAGTTAACCCTTTACCCAATGCAGACGATATCAAAATTTATTATTTTCAATATAATTTTTTCAAAAAATTTCAACAAAACAATATCAAGTGACCCCTAGTTGGAACGAGCTCGACGAGCTATTTCCAACTAGGGGTCACATATGGTTTTGTTGAAATGTTTTGAAAAATAATATTCTTTCAGCTACTGAATTTGCATATTACATGAGCGGATGCAGCCGATTCGTTGGGTAAAATGTTGAAAGGAAAGAGATTTATTTAAGTTTCAGAATTGTCAGAGCATGTAAGTTAATTTACAAAGTTTTATTTTAACACAAATGCCCATCTAGTTTCCTCCACAATTTTGAAAATGAAATCCACAGACTTTCAAGAGCCTTCCCAACTGAAGTTTAAGCTCTAGTTTGCTCAAATCAAGAAAACTCCCAAGTTGTTCAATAACATTTTAAACTTGGATCGTGGCCTTAACCAGAACATATGAAGTCACATGAGTACGTACAAGTCAAAATAAGTTGTAGGATAACCACGAAAACTATGTATCTTTCTCTTCTTACACTGATAAGACCAGAAACTGACATCATTTTCTGGAAAATGTCAGATTGTGATCTTATCAGCGCAGGAGCAGCAGTATAATAAGTTTATTGCAGTTATGCTACAACTTATTTTGACTTGTACTGTATCATACAAATCTTCTTTAGTCTATTTAAATAGGATTCTAAAAGCTACCATTCACAAGAAAAAGTATGCATTTGAATCGGCACTTTAATCCTTTGCAATTACTTCACAAATCTTATCATGAGAAAGACCCAATTCAATTTTAAGGCTTTTGAAATTTACTTTTAAAATCGAGATTTTACGAGGCCCTATGATGAAGAATACTCTAGGGATGCACGATATTTAAAACTGAATACCGGTATCGGTATTCAAAAACTTACCACAGTATACCGGTATACCGAAAACTGTTCAGATATATGAACACAAGTACCACAATCGGGACTCAAGGCATCACAGTCGGAACCAATTAGCATGATGATGCGGTTCGATAAACCTCTACCCAACGCAGATGAAAAAAAATTTATCATTTTCAAAATTAGTTTTTCAGACTTTCCCCAGATTTCAACAAAACTATATCATGGGACCCCTCATTGGAACGAGCTCAACAAGCTTGTTCCAATGAGGGGTCACATGATATAGTTTTGTTGAAATTTTTTTAAATTATTTTTTCAGCTGCTGAATTTGTATATTACGAGGCACAAGCAGACGATTCCTTGGATAAAGAGATAATATTATTCATTTGGGGCTAGAATTAAAAAACTCAGGACATCTTGAAAATCAAAATTATGGGTAAATAAATAGTGACGATAAACCGATATTTTTGTAATTACACCGGTATTCAATTGATATTGGTTTGAATACCGGTATATATCGGTTTATCAATATACCGTGCAGCCCTAGAATACTCTGCCAATTTACTTTCAGGATTGACACGCGTCTAAAGGTTACAGTATTGTACTGATAAACTGCTGAAAGCAAGCATGTAGTAAGGTAATGATCACAAAGAAAATCTTACGATATCTCATGTCTACAATAAAATACAACCAAAATTATATTTGTAAATCCTTATTAGATACATAATTTCAAACTGTTAGCATACATGTAAGCACAACAGTATATTTCATAAGTTACATTTGCCCTCCAAACCAATGTCATTATGATACATGTTGATTAGTTTTGGAACATCACAGACCAAATAAGGATACTTCATTTACTGACAACGTATTCAAAGTATGCAAAAATGGAAAAAAGTACCAGCCTTTAATTTATTTATTTATTGGTGTTTAACCCTTTATCCAACGCAGACTATATCAAAATTTATTATTTTAAATATCATTTTTTTTTAAATTTTTTAAAAAATTTCAACAAAACCATATCATGTGACCCCTCATTGGAACGAGCTCAATGAGCTTGTTCCAATGAGGGGTCAAATATGGTTTTGTTGAAATATTTTGAAAAATTTAATTTTTTCAACTGCTCAATTTGCATATTATGCGAGTGGATGTGGGTGATTCATTAGGTAAAGGGTTAAGGTCACATATGTCTGCACAAAAGCTAATCATGACCGCTACATGGAGATAAAGTCAAGTTTAGTCAACTCTTTGTACCCATATTCCCCAATTTTGAGGACTCCTATCCCAAGTATTAGTGACTGGGTCCTATTTAACCAGTATTATTTATTTATTTGTGTTTAAGGTAATATATTTTGGCACAAGGACTAATCATGACCACAACATGAGTATCAACTCAAGACCAGGGGTGAGTGTTAATAAGCCATGTTGTCCATTTTAACAAGGGTTTACACCTTCCAAGCACTGGTGACTGGGTCCTATTTTACCATTAAAACAGTCTGTTTACCACAGTGAACAGGCACTGACTCACTTCCTGGGGTTTTACCAATAAAATAGAGCTTGTTTATCAAAGTAAGCAAGAACTGCTTCACTTGCCGGAGTTTTCATGGGGACTATATCAATTTTGAACAATCTATTATTGTTATTTATTAGCATTTCAACACTTATGGATATATCATGACCACAACATAAGAAATAAGTCAACTATAGCCCAGTTCACTTTTGAAGACTTCCACACAGATGTTGATCACTGGGTTCTATTTTACCAGTAAACCACAGTAAACAAGCACTGCTCCATTTCCCAGTGATTCCCACAGAGGCTATTAAATTCTAAAATGAATCATTATAATATACTATTCAAAAAAGTAGGGGATATCCAAACTGATGTTGATATTTTCGAAAAATGGTATTACATGTACCAAGTTTAGTGTGGATCATGTCACCGGCCGACGAAAACATTGTGCTGGTTTTTCGCATGAGCGCCACAATAATGTCTGTGGGGTACATTTTGAAATTTTCATTTGTACTGGATAGGCTTTTTCGGAGGTCTCATCATTCTTTTCTTGGTATAAACTCGTTTATCAATAGCTTCTGGTCGAAATGTAACTTTGAGGTATGCGAAGACTGACAGGAGATTAACATTTACGTGCCATTGGCATATTGAAAGCTGGCAAAAGACATACTGCAGTGGCTCAAATTCTCAAAGTTACTCAATCGGTGATCAGCAAATTGTGGTCATGCTACCATCAGACAGGCAATGTTGATGACAGAAGTCGGTCAGGTCATTCAAGGGCAACAACTGTGAACCATGATCATTTCATCCGAACCACAGCATTACCACAACATTACATAACCGCCATCAAAGTGCCTCAGAAATTGGAAGCAGCTGCACTGAGTGGCAGATGTGCAAGTCAGTGGTCAGACTATCCAAAATCGCCAACACAGCTGGAAGTTGTACACTCAATGGCCTCGAATAATTCCACGTTTGACTGAACGTCGCAGCAAGGGGTAATTGGTGTGGAGCACGACAGCGCTGGGACAATCATCGGTGGAGCAAAGTCATGTTTTCCGATGAATCAAGGTTCACTCTTGACTTCTAGAACAGGCGAAACAGAGTGTGGCAGCAACAAAATGAACGAAACTATGACGTAATCGTTAGGCAGCATGATCATTTTGGTGGTGAATTAATTATGATGCATAACCATGACATGCAGAAAAGCATTACAGGTCATGCTAGGGCATGTCACAGGACATTACTGCCATGAAAATATGTTAGCAGCTCATGTGGTGCCATTTGCATGATGTCACAGCCGTCAATTCATTTTCCAAGATTGCAATGCAAGAGAACACAGGGCCCATGTTGCTAAAGAGTTCCTCCAGGAGCAGAACATCACTACACTGCCTTGGCCAGCACTAAGTTCAGACCTTTCACCAATCGAGCACATCTGGGATATGCTCGGCAGGTGCCTACAACAATGCCAACAGCCCCCTATCAATGTCCAGGAACTCGCTGCTGCACTACAGGAAGAATGGAATAACACCAGTCAAGCTGATATTGGACATTTCGTGAGGAGTATCCACATCAGATCCACACTTGTCTCCAAAACTGAGGAGGATTCACAAGTTATTGAGGTCTTGCACTGAATGTGGTAAATTCTTTGACTGACCATCCATGTCTTCTACATCACTGTGCGTGGAATGTGTGCTTGTCAGACACCCAACTATCGCTGAAATCATGATGTGACAGTGCAATAACTCAAGTGTCTTTTTGATGAAAATATAAATATATTTCTGCATATATCACACTTTTATCAAACATCCCCTACTTTTTATCCCCGCATTTTCAAAAATGCGGGGATATAGTCGTGATCTCCGTCTGCCCATCAGTCCGTCTGTATGTCCATCCATCCGTCTGCACATCACACCCTGAAAGGCTCCTAGGGTATTCAATTCGAAATGTTTAAACTATGCTAATGTGTTCAGGTAGCAACTCTAAATGTGCATAAGGTTTCGGAATTTTTATTTGGCCCCAGGTGATTCCAGTGGAACCACTTTTATCGTTAGAAAATCAGTTTTCATCGGAAGGCTCTTAGGGTATTTAATTCGAAACACTTAAACTATGCTAATGTGTTCAGGTAGCATCTCTAGATGCACATGAAGGTTTCAGAATTTTGATTTTGTCCCCGGTGGTTCCAGTGGAACCACTTTTATCGTTAGAAAATCACTTTTCATCGAAAAGCTCCTAGGGTATTTAATTCGAAATGCTCAAACTATGCTAATGTGTTCAGGTAACATCTCTAGATGTGCATAACATCTCTAGATGTGCATGAAGGTTTCAAAATTTTGCTTTGGCCTCAGGTGATTCCAGTGGAACCCCTTTAATCGTTAGAAAATCAGTTTTCATCGAAAGGCTCCTAGGGTATTTAATTCGAAATGTTTAAACTATGCTAACGTGTTCAGGTAGCAACTCTAGATGTGCATGAAGATTTCGGAATTTTGATTTGGCCCCCCAGGTGGTTCCAGTGGAACCACTTTTATCATTAGAAAATCAGTTTGCATCGAAAGGCTCCTGGGGTATTTAATTCGAAACATTTAAACTATGCTAAAGTGTTCAGCATGCATCACTAGATGTGCTTGAAGGTTTCGGAATTTTGATTTTGCCCCATGTGGTTCCAGTAGAACCACTTTTATCATTAGAAAATCTGTTTTCATCGAAAGGCTCCTTGGGTATTAATTCGAAACGTTAAAACTATGCTAAGGTGTTGCTAAGGAAATGCGGGGATACACCATTGTGTGCTTTGCACACAAATAACTCAATCTAGTTTTTAATAGTATATGTTACCATTAATACAGTAGAACCCTATTAATTGGATAGCCACTTTGCCAATGGGAATTATTTAATTAACAGAAGTATTCAATTAACAGGGATAATGTCACTTTCCTGTATTCTAGAGATAAATTTTGCTTTTATTCAAGCTACAAATTTTCACCTTAATGCAACCAGAAAGATATAATAGATTAAATGCCTGTATTGGATTACTGACACCAAATAGGTATAAAAACAAATAAAAACTGCAGAGAGTCAGAGTAATTTCCCCGAAAGGTTACAAGATTTTTTATTCCATTCACAGGAGTTTACCCTATAACCTTTTTTCAATTAACAGGTCAAATTTGTACTGGAGGTATGGTAAATGGTTTTGTGTTAGGAAATTATATTCAATTAACAGGGTTATTTAGTAAATAGATATCCAATCAAGTGGGCTCCACTGTATTCTGAGTATTCTCACATCAGCAAGTAGAAGTTTAATTTACAGGATCTGAAATTTGTAGTTAATGATCTGCACTGATGTCAAAATTACTACAGTGAACAAGCACTGCTTTACTTCACAGAGTTCCCACGGAGGGGATTTATGTTTAAATATTAAAATTTCAAGCTTCAAATTTTCACCTTAATGCAACCAGAAACTTCACCAATTCAATTTTGTTTGGACCAGCTACTGAGCTCAAACAACAATGAATTGATTAAATTCCTAGTTGCATTATTGGAAAAATTTGTACTATTAAGTTTCAGTATTTCCTCAACATTCTCACTCTTTTCAAGCTCCACTCAAGCAGGGTTACAGCGGCTGAAGACATGTGCACCATCAACGTGCCCCATCAACGTGCCCCCATGTAGGCAACCAGAATATAGTGCCTTGCCAAAGGACACAACGCAGGTCATCATGGATGGGGAGCGAACTCGGGACCTCTAACATAGAAGTCCAACAGTCTATCACTATGCCACCGCGCTCCCACACAAGTTGTATATTAAGTGGGCGGATACTGTAGGTTCCTTAGGTAAAGGATTAAAAATAGATACATACATGATCTGTGGTGGTGGCGGTGGTGGAGGAGCCTGTTGAATAACTGGAGCAACTTCTTTTTTATCTCTTAAGTAGAAAAGTTCCCTTTTTAGTTCATCTAATGTCTTTTGATTTCTGGACTCCTGATCTTTCAACTGCTGTAACAGGAGTTCTGTGGATATGTCTGGCTTCGCAGGTGGTGGAGGAGGAGGAGGAGGTGCATTCTCTTTCTGTATTATCACTGCTGGCCTACGACCCAACTCCTCTAGCCGTCGACGTATGTCTAAATTAAGAAAAATGAAGTTATTTAGAATGTGAATTGCTCAAAAGAGTATGCATTTTAACTTTTTTTACAAAAAAAGTGAATTAGTTCTAACACTGCCAGGTTGGATCTAGACAAATCAGCTTAGGCTACACAAAGTAGATCTTGTTTCTCAGGCCATTATTTGTAAAACTCCATGTGGGCGAGCGTTTTTTTTTTTAATTTTATTTTTTTATTTTAGTAATTACTTTGCCATCAAAAGTTCATGTTCTTTGTTCAAGTTTTAGGCCTCATAATCTACAGAATAGTATGGGTGGTGGTGTATTTCATCCCTTGAGTGCAAGCAGGCTTTGCAATGCTAAAGCATTGCAAAGCCTTCTTGCACTCAAGGGACTAATTCATCAATTTTTTTAACTTGGGTAAAATAACAGACATAAACCATTTAATTTTTATTTTTCTTTAAGTTTAAATTGGTTATAAAAAGAGAGCATGCGGTAGCTAAAAGGACCATGCGGGAGGGTCTGAGAAACAGATTTTTTATTTTTTTAGGCCTTATTCACACCTGCAGCATCACAAAATTTTTAAAAGGATAAGATATGTTGGCTCCAACCTCATGGAGAGTGCCACAAAGCTGAATATTACACTGCTCACAGCTTACTGAAAGGTCGAATTCGCCAAAATTGCAGGTGTCATGATCCGTCAATGTATTCAGAGAATTATCCATAACTAAATACAGTGGAGCCCACTTCCTTGCAATTTTTAACCCTTAAGGACCTGGAGATGTTTATAAATATTTTGCTACACCCTGACAGTCTACATCCAGTGGCTTTGCAGTTGTTTTAGGCAGGTCTTGGCTGCCTATATAAGCAGCCAATACTTGCTAAAAAACAACTGCCAACAAATTTAGAATTTAACGTGTGAGTTAAATCTGAGACAGCATGTTGGGGCACCACTTCCTTTGAATTAAAAAGTTATAATATTAAAGTCTGAATTAAACCCTTAAGGGTTAACCCTTTACCCAACACACATGATAGCAAAATTTATTATTTTAATTATAATTTTTTTTCAATTTTTTTGAAAAAACATTCAGTAAAACCATATCATAGAAATCTCATTCTAATGAGAGGGCCACATAGCTCTGTGGAAATTTTTGGAAACTTTTGTTTTTTAAACTTCTATATATGTAAATTACATTTACAGAAGAATCCGATTCGTTAAGAAAAGGGTAACTAAATAGCCTTCTTAATTAAATATAATTTTCAAACACCAACCACAGCTCCATGAGCTCTGTCAAACAAGTCATAATAGAATAAATGCTTTGTTTGTCACCAGAATTCTGAAGAATAACCATATTCCTGTTATTTGAATACTTCTGTTAATTGCCTATATTTTCGCTAGCAAAGTGGCTATTAAATTAAGAGGCTTCCACTGTAGTAGGAAGGGTAAGTATTAATCATTTATCCACAACCAACCGGTGCTGCTCTTCACAAAAAACATTCAATTTTTTTTTTGACACTGAAACAGCTTATGACCCAAACTCATTTCAGTGAGGTGTCAAATGCTATGTTTCTGAGGCAATAAAGCCCTACAAAATAGATCTTCTGTTTCTCAGGCCATTTTTTGTAAAATTTCATGTGGGCAGACAGTTTTTTATTTTATTTTTTATTTTTGTAATTATTTCTGTGCCAGCAAAAGTTCATGTTCTTGGTTTGTTATGTTTTAGGCCTCATAATCTACAGAATAGCATTGGTGCTGGTGTATTCCGGTCCTTGAATGCAACAAGGCTTTGCAATGCTAAAGCATTGAAAAGCCTTGTTGCAATCAATGGACAAATTTATTAATTTTATTAACGTGGTTAAAATATCTGCCATAAACCATTTAATTTTTATTTTTTTAAGTTTGCATTGGTTAGAAAAAGAGAGCATGTGGCAGCCAAAAAGACCATGTTGGAGGGTGGGAGAAACAGATTTTAACTTTTTCTGCAAAAATAAATTTTTTTACATGTAGTTAGTCAAGAAAATTTCTTTGCAAATATGTCATCTTCTATTTAGGACAGATAAAGGGTTAAAAAGGAACTACCTTCTCTCTGCCTTTCCAGGTCTCTATTACGACTGTTAAGGAATTCCATTTGTCTACCATGTGTCTCAGCCAACTGTCTTGCTTGTGCATCTTGATTGGGATTATATCTTGGAACATCATCCTACAAACATAACAATGGAAAAATGTTATTACATAATGTAACTAAGTCTTAAGACACCAGGTTTGTGCTGTGTTGTCATTTCATATTTCCAGGATGGACCATTGAGATATCGTCTCTTTCAATTTGATCCTTAGGTCATGTTTAACGGGTTAAAAATCAGGACTAGTAAAAAGCAAAAATAAACACTTAAAAACAAAACAGTTGTTTTATTGTATGATAGGCAGTTAAGAAATATGCTAAAAATGACTGAACATTCAGACATTAACTCGTTTCTGTGGAATACGTAAAATTAAGAAAATTAAGACATATAATACAAATACACAGTGATTAAATGAAAAGTTAGAAAATATAAAATACTGAGTGAGTGAAAATTTTCAGATTAATTAAATTTTGTCATCGCTTTGAACCCTACACCTAACATAAGGAGTAGATACAATTTTTATTTTCCAAAGTAACTAAATAATTTCATGGCTGTCAACATTCACCTCCTCTACTGATGATCTATTTGTACTTACCTGGCACCATCAAACCCACAGAGAGACAGTCTCATAAATGGCATTAGAGTCGTTTTAGGGTTAAAAGCCAGGAAATACTGAGGGTGTTGCCGAGAAAGAGACCTTCTTTGCTACAAGTCAGTTTTTACCTGAGGACATCCTCTAAAGTTGCCAGGTCTGACTACTGAAATAAATAGACTGGGTAAACATTTAGGCCCCACAAAGTAGATTTTCTGTTTCTCCTGCCATTTTTTGAAAAACTGCATATGCGCGGGTGCTTTTTTTATATTTTATTTTTGTAATTATTTCTTTGTTATCAAAAGTCCATGTTCTTGGTTTGTTTTATGCTTTAGGCCTCAGAATAGGATGGGTGGTGATGTATTTCGACCCTTGAGTGCAACAAGGCTTTGCAATGCTAACGCATTGCAAAGACTAGTTACACTCAAGGGGCAAATTTATCAACTTTATTAACTTGGGTAAAATATCCAACTTAAACCATTTCATTTTTATATTTTTAAGCTTACATTAGTTATAAAGAGAGAGCAATCAGGCAGCCAAAGGACCATGTGGGAGGGCCTGAGAAACAGATTTTTAACTTTTTTTATGCCTTAAGAAGTAAAAAAGTCCAACTTTTCAAGATCTGAGCGAGATGAAATCATTTTCAGGAACAACCTCTATTCTACCTTAAATTTTGAAACTATATCTTCTTTATTATAAGCAGCTGGTCCAAGATTACAATTTAACAGAGGTCTTCTGATCTGCTTTTATTATACATGTATATGTGTGTATAAAGCTATAACTGCTGGCTGAAAAAAGAACACTTTTTTGATTAACTCAACCAATGTTTCATCAACTTCCAAAGAAATAACCAGCGTCACTCCTGGTAGTTAATTTGTTTCCAATCTTTTGTTAAACTTACGTCATCAGGCAAATATATTGTGACACTTGAATTTGTGCTGCAAACAGAATAGTTTTGACGTGATGGTGGTTTTCTACTCTTCAGTATTGGTGGTTCAGCTCGAGTCTGTAAGGTTTTTTCTTGTTCTTGAAGTTGCTCATACTGAAAAATCGATAAAAAAAACTGAAATGCTTTAGTATATAAAAGTTGTGGGTGAGATTTAACCCTTTACCTAACGAATCGGCCGCATCCGCCCGCGTAATATGCAAATTGATCAGTTGAAAAAATTAAATTTTTCAAAATATTTCAACAAAACCATATCATGTGACTCCTCATTGGAATGAGCTCAATGAGCTTGTTCCAATGAGGGGGTCAAATGATATGGTTTTGTTGAAATGTTTTGAAAAATTAAAAAAAAATGATATTTCAAATAATAAATTTTGATATCGTCTGCGTTGGGTAAAGGGTTAATGGCATAAAGAATATTTACAACTTGACTATTTTGAACTGTAAATTTTATCTCCTTGATACTTTTTTCAAAATTCAGTTTATAATTTTCACAAACAAATAAACACACCAAAGTGAGCAAGGGTAGAAAATTCAAATATTTTCAGGCATCCCTTGAGACACCATGTTAATGAAATCTTGTAACACAATCTAATATGTGATACATGTACTGAAGAAAAACAAAACAAACCACACTGTAGAGCATGAAATGGTTTCAAAACACACTGTAAGTCAGACCCATATATGCTGAGCTATCAACATGCAAGTTATAAATATGTGAAGACATGTATACTGTATTAGATAATTTATGGAATAGTTTAGCAATCTGAATGTAGTGACCATCCACCAGAGGTTGAACACTATAAATTCAGATTGCTAAACAGTTCAATAAATTATCTGGTATACAATGATCGCCTACTTGTGGATGGTCACTACATTCAGATTGCTAAACTGTTCAATAAATTACCTGTTATACAATGACCATACACTTGTGGTTGGTCACTACATTCAGACTAATTAACAATCATAATTATGCATGTAAATATTTGAACACAAAGGAGATTCCCTAGGACGGTCTACCTGAGAATTCCAAATGAGGCTTTCATGTGGAAAAACATACATTTTGTTGAAAAATCTGTGGTACAGCAATGTGATACCATTCATCATTTTATGGTAAAGCAAAGTGATTTTCAGTGCAGCTGTGTCACTGCAATACCAGTCTTTTCGACTCCATTGTGGGAACTTGATGTCAGATGTACTGCTTTTTACACTACAGTAAAACCTGTCATGAGAGACCACTGTCTTGAGAGACCACCTATCTTGAGAGACCACATCTGCCAGGCACCGGTTGGCTTTACTCTATAATGGACCTTCTATGGGAGACCACCTGTCTTGAAGACCACCTGTCTTGAGAGACCACTGTGACCTAGGCTAAAAGAATGGTTTTAGCGTGCCGAAGGCATGCTGGGACGTTATGGGGCAAGCCCCTTTCGACCCTCGTTTACTGTATGTTATGATTTCGTTAATTTTGAGACAGTGTCATCAGCATCATGTCTAGTCGGTGTAAAGGTGGAAGAGGATTGGAGTTGGTTTTCTAGTTGTTATTCTTCAGGCAAGAGACCTGGTACCAACTTGTATTTTTATGCCAAAATGGACCTGTCTTGAGAGACTGCCCCTTTGAAAACTGAAACCATGACAAAAACTTTTTACCTGTTCTGGAACTGGAAAATCCATTGTGGTTGTACTAACATAATTAAAAGCAGTAAAATTCCTAATTGGGTTTTATTTGCTATTCAGTTACATAATCCATTAAGGACTGAGATGTTTTTATAAGATCCCTGTGAAAAGATTAGGATTATTGCTGAATAAACAATTTCATACATACCTGAAATGTGACTGATAGGATTATGAAAATAAATTTGTGTTGAAAATCTTCAATAAAGATTTTCAACATTAATTTATTTTTATAATTTTTATAACAGTCCATTTCAATTTGATACAAAAACTTCATAAAAAAGAACAATTCAAAGAAATTTCAAAAATCCATTCTTCTCCATTTCTGAATTTTGTGGTTGGTTATTAGCTGACTTGAGAAAACCTGAAACCTGTTATGAGAGACCACCCATCTTGAGAGACCACTTTTGTGTGGCCCAAAGAATGGTCTCTCAAGACAAGTTCTACTGTAGTGTTCTGCACAGGGAAACAAAACAATAAATGATCCGAGAACATTTTCAATCAATTCTGAATAGAAAGGATAAAAAAATGGTATCAAATATTTTAATAGGGGCTTAGCCAGACTAAACTAGCGATGTGACTGTCCCTGGATGGGTCTATCAAAACACCCTGCCACAATGATTGGCAAACTGCTAAAGCAATATAATCACAGGTGTAAGATTCCCATGGTGGTAAACATACATGCCACGTTTCGATGGGATTGGCCTACAAATATCAGAAAATCTCTAGACAAAATTTAGACCTAGCAGTAAATTATTTCAAGTCAAAAAGGGGCATAACTATGGAAAAAATAGTCCACCGCAACTAGAATCGCAAGGGCATAGGTTTCCAGGCTGGTGAACATGCATACAAAGTTTCAACAGGATTGGCTGATAAACATCGGAGAAAATCTCTGGACAAAATTTAGACCTAGCAGCAAATTATTCGAAGTCAAAAAGAGGCATAACTATGGCAAAAATAGGCTAACCGGAACTATAATTGCAGGTGCATAGGATCCCATGGTGGTGAACATGCATACCAAGTTTCAAAGAGATTGGCCTATAAACATCAGAGAATGTGAAAGCCTTAGCCATAAACAATCTTCATTCCAAATTTCATTGAGATCTGATAACCCAAACCAGAGATATGAGGCGACAAGACAAAATATTGGCTATTTTACAAGGCAAACAGTGAATTTTCCCAGTTAAAAAGGGGGATAAGTCTAGAAAGTGAAATGTAACAAATATTATTAGACACTCATTTAAAAGCCTTTCCCATAAACAATCTTCATTCCTAATTTCATAAGATCTGATAACCCAAACCTGAGATACGAAGCGAACAGTCCAAAAATTGTCTATTTTGTATATTCAAAGGACCAAAACTCACAGAAAAAATATTCCAATAGCAAAATGGCTGATGCTCCTGAAAGAGCTCATGAAATCTGAGAAGTAATGTTCAATTATAACTCGAACAGACATCGAAGGGCAGATGGATGGATGGATGGATGGATGGATGGATGGATGGATGGATGGGTGGGTGGGTGGGTGGGTGGGTGGGTGGGTGGGTGGGTGGATGGATGGATGGATGGATGGATGGATGGATGGATGGATGGATGGATGGATGGATGGATGGATGGATGGATGGATGGATGGATGGATGGATGGATGGATGGATGGATGGATGGATGGATGGATGGATGGGTAAAATAAATAAGTTTGTTGCCAAAATGCTTGAAAATGAAGCTTTGAGTACACCAATACTATGGTTAAGCTACAATGCATGGATATTCTATTTATTTATTGGCATTTAACTGGTAGAGTGCTCTGGAAGCCTATATTTGGGCTTTACTCTAAAGTGCATGTCTCACAACATAAAGGCACCATACTCAGTGGATATATTTTATATTATCTTGGAAATAAAATTATTTAGTCTGTACTGATTTCATTTGTTACAAATTATGAGAGAGTGCCTGCAGGCATTCTTCTAAAAATTGTAACAAGCCCAAGACATGTGAACAAACTTTGATGACCAAACATAATTTAGCACTCTACCAGTTAATGGCACTTGCAACAGTCAGGGTCATATCTTTAAACAGTTTTACAGGTGCAGTCAACCACTGAGCTGTAGTGAGTTGAAGGAAGGTGTACCATCCAAATGCAGTACCCTTTAGCACTCTGCACCAACAGGCTACGTCTTAGACAATTCAGATTAGGTGTCTTGCTCAAGGACACAATGTGATGCAAGTCAAGATCAAACGTGTGATCTTCCCATTTTATGAAGTTATTGTTTGTCAACAGGTTGAATGCTTGAAGCCCATTTCTGGGCATTATTCCAGAATTATTTATTTATTTATTAAGGTTTAACAACACTTTAACAGCCAAGGTCATATCGAGTCGGTGACAATTTTACGGGTAGGGGAAGCCAGAGTTCCCAGAGGGAATCAGTGAGCAACGACAAGCAGCTGCCTGCTCCCCAACATTGTAACTCCACACTGCAGCACAGGTAGGGTTAGATTGGTCGAAGACATGGGCACCATAAATGTGCAGTATGCCTTAGTGCATGGCGTCATTGTGCCCCCATGTGGTCAATCGGGGTTAAGAGCCTTGCCCAAGGACACAATACAGGAGTCCAAATCTTATTCCAGAAAGCAGACAACACAGCTTAAAGGCTTCATAGTTTATAGATGTGCTTCATATTAACTTTGATATGAAGCTAATTACTCTGTTTGGAATTGCTTTGTTACAGTTTTTGACAGAGTAGACACCCTCCCATAAAATATAACACAGCAAAGACATGTGAACAATTTTTGATGACAGAGAATAAAACATACTGCAAGTGTTATCTACAAGTCAGGGAAAAGGTTTTATATTTACCCAGTGACATAAGAAGAGACTGTTTATACATTGATTATATTTAATAAGTGAGCATTGCAAGTAGTCTGGCTGCTAGCATGGGTAAAAAATGGGGGCTCTGGCACCTGCTCAGTTTACGAGCACACGGGTGCTGCATCCTGAACTGTACTGAGGCAGGGCACCCTTGGGATGTACTGATCACATACAGTTCAAGCTGCATCTCCATGTCAGCATGCTCTTACTTATCCTGAATGGGGGCCAGTGAAACTGACGGCAACACCCCTCCCCCCTCCCACCAGGAGCCGATCATCCCCCATTTTTGGTGTGCCCAGCAACAGCATTAACAAAGGGTGTGGTGGGTGGGGAAATTTTTTTGTAATTTGCATGGTTTGCTGCCGAAGAATGAAGTGAAGCTGAGGGAGATGGTCACATGATTGCCTACAGAGGGAGCCAAGACTTGCCTAGAAACAACTGACAAGGTACTTAGAAAACAAGTTTTGAGTTGACCCAAACAATGCATGTTGGGGCACCTGTTCCTTTGCATTAAAAAGTTATCACAGTCAGCATTAGGCATTTAAGAGTTAAAGTAGAAAAAAACAAACAAGTACAATACCTTTAGTTGTATGCCTCTGACATTTGAATCATTTGCTCTGGGAAGATGTCGTTTATTCAATCTGTCACCAGGTATGCCGTGGGTATGGTAATCTGTCTGCTGTATACTGTCCAAAAGAATTCTCTCCTCCAAATCTCGTAAATCTCTCATACGACCACGCTTCTTCTTGTAATCTTCAATCTCACGAAGCTTCTGTTGCTGAGCCGTCGTCCTCGATGTTCTGGACTTTCTTTCTGTAGACTGCTTATACATAATTGTGGCAAAACAGCGAGGGGTCTAACCGACTAGTGACTGGGATGTAACTGCAGCTTTCCATTGCACATGTGTGACAAAATGTCCACATTTTTAGTGAAATTTATTATGTGCCCACATGCCACAATGCATACTTCGGTAGCTTGTTCTTCATTTTGAACATTTCTGCTCCACACTTTTCACATAAAACTGCCTGCTTACTGAACACAGAATTATGGAGTAAAAGTTCAGTTCTGAAGATTAACAAAAATACTTGTCTCTACTGGCTGTGTACAAGGATAATGATTTTCTAACAGGTAGAAGCAGAACAAATATGACAAATAAATATTGATCTTCAAGCACAAAGGACTATTGTCAGTAAAACTCTTCAGCACTTAATAGTATTTCAAAGTTTAAAACTGTCTCCTTCTAAGTTATATGAAGTAGATAAAATAAAATATATGTACCACTCCTTGAATACAGTATAGAAATAAATGCACAGGACCTATTTCTTCTTATGTATACATGCATGAATATATTTGAACTGGTGTATTACTTAGCAATGAATACACATCATTATTGAACTTCACTGAATGTCTTTCACCCTTTACCTAACATGAAAAGCAGATGACACTTGTAAAAACAATTCTTGAATAATTTTTTTCATTTTTTGTCTCAAAAACATAGGTTATGGACCCTCATTGCAATGAGCTTGCTTCCAATGAGGTGTCATAACCTATGTTTTTGAGACTAAAAATGAAAAAAATAATGAAAATTAATTGGCAGTTTTTGAGAATAGCGCTGGTTGGTGCCGTTACGTTGCGTAAAGGGTTTACCATTTGAAAACTGGATTCTGCAGATACCGGGTCTGGCATTCTTAAAAATGCAGGAGGGCTAAAACCTGCTCCCCTCGCATGGCCTAGGCGAGCGATTAGCTCTCCCCAAGCTTACAAAAGCCAAAATTGCAAAATGAAGTTTTACTGTTAATGAATTCTGCCAAGTGGGCTTTGCACATTATATTTGGTGCTGCTAACAAGGTAGTCTCTGTGAGACGGCTACGCACCTACGCTGCCCCTCCCACATCACAGATGTGGGAGGGGCAGTGTGGCCATCTCACAGAGACAACCAACATACATGTGGCAGAGATCTTAAAAGATGTGGGTTTCATGGTAATCATTTATTTTCTAAGGCCAGGAGGGCTAGTTTTTGCCCTCCTTAATTTTTTTAAGGCGAGCAGTAGGCGAACGAATAAATCGCTCTCCTGAAAATGCCAGGCCTGCATTACTAACTATAAAGCATGAGTACATTGAAGGCTAATAACTCTTCACTCACCAGTATTCAAAGCAAGGAACAAAAGAATACCCATCATAGATAGAATGTACTACCCAATGCGGGTCTTTAAAGGTGAATTTAGCTTGATTTTTCAAACTCAAATTGAAATTTTCTGCAGAAAATCATACAAATATGAATGTCAGTAAAACAAGCACTTTCTAGTAATTGTATGTGCTTCGATAAATGTCAAAACAAAGATGTATTTCAAGTAAAAGAAATGATATTGAATACAAGATGATATATGCTAAGTCATTACCTAATATAATGGAAATAACAGGCCAGTGATATTCACAAAAAAACCCACTTCAAATTTCCTTGTTTTTTTTCCAATTTTTGCTTCCAAAATGCAGCATATGGCCCATGTCTCACTGAAACAAGCTAATCTTACTTCTTCCCATGAGGGGCCATCAATGTTTTGGAAGCAAAAAATGAAAAATTTTAATCATTCAGGAATATATTTTTCAAGTGTCATCTCCTAATCATGTTTGGCACAGTTAACTGAATGGCTGATTCAATTAAACACTCTTAGATAAGTCCCAATCTCAGGTGTGTTATTGGTTGGTTAGTGTGCTCATTGGTGTTTTAGCCCTAAAGTCCTCATGCAGCCACAAACTGCTCTTTTTTATATTTATTTATTGGGATTTAATGACACTTTCAACAGACAGGGGCACCTCATATCAGACAGTTTTATGGGTGGAGGAAGCCAGAGCACCGGGAGGAACCACCAAGCAATGGCGAGCAATTGACAGACTCCCCAAGTACAAACTCCACACAAGGAGGGTTAGCATTGGTTGAAGACAAGTGCACCATCGATGTGCAGTACGCCATAGTACACAGCACCACGGTGCCCTCACCCAGGCACTTGGGATGAAGTGCCTTGCCCAAGGACACAATGCAGTTAATCCTGGCAGGGATCGAACCGTGGTCCTTTCGGTTTGAAGTTCAATGCCACCACACTCCCGCCCCTTTTATATTGCTCTGAAAAAGTTGTTTCACCAGTATTCTTCCTTGAGAACTTTACTGTTAGGATGCATTTATCTTAACAGTGTTTTTACATCATTGTTGGCTGCCTGCACAGGTAGCCAACAATAATGTAGAAACACTGTTAAGTTATCTGCAGCTATGTAAATGTATATATTGCATTTATTAACGTTAAATTAATCTGAGAACTTAATGATTGACAGCATATTCAACATATTGTGTTGGTCAGTTTTACTGTTAGAAGAATCTGGAGTACCCAGAGAGAACCACTGAGCAATGACAATGTCAGACTCTCCAATCTACTAATTCAGGTTAGCATTAGATGAAGACAAGTGCCCATAACATACTGTATGTCTCACTTCACTGTGCTGCCATGGTTATAAAAGGAAAGCATGTGCCAGCCAAAATGACTATGTGGGAGGATCTGAGAAACAGATTCTTAACTTGCTTAAGCCTAAATGGTATTTGGTGAGAATAATAGGTGGATGGGTAATTATATGCTTTTCTCAGATAGGTCTACTTCCATGTACACTATAATGATTCTTTTTAACCCTTAACTGATAGAGAGCTAAATTATTTTCGGTTCTCAAAATTTTTTCACATGTCTTTGCCTCGTTACATTACATGGGAGAGTGTTTACAGGCACTCTCCCATAAATTGTAACCAAGCATATTCATACTGACTAAATTATTTCACTTCAAAGATAATACAAAGCACTTCCATCGAATTTGAAACCTTCAAGTTGCGTTATCTGCACTTCAGAATAAAGCCCAGGTATGGGCTTCCAGCACTCTACCAGTTAAGTCCTCAGATTAAGTTTAAGTTATTTACTACCATAAATACATGTATACAGCTGCAGATGACATAGTAGTGTTTTTACATTATTGTTGGCTGCCTGTACAGGCAGCCAACAATGATGCAGGCATGTGAAAGTACCATTGTTATCAACATAACCGGTACCGGGACAGTACAGAGCCTGTCCCACCAAAACCGGCGCCGGTACTGGGACAAATCAACAACTGGATGACACATCGCAATCAGATAGGAGAAATTTGCATTTAACCTGCCCCAGTTCTGAAGATCGCACAACAAACATGTCACCATGCCAATTATTCTGCGGTGACATCAAAGTAATCATAAAGCATGATAATTGTGCTTTCTGATTACTTTGATGTCACCACAGAATAAATAATTTCTTTGAAGTAGCCGATGGCGGTGCATTCATTGTCTTTAATGCAATGTTTGAAAAGACAAAATGGTCAGCCTTATCGTGGCTGTGGTGAAGACAGAACATGCACCTGTAGGGTGTCTTGATATGCTAATTCAAAAATAAGGTAAAAGTATGTCATGTAAGTGTGCCATACATGATTATTAGCCTGTTTACCATCGTTCAATTAGGAATTTCCCAATAAAATACTTTTGTCCCGCTACTGGTAGGACAAAAGCTTCAGTACCGGTACCGGTTGGAGCATGAGGGAACCGGCAGTACCATTTCAAATATGGGTTGACATGCCTTCAATGATGTAACATCACTGTCAAGATAAATGCACCCAGCCTGTAAAGTAATCAAGGAAGAATATACCTGGGACAATTTTTTCAGACTGGAGCAATGAAAAAGAGGCAGTTTGTGGCTGTATGGGGACTTAAGCATTAAAGAGAAGTGCCCTCTGACATAATGTGGGTTGTAAGCAGAAGAGCTCCAGCTTAATGGGAAGAGAGCCAGAAGTCCATATTTGGACTTTATTTTGAAAAATAGGTGCCACAAATAAAGTCTTACATTCCGTGGATATGTTTCATATTATCTTTAAAGTGGAATTATTTTGTCTGTATCGATTTGCCTTATTACAATTTATGCCTACAGGCACTCTCCCATAAGTTGTAAAAAGCAAAGACATGTGAGCAAATTTTGATGACCAAACATAAGTTATTCTACCAGTAAAAGCCCTCTATCCCTGTACATTGAACTTACAGCAGACTACACAAACACACATGCACCATCAATGTGAATTTATTCTTGTACTGTGTTAAAATGTTTGTGTATTGGGTGCTACATTTTGAAGCCAGCTAATATAAGCAGCATGCTTAATACTAAATACATTTTCATATACTGTTTTGTGTGTCCCCTGTTCGAGTTTGAATTGTGTAACTGTTGCAATTAACATGGAAATAAAATATTGTTTATGCTAAACTATAATTCCTCATATGACACTGAATCACACAGAACTTTGCATGTACAGTAGTCAATCTTTTTTTTTTAATTATTTTTACTGAATCATGAGAAATTTTTAATTTTTAAGTGAAAAGGTTGGTTTACCCTCAAAGACCTGACAGTTTTAAACAATTTTTACCTTCTTGTAAGTGCAGGTCACAATAAGTTGTAAAGCAAGTTTTTAAAGCTTCTAACTCTTTATCCTGTCACTGATAAAACCTCATCCTGAAATTATTCTAGAGCTAAGTCAGTTTTCTTTTGCTCTGTGGGTTAAGCGTACAAATATATCAGCACAGTGTACTGAAAAAGGTGACAAGCTCAGATAATTGTACCTCATTAGATATTGGAACTGTACAAATACCTGCACAATAGACTGTTACTTGCTGAGTTAAAATGTGATACTGTGACCGAGATACAGTACACTCGCTGTGGAATGTTTGGAAACCAGGCATGGGCATTGATGTCCATGCATGCATCTATCAAGTAATGAAAATCATCTTCAGCAAAATTTTAATTGATGACAAACCGGGTTCTAATTAAATTTTTGATGATTTTTCCTATAATTAGCTTTTTGAATCTCATATTAATGCGTCTGTGGAAGTATTGCTCATCCGTGGAAAGTGACCAGTCCATGGCGACTGTATTGTATGGTGATATGAAAACCCAAAAAAAAGAATCTGTAAGTAAATGACTAGCAAGCATAACTTTAACAACATTCTATCTACAAATGTATTTCCCAAAAAATCCTGTATGTACAAAACCAAAACTATCAACTATTTTTTCTGTTTCATTAAGTTAAAATAAAACATAAACCCAACAACCTAAAAGGCAAACCCTTTTTAAAACAAGAGGCCCCAAGTGTTAACATGCCAAAGGCCCTCTGATTTACACAGACTGGCACAGTGGATTGAGAAAACAAGCAATACTGAACATCTCAGGGTTCCCAAATGGAAATTGCATTGCCGGTATTACAAATACTTCATAGAAAAGGAAAATTACATTTCCACAGAATACAGAGTAATCAAGTTGAAAGGGTTAAGATAACTGAAGGCCTGATTATTCAGATTACCAGTGAAATATTTGTGGGGTGGACTTTCCACCTAAACAATGAGTCTCAAATATTGTGGCCCCCCCCCTCCCCCCCCCCCCCCCCCCACCCTCAAGTGACATTCAGCTAATGGACCTCCAAGTTGAATCTAAGGAACATTAGCCGAGACTTCGTATGTGCTTCTAAGCTTTTACACAGAGTTTTAATCATTTCTTGGGTGGAAACCTCAGTCCAAACTAAAAAGTGAAGTTATCTCAGACTGCGTTGGCCACAGATACACAACAACCTGTTGTAAAGTGGAAAGGTGGTGGTGCAACTAATACCTTAATGCCAATATTTTGTTACCACTTTGTGACGGTTTTAAGGAAAAAAGCTTTGTTAAACACTTGTACAACGGGGTGTAAAAGAGTGTTGCTCAGGCCTTAAAGCATGAAGGTAAATATAATTACTTGAAAGTAATTTCGGGGAAACATCTTAATTGCTTTTTTCTGATTAGAAGGTGGCAGCATATAAAATGCAAGAATATTACAACATGCGCAATCGGGATTCAGTGTCTTGCTCATGGACACAACTCAGTTACCCCTGGCAGGGATCAACCATGGCCCTCTCGGTTTGAAGTTCAATGTCGTAACCACTGAGCTACCATGCTCCCTGGCTACACATTAACACAATTTTTTCTCCAGTTTATGAAATTATACAAGAAACTGTCTCAAGGGTTAAACACCAGATTGGTTTGCTGAGTTCTGTACTGTTATATAGACTGAAAGACTTGACAATTTTGTTTTATTTGATAAAGTCTACACTGAATGTTTAAGGATCACATGTTATTGAAAACACTCTTGGCTTTTATGTGGTAGTCATAGTGAATACTCAATCATTAAAGTGTAATTGGGTAATGTAAACAAACTATTATAGATCCATAAATCAAACTTCTGACACCTTCATTCACCAACCCAACAACATAGCTTTTCATACTCGACTCAACATACATAAAATACAACTAAAGTACATATATAAAATTCAAAGCAATCTCAAGACTTGAATAGTGGATGGGAGAGTCCCTAAATTCAGGTACACAGTATGATATTTTGAGTTGCATGTTCATTGTATGGGATTCACTTTGGCATTCAGTTTGTAAAGTTCAGAGAAAGCTTTCCACATATCAATGTAAAGAGCTTAATTTCAAGTAATATGACTGTACCGATGTGGAAAAAGAACCCACTGACCCTTCAAACAACAAAATATCTGCTGAAATATATTTCTATAATTACTTAGAATGACCATTTCATGTTTTTCATGACACAAGTCTTATCAATAAATTCTAGCATTTTTTCTACTTTGAGACAGATAAGGCCCCCACAAAGTAGATCTTCTGTTTCTCTGGCCATTATTTGTAAAATTGCATGCAGGCGAGCGTTTTTTTATTTTATTTTTTATTTCTGTAATTACTTCTTTGCCATCAATAGTTCATGTTCTTAGTTTATGTTTTAGGCCTCACAATGTACGGAATAGCGTGAGTGGTGGTGTATTTCGTCACTTGAGAGCAAGAAGGCTTTGCAATACTAAAGCATTGCAAAGCCTTCTTACACTCAAGGGACAAATTTATCAATTTTTTTAACTTGGGTAAAATATCAGACACAAACCATTTAATTTTTATTTTTTTTAAGTTTACATTGGTTATAAAAAGAGAGCATGCGGCAGCCAAAAGTACCATGCACGAGGGCCTGAGAAACAGATTTTTAATTCTTTTAGGCCTAATCTATGTTTTGGAAGAACATAGATTTTCTGAGTTGCATGTTCATTGTATGGGATTCACGTTGGCATTCAGTTTGGAAAGATTCAGAGAAAGCTTCTCACATATCAATGTAAAGAGCTAAATTTCAAGTAATATGATGTACCAATGTGGAAAAAGAACCCACTGACATACCAGAAAATAAGTGGTCAGACAAGGACAATGTCAGGTACAAAAAGGCCAATGTCTGACTGAGGTTTAAAATCATCAGACAAAATGTCGGATGCAAAAATTACCCATGAAGTTCAGTGATCAGAACACCATGCATACTGGAAATCATGTACATAACTAGCAAGCCTAAAATTAATGATTATTGTGATTTCTGGTCCTGGCAAGTTGGGAAGTGTGAAGAAAGTGACTGTACAACTCATCTGAGTATTAACATAATGTGAAGGAATACGATTTGATATAGCCATACATATATCTAAATTATATATGAAGGGTAATTCAGTTCCAATTCAGAATGAAACCAATCATCCCTTGTTTGAGCCCTGCCAAAACAAGGTATGGTTGGATGAATTGTGAGCAGTTGTAAGATGAAGGTACATGCACACCCAAAACACATTATTTCGAATACTCAAACTCCATTTTGTAATATGTCAGATATCATTCTTAAATGACAGACATGAATCATTTGGTGTCTTGACTTTGTCTGGAAGTGCAATGAAATATTATTTTCAGGCCTGCCCACTGATCCTGCAAACAAAATATTTAGAAGTTCTGTCATGAAATGCACACAAATAGCACATCGATCTGTGCGTTAATCTACACGTTATGACAATAGTGAGGCTATAAAATTTTGTACATATGGTCTGTGCACAAGCAATGTCAATGGACCTCCAGGTCCATTGGCAGAAACATTCCCTGTGTTTGCTATGAGTAACCAGGAGAACCTGCCATGCTTTGGATGTCATTCAATATGGCAGTTGGTGCAATTCCTACGTGCAATTAAGCCTAGATAAGCGCACAGTTCATGACAGGACTTCTAGTTTTACCTGCACTTAGAATGACCATTTTGTGTTTTTTTATGACTCAAGTCTTATAATAAATCCTTGCATTTTTTCTACTTTAAGTTATATAATCTATGTTTTGGAAGAAAAAGATTCAATTTAGGTTTAAATAAACTCTTAACTGGTAGAGAGCCAAATTAATTTTGGTCATCGAAATTTGTTCACGTGTCTTTGCCTTGTTACAATTCATGACTATCTATAGGCACTCTCTCATAAACTGTAACAAGCCAAATCCTAAAAGATGAACTACAAAGGTAATATGAAGACCATCCACCAAAAATGATACATTTAAGTTGCAGCACCTGTACTTCAAAATAAAGCCCAAATGTGGGCTTTCAGTACTCAACAAGTTAACTGGTAGAATGATGGAAGCCCATATTTATGCTTTATGAAATTCCACAGGATGTGTGTGAGGGCAAAGCCAGCCTAAATATAGGGGCAAGGAGCCTCATATATAAAGAGAGTGTAAGTTCAAAAGGTATTCCGCATCAAGGCGAAAACCCTACGTGAATTTCACTTCTCCGTGAGCTGGACATGGAAAAAACACATGTGGTGTATATCCAGTTTCAGCGCACGGACCCAGGGGAGAAATGGTATGTTATATAAGGTCTAATCTCATTTAATTTATACAGTAGTAAGTCTTACGAGACGTAATCGGTTGGTGGCAGGATATCGTCACGGCCAATTGAGAAATGAGATAGAAATGTCTATCATGACAATGACTGGCAGAAACGAATCGGTTGTCTCGACAAGTGAAATCACTGTTAAGTCACGCGCGAGATGACTTGTATTGATTCTGCCTCGATATACGTCATCTCCTACCGTTTTGAAAGGTGGACAGATGAGCATCGGTCCACCTGACAATTCAGGGTAAAAAGTATATATACCTTGAAGAGCAGAGCATTAGACACACACTTGGGGTCACACACACGTTGGTGAAGTCCAGGACAGGCAGACTCTGTTTCCTAGCATAGGGGTACCTTCGATCACAGGACCCTTAAACGGCTGGAATCGCCAGAGAGGGCATTCCCACGATTGATTTAGCCTAAGGTTGATAGGCGGCTACGAGTGCCAAATTCGTTGAGAAAGAACACCCAAGGTGACACATTAAAGTTTAGATTGTCGAGTAGCAGGTATCAGCCTGCAATAGTCAGAAGTGTAGGTTAACTGTATTGTGCGTATTAACCCTTTGAAGCGTCAGTCTGATTGCATTCTGAGTAGTTTGTTTTCTGTCTAAGCGTCTGGAGGTCGGTGTGAGTGACAATTTCGCCCTAGCACAAAATGGGGCATTTGTGAATCGTGAATTCAACCAGGAACGGTGAATATTTCAATAGGACTTTCACGGAGGACTTTCAAAAGGCACATAAGGTATGGGTAGACAATATCTGACCCAAATCAGAAGTACGGTGGCTTTATAGATGACGAACATTGCTGGTCGGAACCCTCCGACAGCCAGAGGTACAGTTTCGCGCAGACGTTGACATTTGAGCCTAAGCAGGTGAAGCTCTTATGGCGAGCTCACAGTAATAACATTTCAGATTTGTGAAGCTCTTATGGCGAGCTCACGGTAGTAACATTTCCAGTGTGTAGACTATAGTGCCAGTACAGGGCTATAGAATCACTATATGATTGTTTAGAATTATTTAACCGTAGCAACCAAATTTCTGTGAAAAGAATCGAATTGTTGATTGTTGAAATATTGAAACAGCTTTATTTTTATGTGTAAATAAAAGAATCGTTGTTACTTTAAATCATTTTTTCCATTACGCAGCCTGAAGTGATTAGGAATCACACCTAACGGAAATCGAACCTATTTCAGGCCAATTTGGCAGAGAAGGAATCACGGCGTCGGTCTAACTCAGCTCCCTGCGCCGAGTTCATGACACCTGGATTCCGACCCTCCACGTTGGTCTAATTTTCCCGCAACTTCATCAGCGGGACTAAATAACCCCACGTCAGCCCAGGCCTTATGGGGCCTCAGGTGTCCTTGACATTGTGACTATAATGCCTATACTGTTTGAGGAGGTCCCATACTGACCATGGAAAGAAGCAGATATTGTGAATGAAACATTGCTCAGTCACATTTGATTGGATAGTGTCTATTGGCACTATCCAATCAAATGTAACAGAGCAATATATGATGAAATGAAATCTGCGGTCAAGGAAAATGTAGTACTGTACCAGTTAAAGACAATAGGGCTATAAAGTATTGCATGCTGTGAATCATCAGTCAACAGATGGTAAATTGGGACTTTAAAATGAGATACCTTAGCTTAGGCACTGACTGACACCGATACATGTTAAAATGCAATTACTTTAATTTTGTAACTGAATGATAACTACATGTAACATATTCTAGTTTTATGGTAGAGATGGGAAATATACCAAAAAACTGAAGCGATACCAAGATATGGGATAATCGAAAAACTGAATCAAACCAATCATTGAATACCGAAACCAGTGAATTTTCACATTTTCCTACAATCACTATTTATAAGGCCTTGTTAAGGCTTGATAGCAGTTGAAGGGTTCATTTTCATGAATGAAATGGCTGATTTTATTTTCAGTGTTGTTAACTCTTGGGCAGTTGTCTTCAATTCTCACTAGACTACAACCTGTACATGTCCAGCTGCTCAACAGTGATTTCTAGCTAAGTCTTGGCTGCCTTAAAAGGCAGCCAAGACTTGAATAGAAACCACTTCCCAAGTAATTTATTTATCATCAGCAGAACCTCCTGAAGATGGGATGCTCTGAGATTGCAAATGCCTCAAATTGGCCTTTAAAGAAGTCACCACAAAATTACTGTAGATATGATTTGTTGTTGTAAATGAATGAAATGGCTGATTTTATTTTCAGTGTTGTTAACCCTTGGGCAGTTGTCTTGAATTCACACTGGACTGCAACCTGTGCATGTCCAATTGCCAAGCAGTGATTTCTAGTCAAGCCTTAACAGGCAGCCAAGACTTGACTAGAAATCACTGTCCAGGTATTTTGTCTGTTGACAGCAGGACTTCCTAAAGATGGCATGGTCAGGGCACAAGCTCTGAGATTGCAAAAACTTGAAATAGGTCTTTAGACATTAAGGTGCATATAGAACAAGCCACAAAATTACTGTGGATATGATTTGTGGTCATAAAAGAATGCAATTGGGTAATTGTTCTGAATTCTCACGAGAATACAATCTGTACATGTTCAACTGCTTAGCAGTGATTTCTAGCCAAGTCTTGCTCTGAGATTGCAAATGCCTCAAATTGGTCTTTAAAGGTTGAGACGTGTTTAGAAGTCACCACAAAATTACTGTAGATATGATTTATTGTCGTAAAAGAATGCCAATGTTGAGCTCATTGGCAGTGGCATTTGTGGGTCTGTAATACTATTATTTATTTATTTATTGGCGTTTAAGGTCACATACTTATGCACAATGGCTAATCATGACCGTGACAGTTTTACGGGTGGAGGAAGCTGGAGTACCCAGAGAGAACCACCAAGCAATGACGAGCATCTGCCAAGCTCCCCAACATCGTAACTCCGCTCTGCAGCACAGGCAGGGTTAGACTGTTGAAGACATGGGTACCATCGACATGCATTACGCCTTAGTACACAGCGTCATCGTACACCCATGTGGACAATCGGGGTGAAGTGCTTGCCCAAGGACACAACGCGGGAGTCCGAATCGATCACTCAGATGATCACCCATCCAAGGACTAACCGGGTTCAACGTTGCTTAACTTCGGTGATCTGACGAGAACCGGTTACTGCAACGAAAAATTGAATCAAACCCCCTATGGGGGGCTGTGATAGAATGATACAATAACAACATATTCAGTATGTGAATTCCCCTTTAATGCTATCAGCAAATCTCAGTCAATTCAGATACCGAATACCAAACTGATACAGAGGTATACCCCCTAAAAATAACCAAAACCGATACCGAACTCAAAATTGCAATACTGCCCATCTCTATTTTATGGACAAGCTTGCATACCCGGTAGTTTCCACTATTTTTGTACACAATTACCAGCATCTCAGAGTCTATTTCATCAGCTTTGGAATGACTGCAGTTGAATTAAACCTTCTTTAAGGATTTAGTACTACATTTACATGGAGAGTATACAGGAACAATTGGGAGCCTCATTTTTATTATATAAATCTGCCAGCTGAATCAGATAGCAAGACGCTACCTGTTCCGAGTATCGATCAAATCACTTCCGCATATCAATGTGCATCAGCTGTTTACTTTCATGTGTCAATTCAAGGTTGAAACAATTGGAATTATCGATATAATAAAAAGAAAATCTGGTGTTTTTGAGTGGATACTGAAAATGATCTCAGTCGTGACCGAGACAAAAAGTTATTTTTGCTCGCACAAACACTCACAAAAAATAAACATTTGTCTCGGTCACTCATGAGATAATTTTTGGTATCCACTCAAAAACACTAGGTATCCTCTATATATCTATCTTACATGTGGACAAGCACCAAGAAACGCTGTTAGAACAGTAACAGAAATGCTCACTTAAAAAAGGTGTTATAAGCTAAGTTTGGAGTACAGTACTGTGACTGTAAAAGTGAACAGAAAAAAATCTAAATATGCACCTCACCCAACAACATTAAACAAAATCACTTGTCAAAAAAAGAAATGAGAAAACAACTGCATCTCTAATTCTATTGATGTTTATTTTCCTTGATTCTTAAGATTTTGAAATCTTTTATTATGATATCTGGACTCACTAGTGGAAGTACAGTACGTGGAGAGTGTATTATCAATAAATCACCCACAGAGTGGAGATTCCACCAAAGCAATAATTGCAAATTTGCAGCAAAACATAACCAGCACAAGCAAAGTTTCAGCCAATGGACCTCCGGGTTAAACCCGGAGGTCCATTAGCTGAAACATTGCTTGTGTTCCTTGGCGATGTGTACACAATTTGAAAGTTATAGCTTGGGTGATAACCCCACTCCATGGGTGATTTAGTTACAATCCACTCTCCATGTACTGTATGTAACTAGCATAGTTAACAGAGGATAATATTTCATAACTTTCAGTGACATTGTACCACATATTTTATAGTAATTCTTTTACTGACAAGGCCAATTTGATAGGCCCAGAATATTCTAAACCATTGCTGAAGTTTCTTCCATTAAACTGATTAAAAGCTGTTTTAGTTACACATCTGGAAGAGTTGACAGGGCCTTTTTCAACAGAACACTACCTAAGCAGCAAATTCTCAGTGAAGCAATGATAGTGTGGGGTTTCCATCCATACAATAGTTGTATTTTGTGCGAAAATGCACAAGAAAAATTCCAGCCAGAAGACCACAAGGATTTGCTTTTGATGAATTTTCAAGAGAATTTGAGACATGTGATGCAGGTGAAAACTCTACTCCTTGAATGTTTTGGTGGTAATCACTTTGTTTGAAGGGTGCATTTTTACGAAATCTCTGAAGGGGGAATAGCAAGGAAAATTTGCTAATTACCAACATTCATGTATAATTTCTGTATAAAAAATCTTAACCATTTACCAAACAAATCTGCTGAATTCACCCATGTAATTTTAAAATTTAGCAGTTGAAAAAAAAAAATTTTCAAAAAGTTTCAACAAAACCATATCATATGACCACTCATTGGAACGAGCTCATCAAGCTTGTTCCAATGAGGGGGCACCAGATATGGTTTCATTAAAATATTTTGAAAATAGTTTTAAAAAAACAATAATTAAAATGATAAATTTTGATATCCTCTGCATTGGGTAAAGGTTTAAGCAACTTTCATCTCAAGGTTGACAAGTGGAATCTTGTGGTCCATAAGCTGAAAGCTCGGGAGTGCAACAGATTGAAAGGTTAACCCTTGAAGGTATATTTTTAACTTTTAGGTATTTTTGGTATTTTGCTGACAACAGATGCTCTAACATGTAGCATTTTACATAAATTTATTTATATTTAGCATATATCGATATATCATGACCTAACACATTTATAAAAGCATAGTAACCAATCATTACTCTCCCCTGCCAAATAATAGTGATGGCCAAATAATACTGGCCACATTTGTGGGTTCAATAAATAAAAGTGATGGCGCCAAAAAATAGTGATGGCAGGCCTTCCAAAATTATGGGAGTGATAGCTCAAGTTGCATGAAATTCCCATAAATGCCCCTTGACAGTAGCTGTGTTTCACTTCTGTAAATTTGACATGGATCAAAGGAACTCAAGGGAATGGGATACACAATAGTGAGAGAATTGTTAAAAAAAATAAATTTTTGCAGGACTTTTTCAGAAGTTTGCAAATTTTAAATTCTGACAAGCCTGGATGGTGTACATCGATGAAATTTTACAATATTTTCTTTAAACAAATGCTGTTTTCAGGTGTTGTTGTTTTGTGGCCGACTTGAGCTGATCGGATATTCTAATGACAGTTACTCATTTTTATAATCATGATGGTGCCTAATAATCATGATGCTATCCTCTTTCACGAAAAAATAATTATAGTGATGTGACTTTTATTTGGCAGGGGAGAGTAGATTTGCTGCAGGCAAATTTAACAGTTAATATTCAAAATACTATGGCAGTTGTACCTAGTCAAGTCTTGCAGACAGTTTTATTATATACTTTATAAATAACCACATTTCTATTGGCTGGATCTTATACACATGACTGGTACTCAAAACTCCATGAACACCAGTGAATATCAACTTTCTAAGTATAGCTTTTGGAAATCCCCTCTCTAGCTCTATTTCAATCGACATAATCTCTATAACATTGTTATTTGCAAGACGAGATGTCCTATTTTTTATTCAGCTCCTTTTTACACCCACCACGTGCAAATTTTCTACTACCGTTCTCAGATACCCACCCCTCTCTCTCCCATTAAAATCCAAAATAAACTTATAAACTTAGTAAGCACAGCCGTCTTTAGGGGGTTTTCATAATGTCCTTAACCCTTTACCCAACGTAACGGCCAAAACCGGCCAGTGCTATTCTCAAATATCACCGATTAATTTTTACTATTTTTTCATTTTTTGTCTCAAAAACATAGGTTATGACCCCTCATTGGAACGAGCTCATTGAGCTCGTTCCAATTAGGGGTCATAACCTATGTTTTTGAGACAAAAAATGAAAAAAATTAGTTATTCAATCATTTTTTGGCAAGTGTCGTCTGCTTTTCATTTTAGGTAAAGGGTTAAACTGGTACCACGAATTTAAACCTCTGTGGGCTGCTGTGGGCCCCAATCTACAAATGACAAGCTGTTCATTATCAGGCTTGGCCAGAGCAGGTATACATATACGGGAACAAATTTTCATTTGAATTGTTCCAAAAATATTGTCTGCACATTTTCTACATTTCGAACAAGACATCCACCCCCTACTAACGTGTTACATTTTCCCAGATTAAGCCCAATATTCTCACATATAAAGCCTCCTGATGTTGTATTTATGTTAAGAGTGTGATGCACATCATCATCGTTATGGTTTGAAACATAAATGATGGTATATATTAGCTGATATATTGATATATTTTTAAAAAATTAAAAAAATTGCACAGGTTGGAAATGCACATTTTTGGCGCACTCAAGAGACCCACCCACCCCCACGTCACGTCTTGCAAATTTCTGGTGGCCTCCCCCTGCTCAATCGGTTAAAAATATCAGCTTCATTTACTTAATTCAAGGTTATTCATAGAATAAATACAGAACACAACTAGGAACATGATGTTGGAGGATGGAGAACTGAAATCAATGACCCCGAGGTAGAGTTTTTCCAGCATTTCATGCACAGTGAATTTGAAATACAGCAAAAACTCCACTTCGGGGTCATTGATTCCATTCCTCCATACTCCAACCTTGTGTGCCTCGTTGTGTTCTGTCTTAATATCTACAGAAAACTTACCACTGGAGATGGTGACCTCCTTGGATCCGTTAGGTGGCTCCTTCTGGTAAGAATATCCACCTCAGTAGTAGTTCCTACACAAAACTTAGATCTGTGTTTCTGAAGTAGAACTGGTGAGCCAAACACCATGTTACAGTCCTCACAACGCAAACGGGAAGTCATGATTTCTTACACTATTTTATACTGAAGAAAGTCCACTAGTAACTCAGCTCAAGCCAAGTAACATGCCAAAAGCAAATAACAAATACTGAAATGAGAAAATTGATACTGTATTGAAAAAAATTTGTTGTCAAAACTGAAGAGAGTGCAAACATTTATTAAAATGATAGAGAGCAGAAATATACCTTGTTCAACAAAACTGCTCATTGGAAAACTTTGCACGAGCTGAAAAATTAAATTACCTGACTGCAAATTATGGTTGTTCTATTTATTTATGTAACTGCACTTGCAATGAAGACAAATAAATCTAAGGCAGATGAAGTTTTACATGTGTTCTTTATTCTTTTACAGAAACAAACAACATCTATTCATGTACACTGCCAGTTAACCACAGTTAACAATTTCAGGTAAAGAACCTCTCAGTGTGACGGGTTCGTGAATAACCAACTAGGCTGTGGCACAACTAAACTTGGGCTCAATCTTGAAACCTTTTAACACAGAAAATCACTCCTATGAAAAACTATGCATGTGCATGAATTTCCATAGAAAATCAGAAATGCCACAGAAAACGTTTAAATTTAATAAATATTTGAAACACAGAGACAGAAATACAACTTTAAACATCAACAGACTACAAGAAGAATGAATCAAACTGAACACTGCAGGTGACTGCAGAACTACATTAACCAATTAGAGTTCTAGATTTTGAGAACTACTCACTTCATGACTTTCCAGAGTGTAGTAACAGGACAGCCACTGAAGTTTACAATATGACACACTCTAGAAGGAAATATTAACCTTCTGAATATCAATGCGACTTTAGACAAACATTAATAAATATGAAATAGTTTGTAAAAAAATAATAACTAAGTGCACATTTAATCAACTGTGGCTGGAGACAATAAAATATTTTACACCTAGATAAAATAAAACCCAGTTCATCTACCATTATATAAAACACCTAACCCATTTTCTCATTTTCTGATACAGTAGAATCCTCTTAATTGAATATCCATTTTGCCAGTGAAAATTATTCAATTAACAGGAGTATACGATTAACAGGGATTTGGTCAGTTTCCTGCGTTCTGGAGGTAAACTGAGCATTTATTCTATTATATCTTGTTTGACAGAGCTCATAGAGCTCTGTCAAACAAGATATAATAGAATAAATGCCTGTATTGGATGTAGTGAGGCCAAAAAGGTTGATAAATAAGGGGAATTTGGTGCGTGTCACAGTAATTTGTTCACCATATTTCAAAAATTTATATACAATTAACAGGAGTTTACTCTAAAACCCATATGCAATTAACAGATCAAATTTGTACTGAAGGTATGGTAAATGGTTTTGTGTTTGAAAATTATATTCAATTAACAGGGATATACAATTAAGAGATATCCAATTAAGTGGGCTCCACTGTACTACCACATTCATTTATTTATTTTTGAGCTGTCAATTTCAGCACTTATGGTTATGTCATGACTGCAACACTAGTATAAAATAAAGTTTAGCCAATCATTTATACCTATGCCACTCAATTCAGATGACTTCCACTCAAGGCATTGGTTACCTGGCCATATTTTACATGTAAAAGAGAACTTGTCCCCACAGGGCTCTCAAATAGAGAAAAAATCTAGTTTCTGGTTGGGCAAGCTGTAATCTAAACTTGATTGCCCAAAAATAACCTAATAACAAAGCTTTTAACCCTTCAGGGTCTGGACAAATTTCTTGAGTACCCTTTAGACCACCTCGTGCACATTGCTAGTAGCTAAGCAGTGACTTCTAGTCGAGTCTTGGCTGCCCATTTAGGCAGCCAAGACTTGACTAGTAACCACTGCCAAGGTAATATGCCTATTTTCAGCAGGATCTCCTCATGACTGCATGTTAAAGGTCCCTGTTCTGAGGACGTAAAAGTCGGAAATGGGTCTTTAAGGGTCAAGACTTTAACCCTTTACCTAATGAAATGAAAATAATTGTTCTGCATAATCTTTCAGCACTGTTCACAAGAATTGCCATTGAAAATTCATTATTTCTTTTTAATTTTTGCCTCAAAAACATATATTATGATGTTCCAATAAGACTAAAATCATCCTCCTCTGATTGGACAAGAGGTCGCTTAGTACATTCTATGTTTACAGCTCAAGTGACAAATGTTACCGTCTGATGTCACAACGCAAAATATTTGCAATGACATCGTCCGTTTCATAACTGCTTCATCATCGGAGTGACTAGCAAGCCGCTTCATTTTTCCGGATGGTTCACATATGCAGCAGACAGTGTTCCGGATGAAGTGTTGTTTAAATTACAGACCGATTTATGATTTGAACTAAGATGGAATGAGTTTATCTGGTTTACTGATTATTTATCCAGTGCCGTCGTGGATACACAAGAGGTTTATTTACAAAACCTGTGGTCGTTAAAAGTTGCCTTGAACAAGGCAACTTTTAACAATCACAAGTTTAGTAAATAAGTCTCTTGTGTTTCACGATGTAGGTTTTAGGCTATGGGTAGTGTCCTGTTGGAACATATACATCATTGTGATGAGTTGACGGTAACATGGTCTGAGGTTTGCGGCTGGGAGCGTATGTTCAACCTCGACGCTTCGCATCTTGGTTGAACATAAGCTCCGAGCCGCAAACCTCAGACCATGTTACCATCAACTCATCACAATAATTTATAATATTGTCTCAAAAACATATATTTTGATATTGTCTGATATTCATGTTAGGTAAAGAGTTAAACAAACTTGAGTATCTGTATTACTTTCAGCTGGGGCATTAAACCTGAGAGTTACACAAATAAGAGGCAGCAAAGAATTTTCTGCCTCATTTATGAAGCATGATGTTTTGTATAAGCTGTATTTTGTTTGGGTCGAATTCAGTTCAAGTCTATTACATAACTGAATCCCCTCTGCCAGCTTGTCACTTTGTTTTGATTGTTATTAAACTTGTAACTTTAAGTTCTAAGCGACTCGACAGACAGACTTCAAACGAACCGCTGGGAACTTTGCCAATTGATATTGATAGTTAATTCATCATGCCCTGTGTGCACCTGGCTTGACAAATTTGGAAACCGCATCACAGCGCATTTATACTCTTCGACCTTTGACCTCTTTACATTTACCATACTCCAGTTCAACTTCAGAAACTAATTTGTTTGGCGGAATGTTACATCGTTAAGTGCCCACCTTGTCAACTCTGGAAATTTACCATCCATCCAATTCAGTTTCATCTTCAGGAAGACTGTGACTGTAGACTGTGCAAAAGGTTTTCAGGCTTCGGGCTTGTGTAGCCATCACATTTGAGCGATCGCAATCTAAAGGGGACGTCCTCATCTAGACATTATACTGAGTCATCCTACCAATGAAATCCCTTCATAAACACAACCTGTAGACTGTGCTAAAGGTTATCGAGTTTTGGGCTCCGGCAGCCATCACAGTTGAATGATGGCGACCAAAAGGGGATTTTCTCATCTAGACATTATCTGGAGTCATCCTACCAAGTTACAATGAAATCTCTTCAAAAATATGACCTGCAGACTGTGCTATAGCTTTTTGGGCTTTGGACCCCTGAAGCCGTCACAGTTGACCAATTGTGACCAAAAGGGGACGTTCTCATCTAGACGCTATATGGAGTCATCCTACCCCTTTACAATGACATCCTTCCATATTAAATATGACCTTTATAGGTTTCAGGCTTGGGCAGCCATCACAGTTGACCGATCACAACCAAAAGGGGACGTTCTCATCTAGACATGACCTTAAACCTACATATGAAATTTTGTAATGATCCGACAAGAACTACGGGTGTAGCCTGTGCTAAAGGAAAATGTGAACAGACCCACAGACTAACAGACTCACAGGATTCCAGAAGCGTGGTGGCAATAGCTTATCTTGACTTTGTCAAGTTAAGCTAAAAATGAAAGATTTTAGTTGTGTGAGAACATCTTTTGCAAATATCGTTGCCTAGAAAACACAAAATATAACTTGATTCGCAGACATAATTTCCATAAATATTATGAAGGTGAGCGATTAATTGCTCTCCTAGAAACGATTAGGAACGTGATGGCGAATGAGAGTAATCAATCTCCTTTCCTAATAGTCTCTGTGCATTGGATTGATGGGTACAAAAATTGTGGCTCCAGTAACTAAAAATTGTGTTCTACCAATGGAATATAGCTTGTCATCACTACCATGGACAACAAGTTGACAGCTTTCCCAACTGATAAGGTCAGTAAACAGTTATGAGCTAATTAATTGTGAACTGGTTCAATGGCTAACTGTTTCAGCTCTTTCAGGGACAGTCATATTTTTGTTTAATCAATGGAGGCATTCATATCAATATTCAAGAGAAAAGTATGACTATTTATTTATTGGTGTATTTCTACACAATGGCCAATCGTGACTGCAACGTGGAGATGAAGTTAAGTCCAGCCAATCATTTATACTCAAGTTATAGAGATGGGCAATATACCTAAAAACCGAACCAATAGTCGGATACCGATATCATGGCAATACTGAACCGAACCAATTGATAAATACCAAAACTGTCTAAATTTTCAAATTTTCCTATCTTCGCTATTTGTAAGTCCCTGCTGAGACTTGATAACAGTTGAAAGGTTCATTTTCATGAAAGAAGTGACCGATTTTCTTTTCAGGTTTGTTAACCCTCAGTGGACTGGGCAACTGTCCTGAATTCCTACTAGACTACAACGTGTACATGCCCAACTGTTTAGCAATGATTTCTAGTCAGGTCTTGGCTGCCTTAATAGGCAGCCAAGACCTGACTAGAAATCACTGCCCAGGTGTTTTGTCTATTGTCAACAGAACCTCCTAAAGATGGCATGGTCATGACACATGCTGGGAGATCACAAAAGCCTGGAATAGGTCTTTACACATTAAGGTGTGTTTAGAACAAGTCACAAAATTACTGTAGATATGATTTGTGGTTGTAAAAGAAAGCCACACAATAGCAGGGTCAATTATAGCATTATGGTAGAATGATTTTACAACAACTTATTCTGTTTTTCCCTAATGTGAATTCCTCTTTGGTACCATCATCAAATCTCAAAAGTCAATTCAGATACCAAACCAGTACCAAGGTATACCCATGGAGTGATGATTTCTAAATGCTAATTTGTTGCAAAGCTTAATTAGCAAAAGCAAAGTTTCAGCCAATGGACCTCCGGTTAAGCTTGAGCATTTGTTTAGCACGTATTCAATTCCCAGAATAATACCAAATAATAATAACCTGATAATTCTATAATAAATGTGTTGGCATTTCAGTTACTAGAATAAATTTTATGCCCCTTTTCATGGTTTCATTTTCAAAATTTTTCTCCCCCAATCAGACATTTTGATTCATTCAAGAAGTTTCATGATGATCAGTTCATAAATACAAACTCTACCCTACAGCCTCCACCCCCCAAATGGAAACCTCTATCCACCCCCCTGCTTCTTGGTTGCACATGTATGTTAAAATACCTGTCGTAAGACCACAAAGTTTGTCAACATTAAATGTAGGCCTTTGATGGTTAACATGTCGATAGAGATTAACCCTTTACCCAATGCAGACGATATCAAAATTTATTATTTTAAATACAATTTTTTCAAATTTTTCAAACAATTTCAACAAAACCATATCATGTGACCCCTCGTTGGAATGAACTCGACGAGCTCGTTCCAATGAGGGGTCACATGATATGGTTTTGTTGAAATTGTTTGAAAAATAGTATTTTTTTAACTGCTGAATTTGCATATTACGTGGTGGGATGCGAGCGATTCGTTGGGTAAAGGGTTAACTCCGGATTCGGTCACATCCTTCCCACATAATTTACAATCTGATCAGTTGAACATATGAAATATTTTCACAAAACTTCAACTTCACGCTAAGCCTCACATGTCGCCACACCTGGCAAGTAAACGTCCTGTAATTTATCTAACAATCATATACATTTTGGCTTGAAAACCACGAGAAGCGGAACGTATCACATAATGTGTTCCGATTCCGTATCATATGGACGACTCATTCTGATTCCTATCATATCGACGACTCGTTTCTGGGAATGCGACGGGCTATCATAACAGGCGCATGAATACATTCTATGTGCATTTCGGTGATTGACTCAGCTGATCGCTTACAAAACAAAACAAAATTCCTTACAATTATCGAGAGCACAAAATAATAGCCAATGACCCCCCCTCCTCCACACACACACAATAAATAGAAACTGCACAATTAAATATTACACACTTGTAAATTCAAGCGCATCATCATAGGAAGTGACATTGAGAGTGAATAATTGTACAACGCACGCAACTTTGAAAATTTGTGGTGACCGTGTTACTCATTGTTTATTAAAGTGCACAACACTATTCCATAAAAAATGGGTTTTTTTTAACTTTTTCTCCCCCCAACTCTATGTCCCAAAACTGTATTTATAATTTAAGATTTAATCTGTTTATGTGACAGAATTGTTAGGTAAATGAATTATCTTGATAATGTGCATATGTCCTGTGATTTGTATCAGATTCTCGGTGGCTTGTTGAGATCCCGTTCTTGACACCAACTCGAATCTGATACAAATCACAAGACATGCACATTATCATGATACTGTTTTTGAAATATGGGCATTTGACTTTTTTTCTATTTCTAGCTCCTAGGGTTACAACAGAGCTGTGGAAAAAAATGGAAGTGTCAATGACACTGTAGCTCAACTTGTTTAAGACATGTACATGTATAGTATGTGACACAGCAATGACAAACATCTAGATAATGACTTTGAGTCCCAAAGTAGGTCTGACTGAACCCAAAAATATTTGTTCTCATAGCACAGTGAAAACAAAGGCACCCAAAAATATTCATTCCTGTCACTCGGTGATAACAAAGGTACCCCAAGAAGTTTCATGACGTTCAGTTCATAAATACAGACTCTAGCCCGAGCCGTATTGACATGTGCACTTATTGTGTACAAGTAGCACTGAACAAATCAAAGTTCATCTAATTTGCATAATTTCTGCACGAGGAAAAAACCTGTATTATATGTGATGTATTCTGGGTCACTAAACATTTATACAAAAATTTATTAAAATCAGAACTTTCATACAGAAGTTCTGTACAAAAAACTCATTGCACTAATTTTGGTACAAAAAGGCTGCTGGCGGGCCATCTTGAATTTTGGACCGCACCCAAAAACACTCGTTCTCGTCCCACGGTGATAACAAAGGTACCCAAGAAGTTTCGTAAAGATTGGTTCATAAAAACGGTCTCTAGCCTGAGCCGTATAGAAGTTGTGAACAAAAAACTGATTGGCCCTAACTTCGGAACAAAATGGCCACTGGCAGCCATCTTGAATTTTGGACCACACCCAGAAACACTCGTTCTCAACCCAAGGTGATAACAAATGTACCCAAGAAGTTTCGTGAAGATCGGTTCATAAATACAGACTCTAGCCCGTACCGTATTGACATGTGCACTTACTGTGTATAAGTAGCACTGAATAAATCAAAGTTCATCTAATTTACATACTTTTTGCATGAGAAAAAAGCCCTTATTATATGTGATGTATTCCATGTTACTAAACATTCATACAGAAATTTATTCAAATCAGAACTTTCATACAGAAGTTCTGTACAAAAACCTGATTGCACTAATTTTGGTACAAAATGGCCGCAGGCAGCCATCTTGAATTTTGGACTGCACCCAAAAACATTCGTTCTCGTCCCAAGGTGATAACAAAGGTACCCAATAAGTTTCGTAATGATCGGTTCATAAATACGGCCTCTAGACCGAGTCGTATTGGCATTTGCAGTTACAGTGCTGAAAGTAACATTAAATAGATCAAAGTTAGTCTAATTGGCATCATTTATGCGCGAGAAGAAAACCTGTATTATATGTGATGTATCCCATGGTACTAAACATTCACACAGAAAATTATTCAAATCAGCGCTTTCATATGGAAGTTCTGTGCAAAAATCTGATTGAACCTAATTTTGTACAAAATGGCTGCCAGTGGCCATCTTGAATTTCAGACAGGACCCCAAAACACTTGTTCTCTTCCCACGTTGATAATAAAGGTACCCAAGAGGTTTCGTAAAGATCGGTTCATAAATACGGCCTCTAGCCTGAGCCGTATAGAAGTTGTGTACAAAAAACTGATTGGACCTAATTTTGGTACAAAATGGCCATTGGCAGCCATCTTGAATTTTGGACCACACACAGAAACACTCGTTCTCGTCCCAAGGTGATAACAAAGGTACCCAAGACGTTTTGTGAAGATCGGTTCATAAATACAGCCTCTAGCCCGAGCCGTATTGACATGTTCACTTACTGTGTACAAGTAGCACAGAATAAATCAAAGTTCACCTAATTTGCATAATTTCTGCACGAGAAAAAAAACCCTATTATATGTGATGTATTCCATGTTACTAAACATTCATTCAAAAATTTGTTCAAATCAGAACCTTCATATAGAAGTTCTATACCAAAAACTGATTGTACCTAATTTTGGTACAAAATGGCCGCTGGCAGCCATCTTGAATTTCGCAATGCACCCCAAAACACTCGTTCTCGTCCCAAGGTGATAACAAAGGTACCCAAAAAGTTTCATGAAGATCGGTTCATAAATACAGCCTCCAGCCCTAGCCGTATTGACATGTGCACTTACAGTGTATAAGTAGCACTGAATAAATCAAAGTTCATTTAATTTGCATAATTTCTGCACGAGAAAAAACCTATATTATATGTGATGTATTCCATGTTACTAATCATTCATACAAAAATTTATTCAAATCAAAACTTTCATACAGAAGTTCTGTACAAAAAACTGATTGCACTAATTTTGGTACAAAATGGCTACTGGCCATCTTGAATTTCGGACCGCACCCAAAAACACTCATTCTCATCCCACGGTGATAACAAAGGTACGCAAGAAGTTTCGTAAAGATTGGTTCATAAATACGGTCTCTAGCCCGAGCCGTATTGGCATTTGCACTTATAGTGCTGAAAGTAACACTAAATAAATCAAAGTTAGTCTAATTTGCATAATTTACGCACAAGAAAAAAACCTGTATTATATGTGATGTATCCCATGGTACTAAACATTCATACAGACAATTATTCAAATCAGAGCTTTCATATGGAAGTTCTGTGCAAAAATCTGATTGCACCTAATTTTGGTACAAAATAGCTGCCAGCGGCCATCTTAAATTTTGGACCGGATCCCAAAACACTCGTTCTCATCTCACAGTGATAACAAAGGTACCCAAGAAGAAGTTTCGTAAAGATCAGTTCATAAATATGGCCTCTAGCCTGAGCCATGTGTATGGCACGACGGACAGACAGACGGGCCATGACAATACCTCAAATTTGGCTTCGCCAAAGTTGAGCTAAAAATTTGCATACATATACGACCAAAATATACGACATGACAAATTTGGTTCAAATCAGCCCATTGGTTCTGGAAATTGAAAGAGCCCAAAATGGGCATTCTTCCACTGGGAGCCCAAATACTGACCTACTGAATTCCTTTGAACAAATTTGAATCGGCATCACTAAAGGAAGTTCTGTATCAAAAATCTAGTAATTGTTGCGAGTGGTTTATGAGAAGATGATTTTTAAAGCATTTTAGGCTTTGGGGGCATTAATTTATTTTGGTCCATCTGTTTCCATTAGTCCTGAGGAAGCTGCATACTAAAAAATAATATTTAGGCCCATGCAGTTTTTTTAAATATGGGCATTTGAATTTTTTTCTATTTTTCGCTCCAGTGGTTCTCATGGAACTGCAAAAAAAATTGTCTGGGCATCAATCAAGTACCTATGACCCAATTAAACTACATGCAAAATTTGATTCAAATCAGCCCATTGGTTCTTGAAATCGAAATTTTGGATGGAGTCTAAAATGGGCATGCTCCAACAGAGAGCTCAAATATTGACCTATCATCGTGCCTTGAACAAACTTTAATCTTTTCCACAAAAGAAAGTTCCATACCAAATATCAAAGCATTCTCTGTGGTGGTTCATGAGAAGATTTTTAGGCTTTTGGGGCATTAACCACAGCCTGAATATGGCAGCAGCTTCATTTAAACAAAGTCGAAAGAGTATACTCCAAAGATGGTCTATGCCATATATGTATGAATTTGGCCCAGTGGTTTTAAAAAGGAAGACAAGTTTCAAATTAGTTGATGGAATACAAGAAAGATGATGACTCAGCATTTTTCCATCGCCAACAGTGTTAAAATGGACATCCCCATACAGCATCTCATGACAAAATCGGAAGCAATTTTTTTGTCCATCGAATTCCACTGGCCCTAATGTTTTCTGTTGCCTTATGGCCATCCAGTTCACATCACAAATTGTGCATTAAATTTTTGTTTGAGTGTGGACTGAAATTGGGAAAATTGGGGTTGGGAATTGGAAAAATCATGTCCAGATGCCACTTGGGAAAGGGTCCCATATTTGACCCCTGCAGGCATCCAGAAGAATCCCTAATGTCCCTTTTTACACAAATGTTCTTTACAAGATTCAGGAAAAGTACAATAAATATACAGACCTTGATTTTGAAATGTCTCACTTTCCAGTATTATACTTGGTGTATTGGGTTTTGTAACTTATGATTTGTTAGGGTGTATGGGAAGTCTACCTGGCTTCGACACAAAGAGGACAATGCTTTGAAATCCAATGGGCAATGCAGAAGGCAGGAGTACACATATTTTAATTAAGGTTCTCAACAGATACAATTAGGCAGCACTTCCTGGGAGAAGTCCCATTCACAGTCTGGACTGTGGGTAAAAGGCGCAAGAATACTGGGATGATGATGAGACTTCATGGAAAGGCGGCCCTCAAGTCCTGACTGTGCCAGGACAACCTGACTCGTCTCTGCTGATCTATTCCTTTATCTCAGGGATGTGGCGACAGGGGGTGTGTGGTGGGATGTCTCACCTCCTCCTACCCCCCCCCCCCCCCCCCCCCCCAGCTAGGAGTATTTTTTTCAATAGCTGGAAATTCTGAGGTCAAAAATCAAATAGTTGGAAATTCAATAAATTAAAATTGTTCATGAAAAATATTAAAATTCCAACTAATGATGAGAAATTTTGATCTTTTATTTCCAACTGGAAACTTGAGTTTCAAATTTCCTACTCTAAAATTGACATGGCCTCAAAATTTCGACTCTGACATCAATCCGGTAAATTTTCTGACCCAGACACATTATAAATGATGCTTTTTCCATTTCAGAACTAGTGAAAATTTTCAGAAGGGTTCATAAGCATGCCACCAAAAAAGAAAATAAAAATACAGTGTCTGGAGTGTGGGGCGGTGTTCGACCAATACTACAGGAAAACACACAACCAAAAACAACACTCAGATTTGCTAAAAGCGCACAGGATAGTCACCCAGTGCTGCAGTGCAACCACCTTATCGACACCACTCACAGTTGGAATTTATACCGGTGGCACCCCCCAGCTGAAAATCTCTAGCCACATCCCTGTTTTATCTGTATATGGAATGCACTGGAGTCTTTGTAGGCATTATTCCACATTATAACATCACCACAGCACTAAGTTGTATGAATATCAGGCAGAGAAAGTAATAACAAACCAGAGGCTCACACAACTGGATCAAGTTGTCTCCAGGGAATTGAAAGATGTGGAAAGTGAGATATTAAGTTTGATTCATGGTTCCCCAAGAGTGTGTGAAATTACTGTTTGCATGTATACAGTATCTAGTGCATGTGATCTAATAAAACTGTATACCAAAGTTGAATCAAATCAACCAACTGATTACTACCAAAAATTGGGGTGGAGTTATGAATTTGCTCCTCTAGGAACAAGCCCCCCAAAAACTGATACATTTTCCTTGAACAAACTTAAATCTACAGCATTAAAGTGGACTATCTACCACATATCAAATCAATGCTGATGGAAGTTCATGAGGAAATAGTTTAGTGTTTTCCCAATTACAACTGACCCATGAGGCAGCTGATAGCAGTTTTCTTTTCCTACTTGATTGTACAGCACAAAAGAGAACCTTCACAAAATGTAACAAGTATCTATCTGGCATAGTTAAGGAAAAATAGCACATGTACAGAAAAAAATTTATTTTCCATTATCAAGAAAATGTTGCCCAATTATAGTGAATGTCGCCCAAATTATTACTGAATACCAAATTCATTTTAAATCAGCCAACCAGATCTGAAAATGGAAATTTATTTCAGTGGCAGCAGAAAGCCTGTCCTAGGCAGGAATATCTATCAGCAGTATGCAAGAAGTTAATACAGTAGAATCCTTTTAACTGAATATCCATTTTGCCAGTGAAAATTATTCAATTAACAGGAGTATACAATTAACAGGGATTTGGTCAGTTTCCTGTGTTCTGGAGGTAAACTGAGCATTTATTCTATTATATCTCGTTTGACAGAGCTCATAGAGCTCTGTCAAACAAGATATAATAGAATAAATGCCTGTATTGGATGTAGTGAGGCCAAAAAGGTTGATAAATAAGGGGAATTTGGTGTGTGTCACAGTAATTTTTTCGACATATTACAAAAATTTATATACAATTAACAGGAGTTTACTCTACCACCCATATGCAATTAACAGATCAAATTTGTACTGAAGGTATGGTAAATGGTTTTGTGTTTGAAAATTATATTCAATTAACAGGGATATACAATTAAGAGATATCCAATTAAGTGGGCTCCACTGTACTGCATACCAATTTCAGTTAAAATTAGCTGACTGGTTTCAAAAACTGAAATTTTGAGTGGAACCATATTGTTTGTACTTTCAGCCAAAGTTCAAATATTTATAATTTATAATATAAGAAACCTTTTCGAATAAATCTGATTCTGCACAATTAATATGGAGGCGGCATATCAAATACTAAATCACTGCAGTCAAAACTACACAAGAAGAAGATTGTTCAGAGTTTCTTACATTACCAACAGTGTTAAATGGAGCTCATAGGAAATTCCTGAAGAAACTGTTTTTTGCAACACAACTGATTCAACTACACCCAAAGAAGCTTCACACCAAATACCCTAAACATTTTCTCTTCTTCTTTTCAAAATATAGGTATTTTTCATTTTTAACTCCTGGGGTTCCCACGGGGATATAAAAGAAGAAAAAAAATTCAGCACAAATCAAGTGCAGGCAATCAAAAAGTACTGCATACCAAATATGATTAAACTTGGCCAACTGGTTTTGATAACAGAAATTTTGGGTTGGGCCATAAGCTTTGCCCCCAACCTGAATTGCAAAAGATATTTTCTTTTAACAAAATCTACATCATTCAAGGGGGCTGCATACCAAATATCACATCATTGCATCCAATAGTTCACAAGAAGAGGATTGATAAGTGTTTTTCTAATTAACAACAGTGCTAAATGGGGTTATTCATATTTTGCTCGTAGAAGCAACTTGCAGTTCCCATGGGGAGTGGAACATTTTATGCATAAATCAAATTTATGTCACTCCCCGATTAATACTACATACCCATTTCGGTTCACATCTGCAAGCCGGTTGTAAGAACTTAAATTTGGGATGAAACCATAAATTTTGCACCTCACAGGACAGGCTGAAATATTGCTCAAGAAACTCACTTTCAACAAGCAAAAATATATACCCTAAAAAGAAGCTACATACCAAATATCAAATCATTGCAGCCAGCAGTTCAGGAGAAGAAGATTCTTCCATGTGTTTCCCATTACCAACACTATTAAATCGCGGTTCAGAAATGGGATCCCCTTAAAGAAACCTATAGGATTTTTCAACCCAATACATACAATTACCCATAAGGAAGCTTTGGACCAAATATAAAACTTAAAATAATGGCGTTTGATTTTTTTATTTATTTCGAGCCCCTGGGGTTTCCAAAAAGAGAGGGAGGAGCAAGACACGACAAAGCTTTGGGGGCCAAAATCAAGTACATGTCACCTAATATTACGGCATACCAACTTCGGTTCAAATTGATGAACTGGTTCAGAAAATAGAAATTTGGGGTGTGCCCGAAATCCCCCTCCCACCCTACTCCATGAGCTCAAATGTTTACCAAGAAACTTTGTTTGTTCAAACTTGAATCTTCAGTCCATAACAAAGTTGCATATAAAATCTCAAAGCATTTAGACAGATGGTTTATGAGAAGATTTTTAACTGGTTGAGAGTCAAATTAATTTTTGTTGTCAAAATTGTTCACATGTCTTTGCCTTGTCACAATTTATGGGAGAGTGCTTATCTTGGCACTCTCCCATAAAATGTAACAAGGCAAATCCCTTATGACAAAATAATTTCACTTCAAAGATAATGTGAAGCATGTTCACCAAAAATGAAGTCTTTACTCTAAGGCAGTAAGGCACCTGCTCTTTAGGGTGAAGCCGAAATATGAGCTTCCAGCACTCAATCAATATCATAACTTTGGGCTGAGCCAGGTGTCCAGTGACCTCGACCCATGACGATCTCGTCCCAAAGTGACTTCGACCCGATTTGGTGACTTCGACCCACTTTTGGTGATCTCGACCCAGAGTGACTTCGACCCACTTTTAGTGATCTCGATCCAATATTTTTCCCGTCCAGAACTGCGGTAATGGCCGGGGGGTGGGGTGGGGTGGTGGGTGGGGGGTGGGGGGATCTCGACCCACTCTGGATACTCGCGGAAATGTCGGGTGGAAGCTGTCCTTTTTTATAAAAGTCAAATAGTCCATGATGTTTATTCAAAAAAATCATTTAAAACAAACATCGGCACTGACATATCAATTGCATGTCAATGAGTTCAATGGGTCTGAAGAAATACCTACTGAGTATCTAATCATGGACTACTTCTTTGATTTAATTAGTTTAATCATGTTTTGATTTTCGAATTGTATCGTTCATTCATTGATGAATAAAAACAACAACTGGTACCTAATCGGTTTCACATTTTCAACCTGTAGATCAAAACCAGCGAGCGGCTTATGTGTTCTTAACTGATGAACTATACTTATATCCTAAATAAACAAGTGTAGTTTTAGCGAAGGTATATAAAGATGCTTCCAGAATACCAGGACATCAAGGCATTTGCACCTCTGCCTTCACAGTGAACAGACGTATCGTCCAGCACTGGTGATTTCACACAAAACTGATTATCGCTCACTTGGAAGATCAACAACGCGATTGCAATTTGCACTATTTTTTGTGTATCTTTTTGTATCACTGTAAGTGTTTACTTTTTTCTCTTGCTATTTCTATCTGCATTTTTCCACAAAAAACGAATATTTAAGTCAATACAATTAAATTAAAATCTCTAATAACTTAAATGAAAGTGTCAATGACACTGTAGCTCAACTTGTCAAGACAAAGACATGTACATGTATAGTATGTGACACAGCAATGACAAACATCTAGGTAATGACCTGATAACAAAGGTACATATAAAGTATTGTAATGGTCTAAATACTGACCGTTGCCTGTAACAAATGTATAGGTAAAGTATTGCAAAGGTGGGTGACAGTCAGATGCTAAACTAGAAAAAAATCTTTGAGTCCCAGAGTGGGTCTGACTGAACCCCAAAATATTTGTTCTCATTGCACAGTGATAACAAAGGCACCCCAAAACACACTCGTTCCTGTCCCAAGGTGAAGACAAAAGTGCCCAAGAAGTTTTGTGAAGATCAGTTCATAAATTCGAGCTGTATAGAACTTGTGACAAAAAACTGATTGGATCTAATTTCGGTACAAAATGGCCACTGGCAGCCATCTTGAATTTTGGACCGTACCCAGAAACCCTCATTCTCATCCCAAGGTGATAACAAAGGTACCCAAGAAATTTTGTGAAGATCTGTTCATAAATACAGCCTCTACCCTGACATGTGTGCTTACATTGTGTAAGTAGCACTGAATAAATCAAAGTTCATCTAATTTGCATAATTTCTGCACGAAAAAAAAAACCCTTAGAATATGTGATGTATTCCATGTTACTAAACATTCATACAAAAATTTATTCAAATCAGAACTTTCATACAGAAGTTCTGTACAAAAGACTGATTGCACTAATTTTGGTACAAAATGGCTGCTGGTGGCCATCTTGAATTTCGGACCACACCCAAAAACACTCACTCTCATCCCACGGTGATAACAAAGGTACCCAAGAAGTTTCGTAAAGATTGGTTCATAAATATGGCCTCTAGTCTGAGCTGTATAGAAGTTGTGTACAAAAAACTGATTAGACCTAATTTCGGTACAAAATGGCCACTGGCAGCCATCTTGAATTTTAGACCGCACCCAGAAACACTCGTTCTCGTCCCAAGGTGATAACAAAGGTACCCAAGACATTTCGTGAAGATCAGTTCATAAATACAGACTCTAGTCTGAGCCGTATTGACATGTGTACTTACTGTGTGTAAGTCGCACTGAAAAAATCAAAGTTCATCTAATTTGCATAATTTCTGCACGAGAAAAAAATCCGTATTATATGTGATGTATCCCTTGGTACTAAACATTCACACAAAAAATTATTCAAATCAGCACTTTCATATGGAAGTTCTGTGCAAAAATCTGATTGCACCTAATTTTGTACAAAATGGCTGCCAACGGCCATCTTGAATTTCGGACCGGACCCCAAAACACTCGTTCTCGTCCCACGGTGATACCAAAGGTACCCAAGAAGTTTCGTAAAGATCGGTTCATAAATACGGCCTCTAGCCCGAGCCGTATTGGCATTTGCACTTACAGTGCTGAAAGTAACCCCAAAAAACATCAAAATTAATCTAATTTGCACAATTTACGCACGAGAAAAAAACCCGTATTATATGTGATGTATCCCATGGTACTAAACATTCATACAAAAAATTATTCAAATCAGAGCTTTCAAATGGAAGTTCTGTACAAAAAACAGATTTCTGCATTGTCGGTACAAAATGGTGGCTGGCAGCCATCTTGAATTTCGGACCGCACCCCAAAACACTCGTTCTCGTCCCACGGTCATAACAAAGGTACCCAAGAAGTTTCGTAAAGATCGGTTCATAAATACGGCCTCTAGCCCGAGCCATAGCAGCTTGGCACTTACAGCTCTGAAAGTAACAATAAATAAATCAAAGTCAGTCTAATTTGCATAATTTACGCACGAGAAAAAAACCCGTATTATATGTGATGTATCCCATGGTACTAAACATTTATACAAAACTTTATTCAAATCAGAACTTTCATACGGAAGTTCTGTACAAAAAACTGATTTTTGCATCATCGGTACAAAATGGCTGCTGGCAGCCATCTTGAATTTCGGACCACACCTAAAAACACTCGTTCCCGTCCCAGGGTCATAACAAAGGTACACAAGAAGTTTCGTAAAGATCGGTTCATAAATACGACCTCTAGCCCGAGCCATAGCCAATTGTTGACGTACGGACAGACGGACAGATGGACGACGGACGACGGGCCATGACAATAGCTCAAATTTGACTTCGTCAAAGTTGAGCTAAAAATAAATTTTCGAATTTTAGAATTATTTACAAATAAAAACAATGGATAAACAAAGTCAAGCTCAGTTAAACAGTTCTGTCTTTAATTCTGGTAGTCTGAGCAACAGTGGAAATTCCACTAATACTGATATGACATCGATGATGTCGATGATGTCTGGCTTCCAGAAAGAAATAGCCAGATTAAATGACACCATAGAGGGTTTGCGGTCAGAGCTTCAAGCCCAGAAGCGACAGGCAGATAAAGAAAAGGCTGAATTGAGAAGGGAATGGGAAAAGGCAATTCTGAAAGCCAAACCAGGTAAGAAGGACCATGCTCCTCCAGTTCCTGATTTACCATGTATTGATGCCCTACAGAAATGAGAGGACCTGCGTCCGCCGGCTCACTGGCGGGGATATCTGAAATAGATTCAGATCTAATTACCCCCAGCCAGGATAACTGGCTGCGTTCCATAGTAGAAGAAGCTACCAACACGGTTGCAGTTTCCCCGGCCGTGGCGGTTGAAATTCAATTGGATAAAAATTCAGCTAAAGTCCCCAAATCGCAGCGACAGAAAAAATCACCAAACCAAAATCGGGTATTCTAACTGCGTGCATACCCCCCTCAGACTCCATTTTGGGCAATAGGAAAGCTAGGCCTGTGTAATCCAAGTGAAATAAAATAAGGTTAACCGGGTCTCAAGGGATTTGTAAATCCCACATCGTCCCTGCGCGCCTTCGGTGCGCTAAAACCTTTCATTCATTCAGGACATCAAGTGATAGATTGTCAATACTCATTCCCTCAATGCAATTAAGACTATTAGAGCCCACTCTCTAATAGTCTTAATGGCGTTGAGGGAATCAGTATTGCCAATCTATCACTCCAACGTAAACTGCCGGGAATTCTAACCGCGTGTATACCCCCATTTGAGGCAATAGAAAAGCTAGGCCTGTGTGATCCAAGTGAAATAAAATAAGATTAACCGGGTCGCAAGGGATTTGTAAATCCGACATCGTCCTTGCATGCCTTCATCGCGCTAAAACCTTTCATTCATCAGGACATCAACAGCTTCCAACATGTCGGAAGACAACAGCTGCAGGCAGTGTAACTTAATTGTTCGTCCGAGGCAAGAAGGAATACAGTGTGATACTTGCAAGCAATGGACACATAGAATATGCAATACATGTGTTTATTTTTTCTTATAAAGGAGATTAGGAAAATACAATTTTGATAGGAATGCTTACATATAAATATTATAAGTCTATATAAGAGAATCGGTTAGATCGGAAAATGTATTCTTATAAAATTAGAAAAATTTATAATAAAACTACGCAAATATGGATGTCAAGACACATCAGTTTGAATGGCATACTTATAAATCTTTATTATAAAATACTATGATCGGGGTAGTCAGTTATGATTTTTTAACAAATAATATTTTGTACATAAAAATCGTTTGTAACGTGCGCCTGTGATTATAATATCCAAAGTGGGTCGAGATCACCCCCTGTCCATTACCGCAGTTCTGGATGGGAAAAATAGTGGGTCGAGATCACTAAAAGTGGTTCAAAGTCACTCTGGGTCGAGATCACCAAAAGTGGGTCGAAGTCACCAAATCGGGTCGAGGTCACTTTGGGACGAGATCGTCATGGGTCGAGGTCACTGGCATTCCTGAGCCAGACCTTTAAATTTTTCCCAACTAACGACGGTAAACGCAGTGCCCAAATAGGGTAATTGCACGCTAATTATGTGGAGTTTCAAACTTTTTCCATAGTTTTGCAGTGTTTCAACAATATATAGTTTGGCCAGGTTTCCCTGGTGCTTGTAATATAGTTTAGAGCTTACTTTTGGATCAAACAGAGCAACAGATAAGTTTTTAAAACCCCACAGAGTTCGCCACAGAAAAGAAATTGGCGTCGACAGTGAGTGTTGTATATGACAGTGTCGATGACGATTGTTTTTCTGTGGCGAATTCCATATGATCATGCACTTAAAGCTTGATCTATTATATTCATGTTTGTGGCATTTTTTGGAAAACGCCATGCGTAATTTAGCTTACATTCAAATAGGCCTTTGGCTCAGCACTGGGAAACTAAGAAGCATTCTCGAGTAAGTCGAGTAAACTTATGTCAAAGGGTGGCGGGATCCAGTGATAATGGTGAAGATCTATAACAAGGGGTTGTATACTATCATTTTAAGATGGAGACCTAAAACCTAAAATAGACGTTAAGAAGAAGAAAATACCGGTGTTTTTTCTCCAACCATGCAGGCCACATCATATTTGCCATTGTGCCCAAATTAGACTGATCTAAAGGTCTGGGCTGAGCAACAATTTGTGTCAAGTTTGGTTGGATTTTGTCCAGCGGTTCTGAAGAAGACTGATATGTAAACCTGATGGACGAGAGATGCCAAGCTATGGCACCAACTCTCACTGACTTTCCATCTGATGAGGTAAAAAGAGGGACACCATAATTTGGGACAGTCCAAAAAACAATGAGCAAACTTTTCCAGTGTTCATAACAGACAAGACATCATCATCAGACAAGCTGTGCACATCGGAGATGCAGGCATTGGAGTGTTGCATGTCCATAACCTTGTTATCATTATCAATCATATGATCATATCCCTGTTGTCAAATCTGGAACCTTTGCGCAAGTTATAATGCTAACAAGTTCAGAATTCGTACAAATTATTTAATTATGGTCCATAACTCTGTAACAAAAAAATCGGGCTGGGCCAGTTTTTGAACTCACAGGAGATATTATTGAAAAAGACCTGTATGGCAAATATTAGTCAAACAGAAGAACATTTGTTCAAGTTACTGCGTCAACAAGCTCAAAATTTGTAAAAATTGACTAATTAAGGCCCACAACTCAGTAACAAAAAATAGGCCGATGAAATCGTCAGATGTGTACCCATACGCGCAACTAGTAGAAAGCTGTATGACGGAGGGTCACCAAAGATACTGACATTATGTACACCATAAAAGGTATGGGTACATATAGAAATGGATTGGAGGAGTGTCTAATTTGATGGATAAAGGGTTAATATCTCCAGATCAAATTATCAGATTTACATAAAAAAAACTATACAGCACAGCACATCAGTAACCTGAATAAATATATAAAGAAACATGACAATCGGATTGATCTTTTTTGAGTTACCTCATGACAAAGTGATTAGAGAAATTTTCAATTTGAAGGATAAAGGGTTAATATCTCTGGATCAAATTATCAGATTAACACCAAAAACTATACAGCTCAGCACACCAGTAACCTGAACACAATTATAAAGTAACTTGACAATCCAAGCAATATTTTTCAAGTTATTGAATGCCAAAGGGATTGGAGAAATTTTCAATTTGAAGGATAAAGGGTTAATATCTCAGGATTAAATTATCAGATTTACACCAAAAACTATACAGCTCGGCACATCAGTAACCTGAACACAAATATAAAGTAACTTGACAATCCAAGCAATATTTTTCAAGTTATCGAATGCCAAAGGGATTCGAGGAATTTTCAATTTGAAGGATAAAGGGTTAATATCTCAGGATCAAAATAACAGATTTACACCAAAAACTATACAGCTCGGCACATCAGTAACCTGAACACAAATATAAAGTAACTTGACAATCCAAGTAATATTTTTCAAGTTACCGAATGCCAAAGGGATTGGAGGAATTTTCAATTTGAAGGATAAAGGGTTAATATCTCGGGATCAAAATCAGATTTACACCAAAAACTATATAGCTTGGCACATCAGTAACCTGAACACAAATATAAAGTAACAAGACAATCCAAGCAATATTTTTCAAGTTATCGAATGCCAAAGGGATTGGAGGAATTTTCAATTTGAAGGATAAAGGGTTAATATCTCGGGATCAAATCATCCGATTTACACCCAAAACTATACAGCTTGGCACATCAGTAACCTGAACACAAATATAAAGTAACTAGACAATCCAAGCAATATTTTTCAAGTTATCGAATGCCAAAGGGATTGGAGTAATTTTCAATTTGAAGGATAAAGGGTTAATATCTCAGAATTAAATTATCAGATTTACACCAAAAACTATACAGCTCGGCACATCAGTAACCTGAACACAAATATAAAGTAACTTGACAATCCAAGCAATATTTTTCAAGTTATCGAATGCCAAAGGATTTCGAGGAATTTTCAATTTGAAGGATAAAGGGTTAATATCTCAGGATCAAAATAACAGATTTACACCAAAAACTATACAGCTCGGCACATCAGTAACCTGAACACAAATATAAAGTAACTTGACAATCCAAGTAATATTTTTCAAGTTACCGAATGCCAAAGGGATTGGAGAAATTCTCAATTTGAAGGATAAAGGGTTAATATCTCAGGATCAAAATAACAGATTTACACCAAAAACTATACAGCTCAGTACAACAGAAACCTTAACACAAATATAAAGTAACTTGACAATCCAAGCAATATTTTTCATGTTATCGAATGCCAAAGAGATTGGAGGAATTTTCAATTTGAAGGATAAAGGGTTAATATCTCGGGATCAAATCATCAGATTTACACCAAAAACTATACAGCTTGACAAATCAGTAACCTGAACACAAATATAAAGTAACTAGACAATCCAAGCAATATTTTTCAAGTTATCGAATGCCAGAGGGATTGGAGGAATTTTCAATTTGAAGGATAAAGGGTTAATATCTCAGGATCAAATTATCCGATTTACACCAAAAACTATACAGCTCGAACCATCAGTAACCTGAACACAAATATAAAGTAACTTGACAATCCAAGCAATAATTTTCAAGTTATCGAAATGCCAAAGAAATCTAAATTTTATAGTAAATTTCCTTTCTTATTATACCTACCACAATTGTTTACTACAGGCTTGCACTACAGTGGAAGTCCCTAACTCGGATAAAATACTCTCTCTATTTTTGTCTTTCCCAAGCAAGTTGGGAAAGAAAAGTGGTGCAAAAGCACCATTAAAAATAAGCCAAAACTGGGTCGAGTGCAACCGGCGCAGACCCAGTACGGGACGCTCTCTCCCAAGTACAACTCCACGACTTCCGTTGCCAGTGCGCATATACCGTCTCTAAAGACTCATTCTTTTTGAATCCGTAAACGTTAGAGTTATGTGATCAGCGGGGAGGAAAGATTCTTTACCCGTAAAGAAGACGGGAGGGCCTCCATGTAAACAATTGTGGTAGGTATAATAAGAAAGGAAATTTACTATAAAATTTAGATTTCTTATTAACCTACTCACAATTGTTTACTACAGGCTGAATAGACAAAAGGCTGGAGGGAATCGCATAACCAACCCCCACATAACACTAGTGCACTGGAACCGTGAAGTAGAGGGAAGAGGTCCCGAGGCTTATCAACCATAATGTCTCAATCATTGGTAAAGGACAATGAAAAGAGACATATGAGCCTGTGTGACACACAGACAGAAAAAGGGCAGTAACAGCACAAGGCTGAAACTGACCTTCAAGAAGCCTAATGGCTATGGCAGACAACAGCCTGAGCAGAAGAAAGAGGACCCAGGGCAAAAAGGTCCTCCGACTGCTCCTGCAACTGGCGTAAATAAAAGGTGGAGAAAGTAGAAGCATTTCTCCAGTAGGCTGCCTGCATAACATCCGACAACTTGACGGAGTTAGAATAAGCCCAAGAGGTAGACAGTGCCCGCACCTCGTGGGCAGAAATACGATTGGTAATACAATCGCCAGCTGCTAAACGACCATAAGCCATACGAATAGCAAGACAAATCCATCGAGAAATGGATTGAGGAGAGATCTTCTGTCGACCCGGAATGAGAGACAGAAAAAAACGTTTTCTGCCTTTCCGTATGAAGCGTGTCCGATCAAGATAAATGCGAATAGCACGGACCGGACAGAGCAAAGGGCGAGTACCCTCAACAGAGGGAAGAGCCCTGATACAGATAGGAGGAGGAGTAGTATCTGGTAACTGATTCTTAGCCAAAAAAGAGCAATCAGTGGTAAAAGTAACACTGTTGGGAGAGCTCCTAAAAAAGGTCGGGTCAACCGAGAGGGCGTGAAGCTCACTAACCCGTCTGGCCGAAGCAAATGCCATCAGAAAAGCCGTCTTATATGTGAGAAAATGCATATCCACCTGGGATAAAGGTTCGAACGGCGCCCCCCCCCCCCCCCCCCCCCCCCAAGCAAAGCAGCACCCACGAAAGATTCCATCGTGGAGTAAGCTGCAAAGTCCGAGGCCTTTTCAAAGAAAAGTGCCGAACAAGCTTGGAGAGGTAAGGATTAGTGCCGATACGACGCTTCCCCACATAAGAAAAAGTCTCTGAAAGCATAGACCTGTAACCCTTGATGGTAACAGGTTGGAGACCCCGAGAATCAAACAGATATACCAGAAACTCCGCAATCTGTGAAATCGAAGGATTGGCATAATCAACAGAGTGATCAGCACACCATCGACAGAAGACCTTCCATTTAGCTGCATAAGCTAAACCAGTGGAGTGCCTCCTTGAAGAAGAAATGCACTCCACTGCTCGTCTCGAAAAACCTCTACGGAGGAGACAGGACCTGACAAAAGATATGCGTGAAGGCACAATGAAGTCAGGTCGACGTGAAACCTCCTCGGGCGACCTTGACAAAGAAGGTCGCGGCGACGTAGCGGGAGACGTGCCGGAACCGCCGCCATCAGCGAGCGGAGCTGATTGATCCACACCCGCTGAGGCGACAGGGGAGCGATCAGAATGATTCGACAACTGCAGGTTCGAATTTTGGCGAGAACCTGAGGAAGAATCGGAACCGGCGGGAAGGCGTAGCCGACTAGACCGTTCCAATCGAGTGACAGAGCGTCCACGGCAAAAGCCAGAGGATCTGGACACGGGGACACGAAAGTGTCCACCTGATGGTTCCAACGAGTCGCAAAGAGGTCGATGTGGGGACGTCCCCAGAGATCGCAAAGCGACTGGAACACTGCCCTGTGAAGCATCCACTCGGTGGAAATAACCCTGCCCTGTCGGGACAGGGAGTCGGCTAGGATGTTCAGACGACCGGGAATGTGACGAACAACCACTCCGGCGTGAACATCCTGAGCGAGCAGTAAAAGATCCCGAGCTAACTCGTACATCGGAAGCGAGTGCGTGCCGCCCTGGTTCCGAATGTAAGCAACCACTGTCGAATTGTCGGATAGTAGAAGGACCTGGCGATTCGACAGGTGAGGGATCCACTGCCTGAAACTCAGAAGAAGAGCAAGAAGCTCCTTCTGGTTGATGTGTAGAGCTGCTTGATCCTGGTCCCACATCCGTGTAGGGAAAGACCGAGAGGATCCAACGTCGCACCCCATCCGAGATCGCTGGCATCTGCTGTCAGAACGCGATCGGACGTGGGTAAGTCCAGCGGAACACCCTGCGTAATCCACTGAACATCTGTCCAGGGAAGAAGGTGAGGATACAGAGAGTCCGGAAACGGAAGCACCTGATCCAGAGGATCTACATTCGGTCTCCAACGACTGAGCAGAAAGTGTTGGAGAGGTCTGACACGCAGCCGACCTAAAGGAATGAGATCCGTCACCGAACCGCAGAGACCGATCAGCCGGAGAAAACTCCGAGCGGTCGCGGACCTGGACTGGGACAGAGTCAGAGCAAAAGCTGAGAGAATCACAGCCTTGGCCTGGGGAACAGCCACCAAATTGAATTTGGTTTGGAAAGACATCCCCAGATGACAAAACGACTGAGAAGGGACTAGGTCCGACTTCTCCTCGTTGACTCTGAATCCTAGCGACGTGAGCAAGTTCAACAGAGTGGCGACATCCGATTCCAGTAAGGCAGCATTGAAATGCCTCTGGAGGATATCGTCCAGATATGCCGAAGTAGTCACCTGGGACTGTGTGCGATGGAACGCTATCACATGCGACATCAGTCTGGTGATCGCCCAAGGAGCCAGGTTGAGGCCGAAAGGCATGGCCTTGAACTGGTAAACTCGCCCCAGAAAAGCGAACCTGAGATACTTCCGTGACGCCCGATGCATCGGAACGTGGAAGTAAGCGTCTCGCAGGTCGATGCTGGCTGCGAAATCTCCCTGGTGAATTGATTGGCGGACCGACCTGAAAGTCTCCATGCTGAACTTGGGAGCAATGATAGACTGGTTCAGGATACTCAGATCGATAACCGGTCGGAGTCGGCCGTCCTTCTTCGGCACCAAGAACAGGCGGGAATAGAAACCCACTGACTGAACGTTCTTGACGACCTTGATCGCCCCCTTTGCCAGGAGATTGGCAATCTCCGTGGACAAAAGTTCCCGACGTAAAATGTCTGAAGGAACTGTGGTTGGAAGAGGCACCCTTGACAGAGTGGGGTGCCGTCGGAAGGATATGCGCAGCCCGGACCGAACAACATCTAACACCCATGGATCGGATGTGATGGTGGTCCAATGGTCTGCGAACTCTGCTATCCTTCCTCCAACCTGGGACGAGTCGAGGTGAGGACCTTCATTTCGAGCCCCGACGAGGCCCGCGAGAGGAGGAACCACCTCCTCTGCCAAATGAAGAATCCTGAGACTTCCCTCGATTCTGCCGACCCCTACCTTTACCCCGTGAGTAAGAAGTAGAGGCGGCGGCAGAAGGACCAGCCTTTTGCTTCACAGAGGAAGCAGAAGGATACTTGTTAGGCTTGGAACGGCCCTTGCCTCCCCGAGAAGGCTGATCAAGCTGACGAAACAGCAGCTGATCTTTGGAATGACGTAGGACGTCATCCCGGACCGTCGACACGGAACCATGGAAAAGTTGCGGACCTGCCAAAGAAGCAGATCGAAGAGTAGCACGCTGCTCCTCGGGAAGGGATCGTCCTGTGTCCAGCACAGCGTCCCTTCGAACTAATTCCAAATTAGCCGTGTTACAGGCATGCGTGTGAGTAAGGTGCATAAGCGCCTTGGACAGCACACGCAAAGGAGCCTGTACCTCGTCAAACTTATCTGGAGGCAGATAAGCAGCCAAAGCTGAGACGATGTGATCTGAGAGAGAAAGCATGCCAAGCATCTCTCTAGATAAGCCCAACGTGGACTCCAGAGTCGTCATTGGAATGACGGCAGACTTGGGCTTGGAAAGCCCGAGGGAAGTGGAGTCCTGATCCAGAACCGTCAAAGTCTGGCAGACTGACGGATTGGCGGAATCGTAGGAACGATAACGCACAGGAGGCAAAAAGGTGTCAACCCTGGTGAAGAACGAAGTCTTCAAAGCCTTGGAATTCAGCTTGGCATCCAATGCTGAAAAAGCTTCAACCACCTGTACCGACTGGCACGGTCGAAGGCGCCCAGAGGCAGGTTGCTCCAAAGGCTGTTGGCGCGCGACCGATGATCGCGGCCAGGCTGACACTGTCGGCTGGTTAGCAGGTTTGAGCTCAGGCAGAAACCCAAACACAAAGTCAAGAGCCGCCCCCAAGTCCGAAGACTGCTGGCCCTCGACCTCAAGCATGTCGGACTCCTCCCCAGAGTCGGAAGACACATAGCCCATCATGGGCAAACCAGCCGACGCCTCCCATGGTGTCGGGACACCAGAGGAATCGGAAACCGGCCTGTTTCCAATCCCGGGAGGCGGCGCCATAGGAGGCGCCTGGAAACCACCCATAGCCTCGCTGGAAGCAACAGGAAGGCTCTTAGAAAGAACCTGAGTGAGTAAGGAGAGGGCCTCCCTAGGCTCACTGCCTGAACCGACCGGTTCGACAGGGGAGCGAACCGGCAAAGTGGCTTCACCTCTGACCCTCTTAACCAGCGAAGGGTCACGATCCTCCAAAACACCCGACGTGGGACGACGGGCGGCAGCCGAAACATCTGAAGGCAGACGTGTATAGGGGTACGACGCACCCCGAGGATCAATATTGCGAGAACTCATGAGAGTCACCGCGGACCTCTGCGGGGCAGAAGGTCCAGGCTGCACAAAAGGCGTTGGTCCCCCAAAACTGGTCGTATGACCAGAGTGAGTAGACGGAAACGCCACGGAAGCCATAGTGTTTCCACTACGAACATCTGAATCCAAAGACACAACTGTGGTACTCGACGGCGAAGAGACCACAGCGATGGGCTCGGCCGGCAGCCCCTTCCGACTTCGCCGAGTTGAAGTCAGGGAAGGCTGGGGCCGATATCCCACGTCTACAGTATCGGACAGTCCTGCAGTCCCCTGCAGCAAAAAGCCGAGGCCGGCTGAAACAGACAACGAAGCAGACGGACCAGCAGCAGTAGTAGATACGTCGAGAGTCGTTGAGGCTGGTGAAAAAGTGGAGAGAGCACACCGACTCGGCTCCGAAGGAGGAGTCACAACCCTAGTGACAGCCTCAGATGTCGACTGGAGGGGGACCGTAGTCCCGGAACCAGGCATCTCTACACCAGAACACTCAACGGCTCCCGCAGTATCCACCACAGGAAAAGACTGCACATCCCCCACGGAGGAGGAATAACTCTCACCAGACAAAGTCGGCTCGGGAGGCCCCGAACAACCACGTTCTCCTTTCCCGTGGGAGCGGGAGGCATGGCCACGAGAACGAACGACACGATTTACTGACGCCCAGAAGGTGGAAGACCATGTTCCACAGACACCACACGGCCGCTCGGCCGAACACCCATTACAGGAGGAACACGACGAATGTACATCGTCCACATGCTTAGGCAGCAGACACTGCCCACAAGGAATTGTCCTAGGCATGAAAGAGGTGAGAGGAGCAGAGAAGGTGAGATCAGAAAACAGAACACCCCCAAAGAGAGAAAGGTGACAGAAACAAAGACCCCAGACGGTCGACCGGGAACCACCCAACAGGAAGACTACTCTCAACAGAAAGAAGAAACACTGTAGGAGTGGTACCCCGCTGACACCTAACTCTAACACAATTAGAAAAATTTGCAAAAAAAGCATGAACAATAATTGTGAAAATCTAAGTCCGAACCGCGTGGCCCGCGAAAATCGCGCGCGACCCGAGAGAGAGCAAATAAATATACATTATGGACATGTAATAGAAAAAAGAGAATATAAAACACTGTTCCTGAGAATACAAAGGATACACTGTGGTATAATGAATCAGGAAAAATCAAACATCGAGCTGGTGGAACACTGATAAGCGTGCAAAAACATCTCGACACGAAGCGGATTTTAAAAAGAATGAGTCTTTAGAGACGGTATATGCGCACTGGCAACGGAAGTCGTGGAGTTGTACTTGGGAGAGAGCGTCCCGTACTGGGTCTGCGCCGGTTGCACTCGACCCAGTTTTGGCTTATTTTTATTGGTGCTTTTGCACCACTTTTCTTTCCCAACTTGCTTGGGAAAGACAAAAATAGAGAGAGTATTTTATCCGAGTTAGGGACTTCCACTGTAGTGCAAGCCTGTAGTAAACAATTGTGAGTAGGTTGATAAGAAATGGATATGGACACCGGACGGACAGAAGGACGGACGGACAGACAGATGGACAAAGGATGGACGAACGACGGATAGTCACCCCGGATGCCAGCATTATGTGTACCATACATAGTATGGATACACATAAAAATCAGACCGGACCAGTTTTTTAACTCGCTTGAGATAGTACAGAGGAGCCCACTTAATTGGATATCTCTTAATTGTATATTCCTGTTAACTGATTATAATTTTCAAACACAAAACCATTTACCATACCTTCAGGACAAATTTGATCTGTTAATTGCATATGGGTTGTAGAGTAAACTCCTGTTAATTGTATATAAATTTTTGTAATATATCGAAAAAATTACTGTAACACGCACCAAATTCCCCTTATTTATCAACCTTTTTGGCCTCTCTACATCCAATACAGGCATTTATTCTATTATATCTTGTTTGACAGAGCTCTATCAAACAAGATATTATAGAATAAATGCTCAGTTTACCTCCAGAACACAGGAAACTGACCAAATCCCTGTTAATTGTATACTCCTGTTAATTGAATAATTTTCACTGGCAAAATGGATATTCAGTTCAGAGGATTCTACTGTATTGAAAAAGACTTGTATGGCAAATATTAGTCAAATCGGAGAACGTTTCTTCAAGTTATTGCGCTAACAGTGTGAGGGCACCCAGATGAAGGTGGAGAGGGGAAGGAGAGAGGGCAATTTTCTTTGGGGGGTTCTAAACATCTTTTTAGGGACAATATGATATGCCTGGTGCATTTAACTCTTAAACCGCTGAGTATTTTCAAATTATTTCCCACCAAATCTAGTCATGGCTGCTCTGAAGCAGCCATGACTAGCTTTGATGAAAAATTCATCTAAATTTATCTCAAGAAATCATTGGTCAAAAAGTCCCTGCTATCTGTAGGGGTAAATCTGGTCAATTGTGTCCAAATTATACTTATTTTGGTGGAAAAGATTTGGTGTCTTGGGCAGGAATAACTGGTGCTGCAGCAGGCAAGGCGTTAATGAAGGACTATGGTCTTAATGGTGTATGGGTGCAAGGGGAGGGGGGGCACGGGGGTCAGGCCGTCAGGGGTGACCTCACTGGATAAATTTATGAAAAATGATAGCAGTATATGGGGACATTTTGAGGCTTGATAGATCATAGAATATAAATTTACCCAAAATGTGGTATGTTTTCTGCATTTACATTAATTTGTTACCACTTCACAGGCTTGTCATTTTGAAATTTGCAGAAGGGCCATTATGGTTTGCCTCCAATCACCCAAGAGGGCCATTTTAGGTTTGCCTAAAATTACCCCCTGAGGGCCATTTATGGTTTGCGGGAGCCATTTTGTTTCAGCCTGCTGGGTAGATGACAAATATCATTTCAAGGTACATGGTTTGTGTAATTATGATTTACGTCATCACATAATATATACAATGTAGATGCAGGCTTGAATATTTGGATGCAAGATACCAGGTTACCTATGACCCTCACTAACAGTGAGTGTTATAGTTATCTTGCATCCAAATAACCAAGCCTGTATCTATACATTACATGATGTCTGTACAAGCAAGTGCACTGTGCTCACTGCCAGATGCCGATAACTTGGGGCGAATCAATCAGATTTGGGGGTCAAATCGTCCCGGCTTTGATTTTGGGACGAAACGTCCCAGGCAAATCATCAGGAGTCGAACTGGCTTGGGGATAACATGACCTGTAATCGAGCATGACACGAGAGTTGTCACAGTCTGATGTACAATGTAATAACTAATTACAACTTTGGAACTGGCAGGCCTCTCGCTCATATTTAGAAAGTTACTTACTGTCTCTGGGTGACTGCATCGACGACACACTACGAACTTCACAAATTGCACTTTGTTATCTCCTTCAAAAAATTCCCTTTGAGATGGCTGATTTTAAGGTGCTTCGACTGAATTAAAAGGCTGCAGAAATCGGGGTTAGGCAGCTGTTTACCGTCCATGGAATTTTGAAGTCAGATGGGCCACTGCGATCTGGGATGATCGCCCGTCTCAAAATGACAAGCCTGACTTCAGGCAGATCATAGAATTCGGGATTGGGTGCGGGGTGGCAGGGTCGAACTATGCCACTGAGTGAGAAGGATTTGGGGTCTGAAATTATCCATTGTACCAAATTTGATTGGTGAAATCAGTGAAAAATGGGGGGAAAATGGAATAAAGTGGTTAAACCAAATACCAACTCATATAGCTACAAATTTTTGAAGTGCTCACCTGACAAAACATCATTGATTTTTCAGAGACAAGATTTAAACCACTATAACACCCGTAACTATGAATGCAGAAATTCAAATTTGAACAAAGCCATGTATCATTCATACAAATCTGTTATATGTCAAATATCAAAGCTTTTGGGCCAGCAGTTTAAGGTTAGAAGATTTATGCATTACTTTATTTATTTTTTTTATATTCGATTATCCACAGTGTTAAAATTTGAGAACCCATAACATCCCCTAAATATGCCCCCAGAGTATTGGTTTGAACAAACTTGGAAATCATCCCAGCAATGATGTCATATCTGATATGGAGGTACTGAGAGCAGTGGATTGGGAGAAGATTTTAAAAATATTTTCTCTATTACCTAGTATTACCCAGAGTATTAAAATCTGTGAGCCCCATAACAGCTCTACATATATCTACTGGGGGTTGATTTGAACAGACCTGTAAATAATCCATAATGTATGTTATATGACAAACATAAAAGCTTTCGCAGCAGTGGCTTCAGAGAAAAAGATTTAAATTAAAATTTGGGTCCCATAGGGAGCCCAAACATGAATCCTGGGACTTGATTTGAACAAACTTCAATCTGCAACAACACCTACCCCAATGATGATGTACGTGCATACCAAATATAAAAAAACATACAGTGGATATGAAGAAGAGAAGATGTTTAAAGAATATTCCCTGTATTGCACCAAGTCAAAATCCAGGCTTCTACAGAGAGTTTAAGTATGAACCAAGGGACCTCCCTCCCCCACCCAAGTACTCTAAAATTCTAAATACCAAATATCAAAAGATTTTGACTGATGGATTTGAATGAAATTTTCAAGAACTTCACTCATATTACACCTGGGAGTTTAAAATTTGGGTTCCCAAAAGAAGCCCAAATATGAATTTATGGACTTGATTTGACCAAGCTTGAAACTGCCCCCTCACAGAAGATGTTTAAGGAATATTCCTCATATTGCACAAAGTCAAGTTCTGAGCTGCCGCCTTATGGAGCCCAAGTATGAACATATGGGATTTGAACAAGTGTGAATCTAACCTCAATAAGGATGTTGTATACCATATTTCAAAAGATGTGTACATCTGACCCCCATAAGGATGTTGGACACCAAACATTAAAAGAGACTAGATATCAAAAGATTCTGACTGGTGGATGTGAAGAAGGAAACTGTTAAAACAATACTGCACATATTGCTCCAAGTTAAATTTTGGGCTTCCATAAGGAGCCCATCTGTGAACCAAGGGAATTGTTTGAACAAATTTGAATCTGCCCTACCCCCGCCCCCATAGGATTGTTGTATATCAAATTTCAAAAGATTTTGACTGGTAGATTTGAAGAAGATGATTTTTAAAGAATATATTGCATGAAGTTAAAATTTGTGGTCCATAAAGAGCCCAAACAGAACCCAAGGACTTGACTTGAACAAACTTGAATTTGATCCCACAAGGATGGTATATACCAGAAATGAAAAGTTCTGACTGATGGTTCTAGAGAAGATTTTTTAAATAACTGAAAACAAGAAACAGCATGACTCCAGTTTTTCCATTATCAAAAGTGTTAAATGGTTCCTTGCCATATCATCATATCGTATCCTACATAACCAGCTGTTTTTTTTTTCTTTTGCCTATTCAATTCTACAGGTCCAAAGGTTAATGATGCTTTCAGAAATAAAAAAAATGGGTGGAAAAAGCATTCACTGCACAGTGATAATCAATGTAGTATGCGTTGTTAGGGTAGAGCCCAAGAGGGGTGTCCTCCTCTCGGTGTAGACTTCTTGGTTGTCTCTAGGAACATTTTTTAAATTCTTGAAACTTGCATTCTTGTTGATTTTCTGCAGTGAATTTCATTACTTAAATTTAGGACAACTCCCCCTCTCCATTTTATTGAGAAGAAAGTGGAAATGTCACCCTGGAACCAATACTATATAACTTTTACAATTGTATTTTCTACTTTTTGGGAAGGTGTTTCCTGACGGGGGGAGGGGGGGAGTTAGCACAATGATGTTAACAAAACTAAAATGGCTCATCACAATCAAGCTGAATCAACATTGAAATATTACTGGAATCGACCCAGCTGTGTTGAAGGAAACGACTCGAGCAACCTTTTCAACAAACAACAGATGAATGGGTGAATGATGGATGATCAGTATAGCTCCTCCTGACTTTTACTCAGGTGAGCTTTAAAAAAAAGATTAAATTCCCCTGGGTAGAATATATATACACGTAAACTTGACATCCATGGACTGAAAACAGTATAGCACTCATTGTTACCACCAGTGTGGCATACCCGGTGGGAGGGGTTGGGGTGGAAGGTTTGGGGGACTTATTCTATCCCCTCCAAAAAATTGCCCCCCCCCCCCTCCTAAAAAGAAAGACTGACACAAAGCAAGTTTCACATAACATAGAGGATAGGGTCCCAAAATGGTTTCTGATCCAAGAGCTTCAGATCCGCTCTCACTTCCAGGGCACTGAATTTTGCACCTACAACAGCCTTCTGAATGTCATGCGTGGCCCCCAAAAACTGGCTAGGCACTCCCTAGTATAGAATCAGGGCTAAGCTGCAGACTAGTACAATGGTCGGGGATTACATGGATGTTGCCAAATCACATTACCCACCTCTAATATCTTTGAGACTGAAGGCATAGGTCTGTGAAATAGTAAAGATAAGTCATGTATTTATTAAATTTTTTATTCATTGGTGTTTAAGGTCACTTCAGCAACTTTGGCTATCTCAAGAAGCTGTTTCTCTCTATCAACAACATAGCCCTAATATGAATGAAGTCAGGTTTATCCAATTGTTTATACTTTCGTTGCCCACTTTACATGACTTCCACCCCAGGTGTTGGTTCCGGGTCCTATTTTACACTTACCGTAAGGGTAGCAGAACTTGTTTACTGCAGTGAAGTTGTAAACAAGCACACCACCATTTCCCGGGGTTCCCACTGCGGAAAGACAACTAAAAAAAAATGTCCAGTACCACTTATCAAAACTTTATTACCACTACTTCCTGACTGCTGGGGGTCCATCTGGGGTAAAGTATCTGAGAACGGTCAAATGTCCGGTAACAGTGCCTTTATTCGGTGGTGTTCGCTCCTACCTGTTTTGTGTGTTGACAGTGCAAGTTCTAGCACGAATAATAGGCGAGATTTTCAAGTGTTGTTTTCTGATCAGAGTATTTTCCTTTAATAAAATGCTTCAATGAAGAACAATGACTAGTTTTCATTACACAGGTGTTCCTTTTCAACATCTAATAAGTTTCATTCCCATTCCCAAACATTTTCTGGCTTTCGCAGCAAATAGTTCGTCAACTATTTTCTATTGCTCACTCGGGCAGTGCGAGCTGAGGACTTTTTCAATTCGTCCTCGTCATGGCAACGTTTGGTTTCTGGTTATTTGTAAATAAGCGCACGTGTTTTTATCCTTGAATCACAGACCAGAAAAGAGACAAACGATGACCGCCCAGCCACGAATACACCCTTGGGTGGGGGCATCAGCTATTTTAGGTCTCGTTTGTTATTATGTATTTGTTTTTACCTCTGTGCATCGGTATTTGTGATATCTTTGTGCACATGTATTTAGAATAAATAAAGTTCATAAAAAACGAATGCACCCGAACTATGGTCAAATCGCCAAAAATACTGGAAAGAAAAGGTCTGTGTTAAATTTGGCGCTCACCACAGTCCAGCAGGTTTCGAATTTAATAAAATACATCTCACAAACATATCATTTGTTCCCCATTTTTATCGAGCGCCAGGAAAAGAACTGCATTTTACTAGAGGCAGAAATGGAACAAAATTAATGCAATCACTAAGAAATGTAACAAAATTAATGCACTCACTAACACTCCATGGTCTGGTTCATGCTAAAAAATAATAGCCCAAGCCAACTTCTGTTTGTGTGTGCCTACTGTAGGCCTATCAATACTCTTTTTTAAAATAAAACATGTTTTAAGTGGAAAAAATAAATGAAAAGAAATAAAATTAAACAGAATAAAAAATATATACACTATATGTACTCAAAGTTTGCTAAGCACCAAATATTTGACACATCATTGTGAAATTTGCTTGTGACATATTTGCGATAATTTTGGTGGATATGATTGAGGAATGTATTGAGATGGTTCCCAGTGTTTTCATTAGCTCTCTCTCACAGGCAGACTTTTCGTGACAGTCATGGAAAGCATGCACGTTCCCCTTGATTTCCATGATGTTTTCGTGTACTGTCTACATGTACATGACATGTGTAGGATATTCAGTCTTCATTTCAACACAAACCATTGTGATTTAATGATTAAATATGGCACATGCAAATGTATGAAGGCATTTGTCTGAAGCAAAAATGTGGCGGGCTGTAGAGATGGTGGAGCAAGGTGCTACCCATCGTCAGGTTGGTTAAGCCCTTGGTGTGCACCAGGAGAGTGATTCCATGCAGCCAACATTGCTGAGCATGACCGCCATGGTAGAGGGTCAATCATGGTCTGGGGCGGCATCAGCAGGGATGGCCATACAGAGCTCTGTGCCCTTGAACGTGGTACATTGACTGCACAGCGGTATATTGATGAGATCCTGGATGTCCACGTCAGATTGTATGCATGTGCAGTGGGTGATAGATTCATTCTGATGGACGATAATGCTCGTCCTCATGTTGCTCATGCTGTCGGGGAGTACCGACAGAGGGAGGGGATTGAGCGTATGGACTGGCCAGCAAGATCCCCTGACCTGAATCCAATCGAACATGTCTGGAATGAGTTGCAGCTTGCAATTTGAGCCCATCCAGTCCAGCCAAGAAGTGTCCAGGAGCTTGGTGCCATGCTGGTCCAATAATGGAACAACATCCCACAAAGGACCACCGGGAACCCCGATTTGGAGCACGAGAAGGCGTTGTCGAGCTGTAATTAACAGTAATGGGTCTCATACTCGATATTGAATCCATACCAGTTCGCTCCGTCAACTTTTTGGCAAATTTGAAAATTTCCTCTTTTACCAATAATAGGGTCTACCCATTTTCCATGGTTATCGTATTCAAAAGCTAACAAATAATTTCAAACACAAATAAAATCTTAATTTCTGTACTTAAATCGTTAAAGATATAATTAAATAAAAATATATACACTTTTCATTACAATATTTCAACTAAAACGTAAAACAGGTAGTTGGATATACTTGGTGCTTAGCAAACTTTGAGTAGTATATATATATTAAGCGCATTTTCCATGTACACCCTAATAACACTCCCCACCCATCCGCAGCAACCCCTCCAAAAACGTTTTCAAAGCTCTGCGGTGCATATCGACTTTTTAAATAAATAAATGGGGTAGGTCGACGTACATGGTAAATACATGGAGAATGCACGCGGCCTACTGTATTGGACTCATTAACAAATCGGCATTTTCTGTCTGCGGTGCATCCGATTTTTTAATTGCTTAATTGGTACCTTAATGTATTATTCTAAAGGTTTAAAAATTAATACAGCCAAAGTAGCAACTATGTTCTGAAAGGTTTACCGAAAGTATCAATTTGAAGAAATATTTTCTGGATCAAATCATAATCAAATAACAAGTAGGCCTAGGCCGATTACACATTAATGACTCAATTTACACTGATTAGAAATTAACTTAATAACTAATTGACCCACTCCGCTAGTATCAAGGAGATTGCATCCTTCAAACACAATTGTTTAGGAACTTTTCCAGGTCAAGTTGTGAAACCTCTGTGAGTAAGTGTTTGAGACACTCGTCAAGATCCTCAACATTTGAAAAGAAATTATCGAATTGTTAATTGCTGACGGAACTTTCGTGCTCTATCGCATCACAGCACCACAACCCCAGCTCCCACATCTCTCCATACACAAGAAAAACTATCTCGACCCAACCCCGGCTCCCCACATTTCCCTATACGCACGAAAAAATTATCTCTGCCACCATTCTAATTACAAGTTTATATATTTTTCAGTTTGGTTATATGCCCTTGGTTGCCTTTGCTTTAGTTGGATGAAAATGGTTACTCTTTGGATTTTTGAAATAATTTAAAGGACCTGCGCGATAAGAAGGCAATGTGTCAGACGACATGTAAAAAAAGAAGTTCCTTGGGTAAACCTGATTTGTCAATATCGGTACAGTATGGGCGCCATGATTTGGACGTGCAATATCAGCCAGTAGTATGCCTCGTAAGTAGTAGATCATGTACCCGACCGCCCCCAATTGGAAGGAGCTCATGTGACGTCATAGTCACGTGACCTGGTGGCGCCATGTTTGGTTGTCATGGTAACCCGCATAAGCGGCCATCTTGTGATATCATCCTCATAGTGATATGTGGTGTTAGTGCGCATGCGCAGCGCGTGTTGTTAGGGTGATAAGTGTTTCCGTCGGCCATTTTGTATACCGAGGCCGCCATCTTGGTTTCTATGGTAGCACGTGGTTGCTATGTTACCCAAAGGCTTACAAGACAGGGGTATGTTCGGAGGGTATGTTCCTCTGAATAAGAGTAATTTCCCGATTCGTAGAATTACCACAAACAACCCGACAACCTCCCCAAATCACCAAAAACGACTTTATTTACTACGGATTTCCCATTTGAACGTGGTATGGTACCGAGGGGCCCAGGGGTGAGTTTGATTGAACTAGAGTAATTTTATGGCTTGGATACTTCGTAGAATTACCCAAATAAACCCGACAAGTTGTACTATTTCGAATTCTTTCAGAATTCTCTGCTTCTATCTATCTATGCAATAGTTTTCGTCTACCCGACCATGTTCGTTTGTCCTGGAGTATACTCCAGTAGAGTAGAAGAGCCTATCAGCTGGAACAGCTTTGCTTATTATTACTATATTTAGCTTTTCTGGTCTGTTCTTATTAGTTCTGACCATATTCAGAGTACTCTTGTTGTTTCATTTATCTAGATCACCCAATTAGTTCACTTTACTGGCGCTAACTAACCAATCAGATTGCTTGACTTCCCATAATCTGTATGCAGAGTTATCTCCCTTCTGTATAACAAAAGCCTATATCATTCCCAAAGCCAATAAGCTATCGAATAGTTACTGAAAAATCATTGCTCGAACGACTCGAAGCCCATCGAGCAAATGAGCTTTAGAGCAATTGCCCGATCGAGTGACTCCACATATTGCTCGAACGACTCGAAGTCCATCGAGCAAATGAGCTAAGGAGTAATTGCTCGTTCGAGTGACTCGCACATACGACTCTTCGACTCATTTCAGAAAAAAATGGATTCTGCTAACCCCCGACGTTTCCCAAAAAGGGATTCCGTAAGTAGGATACCTAGAAACGGGTGATTTTCCCTAATAAGCTACAGAGTCAAGAGAGTAATTGCCCCATGAGCAATTGCTTGAACGACTCGAAACCCATCGAGCAATTGCTCGATCGAGTGACTCCACATACTGCTCGAATGACTCGAAGTCTATCGAGCAAATGAGGTAACGAGTAATTGCTCGTCCGAGTGACTCGCACATACGACTCTTTGAATCATTTCAGAAAAAGGGATTCTGCTAACCCCCAACGTTTCCTAAAAAGGGAAAAGGGATTCTGTGAGTAAATATATACCTAGAAACAGGGTTGATGATTTTTCCCCAATAAGCTAAAGAGCCAAGAGAGTAATTCTCCATGAGCAATTGCTCGAACGACACGAATTCCATCGAGCAAATGAGCTATAGAGCAATTGCTCGATCGAGTGATTCCACATACTGCTCTTGGACTCATCTGGGTATTTGAGGGTACCTATGATATGACAATGTATCATTTGAGGATACCCTTTGAGGATACCTATCTAGGGATACCTATCTAGGGATATCTATTTGAAGATAGTTGTGGCTCCTAACCCTATCCAGTTTCTAGCTTCTAGACCTTCCATCGTCTTCATAGCTCCAAGACCACTACTTGTCCATTGCCAATGTCATCTGTCCTATGACCAGTCTTTATAGTAATTCACCTATAGTATGGTGTTCTACCAGCCGTGCAATTTTGAGCCATTAAGGCCTTGTAACATTACTACTGGCTAAATCTATTCTCTCCTGAGTCTCAGCCATTACTAACTCGTGGTACCACTACTGTCCTTTGAGCATTTATACATTAATACAACTAAGGGTCCAAATTCATTGAATTCATATCACTGTCAAAATGTCATTCCACTACTGCTTGATGGAACAAATTTTTCATACTTATTTCAAGTTCCCCTGATAGGCTATCGAACAGTTACAGAAAAGTCATTCCTCGAATCCCGTCGAGCAAATGAGCTGTATGGCAATTGCTCGATCGAGTGACTCCACAAACCGCTCTACGACTCATTTCGGAAAGGGGGGGAGGGGAGGGGGGAGGGGCAAAGGCCAGTCATTTTCAAAAAGGGATTTCGTAAGTGGGATGCCTAGAAACAGGGCTGTTGATTTCCCCTGAAAAGCTATCGAGCAATTACTTGATCGAGTGCCTCCAGTGACATACTTCTCGAATGACCTGCATCCCATCGAGCAAATGAGCTACAGAGCAATTGCTCGATCGAGTGACTCCACATACTGCTCGAACGACTCGAATCCCACCAAGGGAATGAGCTATAGCACAATTGCTCGATCGAGTGACTCCACATACTGCTCGAACGACTCAATTTTCCAATCAAGGAAATGAGCTATAGCACAATTGCTCGATCGCGTGACTCCACATACTGCCCGAACGACTCGATCCCATCGAGCAAATGAGCTATAGAGCAATTGCTCGATCGAGTGACTCCACATACTGCTCGAACGACTCGAATCCCATCGAGCAAATGAGCTAAAGAGCAATTGCTCGATCGAGTGACTCCACATACTGCTCGAACGACTCGACTGTGTGTGGAGTAAACTTGGCGGATTTTTACGCTTCTCTCTCTCTCTCTCTCTCTCTCTCTCTCTCTCTCTCTCTCCCGAGTCGGTCAAATGCTCGTCAAATGTTTTATATATAAAGATCCGACGTTAAATAAAAAAAATCTCTCTCTCTCTCTCTCTCTCTCTCTCTCTCTCTCTCTCTCTCTCACGCGCGCACCATTCATCCACCCACTCCCGTTTTCATGGGCGGAATGTCTTTTTTCACATTTTTCGTTTTCGGTCTGATTAACAAGATATGTAAGGCTCTGCTTACACTTACCTTGAAAAAAAATAATAGTTTATTTCAAATTTTTGTTAAGATTTTCAGTCATCGCAGCACCTCTTCATCTTTTCCAAACAACAAATTTGGAGAGAAAAAAATACCGGAAAATAAAAATTCCAGAATTATTGTCTCATCTATTTGTTAAATATTCCTCGAAAAATTGTCGTGTTAGACATAGCCCCCCCCCCCCTCCCCCCCTCCCCCCTCCCCTCCAATCCGCCAAGTTTACTCCACACACAGTTGAGATCATTGGCAACCTGTTGAGCACCAATATTTGGCTGTTGAAATTTACTCCCGCTGCAAAGAGGACCGTTCCGCCGGCGGAAACTGTTCCTGTGAATTCAATGAAAATTGAAAAAGGTAAGAAAAAGACACATTAAAAAAATTATATAGACGAGAGGCCTAGGGAATTAAAAACATATGATTAGTGTGTTGTTATGGTGGGCATACATTTGAATAAAGTTTATTCACTTGCGTGGATTAATGCTCTTTTTCTCTGTTCCTGCATTCCTGAGATTAGGTACCCGTTCCTGTTCCCGTTTCATGCACAGAAACCGAGAATTCTGAAGTAATTCAAACTAGTAAAACAATTGTCGGGTTGTTTTTTATAATTAGATGTACTCTTTCAGATTGAATCGAACGTACCCCGTAGCACTACGCGCTACTATCATAAGCAACAAAATGTCAGAATCCGTAGCATATAAAGTCGTTTTTGTTGATTTGGAGGGATTGTCTGGTTGTTTGTCGTAATTCTACGAAGTAAACGAACTGAGAAACGATTCCCATTGAATTGAACATACCCTCCGAACATACATCTGTCCTATATTGTGGGCTTTAAAGGCTCATAGCAATCACGTGCTACCATAGAAACCAAGATGGTGGCCTCCTTCATACAAAATGGACGACGGAAACACGTATCACCCTAATAACATGTGCTGCGCATGCGCACTAACACCACATATCACTATGGTAATGACATCACATCATGGCTGCTCAGGAGGCCTACAATGACAACCAAACATGGCGCCACTGGGTCAAGTGACTATGACGTCACTTCCCCTTCACCCATTCCCTCACACCAAAAGGATGAAACATATGTGGTGGCCAGCAAAATATTATAGCATGTCCACACTCCGTCGAGACAGTTCCACCTTGCGCGACAACGGGGTCATGTTTTCCTGTGCTGATGTTTCGATTTCCGATGCGTGGTTCGTCATGTCATGTATATAAGCAGTGATCCAAGATTTTTGAGGGTGGGGTCAAACTATTCGGGCGAAGCAGTTCAGAAGTGTGTGAATTATAACTTTAGCTGCGTCGTGACGGCATTGACAAGTGCAACAGGAATCCATTTCAATATATTTGTAAGTAATAGAATTCTGTTATTTTAATAAATCCGGATAATTTCTACAGTCTTATTTAGTCACCTTTTAGCTGACCTGAACCCAGAGGAACAGATGAACCAGTCATTGTCACTCTTCCCGATGTCTGGATGGCCCCATTGAGAGTTCACACGCTTGTGATTCCACCCCCCCCCCACTCTACCATGCATAGGTGCGATACCCCGAGGGGTCCTGCGGAGAAGATATCTTCATTTGCGACGCTCAGTGGTTAACCAGTCGGGCTCGTTACCCTGGTGGCAGACCGAACAGATCCGTTACACATACGAGATATACTTCTTCAGCCCCATTTCCAAACATACATTGGAAGAGCCTGTGGCATGGAACAAAATCTTATTTTTCTTTCTATGTTAAAATGTTTTAGACTGTACTGTCTACTCCCAACAGTGCTCTGTCTACTCTCGGGACACAGGTTTCGAGATTTTGGACTACATCGACAGGGCAGATGGAACTCCTTGGATAATTTTGTTCCTAAGAGACATGCGACCTTCTGCGGATTCATATACTATTCCTATTTCAGCAGATGTCACCACCACTCTTTGCTTCTACCACTTCCGCTAACTGCTGAACCCACTGACGGCCTTTGTTATCAGTACTAATATCTCCTACCCTATTATTACTGTTTCTTTTTCTTGCATCACTCGCCACTCTTGATGTCTACCAACACCCCCATCGTCCCTTGCCACTACCACTGCTGTAACGGGACAACATCACTATTACTTCTGCTGCGTTTGCTATGGCCATCTGCTACAGCTACCGGTGTTGTGTTCTACAACTATCGCTGCTGGCTTTACCACCACTGTTGTTTCTCCAAGTACAACTGCCACTACTGTCATATGCATCTATACAACCCTTAGCTTTATATTTCCTAGACATCTTATAGGATCATTTTATCGTACCTAAGACTTACGAATATTCTGGATGAGCCCGTGTGCTAGGACACAATGTTACTCAAACAAATGTAGCACACGCACTCACAAGGTGCTTTGGGAACCCAATATGATGAGACAGCTCTGCTTGCTGACAGCATACTTTAATGAGGATACTGTGGTCATCGAAAGGAACCGTCCTATGGTAAACTAGAGGCTCTAAAGAGCCTGTAATCGCTCACCTCGAACTACATACAAAATGTGATTTCCCATAGGCTTTCCATGGTAACTATGAGCTGCAATTGTGACCATGCTTGCAACATTACATAAACATTATATGAAGATCATTGGTAGATGTCCCAGTCCTCAATCATGTGAAGTTTCAAAACATTTGACTTTGTAGTTTCAGAGGGGAAGATTTTTTGCAAAATCCATCAATCAGAATCAGAGAATGTCTCTGGTGGCCATATTTTCCAACCAACGGGAACAAAAAGAGAATTGTTTGAAGAGGGCCTCCTATAGTCCATTCCAGCGAAGTTTGGTTCGCGTCGGCTCAGTAGTTCCAGAGAAGAAGATGACAATGTGATTTCCCATAGGGTTTCTATAGTAACTATAAGCCGCAATTGTGGCCATGTTTGTAAAACGATCAACATTAAATGAGGATCGTTGGTAGAGGGTGTCCCAGTCATCAACCATGCAAAGTTTCAGAACATTTGGCCCTGTGGTTTCAGAGAAGATTTTTTTTCAAAATCCACCAATCAGAATAAAAAATGCCTCTGGCAGCCATGTTTTTCGATGCACCGTAACAAAATGAGGATCGTTTGTAGAGGACCTGCCATAGACTTTCTCTGCCAGGTTTGGTTCACATCAGCACAGCAGTTCCAGAGAAGAAGATGAAAATGTGATTTCCCACAGTGTTTCTATAGTAACTATAAGCCGTAATTGCGGTCATGTTTACAACTCGATCAACATTAAACGAGGATCGTTGCTAGAGGGGGTCACAGATATCATTTATGTGAGGTATCAAAACATTTGGCATAGCAGTTTCAGAGGAGAAGATGTTTGGAAATCCACCAACCAGAATCAAAGAATACCTCTGGCCGCCATGTTTTTCAACCCACGAGAACAAAATGAGGATCGTTTGTAGAGGACCTCCGATAGACAATTACTGCTAAGTTTGGTTCACGTCGGCTCAGTAGTTCCAGAAAAGAAGATGATGATGATGTGTATGTTATTATTCATCGTACATGCTTTTATGCAGTGCGGTTCACAATGGATTTGAAAGAAGATAATAGTAAAACAGGAGGCAGTAATTTTTAGCTTAACTTGACAAAGTCAAGATAAGCTATTGCCATCACGCGTGCGGAAGTCTGTTAGTCTGTGAGTCTGTTCACATTTTCCTTTAGCACAGGCTACACCCCGTAGTTCTTGTCTGATCGTCACGAAATTTCATGTGCAGGTTTGGGGTCAGGTCTAGATGAGAACGTCCCCTTTTGGTCGCGATCGGTCAACCGATATGGCTGCCAGAGCCCAAAGCCCGAAAACCACTAGCACAGTCTACAGGTCGTATTTATGAAGGGATTTCATTGTAACTTGATAGGATGCCTCTGTATAATGCCTGGATGAGAACGTCCCCTTTTGGGCATGATCTGTCAACCGTGATGGCAGCCCAAGCCCGAAACCCAAAAACTTTTAGCACAGTCTGCAGGTAATATTTAATATGGAGGGATTTCATTGTAACTTGGTAGGACGACTCCTTATGATGTCTAGATGAGAACTTCCCCATTTGGTCGCGATCTATCGACCGTGACGACTGCCCGAGCCCAAAACCCGAAAAACATTTAGCACAGTCTACAGGTCATATTTATGGAGGGATTTCATTGTAACCTGGTAGGCTGACTTCATATAATGTCTAGATGAGAACGTCCCATTTTGGATGTGATTGGGCAACTGTGACGGCTACAGGGGCCCGAAGCCCGAAAATCTTTAGCACAGCCTACGGGTCATATTTATGAAGGGATTTCATTGTAACTTCATAGGATCACTCCAGATGATGCCAAAATGAGAATTCCCCTTTTGGTTGCAATCACTCAACCATGATGGCTGCCCGAGCCCGAAAACCTTTAGCACAGGCTGCAGGTCATATTTGTGAAGGAATTTCATTGTAACCTGGTAGGTTGTCTTCATATAATGTCTAGATAAGAACGTCCCCTTTGGACACGATTGGGCAACTGTGACGGCTACAGGGGCCCGAAGCCCGAAACCTTTAGCCCAGTCTACAAGTCATATTTATGAAGGGATTTCATTGTAGCTTGGTAGGATGACTCCAAATAATGTTTAGATGAGAACGTCCCATTTTGGTTGCGATCATTCAGCCTTTATGGCTGCCCGGGCCCAAAAACCTTTAGCATAGTCTATAGGTCGTATTAATGGAAGAGTTTCATTGTAACTTGTTCGGTTGACTCCATATAATGCCTAGATGATGACTTCCCCTTTTGGTCGTGATTGGTCAACTGCGACGGCTACAGGGGCCCGAAGACCGAAAACCTTGAACACAGTCAACAGGTCATATTTATGAAGGGATTTCATTGTAACTTTGTAGGATCACTCCATATGATACCCAGATGAGAATGTCCCTTTTTGGTTGCGACCATTCAACCATGATGGCTACCCGAGCCCAAAGCCCGAAAACATTTAGCACAGTCTACAGGTCATATTTATGAAGGGATTTCATTGTAACCTGGTAGGTTGACTTCATATAATGTCTAGATGAGAACGTCCCCTTTTGGACGTGATTGGGCAACTGTGACGGATACAGGGGCCCGAAGTCCGAAAACCTTCAGCACAGTCTACAGGTCATATTTATGCAGGGATTTCATTGTAACTTGGTAGGATGACTCCAAATAATGTCGAGATGAGAACTTCCCCTTTTGGTCGCAATCAGTCAGCGTTCATGGCTGCGAGCCCAAAACCCCAAAACCTTTAGATAGTCTATAGGTCGTATTTATGTAAGGATTTCATTGTTACTTGTTAGGGTGACTCCATATAATGCCTTGATGATGACATCCGCTTTTGGTCGTGATTGGTCAACTGTGATGGCTTCAGGGGCCCGAAGCCCGAAAACCTTGAGCACAGTCTACATGTCATATTTATGAAGGGATTTCATTGTAACTTCGTAGGATCACTCCAGATGATCCCCAAATGACGACGTCCCCTTTTGGTCTCGATCATTCAACCATGATGGCTTCCCGAGCCCAAAACCCGAAAAACTTTAGTACAGACTACAAGTTGTATTTGTGAAGGGATTTCATTGTAACTTAGTAGAATGACTGAGTATAATGTAGAGATGAGGACGTCCCTTTTTAGTATTAATCGGTCAACCGTCATGGCTACACAGGCCTGAAGCCCGAAAACCTTTTGCAAGTCTACAGGCCATATTTATGAAGGGATTTCAATGTAACTTGATAGGATGACTCGTTTTGGAATAATTTCACTGTGACTTGGTAACTTTCGTTGACATGCGTTAACTGTGAGGGCCACATACATTAACTGTGAGGTCATATTAACCCACCCCTCCGCCCTTTAGTACAGTGTACACCTCATATTATTTTTTATTAAAACAACATACAGGGAACAGAAATTAACATATTCCCAATTATCACAACTCTTGTCTTATTTCATAATCATTTCATAAACCTTGAACATTATCCTTTTCATCAAACACAACACACAGACAAGTTAAGCTACAGTGTCATTGACACTTTCATTTTAAAAGCAGTTCCTGTATAAACCAGATTATCAATTAATTATTGAAGAAATTGAAAAAAATTGCTTCCCACAAATAATTGGAATCGACATATTTATCACATGAAAATCACTGTGAAAGTCTTAAAAATTAATTGAAAAAATAAATTATTTCACTTTTTGAAACATTCTTTAAAAACAAAAAAAATCCTTACGAAACCAAAATAATAAAAAAAACTTATTAATCTCATTAAATATCAAAAAATATTAGTTGAAGAAACAAACAAAAAATTAAAGTATTATACATTTTTTAAACTTTCATTTCAGTTTAAAATATATAAAAATAAGAATAACTGCATTTGATGCATGCTCGGAAATTTGTTACGGATAAATCTATTTCACGGCTGGACAATGGTGAAGTGTGTGTGTGTGGGGGGGGGGGGGGGGGGGGGTGGGGGGGGATTTCAATACCGCCAAATCTCCACAATCAAGAAAACAGATGACTCGAAAATACATTCCGTTGTTTTGTTTAGCCCTTTACCCGACGTAACGGCAAAAACCGGTCGGGGGGGGGGGGGGGGGTTCGGTGCTCAGTAGTGAGAGGTGCAGCCTGCAAGCCGAGATGACCTCTGGTCCTCTGTTCGAATTCCATCTGCGGCAACCGCGTTGTGTCCTTGGCAGAGTATTTTTTAACATTATCACTGGGCGACAAAATGTCGCCCAGTGATGAATATTTGTCTCCCAGTAACAGCAGTTTTCAAGGTAGTGGGCGACAAGGTATGTTTGTACAAAATAAATGCTACCAAAGCTTTCTCTGTTACAATAGTGTTTTTTATGTTGTATTGTACAAATAATGAAGTGAATTGTGAATCATGTACAAGCGCATTACAGATTATTTTGGCGTGTCAGCAAAAAAGAGACTAGTTTCTTCATCAGCCACTAAATCAGTTGAGAACTTACCATTTTTGAGAAACCATAATGTAATGGGTGGGTGCCTATTAGAGATCTATGTCACCCAGTAGAAATTGCTTAAAAAATACTCTGGTCCTTGCGCAAGATTCTTCACCCCCATTGCCTACATGGGGGGCACGGTGGCTTTGTGTACTAAGACGTATTGCACGTCGATGGTGCACTTGTCTTCAACCAATGCTAACCCTGCTTGTGTGGAGTTACTATGTTGGGGAGCTGACAGTTGCTCGCCGTTACTCGGTGGTTCTCTCCGGGTACTCCGGCTTCCTCTACCCGTAAACTGTCGTGGTCATGATTAACCACTGTGTAGAAATATGTGACCTTAAACACCAATAAATAAGTAAATAAATAAATAAATAAATAAATAAATAAATAAATAAATAAATACCGGCCAGCGGTATTCACAAAATTGCCATTCGATTTTCAGTATATTGTCATTTTTTGCCTAAAAAATATAGCTTATGCCCCTCATCGGAACGAGCTCGTTGAGTCGTTTCAATGAGGGCATAAGCTATGATTTTGACGCAAAAATTAAAAAATTAATTGTTCAATAATTTTGTTTGCAAGAGTCGTCTACTTTTTATGTCAGGTAAAGTGTAAAATACCGTGATTGTTTGCCTACCTGATTATCTACACGTTCGGCACAACTTCCTCTGTCGTCCAAGACTCCTTATTTTAACATGATAACCATATTGGTTTATTACTTTATTTATATTTTATTGGAATGCTGCCTCTAAATATACTCAAAACACCCCAAAGGAGATGACACCTTCACAGTCAAGTTGAATAATGCGTTTTCAAGTCTCGATTTAATAAGTTTAACCTCTCGTCTTCAATCATAGAATTTCGTTTGTAAAGATCTCATTGAGTATTTGTTTACTTGTTTCAATGGCGGAACAATAAGTGTGTTAGCAGGCAAACGTGATGTCGTTTGTTTTCTGCCCAGTATATTAAATGTGCTTATTTGAACGTCAATGGCTGTTTTATTGCAAGAATAATGAAAGCGAGAATATAACGAATAGGAAATGAGAGGGCTAAAATACTCCTGCGTTATTGATATCGACTTTACAGGAGATCGAGTAGTCTCACCATGGAGTTCAAACGACAACATACAACTTTCTGATGTGTAACTCTTTCGCCGCTGAAATAATTGTTTTGTTGGAATTATATTTCTTTTACTTTTTTCAATCATAACATTTTTTACAAATAAAAGTTTCAAGCTACATAGAGATTATTACCATTATGTGGATGAACACAATGTGGATCCGAGTCGAGCTCCGGGTTCTAAGGGCAGATCACGACGAATCGAAGACGAGTCGTGATCTACCCTTAGAACCCGGAGCGAGACTCGGATACATATTTTGTACATCCACATAATGGTAATATTCATTTTATCTTACAATATATTGGGGATAAGTCAAGAATGTAGACGAATATATAACGAACTATTTATTTGTACGGATGAACAAAAAGAAAAAATGGAACTTACGCGAAAGGAACGTGCTTGTATCGGATCCCCTGATACAAGCATCTGTATCGGGGGTCGGATACACGACAGTTGCGGAGTTAATAGGGACAAAATACATGTTGATTGTAAGATAAAATGTTTTAAATGATTGTGTTTCAGATAAATGATTGGCTGACCACATGTTACAAATAATGGGTGGGAAAACATTAGGCAGCTGAAGAACCCATCCCTACCGATGTGAAGTTACAATGTATGAAGATTGCCTGGACATTTTCATCAAACGTCAGGCCGAACCAACAATTACAGATGTGCGCGTTATGTTTTCTTATCAAGATATTACTTTGGAAAAGAATTATTTGACAAAGTCTTCTGACGAAGAATCGATAGGACTTTCTTTCTCCTTCAGCAAAAACATCAAATACTCCCGGGCGACAGTTTAGCCGTTGGACAGTTTGATCTGTTTGTAATACTTAGGTCAATCAGTCGCATTCTGCTCCGAAGTAATGCGCAACATATGCAAGTTCGGGGGCGGCGCTAGTCGAGCTACTCCTTTATTACAGACCAATTACTTTGAAGGTCCGTTACTCTGGAGCCCAATACTCGGAAAGTCCGTTATATCGTTATGCTCCGACGCGCCAAAGGCCCAATACTTCGAAGGTCTGATATTCCGACGGCACAATACCCCGAGAGGCCAAAACTTCGAAGGTTCAAAATTTAGAAGGTCCGGTATTCCTAAGGTCCAATAATCCGAAAGTCCCATATTCCGAATGTCAGGCGGTCTGCAAGACCTTCAAACTATTGAACCTTCAGAGTATCTGACCTTCCGAGTAATGTCCCTTCGAGCTTTTGTGGTATTAGGCATTCATGCCATTGAGTCTGTGGAGTATTAAACCTTCGGACTATTGGGCCTTCGAAGTATTAGAACTCTAGAGAATCGGCCCATTTGAGTGTTGGACCTTCAGAGTGTTGAACCTTCGGATTATTGGGCATCAGGGCTATAGGTACCTCGGAATATTTGACCTTCGGACTATTGGGCCTTCGAAGTATCAGACCTCCGGAGAATCGGACCCTGGGCACGTTGGACCTTCAGAGTTTAGACCCTCGGACTATTGGGCGTCAGGTCTATCGTGCCTTGGAGTATTTGACCTTCATGATACTGGACCTTAGGTCTATTGGGCCTTCGGAATATGGACACCTCGGGGTATCGTGTCTTCGGAATATACGTAAGTAAACAAGAAAGCCGAGAGATCGATTGGTTAGAAAACTTGAAAATTGCGAAATTGTTACTAACAGCCTAACGCGGAGTCATGGTTTAATCTTTAGCTTATAATATATATTCTTGACTATTCACACCCCAGTATAAATTTGAGAGTAGTGGATTACTCAAGAAGAACAAAATGACAAATAGTGATTAACTCTTGGTTTGAAATGTTAAAAAAATTAAAAAAATCCCGATAATTACCATGTTTACGAAATAATGCAAACTTGTCTATTTCAGTGTATAATTATCAGGAATGCTAGAAGCATTTCAACTTGACGGGACACAGTCATAGAAGGGCACTGACACACCGATATACTGGGGCGCCGGAAGCACTTCGGGGCAGGGGGTCAGACCCCCGGGAAAAGGACATTTACTAGCACTAGCAGCCCGGCCATGACATGCCGGCCGAAGCATGTATGCCTCGAAGGTCGAAGGTCCGAAATGGGGGAATTTGAGAGATGCCCCCCACCCCCTCATCGGGAGTGGCACACATCCTCCTAAATTCTCCAACTCCGCTATTGAATTTTTAAAGCTCCCAGAACGGATGTGGGGTGTATTTTAGCTTTATTTCGAGAACCAATCATTGAAAAAATTGAGTGATGAACCTGGGGAGGACATTGTCTGCTACTTCTCGCCCTCATGGTCCGAAGGCAGGGAGTGTTGCTGCTCCCTCTGCCCCCGTTCTTCCAGCGTCCCTGCCGATATATATCAGTACTGGGATGTCAGAAATTCAATCCACAAAGCTACGGTTGGGAATTAGGCACCTTAAATCAGGAAAGTTCACATTTGTAGTCCCACATTCAACAAATTCTCCCCAACTGGGCAGAAACATGTGGAGAAGTTTGTTAACCCTTTACCCAACGTAACGGCAAAAACCGGCCAGCGCTATTCTCAAAAATCTCCAATTGATTTTCTTTATTTTTTCATTTTTTGTCTCAAAAACATAGGTTATGACCCCTCGTTGGAACGAGCTCGTCGAGCTCGTTCCAACGAGGGGTCATAACCTATGTTTTTGAGACAAAAAATGAAAAAAAATAGTTATTCAAGAATTTTTTTTGCAAGTGTCGTCTGCTTTTCATGTTAGGTAAAGGGTTAAATATGGGACCACAAATGAGAACTTTTGCCGACTTTAATGACCGAAGAGACAAATCATACGAGGGAATCTACGATCGCATCTTAACCCTTTGTTAGTAAAACATGATATGATGTATAATCTGAAGTAACGAGTAGTAATCTAGCAGGGGGATTTAACTTGAGTCCCAGAGCGAGACACTTCATCTCACTCACCCGTGGAAGGGTAATGACCTCAATATGCCCTATCGCATTCCATGTGCTACAACAACCAAGTATAGAGAAATAGCAATCGGGATTAGTTTTGAAGAAAAAAGTGAGAGTAATATGTTAGAAAAATGCCCGACCCATAAAAATACTATGCCCTTCAGTGTAACATGGCCCCATCTGCTATGCTTTAGCATTGCAGACGGTGCCTTGTTCCACTCAATGGACGACATTACACAACATATGCAATACTTGATAAGGAATCTCCCCAATCAGACAAAGGGAAATAACTACGAACGCGCGCATACCCGAGCAACACAGAAGGCGTGAGTGAACAATCAGAAAAAATACGAACATACAAAGGTCTTCCCCACTCATCCTCTATAAGAATTATAATTAATAACAAGATTAATTTGAACTCATGCGCTACTTTTCTGAAGTCATCCAACGAAACACTTCCATCCAGTGGCGGAGCTAGGGAGGAGGTCTAACCCCCCCCCCCCCCACACACACACACAATTCAAATCCCATTTCAGAACACACTAAACACTGATACTCATACAAGTGTTTGGTGTTGGGGAACGTTTACGGATAATTACCTCCAGCTGGAACCAAATTATACCCAGGATTTTCTCTCGGAGCACTAGATTTTTTAATTTAACATTTTTCCAGGGGGGGGGGGGGGGGCTACAGGAAGGTGCACACTTCCATTACCCACCATCCACTCAGACCTTTGGGCATCGGGAGATGCTTACAGCATGTCAGGCCGTGCCCACCCTAATATTGCCGACCCCCCCCCCCTCCCCCGTTTGACAATCATAGCTCCGCCACTGCTTCCATCACCCAGCGGGCCCCCAAGACGATTTTTTAGGTTAATGTAACAAAAACCTTTTTAACCCGTATTAAAATGGTTAAAAATGTGATACCTCGAAAAAAAACAGTCTCTTATTTTTGTAGCTGTACAAGCTACGAAAAGTCACACACGACTCCAATCTCCAATAACGTGGTTGCTTTGAAAAAAAAAGTACCGACAATTTGGATGAAACTGCACACAACTTGCCCTCAGCTATTCTTCTTCTTGCTGAATGTGATATTGTGATAGTGCTATGTGATGTACTTTGAGGATTAGACCTGTCCCCAAACTGGAAGGGGTAGCACCTGTTGGTATTTTTTGGAGGGGATAGGGCTGTCACCAAATTGGAAGGGGTAGCACCTGTTGGTATTTTTGGAGGGGATAGGGCTGTCACCAAATTCGAAGTGGTAGGACCTGTTGGTATTTTTGGAGGGGATAGGGCTGTCACCAAATTGGAAGAGGTAACTAACACCTGTTGGTATTTTTGGAGGAGATTGGGCTGTCACCAAATTGGAAGGGGTAACATCTGTTGGTATTGACGTCATATCTCCGGAAGCTGAAGTAGGATTTACAAAAAAATTCAACTTTGGGACTAAAAGTGGCCATGATTTAATCTTTATGCAGTGGAATTTCAGTTTTGACGTTTTCCGACCTCCATCGGCGTTAAAGTCATAGCATTAAATATTTTCTAACAATGTTGAAAAAAATGTCGGAATTAACGCCCACAGCTATTCCTTTTTCGCGCCTGTGATATTATGATAGCGCTATGTTATTTAGTTTTGGGGGAAGGGCGAGCGCAAAGATAGAGGGTATTACTCCTGTCAGAAATGACGCCATATCTCCGGCATTTTAAGTAGGATTTTAAAAAGAATTTCATCTTGTTTTTGATGACGATGAGTGCTATAAGTTACCTTGATTTCAGCTTCATGCAGTTAATCTTTTACCTAACGTAACGACCAAAACCGGCCAGCGCTATTCACAAAAATCAACCAATTAATTTTCATTATTTTTTCATTTTTTGTCTCAAAAATATAGGCTATGACCCCTCTTTGGAACGAGCTCGTCGAGCTCGTTCCAATGAGGGGTCATAACCTATGTTTTTGAGACAAAAAAATGAAAAAAAATATTTATTCAAGAATCCTTTTTGCAAATGTCGTCTGCTTTTCATGTTAGGTAAGGGGTTAAATTTCAATTTGACGTTTTCCAAACTAGATCGGCATTAATGTCATAGCGTTAAGTGTTTTCCGACAATGTTTAAAAAATGTCGAAAGTAACGCCCTAAACTATTCCCTTTGCCGCCTACAATAATATTATAGTGCTATTATTTATTTTGTGGTGTAATGTGCGCACACCAGGAAGAAGGGTTAAATATTTTCCAACAATGTTGAAAATGAAAGTATACTAGCTTAACTTGACTGTGTGTAGTGTTTGAGGAAAAAGATAATGTTCAATGTTTATGAAAGGATTATGAAATAAGACAAGAATTGTGATAATTGAGAATATGTTAAATTTGTGTTCCCTGCATGCTATGCATTCAATAAAGAATTGAGGCCTGGGTTAATGTGACCCTCACAGTTAATGTATGTCAACCAAAGTTAACAAATCACAGTCAAAGAATTCCAAAACGAGTCATCCTACCAAGTTATAATGAAATCCCTTCATAAATATAACACGTAGACTTTGCTAAAGGAATCTAGGTCATGTGACAGTTCGACAGTCACGGTTGACCGGTTATGATCAAAATTGGAGAGTCTCATCTAAATATCATACCAAGTTATCCTACCAAGTTGCAATGAAATCCCTTCCTAAAAACAACCCGTAGGCAGTGCTAAAGGAATCTAGGTCACGTGACAGGTGGCGGTAACGGCTGACCGATCGTGACCAAAATAGGACAGTTTCGTCTAGACATCATACGGAATTATCCTTCCAAGTTACAATGAAATAGCTTTATAATTATGAACTGTAGACTGTTCTAAACAAATCTAGGTCACGTGCCTGTGCGGCCGACACGGTTGACCGATCAGGCCAAAATAGGACGTTCTCGTGTAGGCATTATACTGAGTCATCCTACAAATTTGCAATGAAATTCCTTCATAAATGCAAGCTGTAAATTATGCTAAAGGAATCGAGGTTACGTGCCCCTGCGGCCGTCACGGTAGCCTGAACCCAGCCAAAATAGGTTGGTTTGATCTAGACATTATACAGAGTCACCCTACGAAGTTACAATAAAATCCGTTCATAAATACGACTTGTAGACTGTGCTAAAGGTTTTCGGGTTTGAGGCCGCCGCGGCTGTCACGGTTGACCGATCGTGACCCAAAGGGGACATTTTAATCTCATGTAGACATTATACGGAGCCATCCTACCAAGTTACAATGAAATCCCTTCATAAATATGACCTGTAGACTGTGCTAAAGGTTTTCGGATTTAGGGCTCACGTAGCCGACGCGGTTGACCGATCGTGACCAAAAGGGGACGTTCTCATCTAGACATGACCTCGAACCTTCATATGAAATTTTGTGATGGTCGGACAAGAACTACAGGGTGTAGGCTGTGCTAAAGAAAATGTGAACAGACTCACAGACTCCTGGACTCACAGACTTCCGCACACGTGATGGCAATAGCTTATCTTGACTTCGTCAAGTTAATCTAAAAATGCCCTCAACTTTTCCTTTTGACGCCTGTGATATTATTATAGCGCTATGTTACTCTGTTTTTTTTTTGTTTTTGTTTGTTTTTGTTTTTTTTTGGGGGGGGGGGGGGTAGGACTAGCGACAGGGGAGAGAGACGGTAACTTCTGCCGGAAATGACGCCATATCTCCGGTATTTGAAGTCGAAATTAAAGAAAAAATTAAACTTTGTTATTGGGGACGATGAGTGCCAAAAGTTACCTTGATTTCAACTTCATGCAGTGAAGTTTCAGTTTGACGTTTTTAAATCACGATCAGCATTAACGACACAGCATTAAGTATTTTCGAATAATTCCTTTTGTCGAGTGTTATATTATATATTTCTATGTTATTTAGTTTGGGGTGTAGGGCGAGCACCAGGGGGAAGGGGTAGACCTATATGAAAAGTTGAAACAATGTAAAAACGTTGTAAAAAATACATACTCTTGCCACCTCCACTAGCGTCGGAGGCCCGTACCAAAAGCCTTCCCTCGACTTTCAGGACAGACATATCGATAGGTCAGCCTTCACTCTTTAAAATCCGAGCCCTGGAACAAGTACCCCTTTGCCCCCACTCCCCGCGCTAGTGCCGGTATATATATGGCATTTTTAGATATATTTTTTTCAGAGAAGAGATTGACAAAAGTTGAAATAGGAAGGCTTGATACAGGCATCGATATTAAAGAAAAATGGGTATTGCTTTGGATAAAGGTGGAATATCAAAAAAGTGAGACTACAGTCTCAATAGTTTTCAACCGTGGAAAATTGTAGCCTCATTGCCCCCTCTTTTTCCATTTTTGAGAACAAAACATTCTGATGACTCCTCGTGGGAGCGCGGTGGCGGTCTCGAGTTCGATCCCCGTCTGGGACGACTGTCGTTGTGTCCTTGGGCAAGGCATTTCATCCTGGTTGCCTACATTGAGGCACGATGACGCCGTATACTAAGTCGTACTGCACGTCGATGTTGCACATGTCTTCAACCGCTGTAACCCTGCTTGAGCGGAGCTTGAACAGAGTTAGAATGTTGAGGAGCTGACTGCTGCTCGTCGATGCTCGGTGGTTCTCTCTTGGTACTCCGGCTTGCTCCACGTGTAAAACTGTCATTGTGCAGAAGTATGTGACCTTAAACACCAATAAATAAATAAATAAATATGACTCCTTGTAGGAACGAGCTTTTTTAAGCAAAACATGAAAATGTTTAGTTATCAAAGAAAAGTTTTAGCAAGCGTCTTATATATTCATGTTGGGCCAAGAGACTACTTCGTTGTCATATAAGGTAAGTTTTATGAAAAAAAAAAAAACCTAGGAGGGGCAATGATGGGGCCAGGGGGGCCACAGCCGCCTTCCCGGGAAGCCCCCCCCCCCCCCCCCCCCCCCTATCGGGGGAACTGCCTCCGTTGTGTACTTGTCAGGGAATACCCTAGCCCCCGCTTCGGAGAGCACAAGCCCGCAATTCGCCGGAAACAAAAAATTTAAATGGTTTCAAATTAGATTTTTTTTTTGTTCAAACAAAACCAGTTCGTGAATATTATTAAATTCTAAAACCTACTTGGAATATTCTGCATAAATAATGTCAAAAAATAATACTTCTTGGGAACTCGAAAGAAAATGCAACTTTTATATGCTAGTACAAATTCTCTGGGAAGCAGGGCTGATCCCCACACAAGCCCAACTTGTGTCAGAGGAAATAATGTAATGATGCGTCAGCAAAAAGCCAATGTAATGGAAAAAGAAAGATTCAGACGATAATTCACAAAATGCGACATCGCGAAATTAGTCCTAACACATTTTTGTCTGAATGTCAAAAATACATGGATCAAGAGGAAACTGAAGAAAAAATTATAAGTTCAATCACAAGTTTTGTCAGCAGGCTTTCAGCTTACGAACCATTGCCTGGGCCGTAAGCTGAAAGTCTGCTGCCATCCGTTGTTATTTCTATCAAAAATCGTTAATAAATCTCGGGTATCATGTAAATTATCGAACCTATAGTGAAAACAGTTGGTACTGTGATGCCAAAAGCGAACACTGGATTTTCACCTGTTGAAAAAGAAAGGCGTTAGCATTTGATTTTGAATGCTATTTTTTTTATTTAATTTTCTTGATTTGGTAATCTTCTATTTTTTTAAATCTCAACCCTATGATGTAAGTGTAGTACGATCAGGTTGCGATTGGGGGGCGCGGTGGCTCAGTTGGTTGAGGTGCAGGCTGCAAGCCGAGAGGTCCTTGGTTCGAATCCCACCTGCGGCAACCGTGTTGTGTTCTTGGGCAAGACACTTCACCCCCATTGCCCACGTGGGGGCACGGTGACGCTGTGTACTAAGGCGTACTGCACGTTGATGGTGCACCTGTCTTCAACCAATGCTAACCCTGATTGTGTGGAGTTGGTATGTTGGGGAGCTGACAGTTGCTCGCCGTTGCTCGGTGGTTCTCTCCGGGTACTCCGGCTTCCTCCACCCGTAAAACTGTCAGGGTCACGGTTCGCCATTGTGCAGAAATATGTGACATTAAACACCAATAAATAAATAAATCAGGTTGCGATTTGATAGAGAAAGAGACTGTGTTGCGTCAAGGTACTGAACAAATACCTCTTTTTCTCTTGAACCCGGGGAAAATAATAAAGAACCAAGAACTACACCTGAATCATGTTTGCATGATCTGTGCGAAATAAAAGTCATTCACACTGCATAGACAATAACGTTTTTCATACGAAGTTATTAATTGGCCCATCGCGTTTTTCTAGCATTCTGTTTTTTCCTTAACTCCTTCCTTTATGTGAGGCATGTTTCCCAAACAACGAGGGAGAGCACAACCATATTTTGCATAAACACACTTTGTATTTAGGATGATAGCTCTTGATTGTGCATGCAGGTATATCTTTTGGCAAAATAATGTATTTTGGGTTTCTGTCAGATAAAATCTCTTCGTAACAACCATCATGTCTTCACTTTTCACGAAATACAGAGTACATGAAAGTACATATTTCCCACTTGTCCCTACTTCGGGATTCCTGCGTCTAATCAGTAAGTGGATTCCAAGCTTTTCAATGCCATTTTCATGCCATATGCAAGGTTTTTCAAGGCTTCACAGAAGTTAAATTCAAGGTTTTTCAAGGTTATCGATGCAATTCCTGGATGTTTTTGCCTCCACGTTTTATGAAACTAATCACAAAAAAAGTTTAAGAAATGAAAGTGTCAATGACACTGTACCATAACTTGTGGGTTGTGTTTGATAAAAGGATAATGTTCAATGTTTATGAAAAGATTATGAAATAAGACAAGAATTGTGATAATTGGGAATATGGTCATTTCTGTTCCCTGTATGCTATGTTTTTGCTAAAAATAATATGAGGTGTACACTGTACTAAAGAGCTGAGGGGTGGGTTAATATGACCTCACAGTTAATGTATGTGGCCGTCACAGTTAACGTATATCAACGAAAGTTACCAAGTTACAGTGAAATTATTCCAAAACGAGTCATCCTATCAAGTTACATTGAAATCCCTTCATAAATATGGCCTGTAGACTGTGCTAAAGGTTTTCGGGCTTCTGGCCCCTGTAGCCGTCAGTTTCCCAATTGCGTCCAAAGGGGACATTGTCATCTAGACATTATATGAAGTCAACCTATCAAGTTACAATGAAACCTCTTCATAAATATGACCTGTAGACTGTGCTAAAGGGTTTTGGGCTTTGGGCTCGGGCAGCCATCATGGTTGAATGATCGCAACCAAAAGGAGACATTCTCATCTGGGCATCATCTGGAGTGACCCTACGAAGTTACAATGAAATCCCTTCATAAATATGACCCGTAGACTGTGCTCAAGGTTTTCGGGCTTCGGGCCCCTGAAGCCGTCACAGTTGACCAATCACGACCAAAAGAGGATGTCATCATCTAGGCATTATATGGAGTCAAACAAACAGGTTACAATGAAATCCTTCCATAAATATGACCTATAGACTATGCTAAAGGTTTTGGGCTCGGACAGCCATTAAGGCTGAATGATCGCGACCAAAAGGGGACGTTATCATCTAGACATTATTTGGAGTCATCCTACCAAGGTACAATGAAATTCCTTCATAAATATGACCTGTAGACTGTGCTAAAGGTTTTCGGGCTTCAGGCCCCTGTAGGTGTCACAGTTGTCTAACGGTGTCCAAAAGGGGCTGTTCTCATCTAGACATTTTATGAAGTCAACCTACCAAGTTACAATGAAATCCCTTCATAAATATGACCTGTAGACTGTGCTAAAAGTATTCGGGCTTCGGGCTCGCGCAGCCATAATGGTTGAATTATCGCAACCAAAAGGGGACATTCTCATCTGGGCATCATCTGGAGTGATCCTACGAAGTTACAATGAAATCCCCTCATAAATATGACCTGTAGACTGTGCTCAAGATTTTCGGGCTTCGGGCACCTGTAGCCATCACAGTTGACCAATCATGACCAAAAGGGGATGTCATCATCTAGGCATTATATGGAGACAACCTAACAAGTTACAATGAAATCCTTCCATAAATACGACCTATAGACTATGCTAAAGGTTTTTGGGCTCGGGCAGCCATCAAGGCTGAATAATCGCGACCAAAAGGAGACGTTCTCATCTAGGCATTATTTGGAGTCATCCTACCGAGCTACAATGAAATCCATTCATAATTATGACCTGTAGATTATTCTAAAGGTTTTCGGGCCTCGGGCCCCTGTAGCTGTCACAGTTGTCCAATTGTGTCCAAAAGGGGACGTTCTCATCTAGACATTATATGAAGTCAAACCTACCAAGTTACAATGAAATCCATTCATAAATATGACCTGTAGACTGTGCTAAAGGTATTCGGGCTTCGGGCTCGGGCAGCCATAATGGTTGAATTATCGCAACCAAAAGGAGACATTCTCATCTGGGCATCATCTAGAGTGATCCTACGAAGTTACAATGAAATCCCTTCATAAATATGACCTGCAGACTGTGCTCAAGATTTTCGGGCTTCGGGCACCTGTAGCCATCACAGTTGACCAATCACGACCAAAAGGGGATGTCATCATGTAGGCATTATATGGAGTCAACCTAACAAGTTACAACAAAATCCTTCCGTAAATACGACCTATAGACTATGCTAAAGGTTTTTGGGCTTGGGCACCCATCAAGGCTGAATGATCGCGATCAAAATGGGACGTTCTCATCTAGGCATTATTTGGAGTCATCCTACCAAGTTACAATGAAATCCCTTCATAAATATGACCTGTAGACTGTGCTAAAGGTTTTCGGGCTTCGGGCCCCTATAGCCGTCACAGTTGCCCAATCAGGACCAAAAGGGGACTTTCTCATCTAGACATTATATGAAGTCAACACACCAAGTTACAATGAAATTCCTCAATAAATATGACCTGTAGACTATGCTAAAGGTTTTCGGGTTTTGGGCTTGGGCAGTCGTCACGGCTGGCACATCACACCCAAATGGGGAAATTCTCATCTAGACATCATAAGGAGTCATCCTACCAAGTTACAATGAAATCCCTCCATATTAAACACGACCTGCAGACTGTGCTAAAAGTTTTTGGGTTTTGGGCTTGGGCAGCCATCACAGTTGACAGATCATGCCCAAAAGGGGGCGTTCTCATCTAGGCATTATACAGAGGCATCCTACCAAGTTACAATGAAATCCCTTCATAAATACGACCTGTAGACTGTGCTAATGGTTTTCGGGTTTTGGCTCTGGCAGCCATACCGGTTGACCGATCGCGACCAAAAGGGGACGTTCTCATCTAGACATGACCCCAAACCTGCATATGAAATTTCATGATGATCAGACAAGAACTGCGGGGTGTAGCCCGTGCTAAAGGAAAATGACTCCCAGACTCACAGACTTCCGCACGCGTGATGGTAATATCTCATCTTGACTATGTCAAGTTAAGCTAAAAATATTTTGAAAGGTTGTTTTCAAGGATTTTCCAGGCGAAGAGTTTTGAAGAATTTCAATGACTTTCCAGGGCTTGAAAATTAATTTTCAAATTCAAGGCTTTTCAAAGCCCGTGGAAATCCCGTATTATAGTTTTGGAATTATACTGTCCCTTCAATTCTCAAAAATGACGAAATTTGATCATTTCTTCATTGGTTTCTGTCGGACAAAATCAGTTTCAAACAGCCTATTGTTTTTGGACCTCTGGAACATCGTAACGTTGATGGAATACAGGTCATTGAAACCTCATTTTTGACTATATCATAACTGAAACATATACGTATGAAATCATGCTATCTTCTCTACCTTTGGCTTTTTCAATCACTAGCCTGTCTCCATAACCAATGGCTACTATTGTAAAGACAAAAAGACAAATTCAATATTTCATGTGACAAATGTTTATTTATTTTACAAAAATGGATGTAATAAAATACACATGAACATGTTTACCCCTTTGAACGCAGGTACCTTCCATGTATGTTCAATGTCACAAGTTGGAAGAGTCCATCTTCATTATTTGAGGGTAGATCAATTAATATTTTCAAAATGCAGCCTTCAGGTCTGATGTTGATTGATTTTCCACATGGTTCTTACCCGTGTCTGAAATAAACCATATCATGCGACCCCCTCTTTGGAACGAGCTCGTCGAGCTTGTTCCAAAGAGGGGTCACATGATATGGTTTTGTTGACATTTTTTGAAAAAAATTAAAAAAATGATATTTAAAACAATAAATTTTGAAATCATCTGCATTGGGTAAAGGGTTAAATTATTATATATATAAGGACCCATAAAGTAGATCTTCTGTTTCTCGTGCCATTTTTGTGTAAAACTGCATGTGGATGGCCGGTTTTTGATTTCATTGTTTTATTTTTGTAATTTTCTCTATGCCATCAAAAGTTCATGTTCTTAGTTTATTTTGGGTTTTAGGCCTCACAATATACAGAATAGCATGGGTGGTGGTGGTGTGTTTCATTCCTTGAGTGCAAGAAGGCTTTGCAATGTTAAAGCTCTGCAAAGCCGTGCTGCACTCAAGGGACAAATTTATCAATTTTATTAACTTGGGTGAAATATCATACATAAACCATTTAATTTTTAGGTTTTTTAAGTTTGCATTGGTTATAAAAAGAGAGCATGTGGCAGCCAAAAGGACCATGTGGGAGGGCCCAAGAAGCAGATTTTAAACTTTTTTAGGCCTAAATTTTCATGTCTTTTTTAAAACAAAATTGACATACCCCTCTGCATACTAATATTAAAATAACAAATTTCAAGTAGCAAATTTATTCCATTATGAAAGTATTAATTTAAACAATTCAGCCTTGTTTGACAGAGTTCATGGGGCTCATTGATTAAATTCCTAGTTGCATTATGGGGGAAATTTGCAGGTAGAAATATTTTGAAATTCGACATCAGTGTGGAGAGAGTGTTTTTCAAGACCTTTTCCAGACTGACACAAACTTCCATTCTACCATGAACCTGAGCTGAAAATGCAGTATTTATGTTCAAGGAGTTAATACAGAATGCAAATGAAATGAACAAGGAGGTATACATATTTATCTCACAATTGGACCATTTTATGTAAATTAAAAAAAAAATAATAGCTGCATCTGGCTGGATAAAAAAAACAAATTAAAATTGCATTATAAAAAACAATGAAAAAATCACACCCCTGCAAGTATCAGGAACTTTAGATACAAATTTGTATCCATTGGATCCCGCTGCAAGCATGTACTTAGCCTCCAAATAAAAACAGTTTGTTTTACACTCACTGTTTTCTCATGTCTAAATGGGCAATATTGTGGGTTACATATAGGATTTCAAATGAGTTCCTATTTAATACAGAATTTATAAACTGAATTTACTAAATTTGATTTGAGCCAAAGTTTACTTAGGAACTTTGTGAATGAGGTTTATATATTTTGAATAAAATAGAATGAATGTGAGATCCTTTTTATTACAGTGCAATCTTGTTAATTGAATAGGCACTTTGCATGTCTGAAAATATTCAATTAACAGGAATTTGGTCATTTTCCTACAGTACAGTCACTGTGGACTGGTGTCAGATTCCATGTTTGGGCACTGATGTCCATGCATTCGTTTGCCAAGTAATAAAAAGCATCATCAGCAAAATGTTAATTAATGAAGCACGGGGTTGTACCCGACACTTCATTAATATAAATTTTGATGATTATTCCTTCAAGTGTTTGGAATTTAATTTTATTGTGTCCATGGGAGTATTGCCCACGCGTAGAAAGAGACCGGTCCATGGCAGCTGCATTGTGTATTCTGATGTTAAAATGAAGATTTATTCTATCAACCCTTTACTTAACGGCAAAACCAGCCAGCGCTATTCACAAAAATCGCCAATTAATTTTTATTATTTTTTTCTCAAAAACATAGGTTATGACCCCTCTTTGGAATGAGCTCATTCCATTGAGGGGTCATAACCTATGTTTTTGAGACAAAAATGAAAAAAATTAGTTATTCAAGAATTTTGTTTGCAAGTGTTGTGTCGTCTGCTTTTCATGTTAGGTAAAGGGTTAAACCCTGTTTTACAGAACTCATGGAGCTCAGTCAAAGATATAATATAATAAATGCCAAAATATGGATGTACAAAGGCCAAATAGATCTATAAATACAGGGAATTCAAGGGTCGTCGTAATTTTTCAATCAAAGAAAATTTATTCTATAACCTACAGGAAATTAACAGGTCAAATTTGCACTGGAGGTATGGTAAATGATTTCTTACTCAATTAAGAGATTACAACTAAGTGGGTTCCACTGTACATGAATATGTAAAAGACCTGTAAAAGTAGACATGGATAAAATTTTGGCTATGCCATCAATATTTTATTGCAGCATTCTCACACAAAGAATGCCGAGATATCTGGAGCTGGGTGGAACTGAAATTTCAGGCCTGGTGTTGGTTTTGGAATTTTGGGAGATCATTTATCTTGATATTTCATTTGGGTATTAAAATTTCAGGCCCGGTCTTGGTTTTGGTATTTCTGGGGATCATTTACCTTGATATCAGCAGATATTGGTCCAGTATCCAGGATTGACATGATACCATTACTGTACATTATTTTTGGTCTACTATCCAGCTGTAGGTTTTCATCCTATAGTTGTCAAAAGATTTCATAATGCTTAAATTTGACTATTAACTCATGATGGTGATAAGTGTTGATGATCAGTCAGTTCCGGTTATGTGTTCCGGTTTCCTGATCCGGTTTCTTACAATGAACCTTCCAGCTTTTTTACTTTACCGCCTAACAGGAAGTGTAGGAAGTTGTTTGAAGTGAGCATGGTGGATAGCTGGAAATGTGAAATAGTGAAGGTGATAATATTAGGTAAGCTGCCTTTAACAATGGTAGCAGAGCGTAAAGGTTTCAGAATCCTCAAGGGAGAATAGGATTGGTACGGATTGACATTGATTGATTCAAAATTGTGTATACATTCAGCAGTGATTCACTTTAAAATTCAGCGTTGTGACTTTTGAAAATTGGCGTGGGCTGTTTGAAGGGGCCGGAATACCTTCAACTTTAGATTAGATTGTTTATTCAAAAAAACATATTATGATCCGCAATGGCGTGGTAGGTGGCCATAACAGCCTGCTTTGTGCGATAAATGGTAAAAAACGTCTACATTTCACCATTATTCAACTTTTTACAAGAATTTTCTTCTTGATTCTATTATTGCCTTTCATCATGTCTATGAGGATCAATCCACCTGCTTTCAGAAAAACTGTAAATTTTGAACGTTATAAACAAGAACTGTTAGCGTGGAGAGAGGTGACTGACTTAGGAAAAAGTAAACAGGGAATAGCAATAGCTCTTAGTTTACCAGCAGATGACGATTCAAAAATTCGGGAGCAGGTTTTCGATGAAATTCCTTTGGCTGATCTTAAAAAGGATGATGGGCTAGATAGATTAATAACATTTCTGGATGCTAAATTAGGCACTGATGACTTAGAGGATAGTTTAAATAAATTTGAAAACTTTGAGGACTATACCAGATCTGACTCAGAGAGTATTAATGATTTCATCATTACTTTTGATCAAAGATATAATCGTATTGTGAAAAAAGGTATGACACTACCATCTGAAATTCTGGCATTCAAACTTTTACGCAGAGCTAATATTACAAGGGAAGAAAAGTTGTTAGTCATGACTGGCATGGATTATGCACAGAAAGATACACTTTACGATCAAGCAAAGAAATCTCTTAAGAAGTTCAAGGGTGAAAGTGTAGGGGCTAGCGCTGCTAGCTTTTTCTTGGGAAAATCAGAAATTAAGTTGGAACCTGCTTTTTTGGCAGACCATGAAGATGCTTTATTAGCTGCAGGCTATATTAATCAACGGAAATGGCAAAACTATAGAGGTACATGGCGTGGACAGCGTGGACAGAGACGTCCTACAAAATATATGGGTGAACGTTCTAATAAAAGTAGACCTGTTAATCCTGCAGGACCTGACGGTCGACCACTTACCTGTGTGGCATGTGGATCATACAGACATCTTTTGAAAAGTTGCCCCGATAGTTGGGAAAACATTTCCAACAAAGTTAATGTGGTAGATCATGATAATGGAGAAAATATAGTTTTGTTTACTGGTTTCAGACAATCGGAAGTAGCGCAATTAGGAATAGAAGCACAAAATTGTGTTATACTGGACAGTGCATGTAGTAGTACAGTATGTGGAAAGTTGTGGATAGAAACATACATAGATTCACTGGATCCTGTTTTTAAAAATATTGTAAAATGTTCCCCTGGTAAGAAAACATTTAAATTTGGAGGTGGAACTAAACTACATTCATTAGCAGAATATGATATACCGGCCATTTTAGCAGGACATACAATTATTATTAAAACAGATGTTGTCGATTCAGACATACCTTTACTTCTATCGAGGAATGCTATGAAAAAAGCAGATGTAAAGTTGGATCTTGTCAACGATACGGCAGAAATCTTTGGTAATCTCGTAACTCTTAACTTAACTACATCTGGACATTATTGCCTCCCAATTATAAAAGATGTTACAGTGGAAAGTGTTAATGCTGTTCGGCTTTCAGATATGGATGATTCTGAACTATTAAAAGCACTAAGTAAGCTTCATAGACAATTTGCTCATCCACCTAATAAAAGACTTATTGCTCTTTTAAAAGAAGCTGGAGTCTGGCAGGAAAATTATCGTGATTGTTTGGACAGTATTCAAAGGAAATGTGATCTTTGTAAACAGTATGCTGTGACCCCTGCTCGTCCAGTGGTTTCAATGCCAATGGCAAAAACTTTTAATGAAAGAGTAGCTATGGACCTTAAAAAATGGAATAATTGTTGGATTTTACATCTTATTGACATGTGGTCGAGGTTGACAGTGTCTGTATTTGTACAGAGTAAGAAACCTTCTGAAATCATTGATAAAATAATGACACATTGGGTAGGAACGTTTGGATTAATGAAATCATTATTTTCTGACAATGGAGGGGAGTTCAACAATGACGATATTCGTGATGTGGCATCTCTATTGAATATAGAAATTTGCACAACTGCTGCTGGAAGTCCATTTCAAAATGGATTATGTGAAAGAGTACATGCTGTGACAGACATGATGCTCAATAAATTGAAAGCTGAACATTCCGCTACTTCTGACGATGTGCTTTTATGCTGGGCTAATATGGCACGAAATGCATTACAGATGTGGAACGGTTATAGTAGTTACCAGCTGGTATTTGGTGTCAACCCAGCTGTACCTAATATAATGACTGATTCTTTGCCTGCATTAGAAAATTGTACAACAAGTGAAATGTTTGCCAAACATTTAAATGTACTTCATTCCGCTAGGAAAGCCTACATTCAATCAGAATCTGATGAACGTATTCGTCGTGCTCTGAGACATAAAATTTGTGCTGCTGAGTATGTTTTTCAAAATAACGATAGAGTATTCTACAAGCGTGATGGAAAGGAGCGATGGTATGGCCCTGCAAAAGTTGTGTTTCAAGATGGAAAAGTCATATTTATTAGACACGGAGGATCATTTCTCCGAGTGTCACCTAATCGTTTGATTAAAGCAAACTGTAATTTCGATTCCGATGAAATTTTAAGTGATAGCCATTTGAATTCTAATACTCATACAAACTGTACAATTCCAGATCGTCAAGAAATCTCGGAAGTTATAGAGGAAAGTGGTGCTCAAGACTTAAATAAGAACCTAGAAGCTTCAACTGAAATTTCTCTACAACAGAATTTGGATCAGGATGTTTCTGACAGTTCATGTGTAGATAAATGTTTAAAAGCTCATGATAAAATACTGTATAAACTGCATGAAAGTGATCAATGGACTCAAGCTGTTGTTTTGGGGCGTGCAGGTAAAGTTACTGGAAGAAATAAAGATTGGTGGAATGTTGAAGATGAATCTGGAATTCAGCATAGTGTTGATAGTAATAACATTATATGGAAACATGATGATACTATTGATCCATCTGTTTTTCTAGCATTTGTCCCTAAGAAAGAAGAGAATAGTGTAGAATGCATTAAAGCTAAGCAGGTTGAATTAGAAAAATTGAAATCATTCAATACCTATCAAGAGGTGAACTTTTGCGGGCAGCCATTAATAACAACTAGATGGGTTCTATGGTACAAAGGTGATGAGGTCAGAGCGCGTCTTGTCGCTAGGGGATATGAAGAAGATATCTGTGTACCGAAAGATTCTCCTACTGTCAGTAAAATAGCAATCAGACTTTTTCTCGCAATTGCTGCTAGCAATAGATGGAAGGTACAGACTACAGATATTAAATCTGCTTTTCTACAAGGAAAACCTCTGGATCGTGATGTATTCATCTCTCCACCAAAAGAAGCAAATGCTAATGGAAAAATCTGGTTATTAAAAACATGCCTATATGGTCTTAATGATGCTGCTCGACAATTCTACGAAAGCGTTATTAAAGAACTGCAACATTTAGGATGCAATCAATCGACATTGGATCCATCATTGTTTATTATGAAATCTCCTGATAGTGAACTTTCTGGCTTACTTTTGACTCATATTGATGATTTTTTACATGCGGGAACGAAACATTTTAATCATAATGTTGTGGCTGGACTTAATAAAAGATTTATAGCTGGAAAAATCGCTGAATGGCATTTTTCATATGTTGGATTCAAAATACAGCAGGGAGAAAATGGAATTCTTTTGGATCAAAATAATTATGCTGATCACATAGATATGATGAAGTTATCATCAGAAAGAAGGAAGAGTGACGAACTTACCAGTGCAGAGTATACTCATCTAAGATCATTAGTTGGTAGTATTAATTGGATGGTTTATGGAACCCGACCTGATTTATCCTTTGAACTTATTGAACTTAGTACCAAACTAAAAAAAGGTACCGTAGAAGATCTACAGAGAGCATGTAAAATTATTAATAAAATAAAAGGAGAGAAGTCTGAGATTATGTTTCGCAATCTTGGAGACATATCTGTGCACCATTGGCGACTTGTTGTATTTACAGACGCAGCATATGCCAACATGGCTGATGGTATCAGTAGCACAATGGGTAACATAGTTTTCTTGGTTGGAACTGATGGAGTGTGTTGTCCATTATCTTGGAGTTGTAATAAAATTAAGAGAGTTGTTCGAAGTACCTTGGCTGCAGAAACAATGAGTTTATTACAAGGAATTGACGAAGCAATCTATATAAAGAAAATTCTTATTGAGATAACGTCAATAAACAATTCCGATATTAATATCTATGCTTATGTGGACAATAGGAGTGTTGTTGAATCTGTTCAATCGACAAAATTAGTGGAAGAAAAACGTTTACGAATTGACATGGGATCAATTAAACAATCTTTGGACAGACAAGAAATTCGAAGTATTCGATGGTGCCCTGGAAGTGATCAGTTGGCAAATTGCTTGACTAAAAAAGGTGCATCAGGACAACTGCTACGGTCAATCCTTCAAACAGGAAGGATTTTCCTGGATGTGTAGTTTCATCAAATAGAAAGCTATACATTGTATATATGTATATTAATGTACAAAGAATCCAAACAAAATCCTGTACAAAGAATCAAAAAAAAAAAGAAAAAAAAAAAAAATACAGTCAGTGTTGATGATCAGTCAGTTCCGGTTATGTGTTCCGGTTTCCTGATCCGGTTTCTTACAATGAACCTTCCAGCTTTTTTACTTTACCGCCTAACAGGAAGTGTAGGAAGTTGTTTGAAGTGAGCATGGTGGATAGCTGGAAATGTGAAATAGTGAAGGTGATAATATTAGGTAAGCTGCCTTTAACAATAAGACACGTCAAATTTAACAAATAATGAAAGTATTATTTGTAAAAGCATTGGCACTTATCACTGATCATTTGATGTAATATAATAAAAATGTGGCGCGAATATACTTCCAGTGTATTTTCTCTCAGCCTTTTTGTTACATAAAATGACTGGTGGTAATTGCCTGTGGAAATAGGTAGGCTACATGCCCATGTCTGTCATTTGGGTTTTTAGCTAACAGAAGGAGAATTGCAATGCCAAAATTTCATTATTTTGAGATTCCCTCTGTAGGAGTAAATAATTTGTGACATGATTCCGATACTGCAAGGTATATACATTATACCAACCAACTCTAATGACATCGCTACATGTGACGAAGATGTTTGAAAAATTGTTCAACTGACATAATTCTAAAATGAATGTGAACAGAACATAAAGCCTTTTAACCCTTTACCCAACGCAGACGATATCAAAATTTATCATTTGAAATGTCATTTTGAAAAATAATATTTTTTCAACTGCTGAATTTGCATATTACACGGGCAGATGCGGGCGATTCATTGGGTAAAGGGTTAATCACTATACCTGCACTTGATTTTCAATCAAGCCAAAATATGGGCTTCTAGCACTCAACCATTTCACGCCTTGTACCCTAAGGTAAAAATGTCGAAATCTGAAGCCTTATTTTTTCCCACAATGCAACTGGGAATTTAACCAATTCAATCTTGTTTGACAGAGCTCGATGAGCTCTGTCCAACAAGATTGAATTGGTTAAATTCCTAACTGCATTATGGGAAAAATTTGCTGTTTGAAATTTTGTTATTCGAAATCAGTGTGTAGAGGGTTAATATATATTATTCAGGAACACAACGTTAAAAGAATTAACCCTTTTCTCTATAAAACACACAATCAGCCAGTTAAGAATGTGAAAATAAATCAGCAATGTATTTTAAAGTCTTCACTTTTTATTCCTGATCTTATCTTTAGGAAGCCTGTCAAATCAATATCCATTTATTTTGTGTAAAATGTCATGAGCTATATTTTGAAATGAAAGACCATTTTCATTCAAATTTAAGAAATATGAACTAAAATTGGATAAAAGCATAAAAATCTTATCTTTGCTGCTGTGAAATACAAAATGCTAAGTTAGTTACTTTTTTGCCTCAAACAAATATTTATTTATTTGTGTTTAGGGTCACATAGTTATGCACAATGGTTAATCGTGACCGTGACAGTTTTATGGGTGGAGGAGGAAGGTGGTGTACCCAGACAGAACCACCGAGCATTGACGAGCAACTGTCAGCTCCTCAACATTCTAACTCTGTTCAAGCTCCGCTCAAGCAGGGTTACAGCGGTTGAAGACGTGCACCACTGACGTGCGGTATGCCTTGGTACACGGCATCATCGTGCCCCCATGTAGGCAACCAGGATAAAGTACCTTGCCCAAGGACACAACGTGCGTCGTCCCAGATGGGAATCGAACTCGGGACCTTTAGCATAGAAGTCCAACAGTCTACCACTGAGTCAATGCGTTCGTCTCAAACAAATAATAATGAGAGTTTCCCAGTGATTAGTATCATGTGCAGGTATTTTTTTCATCGGATTAAAAAATGAAATTCTTACCACAAATCCACAAAAAAATAAAAGTTTATACAAAAACATTTTGATGAAAATGAGCCAAGAAATTACAAAAATATTCTTTTTAAGGACTTTCATGATTTTCTCATAGAATGCGAAGTGATCTTTTATAATAGCGGATCCAGGCTAAATACGCTAAGTTTAGGGAGAAAACTTCAGGTTTTGGTGTTTTTCCTTAAATTTTGTTACACAGTTTCACATTCATGCTCATAGGTATGTGATATACACTCAATAAAAACTGGAGAGTTATGTAATGAGTACACCAATAGTTGGGTTAAGGTCGATGCTAGGGAAGCAAACAATGGCAGGAACCTGACTGACTGTTACTCATATTCTGGGAACTAGTTATGTAGCATAATTATGTATCATCGAGATATCTATGGGTTTTCAAACCACCCTAGAGGGAGTCAGCAGCACACGGATGTTTGTTTTGGATGAAAGGTCTGTTATAAAGAATGAAACAGGGTTAAATATTAAAAATAAAAATTTCCTAGAACTCTTCTTTCCTAATATTTGTGATCTTCAACCAAATATTGAGAATTTTCTCCTAACTTGAGAGTATTTAGCCCAGCCCACTATTGGAAAAGGTTACTAAAAGTCTTATTTTCAAGCACTTTCAGAGGCAGAATTCAGTTTTTAAATTCAAGCAATTTTAAGCACTTCGAGGAGCGTACCAATCCTATGTAAGGCTGCTATACTTTTTTCTCAGAAACTGCAAACTGTCCGAAGAAAAGCCACCTTTATCCTGCCTGTACTGTATAGAGACTGACACAATATCATCATTAGTGTTGAAAGCTTTTAAATGAAATTACAACTACAATTCTAATGAAATCTAATGTGTATATTTTTCATATAATAGGATCAATACCCAGTTGTGTGACATGTGACCTTTAATGTTCTAGATTAAATCTACCTCCATCCACCCTGTACTGTGCAGAGGCAGGCACAATATAATCACTAGTTGCTGAAAGCTTGGAAACAAGGGTGGGATTGGAGCAACTCAACATAACCCACTGCACCCCACCACCATCTGGGAAATTGGCCAAATCCATCAAGGAGATAAAATTATGCAAACACCATAGATATAATACTCCCGGAGACCCAACACACAGGCAAAATAGGCATAACCAGATGGGCATTTAATCACTGTGGTATACCAACCTTTCATTGCATGACCCCCAACTGTTAGCTATGGGCAGCCATGTTAACATAAACTCAAATATTAGAAGATATCTTTATAAATTTGAGTTTATGTTAACTTGGCTGCCCATAGTTATTGGCTTTCTTGACATAACTTTTCATTTTTATATAAATATTGCAATACATGTAATTTGTGTTTCGTTTTGACTCTCAAAGAATTTGTTCACGTCTTTGCCTTGTTACAATTTATGGGAGAGTGCCTGTTGGCACTCTCCCATAAATTGTAACAAGGCAAATACCTTCAAATTGAATAATCATTTCACATCTACGGATACATGAAGTCTTTAATTTGTGGTACCCACACTTCAAAATAAAGCTCAAATATGGGTTTCCAGCACTCAACAAGTTAAATTCAATGTACTCTGTTCCTAAAGCTGGAACAAAACAAGAGTTGTGTCAGTCTGTGATGGATGATCCAAAAGATGAAATGGTATGAAAATGTACACAAACAATCCCTAAACAATCTTCATTCCTTAGATAGGCTTGATCTTAAAATGAAGTCCAATAAGTGAAAACACTAGACACTTGAGATCTTGCACAAGATAGTAGAATGTCCTCAAGCCTTCTGGGTCTCTGCAATGTAAACAAGAAGATACAATCAATGGGTTATTTATTTATTTATAATAGGTGTTTAAGGTCACATACTTATGCACAATGGCTAATCATGACCGAGACAGTTTTACCAGTAGAGGAAGCCGGAGTACCCGAAGAGAACCACCGAGAAACAACGAGCAGTTGCCAGCTCCCCAACATCGTAACTCTGCACTGCAGCAGACATGTTTAGATTGGTTGAAGACATGTGCACCATTGACGTGCAAGTACGCCTTAGTACACAGCATCATCGTGCCCCCATGTGGACAATCAGGGTTAAGTGCCTTGCCCAAGGGCACAACACAGGAGTCCAAATTGATCGCTCAGACAGTCACCCATTCAATGGTTAACCAGGCTCGACGTTGCTTAACTTCGGTGATCTGACGAGAACCAGTTATCACAATGCCACCGTGACCCCTACAATCAATGGGTATGAGGTTTTAACATGCTCAAGTATTTTTCTGCAGTACAGTACTCAATTATACATTGGAGCCCACTTAATTGGATATCCCTCAACTAAATAACCCTGATAATTGAATATAATTTCTCAACACAAAACCATTTACCATACCTCCAGTGCAAATGTGACCTGTTAATTGAATACAGGTTATTGAGTAACTCCTGTTAATTGAATAAAAAATCGTGTAACCTGACTCTCCCCAGTTTTTTGTTTATTTATAGACCTATTTGACCTCAGTACATCCAATATAGGTATTTAATCTATTATATCTTGTTTGACAGAGCTCATAGAGCTCCGTCAAACAAGATATAATAGAATAAATGCTAAGTTTATCTCTAGAAAACAGGAAAGTGACACAATCCCTGTTAATTGAATACTCCTGTTAACTGAATTGATTTTCACTGGCAAATTGGCTATTCAGTTAACAGGTTCCACTGTAATTAATGTTGAAATAAGTTGTATGATAATAACATGTGAACTTTTTTGCATGTATTCTTGCTTCACTGATAATACCAGCAGTGAACAGTTGAGAGCTTTTTTAAATTTTTCAATGTCAACTCTATTGGTACCAGGAAAAACGAATATGACAAACATTATCTTGCAATTAGGCCCCACAGAGTAGATCTGTTTCTCAGGCCATCTTCTGTAAAATTGGATGCAGGCAGGTAGTTTTTTATTTTATTTATTTTTGTATTTCTTTGCAAACAAAAGTAAGTTTATGTTCTTGGTTTGTTTTATGTTTTAGGCCTCATAACCTACAAAATAGCATGAGCTGTGGTGTATTTGTATTTGTTTAAATGCACAAATTTATCTATTTATGTATTTTATTAACTTGGGCAAAATCTCAGAGATAAACCATTTAAGTTTTATTTTTTAAGTTTGCATTTGTTATAACAAGAGGCTCCCAGAGAGGCATGAGAGCGCTCACCTGACATGGTAGCCTAAATATCAACCCTGGGAATTGATTTGAACAAGTTGCATCTGCCCCTCCTAAGAGAAGCTTATACCAAATATCAAAAGATTCTGACCGGCAGATCTGAAAAAAATTTTTTTTAAAGAATATTCCTCATATTGAACTAAGTTATAATTCGGGCCCAAATATGAACCCATGGACTTGGTGTGAACAAACTTGAATCTCACCTTCCTAAGGATGCTGTATACCAAATATCAAAAGATTCTGATTGGTGGATCGGAAGAAGAAGACCTTTGAAGAATATTTCTCATATTGCACTAATTTGAAATATGAACCCAGGGAATTGATTTCAACAAATATGTGAATCAATCTTCCAAAGATGTCATATGTGAAATATGAAAGCTTTTGGAGAAGTGGTTTGGGAGAAGAAGATTCTTTAATGTTTTTCCCATTACCCACAATGTTAAAAAATGATGACTCGGCACTTTTTCAAAGTTCCGAAAAAGTACCCTATGATAAAACCGATGGCAATTTTTTTTTACCATTCCTTTCTGCTGATCCTATGGAAGCTTCACACCAAATAAAAATTCTCTATTTGGCCTCAGTTCCTCAAAGCAATTACTCTATTATTCATATCTTGTTTGACAGAGCTCTATCAGAACTGTCGAACAAGGATATAATAGAATTAAATGATTACTTTATCACTAGAATACAGGAAAATGACCAAATTTAATTTCAATTTAATATTTTTGCAAAGCGAGTATTTACTTAAAAGAGCCTTATTGTATTAACCCTTTACCTAACATAATGGCCAAAACCAGCCAGCGCTGTTCTAAAATATCGTCAATTAATTTTCATTTTTTGTCTCTAAAACATAGGTTATGACCCCTCATTGGAATGAGCTCGTTCCAATGAGGGGGTCATAACCTATGTTTTTGAGTCAAAAAATGAAAATAATAGTTATTCAAGAATCTTTTTTGCAAGTGTCGTCTGCTTTTCATGTTAGGTAAAGAGTTAAAATTGACACAAAAATCAATTTATGCCCTTTATGATTATGAATGTAACTTACTTGCTCTGATTGACATCTACTAATGATCCAATCTTTGATGTTGTAAATGAAATATGCTCATCACCAATCACAATCTCCAATTCCTAAAATTGAAAGGAAAAAAAGTAAAAGATTTAGGTTTCAATTAATTAACAATGTCTTGTATTATTCACAATTAACTGGGGCAAAAATAATAACCAAAAGCTGGTATCAAGGCTGATGATTATCCTTCAATTGGTTTGAAGTGATTTTGTATTAAAGCAGTGTTCTGCACCAATCCAAAGTACTCGCTGACTGAATGGACTGAACAATTAAGGCCTAAAAAGTTAAAAATCTGTTTCTAAGGCCCCCTGCATGGTCCTTTTGGCTGCCGCATGCTCTCTTTTTATAACCAGTGCAAACTTAAAAAAAATATATATATATTTTACCCAAGTTAAGAAAGTGATAAATTTATCCCTTAAGTGGAAGAAGGCTTTGCAATGCTTTAGCACGACAAAGCCTTCTTGCAAAGGACCAAATACACCACCACCCATGCTATTCTGTAGATTATAAGACCTAAAACATAAAACAAATCAAGAACATGAACTTTTGATGGCAAAGAAATAATTACAAAAAATAAAATAAAAAAATGCCCGCCTGCATGCAATCTTACAAAAATGGCCTGAGAAACAGAAGATGTGTTAACAGAAAAATTCTTGCCTGGTTCCAATCTTATCACTTGTTACGTGAACAACAAGTAACCATTTCTAAAACGAACTCTGACAGTAAAGTATTAACATGTGGACTTCCCCAGGCTCCGTTCTTGGGCCGATACTGTTTACACTTTATACAGCGCCATTGGGAAAGTTACTGAGGCAGGTCAGTGTTCTTTACTATTTGTATGCTGATGACACTCAGTTGTATTTTCACTAGACCCTTCAATTGAATCTGACCCTATTGCTTCAGTTTCGATGATGGAAGACTGTGTAGACAAGGTTCAAGACTGGATGGCCTGCCACAGACTTAAAATGAACAACGATTAGACCGAGGTACTAGTCATATCACATTCAAAGAGTCCATCAAATTTGCAAATCAAGTCACTTGTTATTCGAAGTTCTACACAAAATTATCAAACAGTGCTTGTAAGTTGTAATTTTGGTTTTGGTATTTAAATGCAATCATGGCTCAGCACCCAAGAACCTACAAGACCTTCTGGCAATTAAAAAATTTGAAAGGAACTTGTGCTCCTCCACACACCGTACCATTGTTGAATCCCGGCATCGGGAAAATGTTTTCAGAAAAAACATTACCAAACATTCACTCCACTGGTGCACAGGAAGTATGGATTCCAAAAAATATTACCCCCATTTCTTTCAAATTAGGCTTTCATAGCAAGAATCCAATTTATTTGAGTTCGATATAATACATGAAATGCAACTTCAATGGAGCAATTGTAAATCAATCAAATGATGCTTCATGGAATGCATGAGCAAAAACGACTGAGTAACATTACTGGCCTTTGAAGTTTCTTGAATTATGTTGTTTACGTACCAATTTTCAGAGTGATGTTTGATTAGTTTGAAGTATTTGAATGCTACGGTTTATATTTCATGGTGTATTGTTCACAGGCCTGAAAATAAGCAGCCTGACATTTGCAGAACGATGTGCCCAGAGGTTGAATTTGATGAGGCTATTCCATACAGTGGGCCACTTTATCCTCTGGGTATCTCTTTCTGTTTAGTCTTGAGACCCTGATTCAGATTGAAGTTCACAGAGGGAAGCATCACTAAATTCACCCTCTGGGAACCTCATTTTGCAGATGACAGTCTGCTTATTTTCTGGCTTGATTGTTCACATTTCCACACAGGCATTGTATTATTTGACCTATTTACAATGAACAGATTTTAACCCTTTACAGAAAGCAAGTGATATAAAAATTTGTTATTTTAATGTTTTCCCTCCAATTCTTAAAAAAAGTTCAACAAAATCATCTCATGTGACTCCCTCATTGGAACGAGCTCAACAAGCTCGTTCCAATGAGGTGTCACATGACATGGTTTTGTTAACTGTTTTTACTACTGCACAATTTGCATATTATGCAGTGGATGATCTTGATTTGTTAGATAAGGGTTAATTGCTAGATAAGTGGAACCGAGGTATAATTAATAGATACCTGTCTGCCAACTCTATCTGGTGCGGGCCAAACATTATCATCTTCTTGCATTATCTCTGAATCCTCTATAATTCTTTTAAGTTCTTCCATAACAGACTTGTGTACATATGCCTAAAATGTAAGAAGAACATTACAGAACATCCTATAACAAAGTATATCACTTGGCAACCTTGTCCCCTCAATAACTGCAGATTATTACATCATTATTCCCAGATTGCAACACGGTCACTCTAGTCTCTGGCAATCAGACCCCAAAACCTTTTCTTGGGACTTAACCTTCTAAATGGAACATGTGTTCTGCAGTTCTATAATGCATCTTTTACTGTACATGTACTACAAATACAAGTGACCACATTGTCTGTTTGTGTGAAAGAAGTTTTCAATTAGGGCTGTCACGATTTTTAAATTTAGGAATCGATTAACCATCGCAAATAATCGATGATAATCGATTAATCGTACCTAAATGCCCCCCCCCCCCCCCCACCCTCTCTTTGATGTCGATAAAAATGAAGTTCAAGCCAGCTGACTTACCTCAAGGAAACAACGAAGACGATCCTTTTTAGGTACATTCAAAGCTTTGATGTTCTGAACTTTTGAACCGTCAGTGTAATTAAACGTTGCGAACTTCGCAACTGCCGACCGGTCTTGATTATTACACTGACGGTTCAAAAGTTCAGAACATCAAAGCTTTGATGAATGTACCTGAAAGACAATTGCTTCCAACAGCTTCTTGGGGGTTTAACATCGATGTTCTTAACTCTTTACCTTTAGAAACAATAGTTTTTTCATCAAATTTTCTTTTAATAATTAAACGTCTAAAATGGGATACAATTTACCGATTATTCGACAACGAAAAATTCTAATCGATTTTGCCGTGACCGATCAATAGTCGATTAATCGAATAATCGTGACAGCCCTATTTTCAATGTACCTGAAGCTAACCATATCCCAGGAGACTGAAAAGAAGGTAACATCCTGTATTACGTAAACAGACATAGGATGGCGATTTTATCTACAGACCTCTCTGAATTACCACATGCTGACAATATCAAATATTTGAGATCATATTTTAAAAAAGTAACATAATTCACCAAGAACAACATATCATGTGATCTCTCACTGAAATGATTACAGGGGTTGTATTTTTTTCTCTTTTCTTCAGTTGTACAATCTGCAAATGTCACCTCATCTTGAAGAGATGTTTATGATGGCTTGAAATGGCATTGTCCTTCTGCATGTGAATGTGAAGGATTAAAGACAGCAAGCAAACACTGGAACATGGTAAAACTTTGGCCTTTAGATTACCCCAAATTCAAGGTGGTAGAAGCTGTGTCCAAAATAGGAAACATGCTAAAATGCTGTCCTTGATTTGTCCCAGTTAACTGTATTTCAGCCAAGAGTTTTTTTTCTTTTTTTCTTTCCTTTTTATGCTGTGTAAAGTTGCTTTCAGCTTAAAAATGAACAATATCTCTCGAAAATGGAATTTTCAGTAATTTGGGCATATTTAACCCTTTACCCAATGCAGACGATATCAAAATTTATTATTTTAAATATAATTTTTTTAAATTTTTCAAAACATTTCAACAAAACCATATCATGTGACCCCCTCATTGGAACGAGCTCAATGATTTCGTTCCAACGAGGGGTCACATGATATGGTTTTGTTGAAATATTTTGAAAAATTTAATTTTTTCAACTCATTTTGCATATTACGTGGGCAGATGTGGGCGATTCGTTAGGTAAAGGGTTAAAGCCCTAAAAAAGATGCGCCCAAAATAAAACAATCTAAAGGCTTGAAAACTGAAAATGGAATGTACTGCTTTTTTTACAAAAATATTGGATAATTCAATTGACTGGTAGAGAGCAAAATTATTTTGGGTCTGACATCAAAATTTGTTCACATTTTCTATCTTTTTACAATTTTTAGGAGAGTGCTTACAGGCATAAATTGCAGTGAGGCAAAACCGTAAAGACTAAATAATTTCACGTTTCCAAGATAATATGAGGAATTTCCAGAGAACATGAAACCTTTAAACTGCAGTACCTGTCCTAGGCCCAAAAGAAATGATTTCACGCGCCGAAGGCACGCAGGGACGGTATGGGGAGCAAGCCCCTTTTGACCCTCTTTGGATGTATGTGATTTGGGTACCTGTCCTTCAGAATAGGGCCTGAATATATGGGCTTCTAGCACTCAATCAGTTAAAATCTTTCCACTGAGAACAGGTCTCTATTGAATAGCAATCAACCAATCAGATTCAAGAATGTTGGGGAGTCAACAGATAAATGTATTTCTGCCAAAGCCCATAAGTTTGAAGCCAGTTTTAAAGTCAGATAGGCAGAACCACCTTTTCTTGCACCAAAATCATCCCTAAAGAACGTTTTGCAGTTCAGCTCCATACAGGCTTTGAAAAGGCAAGCTCTGTTATATTTATTTCAAAAGTGACCTTTAAAAGTCTGATGAGAAAAAAAATGACAAATTACAATATCTTTCAACATATAATTTCTTGTCATTTTTTAATGTCTTTTACTACTTTAGAGAGATGGGAAAGCATTGTTGTTTCACCTTAACCCTTTACCCAACAAATCACCCGCATCCGCCCGCATAATATGCAAATTCAGCAGCTGAAAGAAATATTATTTTTCGAAAAATTTCAACAAAACCATATCATGTGACCCCTCTCTGGAACGAGCTTGTCGAGCTCGTTCCAAAGAAGGGTCACATGATATGGTTTTGTTGAAATTTTTTGAAAAAATTAAAAAAATTATATTTAAAATAATAAATTTTGATATCGTCTGCATTGGGTAAAGGGTTAAGAGAAATTTATATCTAAATATTCTACAGGAGGCAAATATACAGGCTACATGTATGTACAGTTACACATTAAACCTTTAAACAAAATCTAGCAACTTATCAATATGTGGAAAGATCTGACCCAAATAATCAAAATGTGGTTATTAGTAAAATTAAGGGAGTTAGGGAAAAAGGTCTGGGACCCCTGCAGTTGGGAGAAATTTGTATTGTGAGGCTTGCATTGGAAATTCTTTTTAGTAATTAGCTTTTTAAAAACTCCTTCATCTGATCTTTTACGTACTAAGAAAGCTGACTAAAACTCCACTTTTAACTTCAAAATGTGTACAAAATTATTTTCACTAGTCATTGTTTCAAATTTAATTTCCATTTTTCAAGCTTAAATTAAAAACTTTTGTTTTTCTTTGAGAGTAACTGTAACATCAAATTAACTCTAGGCAGCCAGGAGTCAAGTTTTCTTGCCTCTGGCGTAATACGGCAGGTAATCTGGCTGTGACGGTTCAGCTATATTTGGGCTGGGGGAGAATTAAACACTGAGCAGGTGCTTCTAGTCAAGTGTTGTCTGCCTGAATAGGCAGACAACACTTGACTAGAAGCACCTGCTCACTGTAAGTTTTTTGCGGTATGTAATGTTCAATAAATTCATTCTGATTCCCCGGCTTCTAATAGTTAAATGGCTGGTGTTCAAAGAGATATTCTGTTAGCTTTTGTAATAAGCATCGATACCGTAATGGATAATAAAATGGTGCAGAAAACGTATCCTATAGAATGACTGAATTTGTTTCAAGGAATGATTCCGTTCATCTTCTTCTTCTATTGAGTGCATCTGCCATTAAATAACCCCCTGCACTCTGATGTTGAAATACTGAAATTTCAAGAGGCAAATTTACCCATAATGCAACAAGGAATTTACCAACTCATTCTTGTTTGACAGATCTCGTATGAGCTCTTTCAAACAAGACTGAAGTGGTTAAACCCCTAGCAGTATTATGTGAAAATTTTACCACTTTAAATTTATATTTTTTGACATCTGTATGCAGGGGGTAATTGAATGAGAGTGTTTACTTTAACTCCAAAATTTATTAAACCTGTCCCCCTCTCTCTCATTCCATCTTATTATAAGCAGCATTCGCCCCTATTACAACCAAGATTAATCCCTGAAATTAATCAGAAACTGACATTGAATCTAATGTTTTCTGACAATTGATAAGCATTCAACAATTTATGTAAACATCATTCAGGTGATGTGTGTAAACACAATATGCTCAAGTGAACAACAAAGTGCAATGTAAATTTTAGTGAGGGAAGGAATTTCTCTATGAATTCTCTTGTGGGTAAAATGTCAAAAGAGAATTCTTCATTTTTAAATGACACTTTGAATTTTCTAGCAGGCAGAATGTCAAAAGAGAATTCCTAATTTTTAACCCTTTACCCAATGTAACGGCCAAAACCGGCCAGCACTATTCTAAAAAATTGCCAAGTAATTTTCATTATATTGTTATTTTTGTCTCAAAAACATAGGTTATGACTCCTCTTTGGAATGAGCTCGTTGAGCTCATTCCAATGAGGGGTCATAACCAATGTTTTTGAGACAAAAATGAAAAAAATTAGTTATTCAAGAATTTTGTTTGCAAGTGTCATCTGCTTTTCATGTTATTTACTTATTTATTTATTGGTGTTTAAGGTCACATACTTATGCACAATAGCTAATCATGACCGTGACAGTTTTATGGGTGGAGGAAGCCAGAGTACACGGAGAGAACCACCGAGCAACGACGAGCAGCTGCCAGCTCCCCAACATCGTAACTCTGCACAGCTGCACATGCAGGGTTAGACTGGTTGAAGACATGCGCACCATCGACGTGCAGTATGCCTTAGTACACGGCACCATCATGCCCCCATGTAGACAATCAGGGTTAAGTGCCTTGCCCAAGGACACAACGCGGGAGGCTTTTTATGTTAGGTAAAGGGTTAAGTCACACTTGAGAATGTTACTCTATGATGATGATTCACTGTTGAAAGTGTTTTCATTCTTAATTTCTTCTGCAAAACAACTTACTTCTTTTCTAATCATAGTATCATTCTTGTAATTACTGTTATTTGCATATCGAAGTTTGCCTGAAATAAGAAGAAGTTTGAAAATATGAATACTTATCTGAATGATATACATGTTTAATGACTTTCGATTGAGTGAAACTGGTCCAAACAGTTACAGTACTGTAATTAGAGTTGGACGCGATTGAAATTTGAAGTTTGATTTTGATATCAGTATCTTCAGAATGATTTACTTTGGTATCGACTAGAGCTGTCTCGGTGTTGAAATTTGACTTCAATGTCGATTTTCAATTTTTTTTTACAAAAAACCTCGATGTCAATGTCGATGTTAATAACACATGTGCCTCATTCAGTCTTTCAAGTTTGAAAATCGTGCGCGAGTGTGGTTTTAGTAACTTTTAGCGCTGTTTTGAGAAAAGTGGGCCTCGTTTCAAGTCCATAAAAACACTTTTTTGTAAAATATTGAAAAAAACACAGTACCTTTATGATCGTCAGGCATTAATCTAATAATCTAAGCATGTCATGATGTGTATTGAATATTCTATCAATCAACGTGATGAAATTAAGAGCCTTTAAATCCATAACGTTAGTTTAGGTTTCACATGTAAACATCTAATTAACTTAAGAGCGCGTGCTGAATATGCACACTCGATTGACAGTTGAGTGTTCCTGCTGCAAACTCTTGAAACAAAAGTCCAGTAATTGAACAGAAAACGGCACAAAGATTGAAAGATTATCGGAACCGAGGGATTTGCACAATTAGCAGCAGGAACACTCGACCATCAATCAAGTGTGCGTATTGACTATTGACCATGCGCTCTTATGTTAATTGGATGTCTATTATGAATTATGAAAATATTGAGAGAAAAAATTGTAACTTGCTGACTTTCTTTTAAGCAAGTGGCACGTCGCTCCAACGATTTTCCATCCATGTGAGTTGCAAACGCACAACAGAAACAGAAAATTGCATTATAGGTATAACATCGACTTTCGCTTTTTTTAAAAAATTGCTTCGGTTCGATGTTCGTGTTCTAATGCACAGAAAATCGCACCAAAAAAAATGACACCGAGACAGCTCTAGTATCGATATGGTATCCGGTGTCAACAACTACTGTTCACCCGATGATTGGAACTGGCCACCACAAGCGGCTGATTGTGTGCAATCGGATGATAACAGCAACGGCTCCTGGCACATCGGTTCAACCAATTGTTGCCAAGCATTTTGTGCAGAAGGATTCATAAATCACATTTTATTATCTTCTGCAGTTATTCAATTGTTAATGTAAAATGATGTCAATGATACCATTCAATAAAGTTGAAAAACCACCACAATGTGTTTTCTTAATCTCTCAAGATGCCCCTCTATGGGATATACAAGTTAAACGACATGTAAAGCTTACAATTGAGTGTACTTGCGGCAATCACCAGTTCATACCAGAAAAGGGAAGGTTGTACTCCACTAACTCAGGTTGCAGTAAAAATTACCAGCTGCATGCACTTGGGTGGTTAACATGGCTCTGAGAGCCACGTTTACTGCCCAAGTGTGTGAAACTGGTAATTGTACTGGACCTGAGTCAACAGAGTTTAAGACTGTGAAATATGTTCAATTTGATGTAGTTCTAACAAGTCTCGACTTATCAGTAAAAGGACTGCAAACACTGTCACATATGTTCAATTTAATGTAGTTCTTTGCGTGCCTCAACTTGTCCTGTAGTGCACGGCATTATAATCGAAATCGGCAATGGAATTGACCGACTGTAAACTCAAATAACCAGTAATCGGTCAGCAGCCATTTTTGGTAATCGGTTGAACACTATCAACAACATACATGTACTCACACCGATACCAATATCAAAGAGTATTTTTGGTATACTTCCAGCTCTAGTTCATCATTTATATACAGTGGAATCCTGTTAATGGAACAGACACTTTGCCAATGAAAATTATTCAATTAACAGGAGTATTCAATTAACAGGGATTGTGTCACTTTCCTGTATTCTAGAGATAAACTTAGCATTTATTCTATTATATCTTGTTTGACAGGACTCCATGAACTCACGGAGTCCTGTCACACAAGATATAATAGACTAAATACCTGTATTGGATGTACTGAGGCTAAATAGATCTATAAATAAAGAAAACCTGGGGAGAGTCAGGGTAATTTCTCAAAAGGTTGCGATACTTTTTATTCAATTAACAGGAGTTTACTCTATAACCTGTATTCAATTAACAGGTCAAATTTGTTCTGGAGGTATGGTAAATGGTTTTGTGTTGGGAAATTATATTCAATTAACAGGGTTATTCAGTTACTGTAAGAGATATCCAATAAAGTGGGCTCCACTGTATTTATTGGTGTTTTAGGTCACATACTTCTGCACAATGTTTAATTGTGACAGCAACCTGGAGGTAAAGTCAGGTAGGGCCAATCATTTATACTCATGTTGCCCAATTTAGAGGACTTTCTCCTCAGGAATTGGTGGCTGGGGTTCCCATGACGACAGTTCATCATTTTACAGCAGACAAAGCTGCCAAACTGTTAAAATGTTGGAAGCAACACAGGCACTCGTCATCGGTCTTTTGAGAAAACAAAAAGGCTGAAGGAAAATACCACCTGGTTATTTTCTCTCAAGCTTCATTGCTACATATAATGACTGGAGGTGAATGACTTCAGAAATAAATAGTCCATGGGCGCTTCTTGACATGAATTTTGTGTAATGTTCAGTTGTTTGTCCTTTTATTTTCTAACTAATGCCAGGAGTATTTCCAATATCGTAATTTTGGTATTTTTAGATTCCCTCGAAACTTTAAATTGGTATTGGCTCGGTACCAATACTGAATGGTATTCACAGTATACTACCCCTCTCTTACTGTGACCACAAAAGCAGACAAAGAATTTTGATTGGATTGCGACTGTCTCACGATCCAGTCGAAATGTTCAGTCTGCTTGCCTCCCTGCAGCACTAGAGACTTTCACTTGTACATGTAGAAAAAGAAATAGGAGAACAATGAATCAGAGATGGTATTTTCATTGGGTTTTATGATGCAGTCTAATTTTGCAGTATTTTATTTGTGAAATATTTCTCTCAACTCACTTGTGTACAAGTAAGTGAGTTGCAGACTGATTTTCACAACTGGTAGTCGTTAGGCACTAGTCAAATGGTTAGGTTCCCAACACAGTTTTCTTTGGCATGGTAATCTAGCTTTTCAAATAAACGGGGGAAGAGTGTTGTAGAATTGCTATATAATCCCACTCGTGTGATGTTATTAGAGATAGTCTGTGAACCAGGAAAGCCTTGCGGTACTCTCCGGAACCTACAGTTAAAACTAGAAGTCCTGTCCTGAAATACACACAAATAGCACGTCGATTTGCTCGTTAATCTAAGCGTTATGACGATGGTAAAGCTATCAAATTCTGCACATACGGCCTGTGCACAAGCAAAGTTTCAGCCAATGGACCTCCGGGTAACATTGCTTGTGTTTGCTATGGGTAACAAGGAGAACCTGCCATGCTTTGGGTGCCATTCGATATGGTAATTGCGCGCAATTCCTACGTGCAATGAAGCCTAGATAAGCGCACGGTTCATGACAGAACTTCTAGCTTTAACTTTATTTCAGCTGTAAAGATGAATTCCACATCTCTGAGGCATCATGTGACTGGGATTTTCCAATTGGAATAAAAGAATACAGGAGACCAGTGTCTTGCTCTTCCACAGAAAATCTGTAGAACCGAAACGTCCGAAAGGTTGGAATTTTGAAACGACAAATATTAAATTCAGTGTGTTCACCAGGAATCATTGGTAAGGCAGTAAGTATTACCCACATAGTTTTCTAAAGTAGAATAAAGCCTCCTTGAAAGTCTACTTTATATATGTAGACAATGCATGGACACAAGTTCACAATGCACGTTTTAAATTAAAATTAATATTAAACTGTGACACGAAGCAGATGTGCTCAGTCTATTTCTAGTTAATACATCCGAGTTTGTGGCATTCATATGCTAAACTGTATTAACACTATTTGCCAGAATACACACAACCTTCAAAAGAAAACAATATTGTGATTATATTGTTAATCACATTCTTCTTTCCCCCAAACCGTGATTATTATTTTGGTTATAAGAGATAATTTACCATACATGTATATTTCACAAAAGATAAGATACAAAAAGTCAATTTCAACTTATCCCAACTCATTCGGTCATTTTGTTTGGATCAAGGTAGTTTTGGACCTGGAAAATTTCGGTCCAGCTTAAGTGGGAAGTTTCAGTCCCGATTGGGACCAAAACTTCCCAAGTCTGAAAGTTCCCACTTGAAAGCCATTTTTTGGTGAAGTTTATCCATTTTAACAGTCGGCCATTTTGGGTTTTTTTTCTAAAAAAAGGAAGCTATTTGTCAGTGTTTTCCAATATACACATAATTATTGAAATTATCTGTACATCAACATTGATTGACTAGTATATAATAAAAATATTTATTGACACCTAAAAGAAAAATACAAACAATAAAATAAGTTATGAAATAAGTTTCTTATTATACTATGTATAACAATCGTTATTTCTAATAAAAAAAACAAAACTTGGTGAACCAATTCAATATTTTCAAAACTAGCTTATTTCTCATACTATTTCTTTCTTTTAACTTCTTGCATGCTGCTGGAGGATATTCCTTCCCAGGACAGAATTTCTCTTGCCTCTAAAATATGTATTGTTTAGATACATTTAATCAACTTTCCCCTCAAAAATTGAATCGATTTTGCACTAATTATTTCTTGACTTAAATCTTGATGAATTTTTCATCAAATCTAGCCATGGCTGCTTCACAGCAGCCATAACTAAATTATATGGAAAATATCTTGAAAATACTCAGCGGGTTAAGAGTTAAGTTTGTTTGTTGTTTTTTTATCTCCGCATTTTAAAAAATGCGGGGATATTGTCATGATTTCCGTCCGTACGGCTGTATGTCCGTACGTCCGGTTTTGTAATTCGAAACGCTGTAACTTTCTACAGTTGTTCGATAGGGTCTGTGCAACCCAAAAATACAACTTTTAAATTTTTGTGCCACCAGGTGGCTTCTGTGGAGCCACTTAAAAAATGCGTTATTTTTTCACTTTTTTGCTGAATAGTCCCAACCTATGTAATTCGGAGTTCTAAAATTACACTAGGGTGTTGCTAAATGATCTGTAGATATGTAGGAAGGTTTCGGATTTTTCGGGTGCCACGTGGCTGTGCCACCGTAGCCATTTTTGTGTTTTCTTAGACCGTTTCCGGCAAAAGGCTCGTAGGATATGTAATTCGAAATGCTAAATCCATGCTCAGATGTTGCAGTAGGGGCTATAGATGCGCAGGAAGGTTTTGAAAGGCTCGTAGGGTATGTAATTCGAAATGCTAAAACCATGCTCATATGTTGCAGTAGGGTCTATAGATGCACACGAAGGTTTCAGATTTTTCGGGTGCCACGTGGCTGTGCCACCGTAGCCACTTTCGTGTTTTCTTAGATCGTTTCCGGCCAAAGGCTCGGAGGGAATGTAATTCGAAATGCTAAAACCATGCTCATATCTTGCAGTAGGGACTATAGATGCGCACAAAGGTTTCGGATTTTTCGGGTGCCACGTGGCTGTGCCATCGTAGCCACTTTTGTGTTTTCTTAGACCGTTTCCGGCAAAAGGCTCGTAGGATATGTAATTCGAAACGCTAAATCCATGCTCAGATGTTGCAGTAGGGGCTATAGATGCGCAGGAAGGTTTTGGATTTTTCGGGTGCCACGTGGCTGTGCCACCGTAGCCACTTTTGTGTTTTCTTGAACCGTTTCCGGTGAAAGGCTCGTAGGGTATGTAATTCGAAATGCTAAAACCATGCTCATATGTTGCAGTAGGGTCTATAGATGCACACAAAGGTTTCGGATATTTTGGGTGCCACGTGGCTGTGCCACCGTAGCCACTTTCGTGTTTTCTTAGATCCTTTCCGGCGAAAGGCTCGTAGGGAATGTAATTCGAAATGCTCAAACCATGCTCATATGTTGCAGTAGGGACTATAGATGTGCACAAAGGTTTCGGATTTTTCGGGTGCCACGTGGCTGTGCCACTTTAGCCACTTTTATGTTTTCTTAGACCGTTTCCGCCGAAAGTCTCGTAGGGTATGTAATTCGAAATGCTAAAACTATTCTCAGATGTTGCAGTATGGTCTATAGATGCGTACGAAGGTTTTGGATTTTTTGGGTGCCACGTGGCTGTGCCACCGTTGCCACTTTTGTGTTTTCTTAGACCTTTTCCGACGAAAGGCTCCTAGGGTATGTAATTCGATATGCTAAAACCATGCTCAAATGTTGCAGTGGGGTATGTAGATGCGCACGAAGGTTTCAGATTTTTCAGCTGCCATGTGGCTGCGCCACCATTGCCACTTTCGTGTTTTTTTAGACCGTTTCCGTCGAAAGGCTCCTAGGGTATGTAATTCGAAACACTAAAACCATGCTCAAATGTTGCAGTGGGGTCTGTAGATGTGCACGAAGGTTTCCGATTTTTCAGGTGCCACGTGGCTGTGCCACCATTGCCACTTTTGTGTTTTCTTAGACCGTTTCCAGCGAAAGGCTCCTAGGGTATGTAATTCGAAACGCTAAAACCATGCTCAAATGTTGCAGTGGGGTCTGTAGATGCGCACGAAGGCTTCGGATTTTTCAGCTGCCACGTGGCTGCGCCACCATTGCCACTTTCGTGTTTTCTTAGACCGTTTCTGGCGAAAGGCTCCTAGGGTATGTAATTCGAAACGCTAAAACCATGCTCAAATGTTGCAGCAGGGTCTCTAGATGTGCACGAAGGTTTCAGATTTTTTAGGTGCCATGTGGCTGTGCCACCATTGCCACTTTTGAGTTTTCTTAGACCGTTTCTGGCAAAAGGCTCCTAGGGTATGTAATTCGAAACGCTAAAACCATGCTCAAATGTTGCAGTAGGGTCTGTAGATGTGCATGAAGGTTTCGGATTTTTCAGGTGCCACGTGGCTGTGCCACCGTTGCCACTTTTGTGTTTTCTTAGACCGTTTCCGGCGAAAGGCTCCTAGAGTATGTAATTTGAAACACTAAAACCATGCTCAAATGTTGCAGTGGGGTCTGTAGATGCACACGAAGGTTTCGAATTTTTCAGGTTCCACGTGGCTGTGCCACCGTTGCCACTTTTGTGTTTTCTTGGACCGTTTCCGGCGAAAGGCTCCTAGGGTATGTAATTCGAAACACTAAAACCATGCACAAATGTTGCAGTGGGGTCTGTAGATGTGCACGAAGGTTTCAGATTTTTCAGCTGCCATGTGACTGCGCCACCATTGTCACTTTCGTGTTTTCTTAGACCGTTTCCGGCAAAAGGCTCCTAGGGTATGTAATTCGAAATGCTAAAAGCACGCTCAGATGTTGCAGTAGCGTCTGTAGATGTGCACGAAGGTTTCCGATTTTTCAGGTGCCATGTGGCTGTGCCACCGTTGCCACTTTTGTGTTTTCTTAGACCGTTTCCGGCGAAAGGCTCCTAGGGTATGTAATTCGAAACGCTAAAATCATGCTCAAATGTTGCAGTGGGGTCTGTAGATGCGCACAAAGGTTTCGGATTTTTCAGGTGCCACGTGGCTGTGCCACCGTTGCCACTTTTGTGTTTTCTTAGACCGTTTCCGGCGAAAGGCTCCAAGGATATGTAATTCGAAATGCTAAAACCATGCTCAAATGTTTCAGTGGGGTCTGTAGATGTGCACGAAGGTTTCAGATTTTTCAGCTGCCTAGTGGCTTTGCTGTTGCCACTTTCATGTTTTCTTAGACCGTTTCCGGCGAAAGGCTCCTAGGGTATGTAATTCAAAATCCTAAAACCATGCTCAAATGTTGCAGTGGGGTCTGTAGATGCACACGAAGGTTTTGGATTTTTGGGGTGCCACGTGGCTGTGCTACCGTTGCCTCTTTCATGTTCTCTTAGACCATTTCTGGCGAAAGGCTCCTACAGTATGTATTTCGAAATGGTAAAACCATGCTCAAATGCTGCAGGAGGGTCTGTAGATGTGCACAAAGATTTCAGATTTTTCAGGTGCCACATGGCTGTGCCACCATTGCCACTTTCGTGTTTTCTTAGACCGTTTCCGGCGAAGGGCTCCTAGAGTATGTAATTCGAAACGCTAAAACCATGCTGAGATGTTGCAGTAGAGTCTGTAAATGCGTAGGAAGGTTTTGGATTTTTTGGGTGCTAAGTGGCTGTGTCACCGTTGCCACTTTTGTGTTTTCTTAGACCGTTTCCGGCGAAAGGCTCCTAGGGTATGTAATTCGAAATGCTAAACGCATGCTTAAATGTTGCAGTAAGGTCTGTAGATGCGTACAAAGGTTTCAGATTTTTTAGATGCCACGTGGCGGTGCCACCGTTTTTCTTTCGTGTTTTCTTAGATCATTTCCGGCGAAAAAGCTCCCAGAGTATGTAATTTGAAATGCTAAAACTATGCTCAAAAGTTGCAGTAGGGTCTGTAGATGTGCACGAAGGTTTCTGATTTTTGGGGTGCCACCGTTGCTACTTTCATGTTTTCTTAGACCGTTTCCGGCGAAAGGCTCCCAGGGTACATGTATGTAATTCGAAACGCTAAAACCATGCCCAAATGTTGCAGTGGAGTCTGTAGGTGCGCACGAAGCTGTGTCACCTGTGCCACTCAATATGATTTTAGTGTGTCATATAATACATTTCATCTTTGTATCAAGCATTCATACAAAGTCAAGGATGCAAATGCGGGGATACACTATAGTGTGCTTTGCACACAAGTGACACCATCTAGTTTTAAATTTCCACAATAATCCACAAATTATAGTAATGATATAATTGTTATATAATTGATAATAAGTTTAACAATAAATTCCGTACACATTTATACATTATTGTTTATGTTGTCAGACGAACAGTTGAAGACCACACTGACCTACACCTACTGCAAGATGACGAAAGCATGGATGTTGAAACCACACCAACCCATATCAGCAAATTCCTTATAACAGATGTCTCAGCTGCAACTTCAATGCAACCTGATCATGCTAACAGTTCCAAATGAGCACTCTCTGGAAGATCTCCCAATGACAGAAACCGTCTACAAAATCATAATTTGAGCATTAAATTTCCATTTTCAATGGAGAAAACCCCAATCAATAATCTTGTTGATTGTTTGATTAAGGTGGCATTTTACTTGTATTTTATGTTTAATCTGCTGTTAATTTGTTGTGCTTTTATGTTTTAATCTGTTAATTAAAGTTAAAACACCCATCCCCCCCCTCCAACACACACCCGAGCTTTAACTTTAATCACCACAAACAAAACAATAGGGATTGAGACAAACGTCACAGGTCCGAAACTTACCACTTCAAGGGGACCAAAACTTCCCAGGTCCAAAATGAATTCCAGTCACTTCAGCCCAAAGTCATTTGCGGCTTCAGTCACTTTGGCCTCAAGTCAATTCGGCTCCAATATACCACGTCATTTCAGCCCCAATAAAAAAGAAAATTTAAATATTTTTTTAATTTCAACATTTTTTTTTTACTTGCTTTTTAACATTTATACTTCAAATAGATATTGAGGTATACAAATGATTACATGGTATTCCTTCATACACAGATTTTCTATTATGATGGTGAATTTTCTTGCTGCATACTGGTATATACATGTATGCTTGATTTGTTCTTTTTACAGAACAAGGAAATCAAATAAACTCTTTGTATAGCATTGTAAAACAAAATAGTTTGGAACCATATCGAAGCCCAGGGGGTGTGTGGAGTAGAAAAATAAAAAAGTGGGGGGTGGGGTTCAGAAGGAGTAATCAAGCCTGCAAGTCAAGTCTGTGTGCATTGGAATGGGAAATGATTAATTATCCTTTGAGTATGATAAGAAAGAGAGAGTACACTATTAAATAAAAAATATCCACCCAATTATCTCACACATATTTGTCAACTGTTTTAATAAGTGATCAGTTTAAAATGCCGAACAAATTGAACATCACCTCGATGTTTAGACAACAGAAGATGATGCTGTCAAGCCATATTATTTCCAGCTATCATGTGCTTTGATTGTCATTTTGCATTACATTTAGAGTGAAAAAGTTGATAAAAATATAAATCTTACTTTCAAATAGTTGGTAAATACGTTTGAATTCAATAAAAAATAATAAAATTTTTATTATGTTCCATTGTTTTCTCGCTGCACTTCCCCAACTTTCAGTGTGATGTGACGTAAACTGTAGGTAAAGTGGAGATCAGGCGAGGTGCACAATTGGTTTAAATAATCAATATTACACTGAAAATATTGAAATTTTGAGAAAAAAATACTTGGTGAATTTTTCTAAATCTTCAGTAATAATCCCTGTCAGAGTATCCAACATATGAACCCATCAATCATTGCTGCTAATATTTTTTTGTACTAAAGAAAATAGATTCTGCACAAGACAACACGTGTACTTGGAAACTGAAGCACTGTTCGATAGCGGTCATCCCAGTCTATAAATATCTTTATTTACAGTCTGTGGAATCTCCTATGCAGTTATTTCCCTTCCATCAACAGCTGATTTTCAAAGTGGGACAAATCTCTGTCTGTGCTAAATAAAATGGATTTACCGCCTCATTCAGTAAACAGGGGAATAAATGAGCAAAGTGAACATCTACATGTATATATTTTTTATTTACAAAGTTTATCAAATAAAAGCTAAAAAAACAGTCACTCAATAAATAAAAACTCCAATATCCAGACCTGATTTGGTAAGTAGAAGTTGCAAAAAGTCAACTACTTGCGTTTCACTCACCTGAAATTGACGTTTCAGTCAACTTGAAACTTGGAGAATGGGCTTTGACAAAGTAGAGCTCCTTGATTCTGAAATCTGAAAACATGGGGGTGGACTTACACACGAGTATGGGCTTGGACATGGGTCAGTACGGTAATTACTTTAGTGAGTGGATTTTACTGTTCAAGCATCCCTTTATTATGCATGATGACTAATCTAATGGAAAGGCTGGAAAGTCCCAGCTTCATATTTATTTACTGGTCCCACTCCTAAGAAAAGAAGGCAACACTGTGACCATTACAATGAGATCAGTTTATGGCATTCAATGGCATGCCAGCAATGGACAAATACAAGAAAGTTGAGTGGCTGGTTATATGTGCCCTGTAGGAGAAATATGAAACTGGCCAACTGAGAACATCAGAGTTTCTGGGAGAGAAGTCAGCACTATATTAGATACACCACACCAGAACCTACAGATGAATAGACCAACAATTATATTGTTCACATTTTGAATATATAAGCCTTCAACTTTTCTTTGTAAATACGTATGTAAAACTGATGGATAATTTTTTAGTTTATGTACATGTACATAAGAATGCAAAACTCTTTTATATATATGGCAGAACTTTAATAAAGGTCATTACCCATTATTTTTAAACATAAACTATGTGTTGTTATTTATAGACCCCCTACCCTCTAAATTGGCTCAAAATGACCAGGGTTGGGGGTGGGGTGATGCGACTGCGACCGCAATGACTTGAGGCCGAAGTGACTAGATACCGCCCGAAACTACCTGATCCTTCTTTGTTCTGTAAGTATAATACAAGTTACAACAAAAATTATGAAAATTGGACAACAGAGAAAACGAAATTTTATTTCCCACTTGCACTCCTTAGTCAGATCGGGTTACAATTTTTAGTGTGTTGCTGAGATTTCGGCCCAGCATGGACCTGTCAATGACATATGGTCACGTATCCATACAGATATTGCCTTACAGTTACACTTACAGGCGGGTTTCACGACTTCACGCTTCGTGCATCGAAAAATGGTAACTTGAAAGACAATCGTCGGTATTACAAACTTTCTTTACTTGAACTGTAAGTTTAAAATAAAACATATAATTACCATCTGGTCTAAATTCAAATTCTAAAAATTCATGGCCGAATTTCCCCTTGTGTCCAACATAATATCTTAAATAAAAATCTTTGTTAGACATTTTCCAACAAACAGTTCGTGAAACCACCAAAATGGGCCGGAGTTTCGCATTTTATAATTCTTGCGGTAAAATTAAAAATTACAAAAATGCTAGGTTATATTTAATAGTTTTACTGAGAACATGTTGTTCAAAAACACAATTTGTTCTTCAGTAAATTATCTGGTTATAAAAAAAGAAAAGTGGAATTCTCAGTTATACGAAACAATTGAATCTGTTCAATTGTATTTAAGGGGCCTATACAATAACTACGCTGAGTAAACACGCGATAAAAAAAAACTGATGTTGGCCTACCATTCGGAAATGGACTAAAGTATTAATGAAACATATTCGTTTGTCCGAGAATAAGAATACAATAAAAAGATTTTTGATATTTTCAATAGAACAAACCTTCATGAGGCAAATGGGAGAAAATGCTCTGGTTTAGTGGTTATAAAATACCAGCTTTAGCATAACTATAACTATAAGCCGAAATTTCTTTAGTAAACTTCCTCTTCTTTAAATTGACATTGATAAGTTCAGATTCCTTTAAGATTTGTTAAAGCAGCATTTAAATGGAATTGTCTGGGACATGTGAAATACCATGTAACTTAATAGATTCTATCAACTGTAAACAAGGAGCTGTACGTGCAGTTAGATTTAATGGTAATTTGTTTAATCTTACAAAAACAGTTATCGTGGGTATTTTGTTTGTCATGACATGCCCCATCTTCTCACCCTTTACAAGCCCAACAACTTCATCAAATTGAGAGGTGTATGTATTTCTATCTGACTCAATTGACATGTTTGGTGTCAATATTATGCTTTATTCCTGAAAATCGGTGATTGTGTCGCATCCTGTGTTATCTGTATACAAACATGAGTCGCCATAAAAATGTGCATAGCGCAGATCCATATCCACCAGTATTATTAACAAATATCTAAGAAAATTAAATACAGTAATTGGGATGCATTCAAAATGCTTATATAACTTATTCACACTTTTTTGTGTTTTGAAAACTGGAAAAAAATGTGTCTTATTTAAATGACAATTGGTGTTTAATCCTTAAATCACTGTATTGACTAACTGGTCATGATGTTGATGCTTAAGTATGATGAGGGTGCTAGTCATATAAATTGCCATTCAAATTTTCTATTTTTCTGATTTTGCTTCCAAAGAATGGCTTAATTCTGACCATCAAATTGGAAAAAGCATGTCAATTAAGCTCATCTGATTGTGGGGCCATATAAACTGTATTTCAAATTGATACAAAAAAAAAAATCAAATTTTGAATTCTAACTGTTGTTCAAATTTTTGCAAGCATGTTCTCTTATTTGTTTTACCGGTAGGTAAGTAGTTAAGATGTGAGGTACCAAATCGTTAACCACAGGCCATGCATCCACATTGCCTGTATTAATATAGTGCTTCATTTATGTCAAGTATAAAAGAGTGTGCCTAAAATTATGAACCCTTTACCCAACAAATCGGGAGTATCCGCCCACATAATATGCAAATTCAGCAGTTGAAAAAATATTATTTTTCAAAAAATTTCAACAAAACCATATCATGTGACCCCTCGTTGGAACGAGCTCGTTCCAATGAGGGGTCACATGATATGGTTTTGTTGAAATTTTTTGAAAAATTAAAACAAATGATATATAAAATAATAAATTTTGATATCATCTGCGTTGGGTAAAGGGTTAAGATGTGTTGTTGTGGGGAGGATTTGTTGTTTGTGCTAAAATTGTCAGTTTTTTGTCACCACAGCTCTTAAAATACAAATGTATTTTATAGCTGTAGTTTCAGTAAGTTTACTGATTTATAAGCTTCTATGTCAGAAGCTGTTGCAATCATTTTTTGGGGGGCACCCAAACTCCAGACGCCCAAACTCATTGTATTCATGTATAATCTCCATCCCATAGTCCACTAAAACAGTCAAAATTCAGCAAAAATTATACATGACTGAAACCAACACATGGTAGGGTGTTGGTGTATGAAAAAGGTGTACCTCACTTGCAAATAAGGCGCATCATGTATGCGCAAAAGTGCTCCACTGAAACAAAGTACTGATTAAGGGTACTGATTACTGACAAAAATGACACATCAGGCCTGTCACTCTAAGGAGGGTGACCCCCTCTCACTCTCAATGGCTCTCCTAAACTAAAATGTCCGAGGGCGGTAAATGCCCTCCTTGCCAGTGTTGTCACATACAAGGAGAGCCCTGAAAGTGAACCTTGTGTCAGTATCGCTCATCTTAATATATGATCGTACACTTTGGAAAAACTTACTGGTAGTCAGTCTATGTGAGGCTCCTATTCCTGGCCTCTGGCTTGAGCCACAGGCCAGGTATAGGAGTCTCACAGAAACTAACTGATAGCCATTTTCTTACTTATAGGATACTGGCTATAACTGTCTGATGGCATACATAATTCATGTAGAAATCCTGACATGTTCAGCAAGAAATTATTGCATCCCCCCCACTCCGTGGGAACCCCAGGACATGAAGCAGTGCTTGTTTACTGTGGTAAAGAAGCTCTTTTTCACTAGTAAAATAGGACCCAGTCACTAGTGCTTGAGGTACGAGTCCTCTAAATTCTAAAATAAGCAGCATGGGGTATAAACAATTGACTGACCTTGACTTTATCTCCATGTTGTGGTCATGATTAGCCATTGTGCAAAAATATGTGACCTTAAACACCAATGAAAAAATAATAAATATTACATTTTTGAAACCTACTTGAGATACTACACGCACATCCCAAACAATAAGTTGCAAAGATAAAATTACAAATCTCAAGAACAGACCTCAGTGGCTCTCCTTGTGTCAAAATAATCAGATGGGCCAAAGTGGCCTTCCTAAGTTCATTTAAGGCGGGCCACCATTTCTCTTCTCCCATTTTGGAAATGACAGGCCTGATACACAACCAAATGTTCTGTGAAGTGAGGTGTCAAACCTTACTGCATAAATCTTCAGGAACTAGAAAAAACATTGAGATTGAGGACAATAACAGTTTATCCCTTACTTTCTTTAAATTCACGCAACCTCTTACATTGATCTTGGATAGCTGTCCTTGAAAACTTGCCATCAGTCAGTCTCAGCGACTGGTATCAGAGAGGGAGAAAATAAAAGAAATGAAATTCTTTTGTTGTTCAGTGTCTTGCCTTAAAATTGCTTCATTTATGTACTGTAATTCCTCCTCAGGAAGAGGATAAGTGCATGAGGTGCATGGACATAGAGAGAATTTTTGCTGGTGGGATTGCAGGCTCTAAATTGTTTGACAGATAAACCAAATTTTTTGACAAATTTTCCAATTGGGAAAGCAAATATATAATGTTTTGACACTAAAAAAGTTAGTTATTGAAGATCCAGTCTAAAAACATATGTTTTCAGCTCAATTATAAATAAGTTCTTTCATTTTGCAAACTTTTGCCAACAAAAAGCCTCAAAGTATTTTCTTAATGAGCCCCAAATTTTCCAACAAATTATCTTCTTTTTTTTTTGAGGGGATGGGCAAGGTGGGGCCCACTGTATCCATGCCTCTGGAGTAGTGCTTGTTAACTGTGGTAATAAATGCCTTGGCTGAAGTCCTCTAAAGTTATAAACAATTGGCTAAAGTTGTCTTTTTCCTTGTGTTATAGTCATGAGATAGCCATAGAAGCTGAAAGTGGCTAGAAACACCAATAAATAAATATTTCTGAAATTAAAGTTTTTGTGTGGTGATAAAGTTCTGGTGATGGAAAAATAACTTGATGTGGATACAGCTTAACACTTAACCCTTTATCTAACGAATCGGCAACATCCGCCAGCGTAATATGCAAATTCAACAGCTGAAAAAATATTATTTTTCAAACAATTTCAGTGAAACATATCATGTGACCCCTCTTTTGGAACAGGCTCATTCCAATGAGGGGTCACATGATATGGTTTTGTTGAAATGTTTTGAAAAAATTTAAAAAATGATGTTTAAAATAATAAATTTTGATATTGTCTACTTTGGATGATGGGTTAAATGCACTGGAATTAATTTTTGGGGGCTTGTGAATACATATATTTTTTATACCCTTTTCTCAGAGAATAAGGGGCATACTGAGTTATATTTGTCCATCCATTCATTTGTCTGTCCATTCATTTGTTTACTCATTCATAGTGCCATTCTTCTGCCCATTCTTACATATTTGGATGATAGAATGTTGAATGATATGACACTGGTGCAGACAAGATGAACAGGTTGTCACATTTTGGGTTTTGACAGCCATAAAAAATGGCCACCCTTAGCCATTTTGCTCTAAAATAGCAATTACACTTTTCTTGCAAGAACTTCCAAACTGCCATTTATATTTTGATTATTTTTGAATGGAAAACAGCTCGCACAATATACATAATATAGTGTACATTTTTTTGCTTGTGCAAAATTATGCAAATCAGCCAGCCATGTTAGTTTTTAGCTCACCTGACTGAAAGTCAGTGTGAGCTACATGTCTAGTGATTACTCTTCATCCATTGTCTGCCATGCATTTTCTGTCTCTTCATCCATCCATCCAGTCATTGTAAAGGTGGCATTTGAGTCTTTGAAGAAGAAACCAGTGAGCTGATTCCTGTAACATTTCATGTCCTTGATGGTTATTGTGGACCATTTCAATTTTGTTGAAACCATTGTGTTGCCCCCTTGGGGAGAGAGTGGGGAAAATTGCCCCAAATTAAAAAAAAAACTCTTATCATGATCCAGTGAATGGAATAAGGTGATGTTTGGTATTCATCTTCCTTTTGACATGCACACAATAAATTGTTCAAGGGAAGTTTGAGGGACAATATTGTCAGTTGCTCTGGGAGGTGTAAAATTTATATTTTCTAAATCGATGGGCTAGTTTGAACCAAATTGGGTATGCTGTATTTCTGGGTCAAAAGTACTTGACGTCCCTGTGGGAACCCTGGGAGATAAAATGGAAAATGTTTCAATAGTCCATATCTCCAGAACTGCACTGAACAGAGAATTGTTATATGGTATGAAGCATCCTTAGGACCAGCAGAATCAATAGAATCAAATGGGCACAAAAAATTATTACAGTTGTGTAATAGGATAGCTTATGGGCTTGCCTATTTTAACACTCTGCACTCTGATGTAAAAATACAGAAATTTCAAGCCCCACTTTTTTCACTTAATACCACTAGGAAATGAACCAATTCAATCTTGTTTGACAGAGCTCAATGAGCTCTGTCAAACAAGAATGGATTGGTTAAATGCCTATATGCATTATGGGAAAAATATATGCCTCGTAATTTTGATATTTCGACATCAGAGTACAGGGGGTTAAGACTGGTGGTGACAAGAAAATGCTGAGTCAGCAGTTTTAGAAAAAATAAAAAAATGTTCTCCATAATTATCAGTTAGAATCTTTTGATATTTGATATACATGTACAACATCCATCCTTAGAGTGATCATATTCAAGTTTGTTCAATGTGAAGAAAATTCTTTGAAAATATTCTTCAGATTCACAATTCAAAATCTTTTAATATTTGTTGCATCACATCCTTAGGATGATCAAATTCCAATTTGTTCAAATCAGAGCCCTGGGTTCATATTTGTACTCCGAATAGGAGTTCAAATTATGACAACTTCATTAAAAATCTTCAAGTCCACTGTCAAAATCTTTTGATAATTGTTCTACATCCATCCTTAGAAGTGTCAGATACAAATTTGTTCAAATAAAATTCCTGGGTTCATATTTGGGCTTCCTATGGAAATCTTTAGGTTTGTATTTCGGCTCCCTATGTGAATCTGAATTTTAACTTAGTGCAATAGAAGGAAAATTCTTTCAAAATCTGCTTGAGATCCGCTAGTCATAATTTTTTGATATTTGGAAGACAGTATCCTTATGGTGGGTCAGATTCAAGTTTGTTCATATCAAACCCCAGTGTTCATATTTAGGCTCCACATTGGAGTCTAAATTTTAACTTTGTGCAATAAGAGGAAAATTCTTTTTAAATCATCTTCTTCAGATCCACCAGTCATAACTTTTGACTTTTAGTATACAACATCTTTATGGGGGCAGATTCAAGTTTATTTAAATCACGTCCCTGGGTTCACATTTAGGCTCTTTTGTGGCACCCAAATTTTAACTTGATGCAATATGAGGAAAACTGTTTAAATATCTTCTTATTCAGATTTACCAATCAGACGCTCTTGATATTTGGTATATAATATCCCTAGTTTGGTCACACACCTTCTTTGTTCAGATCAGATTCCTGTCAATTAGGCTTTCAGTCATTTTAACCTGTTCAGCCTTATTTCTCAGCATTTTATAGAAATTTGCTAATTTCCTGTTCATGCGCAGTACAGTGGAGCCCAGTTAACTGGATATCTCTTAGCTGAATAACCCTGTTAATTGAATATAATTTCCCAACACAAAACTATTTACCATACCTCCAGTACAAATTTGACCTGTTAATTGAATATAGGTAATAGAGTAAATTTATGTTAAAAATGAATTAAAAATCTTGTAACCTATCGAGAAATTGCCCTGACTTGCCCCAGTTTTCCTTTGTTTATAGACCTATTTGTCCTCGGTACATCCAATACAGTTATTTAATCTATTATATCTTGTTTGACAGAGCTCATGGAGCTCTGTCAACCAAGATATACTAGAATAAATGCAACGTTTATCTCTAGCATACAGGAAAGTGACACAATCCCTGTTAATTGAATACTTCTGTTAATTGAATAATTTTCATTGGCAAAGTGGATATTCAATTAAACCACTTCCCCAATGATCAGTAAGCAAAAAAATCTAAAGTAAATAATAAAGGACCAATTATTTTGTTTTAAATCCTTGAATCTCTTTGTGAAGTGTCAATGGGACTATGTCATGTGGGTGCTTCAGGCCCCATGAGATGGGGGGGAGGTCTCTTGTTTTTTTTTAGAATGATTTATTAGCTCAACTTGACAAAGTCAAGCTGAGCTATTGCCATCACTTCTCGTCCATCGGCTTACATACGTACGTACGTCCACAATTTCCTTTGGCACACCTCACAGGTCGCATTTATGATCAGATCACTTTGAAACTTAGAATGCTTGTTCGGGGTGACCTCTAGATGGGAGCTATCGATTTTCTTCAATTTTTGTCAAAAAATGTTGCCGCGGCCAACGTTCTTAGAACTTAGTTTAGTCAAACCACAATATTTCCCTTTGGCACACCCTACAGGGCACATTTATGATTGGATTGCTTTGAAACCTGGTATGCTTATTTAGGGTGACCTCTAGATGGGAGCTATCGATTTTCTTCAATTTCCGTCAAAAAATGTTGCCACGGCCAACGTTCTTAGAACTTAGTTTAGTCAGAAGACCTCAATATTTCTCTTTGCCACACCCTACAGGGCACATTTATGATCGGATTGCTTTGAAACCTGGCATGCTTGTTTGGGGTGAGCTCTAGATGGGAACTATCGATTTTCTTCCATTTCCGTCAAAAAATGTTGCCGCTGCCAACATTCTTAGAACTTAGTTTAGACAGACCTCAATATTTCCCTTTGGCACACCCTACAGGGCACACTTATGATTGGATTGCTTTTAAATCTGGCATGCTTGTTTGGGGTGACCTCTTGATGGAAGCTATCGATTTTCCTCAATTTCCATAAGAAAATGTTGCCGCAGCCAACGTTCTTAGAACTTAGTTTAGTCAGACCTCAATATTTCTCTTTGGCACACCCTACAGGGCACATTTATGATTGGATTGTTTTGAAACCTGGTATGCTTGTTTAACTTGGTGTGCTCATTAGACAAGAGCTTTCGATAAGAACTATTGATTAGCATTCATTTCTGTGAAAAAAGTTGCCATTTACAGTAACCTCTGAACATACTGCATTTGTGTATCAACATTCTTCCTTTTGCCAGTCTTACAGTTTACATTTAAAAATTGATGGATTACTCTGTTCTTCAATTTTGCCATTTCATTTATAACTTACCAAGTTCAATTTTGGCAAGTTGAGCTACAGTGTCATTGACACTTTCATTTACATGTGTGTTTGTTGAACTTTGTTCAACATCATCTCCCACATGGGTGGTCCAATCATCACCCAACTTGAAACATGGGTATACATGGAACTTATAATTGCCACTGAGGATGGTTGGATTTCATTTCCCTGCAGTAAAATAAAGAAAATAGTTAATGCATGGAAATCCCCTGCCAAAATGTGTCATTTGGTTTTGTCCTACATCTCCTCCTTCAGGGCTTTTCTGACTCCGAACTTTGTCACCAGACTTTGGCCACATGAGTTTCTGGTCTCAACTATCACTGCGGTGGGTGGGGTGAATTTCCCTGCTGTAAGACAAAGACAACTGGTCCACATCTCCCATGTGAATAGTCCAGTGGTGACCAACCTTTGGTAACAGGTGTTTGTGTATCTCCCAGTTACTACAGGGTGTTGGATTTCCTTGCCCTGCTGTAAATCAAAGATGATAAACAACCACATGATGTTTGTAAGTAGTATTAAATATATGGCCATTATGGGAGGTGGCGTTGCTCTTGTTAAAATTAGAAGACTTCACTCATCTGTAGTGTTCATTAGCCATAGAGGCTGAATGTGACCTTAAATTCTTCCTTTAGACAACCTTCTCAGGTGAGCGATGAAGGCGCATCAGGGTCTCTTGTTTGAGAAATATTGTCTGCCTGGGCACAATACCATGCTTTGTTTGGCACCATTGCCATGCTTGGCTTGGTACTTGGGGGAAGTACATGTATGCTACCATCTCTGGTGCAATCTTAGTGCTGGAAATGAACAAAATTGACGGGTGCAGTTTTAAGCTCCCGTGAATTCAGAGCCGGGAGTGAATTGCACCCGTAAAATGTTATATGAGTTTTCGAGGTTTAATACTGTCACCAAACACCAGAGACCTTAACCCTTTGAACTCTAGTGGTATCTTCTATGTCAGTTCAATGGCAGCAATTAGAAGAGTCCATATTCATTATTTGGGGTAGACCAACCAATATTTTCAACGTGCAGCCTTGAGGCTGCATGTTGAAAATATTGATTGTTCTACACCACACATTTACTGAACTCTCTTCCTATTTAATGACGTTATGGCGTATCATGTCCCTGAACAGAAAAGTGGCTGATCGGGTTCAAGGGGCTAAATTTGTAAGGAATTGATGAATTTTATGACAGTAACTTGCCACTGGCTGCAGAGTGCTGCTTTCTCAAAACAACACACATTTATATGCCCTCACAGTATATTACTGCTCCCCAATATTTTTCAGCAAGTGCATTTTTTAGCTCCTGTAAAATAGAAAACACAGGTGCTGACGGGAGCAATTGCACTCGCACCCCTCTCATTTCCAGGACTGTAGTCTCTTGTTTAAATCAGTGTTGATGATCTATCACATTAATGACAATGGTATTCCCTTCCTTCCTCTCCCTCTCTTTCCACCTCGAGCAATCAAAATTGCTTGGCAGAAAGTTAACAAATTATTTTTGATAACATTTTGGATAAATTCTGTTATGTTGCTACAATCAGAAAAACTAAAGAATGTTAATATTCTTGTTTGCATGTGATTATGTGGGAGATGACAGAAACGATCACAATCTGTTGTGAAATATAATTGTTTGTAACTTCTCAGCTTTTGTTGAACTGCTTTAAGTGAACATATGTGGTCATTTCTTAAAACAGATGATCAAGCATCAATCTAAGAGATAACTTCCACTTCAGACATAGTTAAAACTGATTATTAAAAAGTGTTTAAGGGGCAAAATAAGTACTCTAATTACAAGAAGCTGATAGAGAATTTTGACTACCGTATTTACTCTATATATTGGGACACTCTATAATTTGGGACTTGTTTCCTGTTGGCCCAGTCACCTGAAAATGGTGCAAAATGCTCAATATTAAAGCTAAGTTTGTGTTCAATTTTCCTTTTTACACAATAAAAAATTGATAATACATATTGATTTGTGTTGTTTTTATTTAAATCTGTTTCTAAGTTTTAATATTTACAGTCCAGACTGACATGAGGAAGACTATTTAATATTACATTGTGACAGTCTTCAACCCTTTACTGAACACTAGTGGCAGATGACACTCATAAAAAGAATTCTTGTGTAACTAAAAATTTTCATTTTTTGCTTCCAAAACATAGCTTATGACCCCTCATTAGAACGAGCGCAATGTGCTCGTTCCAATGAGGAGCATAAGCTATGTTTTGGAAGCAAAAGATGAAAATCTAAAAAAAATTGGATGGCAATTATATATATAGTGATGGAAAACGAATCACACACAACTTAATTCAGCATCAAAACAAGACCAGGTTGTGTTTTTTCCCATTTTCTAAGATGTGGGACATCTGTGAAAATATTTATTGTTTACTGTCCCAATACATAGAGTAAATAAAATAATAATATAATAAAATAACATTGATTATTAAAAAGTGTTCAAGGGGCAAAATAAGTACTCTAGTTACAAAAAGCTGATAGAGAATTTTGACTATGACTGACTTGTTGTGGTGTAAAGTGGAAATAGAATTTAGACCAAATAGCAGGGGAGATTTTACAGTGTTGTGGGAAGGAAATTGGGCAGAGAATTTTGACCAGATTGTGACTCACTGAGTCACAATCTGGTCAAAATTCTGTCCACATTCCTTCCCACAACACTGTAGATTCCCACATCACTGTAGACTCTCCCATGCAAAAAATGGAATTTGAGAACACTGACTGTCAGATGCCCTTTTCGTTTGTGTTTCATGATTTATTCTTGATTTTGGAGTATTTTATGAAATTTTGAAATTTTCACCCACTCATGTTAATCATGTAGCTTGCTTATGATCAGATCACAGTCTGAAAGAGACTTCATTTGTGATCAAACAGGGTTCTTATGCCATTTATGAAATTCTTGAAAAAGTATGAAAATCTGTGACATCACAAAAAGGTCTTGAAAAGTATAGAAAAAATGTCAGTCAAGCCTTGAGGGTGTTTAAAAAGTATGGAAATTAATTTTATGAACAGATACATGTAATTCTCTCTACAATGATGTCAAAATAACAATATTTCCGCCACAAATTATTCCCATAATGCAATTAAAAATATAAGAGTTTTATGAGCTTTGTCAAATAAGACAGAATTGGTTAAATTTCTAGTTACATTATGGGAAAAGATTGCAACTTAAAAGTTTGGTAATTTGACATCAGTGTGCAGAAGGTTAAATCATTTGAAAAACAAAAAAAAATTATTAAATTTTTTTAGTTTTTAGTAATTTAATTGGCCTTGTTTACTCCAACAGGTTGCTTTGCTGAACCACATGAGTATGAAGAAATTGCATTCTTGCAATTTTTTTCAAAAAACAAAAACGTCTTCTACTGGGAACTTCATGAGTATGAGTAATGAGTACTTTCTCAAAAACTGGTACTATGAGTACCAACCAACCCTGGAGCACAGTACTGTACTCTTCACAAAAAATTTAAAATAACTATTTGTACCAATAACTTACCTGGAGGTTTGATAGAAAAATGTTTTTGCATAAAATAGTGATTAACTGATGCTCGGAAACCTCATCTGACATCGCTGACAGCCATCAGTTGACCATCGGTAGAAGTGTTTGAACATCAGTTCGTGCTGATGGTTACATGGAGCATCACCAGATCAAAAGTGTTCATATTTACATTTGATTCACGATCTCATACAAGCAGTAACAAGCTTGATAAGTTGCCACAATGATTGGCAGGAATCATGATTGGTCTAATCTCATTGATTGGTCTGATCTTCTCCATGATAGCAGCTCTTGACACTCATGTCACATGTTGTGTGACGATTCTATGAAATACGACATCAGCAGAAACAAATTAACAGCGTGGCATCTTTGATCGCTGTTAATTTGTTTCTGCTGACGTTATATTTTTAGCTTAACTTGAGAAAGTCAAGATAAGCTATTGCCATCACACGTGCGGAAGTTTGTTGGTTTGTAAGTCTATGAGTCTGTGAGTCCGTTCACTTTTTCCTTTAGCAGTTCTTCTCTACACCCCGCAGTTCTTGTCTGATCGTCACAAAATTTCATGTGCAGGTTTGGGGTCATGTCTAGATGAGAACGTCCCCTTTTGGTCGCGATCGCTCAACTGGTATGGCTGCCTGCACCCAAAACCCCAAAACCATTAGCACAGTCTACAGGTCGTATTTATGAAGGGATTTCATTGTAACTTGGTAGGATGCCTCTGTATAATGCCTAGATGAGAACGTCCCCTTTTGGGCTTGATCTGTCAACCGTGATGGCTGCCCAAGCCCGAAACCCAAAAACTTTTAGCACAGTCTGCAGGTCATGTTTAATATGGAGGGATTTCATTGTAACTTGGTAGGATGACTGCTTGTGATGTCTAGATGAGAATTTCCCCATTTGGGCGTGATCTGCCAACCGAGCCCAAAACCCAAAAACCTTTAGCACAGTCTACAGGTCATATTTATTGAGGAATTTCATTGTAACATTGTGTTGACTTCATATAATGTCTAGATGAGAAAGTCCCCTTTTGGAGATGATTGGGCAACTGTGACTGCTACAGGGGCCTGAAGCCCGAAAACATTTAGCTCTGTGAGGTCATATTTATGAAGGTATTTCATTGTAACATGGTAGGATGACTCCAAATAATGTCTAGATGAGAACGTCCCATTTTGATTGCAATCATTCAGCCTTGATGGGTGCTCGAGCCCAAAAACCGTTAGCATAGGCAAAAGGTCATATTTATGGAAGGATTTCAGTGTAAGCTGTTAGGTTGACTCCATATAATGCCGAGATGATGACATCCACTTTTGGTCGTGATTGGTCAACTGTGATGGCTACAGGTGCCCAAAGCCCAAAAACCTTGAGCACAGTCTACAGGTCATATTTATGAAGGGATTTCATTGTAACTTCGTAGGTTCAATCCAGATGATGCCCAGATGAGATTTCCCCTTTGGTTGCGATCATTCAACCATGATGGCTGCCCAAGCCCAAAGCCCGAAAACCTTTAGCACAGTCTACAGGTCATATTTATGAAGGGATTTCATTGTAACTTGGTAGATTGACTTCATATAATGTCTAGATGAGAATGTCCCCTCTGGATGCAATTGGGAAGCTGACGGCTACAGGGCCCCGAAGCCTGAAAACCTTTAGCACAGTCTACAAGCCATATTTATGAAGGGATTTCAATGTAACTTGATAGGATGACTCGTTTTGGAATAATTTCACTGTATCTTGGTAACTTTCGTTGATATACGTTAACTGTTAGGGCCACATACATTAACTGTGAGGTCATATTAACCCACCCCTCAGCTCTTTAGTACAGTGTACACCTCATATTATTTTTATCAAAAACATAGCAGACAGGGAACAGAAATGAACATATTCCTAATTATCACAATTCTTGTCTTATTTCATAATCCTTTCATAAACATTGAACATTATCCTTTTCATCAAACATAACACACAAGTTAAGCTACAGAGTCATTGACACTTTCATTTATTTTGATATTCACAGTGGCACACGCAACAAACCATTCAGCCTGACTGTACTGTAAAATTAACCCTATTCTATGCATGCTTGAACATACTACTCCTTTTGGTTGTGACTATCTGACAATGGCACTCTGATGCACTCACGATCAGCCGATTGTGTGCTCAACTAATCGGCAAGCAGATGATGGTCACAAATCCTTATTGGTTAATCACTAGCATAGAAACAACTAACCGTTAATCTTTTCTTGAAACTTTGTAGCAGATGGAAACTACTGTGTCACATCAGGTAGTGATAAGAGTGTAAAGTTATGGAACCCACATAGAAGTCTTCTTTTGAAGTCCTATCATGGTCATGGTTATGAAGTGATGGATGCCCAGGCATCATGTGATAATAGTCAGATATGTTCTGGAAGCATGGACAAATCAGTGGTTTTGTTTGATGTGTCTTCTGGAAATACTTTGAGAAAATACAGAGGCCATGCAGGTATAATAACTAAAGCAGGGTACAAAATTTCTGGTGAATGCTGAAACTGTTCGCCAAATTCAAATTGAAGGGGAGCGAATACCAGTAGTTCTTATTTCAAAATGGCATGAGCTTCCCTGACCCCTAGAGTGTTACATGTCAGTAGATTTATTCGGTGCCGTTAGCAGAGGATTCAGATTGGAATCAGGATTAGACTCTAAATGGTCATTAGGCACTCATATCAGAGGCGGACTGGCCATATGGTCATGAAATTTTGTGAAAATGACTAACAGGCAAAATGGATCTGATTGCATAGACTGCCGGTATACTGAAATCCTCTCTATGTGGACTGCCATTGGCAGTCCACATAGAGACATCTCAATATACCACCAGTCTACACTGCATTTGATTGCTCAGATGCAAGGAAACAGGGTTCTGTCAGTTTGAAAAATGAAAATTTTCTCACATTGGGTTGAACTATAGTCAGCTCGATGGGTGTACCCCCCACCCCGGGTGCAACCATTTTTCCGAATGAGCAATGTAGATGATATAAATATGCCTCGAAATGTCCTCTATGTGGACTGCAATTGGTCACACAGATGCAGGGAAGCAGTGCTCTCTCAGTTCGAAAAGTCCAAAGTTTTCTCTAGTTCCAGCAATGCCAACCCCCCCCCCCCCCCCCACCCTGATTCATTTCCCAGTAACTTTTCTTGGCTGAGTCTGCCCCTGACTCATATTGTCATCAACAAACTGTGAGTCTCATGCTTTATTTTTCTGTTGTTGAAAAAGAAATGGTACAGGTATATCAGTATCCTGAAAATGTCCTCATGGAAATTGATATTGTTCACGACATCTGCACAATCATGGGCATAGTTTTGATGGAACTCTAAGATTTCCACAATTTAGAAGAGGTCATGGAAGACCCTTTAAAACTTGAAACAATGTTCATGCTATAGGTCCACCAAGGCCTGACTTTAGAATAGTACAATGCTATAGTTGTAAACAAAAAGGTCACACAGATAGAAATTATAGAGTAATGCAGAAACCTGAAATTAAGAAGCAAGGAAACTAAAACGTTTTGTGTTGAAATTCGCAACATGGAACAATAGTAAAAAAGGGTTGTTGTAGATCAGGTTGTGTATTGGGTTGTGAATAAGAAAAATGTAAAGAAAAAGAAAAAAGGTGGATAAAGTGGTAAAAATAATAGGAAGGCCCCACAGGTTTTTTTTGTAAAATTGCATTTGGGTGGGCGGGTGGGCATTTTTTTATTTTATTTTTTATTTTATTTTTTATTTCTTTTCCATCAAAAGTTCATGTTCTTGGTTTATTTTATATTTTAGGCCTCTTAATCTACAGAATAGCACGGGTGGTGGTGTATTTCATCCCTTGAGTGCAAGAAGGCTTTTTTAGTTGTTACTATTTATTTTGGCAAACATTTTAAGATATAAACAGCATGGCAATCATAGTAAAAGAGAGAAGGCAGAAAAGCATCACAATACTTTATTGTATTACTTTTTGAAAACCAGTGTGGTTTGGCCATGCTGAGTGGAGCTATGGCCCTTAATTTGTTAATTTTTGCTGGCTTTCAGCTCATCAGTGCGATATCTTGAACAAATGTCAATGGAATTTTGGTCAGTATTTGTTATATGAGACATTCTTGACAATATGTTGAATTACTTTAAAAACTGGTATGTGTTGGTCATAATGAGTGGAGTTATAGCCCTTACTTAGTTAATTTTTGTCTGTTTTCAGCTCGTAGACGCAATTTATTTATTTATTAATTTATTTATTTATCTATTGGGGTTTAACAACACTTTTGACAGCCAGGGTCACCTCATGTCGGACAGTTTTACAGGTGGAGAAAGCCAGAGTACCTGGAGAGAACCACCGAGCAACGGTGATCAACTGTCAGGCTCGCCAACACACTAACTCCACAGAAGAAGGTTTAGCATTGGTTGAAGACAAGTGCACCATCAACCTGTAGTGAACCTTAGTACACAATGCCACCATGCCCCCAAGTGGGCAATGGGGGTGAAGTGTCTTGCCCAAGCACATAATGTGGTTGCCACAGGCGGGATTCAAACTGTGCACCTCTTGGCTTGCAGCCTGCACTTCTACCTCGCAGCCTTTGGGTAAACCTGCAAGTTACATTCAAAGTATCATTGGTAGTTGTTGCTAGCCAAGACTTGCCTAGAAACAACTACATAGCCACAGGCTGAAGACTGTCAAAGTGTATCAGAAATGTGTAAAAACTCTCTCCAATCCCATAAGAGTTAAAGCAAATGCTTTACAATCAGTATGCATCTCTGTAATCCTTTACATATCATGAATAACAGACAGCACCTTCACAACAAATTCTTAAATGTCATTTTTGCCTCTAAAGCATAGCTCATGGCAATATTGGAATGAGCTTTACATGCTCATTCCAGTAACAGGTCATAAGTTTTTTAGGCAAAATTAAAAAAAAGACAAATAATAGAATTTGAATGGTTATGTTTGTGAGTAGTACAGTGGAGCCCACTTAATTGGATCTCTCTTAACTGAATGACCCTGTTAATTGAATATAAATTCCCAACACAAAAAACATTTACCATACCTCCAGTTAATTGAATATAGGTTATAGAGTAAACTCCTGTTAATTGTATAAAAACTCTTGTATCCTATCGAGAAATTACCCTGACTCTCCCCAGTTTTCCTTTGTTTATAGACCTATATAGCCTCAGTACATCCAATACAGGCATTTAATCTATTATGTCTTGTTTGACAGAGCTCATAGAGCTCTGTCATCAAACAAGATATAATAGAATAAATGCTAAGTTTATCTCTAGAATACAGGAAAGTGACATAATTCCTGTTAATTGAACACTTGTTAATTGAATAATTTTCATTGGCAAAGTGGCTATTCAATTAACAGGGTTCCACTGTACCGGCTGGTTATGGCAATTACAGGGAATGTGGTGGCTCAGTGGTTACGTCAGTGGATTTCAAACTGAAAGGTCCACGGTTTGATCTCCACCAGGAATAACTGCATTGTGTCCTTGACTAATCCTGACTACCCATGTGGGGACACGTTGGTGCCATGTACTAAGGCATACTGTACATCAATGGTGCACTTGTCTTCAACCAATGCTAACCTTGCTTGTACGGAGTTAGTACGTTGTGGAGTGTGACAGTTGCTTGTCATTGCTCAGTGGTTCTTTCCAGGTACTTCAACTTCCTATCCCTGTTGAAACCCCTGACCCTGGCTGTCAAAAATATCGTTAAACCCCAATAAAAAAATAGCAGTTACATTAGGTAAAGTATTAATTGTCTCAGTTCAGATAGCTACCATCAGGAATGTACTGAAGAGTGGTAGCATTCCAAAAAAAAATCACAACAAAACAAACAAACAAAAAACTGTTGAATTACTAAAAAGTTTGATTTGTTGCCTGTAAAAACGTAGCTAAGGAACTCTCATTGAGATGTGCTCAACAATGTTTTTTGAGAAAAAGATTGAAAAAGTTAATGAAATTGAAATGTTGAGTTTTGTCAATAGCACTGGCCAGTTTGGGCTGTTACATTAGGTAAAGGGTTCAGTAAGTTTTTGTTGGTTTACCTCCAGAAAAATGTTTTAGATTCCAGAAAAATGTAAATTTGGGTGAATATTAATGTCATAGTTCTCTGTTTACCCCCACTGCATCCCCAAATAATTGTGTTTTTGCCAGAACATGAGTAATTGTATCAAAAGTGAAAAGAAAATGATCTTCACAGAAATTCATAACATGGTTAAGTCAAAAATCATTACTACAGAAATAAAAAACTTTCAGGCACAGTTAATACAGTGAAGTTCAATGAGGAATCCACCATAATTCTATCTGGTTCAGTGGATGGCACGATGAAGGCATGGGATTGCAGAAGTAGAAAATATGAACCAATGCAGGTATATAGCGTTCCTTCTACAAAAATTATGACAATTCTTTTGGATTTAACCCTTAGGTCCTCCCGTTAATTCTACATTAATAACTACCATATATACATGTATACAGCTGCAGATGATTTAACAGTGTTTCTCTATTATTGTTGGCTACCTGTACATGCTGTCAACAATGAAGTAAAAACACTATCAAGATGTACACAGAATGACACGTGTGTGTGGATGGGCTAATCGTTATGGCACGAGTGCCCATGCAGAAGGATAGAACGAGAGGCCACAGGCCTTTTTATCCTTCCGCTTTGGCACAAGTGCCATATCAATTGACCCATTCACACACTCGTGTCATTCTGTGTTTATTACATGCCTTCACGTCTATAAAAACCATTATTAGTAGGACACTCAGCAATTCATTTGATAACTATCGACAAAAAGAACACATTTTATCACCAACCAAATTTGCGAGGGGAACCCATGTTACTATTTCATCCCTTGAGTTCCAATATGTTCTAAGTGCCTACTGGCACATAAAACACATTGGAACTTAGGGGACGATTTTCAGCTATCGATTCAAATTGTAATTGCATTGCACGCTTCGGAGAAAATTCCAGTGATATTTCGCTTCTATTTAAAAATGGTATGTCAGCGATTTCTGTTCCACACATATGTGCAGAATGGATTTTCATTTCCACATGGTTTAGTGTTGCTGTAGATGGGGATTTCATAGAACAGGCATGTAATAAAAATGCATCTTCCTAGTAGTGTTCTCAAGGAAGAATACTCATGAGACAAATTATTCAGAGCAATTCAAAACGCAGCAGTTTGTGGCTGTGTGGGGACCTAAGGGTTAAGCCATCTCTTGCAAGCCATACACAGTCTGATCAGATCTATAGATGATTAACAGAGTGATCTCCTCTGTATTTATTCATCTATCAAAACAGCAGGCAATAGTTGCTTCATGTTAAACAACTAAGAATTCTATCATCTATTAATCATTGCAATTAATATCTGTAGTCTTTTTCTGGTATTTTTCATTGTTTCAAGTTTAAAAAGAATACTAACTGATTTCAACTGATAGATTTTTAGCCTTACAGGCTTTCCAAATACACACTTTAAAACAAATTTACACCAAAAGAAATGTCAGTCTTACTAAAAATTTAATTATTAAAATATATTGTTACAAAGGTAAAAACAAACATTAGAGTATGAAGGGTTTTACACGGGTCTTGGTAGCCAGTGACAGAATCTGGATAGTGGGCCAAGAAGTCTTGATCTTGGTACATCTTGTACAAATGACTTTCATTTCAACAGTTTTCTTATTTTTAGCTCACCTGACTAAAAGTTAAGGTGAACAAAAGTGATCAATCACTGTCTTCTGTGCATCATATGTCGTCTAAAGCTGCTGAACCAATTTCAGGGGTGGGGTCAGATACAAATTTGTTAAAACTAAGACCCTTAGTGAATATTTGGGCTCAATACAGGAGCCCAAATTTACCTTGGTGCAATATAAGAAGTAATCTTTAAAGAATCCTCTCCTTCAGAACAGCCAGTCAGAATCTGTTGAAATTTGGTATACAACATTGTTACAGGGGTTAGATTCAAATTTGTTCAAATCACGTCCTCAGTTCATATTTGGGCTCCCTATGGGGGCCCCAAATTTTAACTTAGTGCAATATGAGGAATAACCTTTAAAAATCTTCTTCTGATCCACCAGTCAGAATCTTTTTATATTTGGTATGCTGCATCCGTAGGGAGGTTAGGACTAAGTTTGTTCAAACCAAGTGCCTTGTTCAAACCAAGTGCCTGTGTTAATATTTGTGCTCCCTATTGGAACCCAAATTTTAACTTAGTCCCATATGAGGGATAATCTTGAAAACTCTTCTTCTCCAGAACTACAAGTCAGAATCTTTTAATATATGGTATACAGAATCCTTACAGGGGTTGGATTTAAATTTGGTCAACTCAAGTTTATTGGTTGATAATTGGGCTCTCTGTGGGAGCCCAAATTTTAATGTAGTGTGTATAGAAAATAATCTTTAAAAATCTTCTTCAGATCCATCAATCAGAATCTTTTGATATTTGGTATACAGCATCCATTTTTAGCTCACCAACGAAGCTGTGTGAGGTTATGTCATGACCCGAGGCCCGGCGGCGTCGGCACTTGTGTTAAAGTTATTGTACCAGTCCACTTTGACTTTCAGCCCTGTTGCTATGCACCTCATACTGTATTTCTATGGCTTACAATTACCCACAGATCCTTACCCAGTGATATTTTATTGATTTTTAGTGTTTTTGCAATGTTAGACTTTTTTGTCAGTGTGGTCTCAGAAAATGTCTGACCTGTTTTGCTATACATGAGTGGAGGCTCCCACGGGTATGCTGTGGCTTTTATATTTCATATATGTGTTAAGTGCATTAATATAACATGAAATTAACCTTTGGCCAGACATTTTTCAGAGATTTTTGACTTTTTTAATGCAATGTTAGACTTTTTTGTCACTGTAGACTTAGAAAATTTCTGACCTGTTTTGCTGTACATGAGTGGAGGCTACCACGGGTATGCTGTGGCTTTCATATTTCATATATGTGTTAAATGCATTAATATAACCTGACATTAACCCTTGGCCAGACATTTTTCGGAGATTTTGGACTTTTTTAATGCAATGTTAGACTTTTTTATCAGTGTGCACTTAGAAAATTTTTGACCTGTTTTGCTATGCATGTACATGACCAGACATTTTTTGCAGATTTGTAATAAGCCTTGATTTATTGCATGCCGTGCATTGGTGAGCTAATGGGGATGGACACACTCCTCTTGTTACTTTGTGCAATATCAGGAATATTCTTCTCATGAATGCCCAGTCAGAATCTTTTAATATATGGTATACACCATTCTCAGAGAAATCAAATTTAAGTTTGATAAAATTAAGTGCCTGGGTTAATATTTGGGTTCCATTTTGGAGACTGAATTTTAACTAAGTCCAATATGAGGAATAATCTTTAAAAATCATCTTCACCAGAACCACCAGTCAGAATCTTTTGATATATGGTATACAGCATCCCTAGGGTGGAGGGGCGGGGTGGGGGGGGAGGGTCAGCTTCTAGTTTGTTCAAGTCAAGTCCCAGGGCTGATATTTGGGCTCCCTATTGGAGTCCAAGTTTTAGCTTAGTCCAACGAATTGGCTGCATCTACCCTCGTAATTTCTAAATTGAGCAGTTGAAAAAAATATCACTTTTCAAAAAATGTCAACAAAACCATATCATGTGACCTCTCATTGGAACAAGCTCACCAAGCTCATTCCAGTGAAGGATCACATGATATGGTTTAGTTGAAATTATTTGAAAAATATGTAAAAATAATATTTAAAATAATAAATTTTGATATTCTGTGCATTTGGTAAAAGGGTTAAAAAATTGCAAGTTACTTTTCTCCCTAAAGCTTCACATCCACACTTTTTTTTTTAGCTTGTCACAGGATATATATGTTCCAAAAATTTATTTTTTTAACCCTTTACCCAATGAATCGCCCGCATCCGCCCGCGTAATTTGCAAATTCAGCAGCTGAAAAAATATTATTTTCCGAAAAATTTCAACAAAACCATATCATGTGACCCCTCATTGGGACGAGCTCATCGAGCTTGTTCCAACGAGGGGTCTCGTGATATGGTTTTGTTGAAATTTTTTGAAAAATTTGAAAAAATGATATTTAAAATAATTAATTTTGATATCGTCTGCGTTGGGTAAAGGGTTAAAAAAGATTTGATTTTCTTAACCATATGAGATTTTGGTGTTTTCTATTGAAGGTAATGGATGAAGCAGAAGATAGCATCACATCAATACAGGTTTCAGATTATGAGATTCTGATTGGGTCAGCTGATAGTAAAATCAGACGATATGATTTGAGGAATGGAAAATTAATTGCAGATTTTATTGGAAGTAAGAAAATATTAATCATAGAATTCTTCTCTGAGACAGTTGAATTTGCTGATTGAATAGCTGAACTAACACAAATATTCAAATCACAAGAATATACCTTTATTTAGAACTGATCATCTGCTTTTTGATGATAAATCAGGAGTTTACTTCTTTATATCATACACTTACTAAATATACAGTTGAGCCCTCTTAATTGGATATCTCTTAATTGTATATTCCTGTTAATTGAATATAATTTCCCAACACAAAACCATCTACCAGACATCCAGTACAAATTTGACCTGTTAATTGAATATATGTTATAGAGTATATTCCTATTAATTGAATAAAAAATCTTGCAACCTGACGAGAAATTACCCTGACTCGCCCCAGTTTTCCTTTGTTTATAGACCTATTTGGCCTCAGTACATCCAATACAGGCATTTAATCTATTATATCTTGTTTGACAGAGCTCATAGAGCTCTGTCAAACAAGATATAATAGAATAAATGCTAAGTTTTTCTATGGACTACAGGAAAGTAACACAATCCATGTTAATTGAATACTCCTGTTAATTGGATAATTTTCATTGGCAAAGTGGCTATTCAATTAAGAGGATTCCACTGTATATAAAACATCAAAAATTATCCTGAATTCAGAGATTATTGTATAGCTATAAAGCAAGCTTTACAAGCCAAACCAGTTTCAGACTTACAACAATTAATTAAAAATCCTTTCTGTTCAGACCGAATGGCATTACCGTTTTACAGGGTGAATCCAGTGAATTTGTGCACTCAGCCTACTTGTGATATATCAGAGTATTTGGCTGTAATTCTGAGTGATGAAAACAACTGCAGTAAGCATTATCAATGCTAATTAGGTTTATTTTTTGCACGCCTTTATGAAAAGAATGTCATCAAACAATCTGAGGTTTAACTTTTGCTTTATCTTGATGTTTTCCCATAACGGTAGTTGGGTGTGTAGTTCACCCATAAAATTTTGTCTTCATCTTGTTGTTTTCCCATTGTTTGGTTTCTAGTTCACCCATGAAATTGTTGACAAAACTTGTGGCTGCTCAGGTGTCCATGGCTGTTTCCCAGGTTTATAAATATTATCCTTTGAACTCAAAATTATTGCATTGAAGAGCCATTTTCAGTAGGCATAGGCAGTCCCGACTCCCGATATGGATATATTTCATTATGGTTTGTTTTTAGCGCATGTACTATAGAGGTGAGGTAATGTCATGTCTCTGCTGGCATTGGCTTTGGTCTTGACATCATCAACATCCAATTTTGTGAGAGTTTGTGTTTAAGTAAATTTCTTTGAGGGCTTTCAGATTGCGGTAGTGCATTATTTAGGACCATGAGTACAGTACTTAGCCCTTATTTTCTGAAAACGTTTCTTCAAATTTCATTTTTCAGGTGAAAAATTGTTCTGTTGTAAGATTTTGCTTTATATTAAACTTTTATTTATGTTCCAATAAAAGTAAAATTCTCCTCCTCTGATTGGACAAGAGCTTGCTTAGTATTTATTTATTTATTTATTTATTTATTTATTTATGTTTAAGGTCACATATTTATGCACAATGGCTAATCATGACCGTGACAGTTTTACGGGTGGAGGAACCCGGAGTACCCTGAGAGAACCACCGAGCAACGACGAGCAGCTGCCACCTCCCCAACATCGTAACTCCGCACTGCAGCACAGGCAGGGTTAGATTGGTTGAAGATATGCGCACCATCGACGTGCAGTACGCCTTAGTACACGGCATCATCGTGCCCCCATGCAGGCAATGGAGATGAAGTGTCTTGCCCAAGGACACAACGCGGTTGCCGCAGGCGGGATTTGAACTGAGGACCTCTCGGCTTGCAGCCTACACCTCTACCTACTGAGCCACCGCGCTCCCAGCTTGCTTAGTATATTCTATGTTTACGGCTGAAGTGGCAAATGTAACAGTCTGATGTCACAATGCGAAGTATGTCAAGTGACGTTACCCGGTTCGTAATTGCTTCATTAACGAAGTGCCTAGCAAGTGGCTTCATTTTTCTGGATTTTTCACACATGCAACAAACAGTGTCCCAGATAAAGTATTATTTAAATTACAAAACAATTTTCGATTTGAACTAAGATGGAATGAGTTTATCTGGTTTATTGATTATTTAGCCAGTGCCGTCGTGGGTACACGAGAGGTTTATTTACTAAACCTGTGATCATTAAAAGTTGCCTTGCAGAAGGAAACTTTTAACGATCACAGGTTTAGTAAATAAACCTCTTGTGTTTCACAATGTAGGTTTAGGGCTATGGGCAGTGTCTTATTGGAACATATACATTATTGTGATGAGTTGATGATAACATGGTCTGAGGTTTGTGGCTCGGAGCCCATGTTCAACCTCGACGCTTCGCATCTTGGTTGAACATAAGCTTCGAGCCGCAAACCTCAGACCATGTTACTGTCACTTCATCACAATAACTTATGATATTGATCTATATTGCTTATGGATGTGTTTTGTTGCCATTGTAATTTCACTTTCTTTTCTCATCTACTTAGTATATGTGCTGTTAGTTTGCCCATTTTTCTTGTTTTTTTCTGAGCATAAAATCTGTGAATTTGTACTTGTAGCAATTAAAGTCAGTTCCAATATCCAAATTGTAAGAGTTTGAGTTTGTGTTTGAGTTTGTTTCTTCAAACCCAGTGGCCTCCACAGCTTCCAGCTTGCAGCTGAGGATTATTTAGGACCTTAACTACAGTACTTAATCATATTTTTGTGGCACTTTTTTTTTAGATGAAAAGTATTGGTCATACACGACTTACACATTCCGTTTTGTTGGAGGGTACTTTGCGACCAGAATGTGTTCCCTGCCAGCAGGTGTTGTCAGTGGAACACATTCTTTTGAATTGTACTGATTTTAATCATGTTAGAGGGCAGTATTTTACAGTCGGATCGTTGAGAGATTTATTTTATCATACGAGCCCGCAAAAAGTCATCTCATTCTTGAAAGTAATCAACCTTTTTAATAAATTTATATGAGTCGTGTCCTTGGATCGAAAAAACTTTTCATAAATAAAAATACGATGGCATTTATCAGTAGTGGAGCTCATTTATCGTAGCCTGAGGGACATGGACCAGCAGACCAGTGGGTCTATTTGTACCTTGGTCTGTGCAGATTTAACCAAGTGGGCATTGAGTGTACAGATGTTAATTCACCCACATTTGTTTAGTGGTACGCTTTCACTTACACAAGCACAACAGAGGGGCACTGGCAGGTCATCACAAAAGCAAATTCGAGGAGGCATTCGCTATGCTAGATTCATACATAGAACAAGTTGGTCAAAGGCCCCTCCCCTCCCCTTCTACTTAGAATCATCTGCTGTTATTTTACCCGTTTTTCCTTTTTTAAGCAAAAAATCTGTGAACTTGTACTTGTAAGTATTAATGTTTCTGTCAGCTACAATATCTGCAGGGGTGGACTGGGTCAAGAATAGTAATCAGGAAATGCATCCAGGTGTGCCCTGGAGAAAATTTTAATATTTCGAACTGAACAAACGTGGATTCTTTGCATCTAAGCAATCAATGGCATTCAAACACAGGACATTTCGAGAGCCTTTTTTCTTTATCACTCATTCGGCAAGAATAGTATTAACAGGGCGTGGAGTGTGCGATGACTCATTGGGCCGATCATAGTTCAGCCCAATGGGAATTAATTAAAAGAACATTGTTTCCTTGCATCTGAGCAGCCATTGGCAGTCCACATAGAGAACATTTCCATATACCAGCATTCTATGCAATAAGATCCATTTTGCCTGTTGGGCGTTTTCACAAACTTTCAGGCACCAACAGGTGTTGGACTGCATCAATTTTGGGGGCCCCAGGGATCACCCAATTGGGGGGCCCACCAGGAATTTTCCCAGTAGACCATACGGACAGTCTGTTTCTGAATATCCAAATTGTCAGCACTTGTTTTTGAGTTGGTTTCTTCAAACCTAGGAGCCCCAGATATTTCAACTTGCAGCTGGGGGTTACTTAGGATCATGACTACAATACTTAACCCTGGTTTTATGGATTTGTTTTTCTTTTCTTTTTTTAGGAGAAAACTTAATTAATTTTCTTTTGTGAAAAGTTGTGTACTTGACCCTTATTTTTTGGATTTTTTTTTTTTTTTAGATGAAAACTTAATTTTCTGTAGTAAGAAGTTGTGTTAAAGTAAACTTTATTGTACACTGTGATGATCTATAATGCTCATAGATGCATTTTATTGTTATTATAGTTTCTCTTAACTCTTTGCATGCTGCTGGCGGATATTCCTGCCCAGCACAGGGTTTATCTTGTCACTCTATAAGTATAATTTGGGCATATTTAAACATATTTTCTCCTGTAAATTGAATGGATTTTTTCACCAGTGATTTCTTGTTAAATTTAGATTAATTTTTCATCAACTATTGGTGTTTAGGGTCACATATGTATGCACAATGGCTAATCATGACCTTGACAGTTTTACTGGTGGAGGAAGCCGGAGTAGCCAGAGAGAATCCCCCATGGATTACCGTGACCGGAATTATGGATTGCACTTCATCCATCTGTCTGTCAGTTTGTCTGTCCGTTTCTCCTGTTACTGCCTGCATCTCAGAGATGCTTTTGTTTCAAATTTTCAGCATTGATGTGCATCAATTGTTTTTGAAAAAAAATTCAAGATGGCTGACTGGCGGTCATTTTTAATGGAAATTGCATGTAATTAGTTTTCTGTCTAGAACTTCTAAACAACATTTCTGATTTCAATAATTCTTGGTATGGAGGTGTAGCAACATAAAATAAATAACATATCTTACAGGTTTTGTTCTCGTTTATAAATTATATAAATTAGATAAACTTAACCCTTTTGTGCCTCGTCAGCGCATACCGCGCCAGTGGTAAACTGACACTACAAACCCGTCGGTGCACTGCGCGCCTATGCCAAAGTAATGCATCTACTCTCATCTCAGTCCACGTGTGCTATCTCTATCAGTCCACAGAAGTAATTTCATGCCCAAATGAAATTAGAGTTGTTTCCCTTTAGTTGATTGGCTACAGTTTTAGCGCATATTGCACCAGAATCACAGTAATTCCACGGACGAAGATGACAATTGATATCAACGTGGAACAGGATTCTGTGGTACAGTCTGGCTCAAATCAAGCTGACGCATATGACACTACTATGAATGCTGGACGTTCAGATGATGTTGCCAGTAATAATCCAGATGAAGGAGTGGAATTGGACTGGCCAGTGGGAGGGGATGTGGCAGAAAAAGAAGTGCAGGTCAGGGACATGGCAGTATATATGGCATAGTCGTGGAATTGGTCCAATTTTTCTTTGGAAAAAATGCAGATTTTGTTCCACTAGTTCTGAAGCTGGGAAGATAAATATTGACTTAGATGACAATCCAAATGAATGGAACGTTTTATACCTTTATCTAATGGATGAGATGATCCTGAAATTAACCCTAATATCCCAAGTCTGGGGAGTCGGTTTGGCTGAGTCGCGAAATGGTTAAGCTTTTTTTTCTTCAGCCAGATTTGCATATATTATGTTGGTGTGGCCTGTTGCCACCTGTATCTCAGAGGTGCTTTGATGCTTTTGTTTAAAATTTTCAGCAATGATCAGACACTATGTAAAACTGAGGTGAATCAGTTTAAAAAAAAAAAAATTCCAGATTTCAGACTTCCGGCCATTTTTGTTGGAAATTGGGTGTAATTAGTTTTCTGCCCAGAACTTCCAAACGACACTCTCGGTTTTAATAATTTTTGATATGGAACAGCATAAGATAAATAACATATTATATAGGGGGGGGGGGCACCAAAAATTTGCAAGACGTGACGTGGGGGTGGGTGGGTCTATTGAGTGCGCCAAAAATGTGCATTTCCAACTTGTGCAATTTTTTGAATTTTTAAAAAATATATCAATATATCAGCTAATATATACTATCATTTGTGTTTCAAACCTTAAAGATGATGTTGTACATCACACTCTTAGCATAAATACAACATCAGGAGGCTTTATATGTGAGAATATTGGGCTTAATCTAGGAAAATGTAACACGTTAGTAGGGGGTGGGTGTCTTGTTCGAAATGTAGAAAATGTGCAGACAGTATTTTGGGAAAATTCTCTCTGATGCACTAAATTCAACCCAAGTTATTTATTTATTAATTGATTTATTTATTTATTGGTGTTTAACGACACTTTAACAACCAGGGTCATATTGTGTTGGTGACAGGTTTACGGGTGGAGGAAGCCAGAGTACCCAGAGAGAACCACCAAGCAATGACGAGCAGCTGTCAGCTCTTCAACATCATAACCCACGACTGTAGTACACACTGCACAGCGATACAACGTACTACACAGCACAGACAGGGTTAGATTGGCTGAAGACATGTGCACCTCTGCGTGCAGTACGTCTCAGCACACAGCATCATTGTGCCCCCATGTGGGCAAATTGGGGTAAGTTTATTTTGGATTTTAATGGGAGAGTGGGTGGTGGGTGTCTGAGAACGGTAGTAGAAAATTTGCACGTAGTGAGTGGGTGGGTATAAAAAGGAGCCGAATAAAAAATAGGATGCCACGTCTTGCAAATTTTTAGTCCCCCCCCTGTAATATACAGGGTTTTTTCTCGTGCATAAATTATGATAAAATTATGCAAATTAGACAAACTGAAGCTTTTTAGTTCACCTGACTGAAAGTCAGGGTGAGCTATTCTGATCACTTTTCGTCCGTCGTGAAGGTGGTGTTTGGGCCTTTTTCTCCCAAACCACTGGCCGCATATTAATGAAATTTCATGTGAGTAGGGGTTATATAAGGGCATTTTGATTTTTTGTCAAATTAGGTTTCGGCTCACATTGAGCAGAGGGATGGGGCAAAAATGCTCCAATTCTTAAAAAATCTTCTTCTCAAGAACCAGCAATAGCAGAGACTTGATATTTGGTATGCAGCTTTCTTTTGAGGTGTAGACTCAAGTTTGTTCAAGAGAAGTTGGAGGGGCTATATTTGATGATGTTAAAGAAGGGGCAAAAATTTTGGCCCCACCCCAAATTTCAGTTTTCCAAATCATGAGGCCGATTTGAACCAAATTTTAGGTGAGTGCTTATTGGGTCATAAGTACCTAATTTATGCAGAAATTTTTTTCCCCATAGCCCTGTGGGAACCACAGGAGCTAAAAATAGAAAAAAATTAAAACGCCCATATCTCCAAAACTTCACGGCACTGAGAATTCTTATTTGTTGTGAAGCTTCCTTAGGACCAACAGAATGGAATGGTCCAAAAAAATTGCCATCGGTTTTATCATGGGGTACTTTTTGGGGACTTTGAAAAAGTGCTGAGTCAGCATTTTTTAACACTGTGGGTAATGGGAAAAACATAAGACTACTTTTCTCCGAAACCACTGCTCCAAAAGCTTTCAAATTTCACATATAACATCTTTGGAAGATTGTTTCACATGTTTATTGAAATCAATTGCCTGGGTCGATATTTGGGCTCTCTATGAGAGCCCAAATGTTTTAAATTAGTGCAGTATAAGGAGTATTTTTTAAAAATCTTCTTCTTCAGATCTAGCAATAAGAATGTTTTGATATTTGGTATGCAGCATCCTTAGGGTGGTGAGATTCAAGTTTGTTGAAGCCAAATCCCTGGGTTCATATATCAGGCTGAAAATTTGGGGTCCCGTTGCGGACTTCGAAATTTTGGACCAAAATCCGAAAAAAAATTTTTTGTTTTTTCTGCATTATTTTTTTTTGTTTTTTCTGCGTTTCGGTCAATTTTAAGACAAAAAAAATTTTTTTTTTTACACTGAAAATTTGGGGTCCGGGTGGGACTTAGAAAATTTTGGACCAAAATCCGGAAATTTAGTTTTATCGTTTTTTATGCGTTTTAAGAAGAAGAAAAAAATTTAGGCTGAAAGTATTTTGTTTGGGAAAAAAATCTGTTTTTTATGCGTTTATCTCAATTTTGAGATGCAAAAGTGCAGGAACTGAAAATAGAAGGAAAATCCTGTGTATTGTGTGGGCACAATCGCTTCATCTAGTTGGTATATGCTTTTCTTGGGAGGGGGCGTATGCAGCTTATTCAAGTCAAGCCCCTGGTTTGATATTTAGACTACCATGTCAGGTGAGTGCCCTCAGGCCCCCTGGGGCCTCTTGTTTTCAGTCATATTTGTATATATTATATTGGTATGTCCTGTTACGAGCTTTGACACATTTGTTTCAAATTTTCAGCAATGATCAGACATTCTATAAAATTGATGCATGTTACCAACCAATGTGTTGAACCTTGGTTATCACAGGGATTCTACCCATAAAGATTACCTTTTTTTGCTAAACCACCAAATTTCCTACCATATTTATCCAAATGTACCAGAGTAAGCTATAATATTGGTAGCCCTGGCATAAATAATGGTACAAATAATTTAAAATTTTAACATTCACAGCCCCTGATTACCCTTTTTATGCCCCTGAGAGATTCTCTAGGGAGCATTATGTTGTCACCATGTCCACCCATTCCTCCGTCCATCCATCCGTCTGTCCCTCTGCCCATTGGTTGACGTCCGTCCATTAACTTTTGGTTTCCATCAAATAACTAAAGAACTGCTTATTTGATCAACTCCTAATTTTAGGGGTAACTTATGGATGACTGGACAGTGCTTCCTTTCGATTTTGGTCTAGCTAGCCAGTTCAGTATGGCCACCTTGGCAGCCATATTGAGTTTGGCTTCTGTCCAATAACTAGTGAATGCTGACTCGAATAATTTATATTTTTTAACATCATTAGCTCAACTTTGGCACTGTAAGTGCAAATGCCCATACGGCTTGGGCTAGAGGCTGTATTTATAAACCGATCTTTACGAAACTTCTTGGGTACCTTTGGTATCCCCGTGGGACAAGAACGAGTGTTTTTGGTTGTGGTCCAAAATTCAAGATGGCCAATGGCAGCCATTTTGTACAAAATTAGGTGCAATCAGATTTTTGCACAGAACTTCCATATGAAAGCGTTGATTTGAAAATTTTTTTGTGTGAATGTTACGTACCATGGGATACATCAAATATAATACAGGTTTTTTCTCATGCAGAAATTATGCAAATTAGATGAACTTTGATTTTTTCAGTGCTACTTACACACAGTAAGTACACATGTCAATACGGCTCGGGCTAGAGGCTGTATTTATCAACCGATCTTCACGAAACTTCTTGGGTACCTCTGTTATCACCTTGGGAAGAGAACGAGTGTTTCTGAGTGCGGTCCAAAATTCAAGATGGCTGCCAGTGGCCATTTTGTACCGGAATTAGGTCTAATCAGTTTTTTAGCTCATCTTGACAAAGTCAAGCTGAGCTAATCTAATCACTTCCCGTCCGTCGTCCGTCGTCCGTCAACACCATGTTTTGGCCTTCTCCTCCAAAGCCACTGGGCCAATTCAAGTAAAAGTTTGTGTGAGTGATGGTCCCAAAGGGGCATTTCATTTTCCTTCAACTCAGTATGCCCAGCCCCATAGGGAGGGAGTGGGGGAAAATGCTCCAAAATATTTTAAAAATCTTTTTCTCAAGAACCAGTGTGTACAATGACTTGATATTTGCTATGGAGCTTTCATATGAGGTGTAGAATCAAGTTTGTTCAAACGAAGTTCGTAAAGTAATATTTGGCTTTGTAATAGGAGGGGTACGATTTTTGGCCCCGCCCAAAATTTCTATTTTCTGAACCAATGGTCCGGTATGAACCAAATTTGGTTTGTGGTAGTATTGGGTCATAAGTACTTGACCTATGCAAAAAAAAAAAATTCACGCATCCCCATGGGAACCCTGGGAGCTAAAAATAGAAATATTTTCAAATGCCCATATTTCCCAAACCCCACGGAACAGAGAGCTTTTATTTGGTATGAAGTATCCTTATGACCAGTAGAAATGAATGGTAAAAAACAATTGCCATCGGTTATGTTAGGGTGTTCTGTAATAAGCATCGAAAAAATGCTGAGTCAGCATATTTGCAAAAATTAAAAAAAATCTTTTCTCCAGAACCAATCATCAGAATCTTTTGATATTTGGTATACAGCATTCATAGGGGGGTCAGATAAAAGTTTGGTGAAATAAAGCTCATTGGTTCATATTTGGGCTCTCTACAGGAGCCCGAAGTTTTAACATAGGGTAATATGGGGAATATTCTTTAAAAATCTTCTTCTTCAGATTCACTTGTCAGAATGCTTTCACATTTGGTATACAACATCTCTAGGGGGGTCAGATTCAAGTTTGTTCAAATCGGATCCATAGGTCAGTATTTGGGCTCGCTATGGTAGCCCAAATTTGAACTTAGTGCAATTCGAAGAAATTTCTTTACAATTTCTCTTCTTCAGATCCAACAGTCAGAATGCTTTCATATTCGTTACACAACATCTCTAGGGAAGTCAGATTTAACTGTGTTCAAATCAAGAGCCTGGGTTAATATTTGGGCTCTCTATGGGAGCCGGAATTGGCCATTTTGCTGAAGAATTAAAAATTTTGTATTCAGTACCCTCTAGAGGTACTAAGATTAATCCACATAGGTTGTATCAAGGGGCTTCATAGGGGAGCTCTACATTTTCCTTATGATCAACTGAAGAAAAGGCATGATGCCCAGATTATTTTTGTCACTCCTGAGGGACTCAAGGATTGACAGTGTAGCCTATGGAGATGGCTTGCTTAATGTAAACTCATTCTTGGACTCTGTTTAAATTGTGTTCTGTACAAGATGAGCGCTTCAGGCCCCGTGGGGCCTCTTGTTGTACACAACTTCTATACGGCTCAGGCTAGAGGCTGTATTTATGAACCGATCTTTACGAAACTTCTTGGGTACCTTTGTTATCACCATGGGTTGAGAACGAGTGTTTTTGGGTGTGGTCCAAAATTCAAGATGGCCACCGGCAGCCATTTTGTACCAAAATTAGTGCAATCAGTCTTTTGTACAGAACTTTTGTATGAAAGTTCTGAGTTGAATAAATTTTTGTTTGAATGTTTAGTAACATGGAACACATCACATGTTGTACGGATTTTTTCTCTTGCAGAAATTATGCAAATTAGATGAACTTTGATTTATTCAGTGCTACTTATACAATGTAAGTGCACATGTCAATACGGCTCGGGCTAGAGGCTGTATTTATGAACCGATCTTCACAAAACTTCTTGGGTACCTTTGTTATCAGCTTGGGACAAGAATGAGTGTTTCTGGGTGCAGTCCAAAATTCAAGATGGCTGCCAGTGGCCATTTTGTACCGAAATTAGGTCCAATCAGTTTTTTGTTGTAACTTCTATACAGCTCGTATTTATGAACTGATCTTCACAAAACTTCTTGGATACCTTTGTTTTCACCTTGGGACAGGATCGAGTGTGTTTTGGGGTGCCTTTGTTATCAATGTGCTATGAGAACAAATATTTTGGGGTTCAGTCAGACCCACTCTGGGACTCAAAGATTTTTTTCTAGTTTAGCATCTGACTGTCACCCACCTTTACAATACTTTACCTATACATTTGTTACAGGCTACGGTCAGTATTTATGTACAGGCCGTTACAATACTTTATATGTACCTTTGTTATCAGGTCATTACCTAGATGTTTGTCATTGCTGTGTCACATACTATACATGTACATGTCTTGACAAGTTGAGCTACGGTGTCATTGACACTTTCATTTGATTATGCATTATTGGTGTGTAGAGGAAGCTTCTTTTTGGTTTTGGATCAGATAACCAATTCAATATGGCCGTCATGGTGGCCATATTGAATTTGGTTTCCGTCCAGTAATAAATGAATGCTGACTCAAATCAATTTTATTTTTCGATTATACATTGTTAGTGTCTATAGAAAGCTTCCTTTTAATTATGGACCAGTCAGCTGAACCAAGATGGCCACCAGTGGCCAATTCATTATGGCTTCCATGGCAGCCATCTTGAATTTGGTTTCCATTTTTTTTTTTTTATTGGTGTTTAAGGTCAAATATTACTGCACAATGGCTAATCATGACCATGACAGTTTTACGGGTGGAGGAAGCCGGAGAACCGTGAAAGAACCACCAAGCAATGGCAAGAAACTGTCAGCTCCCCAACACACCAACTCCACACAAACAGGGTTAGCATTGGTTGAAGACAGGTGCACCATCAACGTGCAGTACGCCTTAGGCCACAACGTCACCGTGCCCCCACATGGGCAATGGGGGTGAAGTGTCTTGCCCAAGGACACAACGCAGTTGCCACAGGTGGGATTCGAATTTGGTTTCCATCCAATAGCTGACACAAATCAGTTGCTGACACAAATCAATTTTATTTTTTGTTATGCTTTGTTGGTGTCTAGAGAAAGCTTCCTTTTGATTTTGGTTATGCCCCCAAGAGACTTACCCACCCTTTTATGACACCGTCGGGGGCATCATTGTAACTCATTAGCTATTTATGCTATATAACATGTTGACAACCTGTAGGAAAAAGTGTTGTGATACTTTTCCATTTTCTCTGGTTTTAATTTACCAGCAAAGCTGTTTATGTCCTAACAGAATTTCTGCCAAAATACATAGCACCAACTACTGTTCAATCTCGTTCTGTTGAGATTGCATGTTGTTTGTTAGGCCTGCACAGTTAATCGATAAAACGATATATACCGGTATTCAAACTGATATCAATTGAATACTGGTGTAATTACAATAATATCAGTTTATAGTCATTATTTATTTACCCACAATTTAATTTTCAAGATGTTTTGAGGTTTTTTTTAACCTCAATTCTGAACGAATAATATTATCACATACCAAGGAATCGTCCGCATGTGCTCACGTAATATACAAATTCAGCAATTGAAAAAATAATTTTCAAAAATTTCAACAAAACTGTATCCTGTGACCCCTCATTGGAACGAGCTTGTTTATCTCGTTCCAATGAGGGGTCACATGATATTGTTTTGTAGACATTTTTGGACAAATTTGAGAAACTAATATTTAAAATAATAAATTTTGATATCGTCTGCATTGGGTAAAGGCTTTTCGAACCGCATCATCAAGGCAAACTGATTCGTTCTGACTGTGATGCCTCAAGTCTTGATTGTGGTACTTATGTTCAAATATCTGAACAGTTTTCGATATACTGGTATACCGCGGTATTTTTTGGAATACCGATACCGGTATTCTGTTTTGAATATCGTGCAGCCCTATTGTTTGTAGCTGTTTACTTTGGCGAAAAGTTTTATTAAGATGTGAAAGGCATGCCTCTCTATTCATATATGTGGAATCACTGCATAAACTTTTAAGTCAAGTTAGTCTCGAAAGAATGATTGGTCTGACTGGCACACCATGCAAGATTAGGAATTTAATGCATAATATATTATTTGGTCATAACCTGCAGTTTGTTTGGTTATGTTACAATTGAAGTAACCCACACAAAACCTAAACAATTACTTGTGGGTTATTTCCAGGCCTGCAACTGCAAGTATAGCAAATGATCATTTACTAAACGGATATGTTATCATTTTAATGAACTGTCAAAAACTATGGTTATGAAGGAGAAAAAATTTTAAAATAGTTTTTGGTATAAATCAATAGTGATTAGTTATGCATAATTTATTTATTTATTTAATTATATATTTATTGGTGTTTAACCCCTGGTACTCTGATGTCAAAATGGCAAACTTTTCAGCGGCAAATATTTTCCATAATGCAGTTTGATATTTAACTAGATATACCCTGTTTGACAGAGCTCAGTGAGCTCTGTCAAACAAGATATATTTGGTTAAATTCATAATTAAACAAGAGAAAAACCGAGTGATTGGAGAACATTTTGTTGCACTACCAGAGTGCTAGGGGTTAAGGTCACATATTTCTGCACAATGGCAAATCATGACCACAACATGGAGATAAAGCCAAGTTTAGTCAATCGTTTATACCCATGTTGCCCATTTTAGAGGACTTCCACCCCAAGCATTGGTGACTGGGTCCTATTTAACTAGTAAAACCACAGTAAACAAGCATTGCTTCACTTCCCGGGGTTGCCACCGGGAAGTTATGCACAATAAGTACTGTATTGATAAAATGGTAAACTGGCAGTGCTGAATTACTTTTCAATAGTCATTTGTAATGTGAGTATTTTTTTTAAAAGATATCACACTAAGAGCAAAAGGAGCCTTCATTTAGCAAGATGTACCTCATAAATAATTGTTTAGTTACAATTTATTGGAGAGTGCCAGTTGGCACTCTCCAATAAATTGTAACAAAACAATCTCATATTAATATTTTTTATCCTTCTGCTGAGCCAACAACAAATTAGTGGAAACATTGTAAAGCTGCTGGGGGCACGGTGGCTCAGTAGGTAGAGGTGCAGGCTGCAAGCCGAGAGGTCCTCAGTTCGAATCCCACCTGCGGCAACCGCATTGTGTCCTTGGGCAAGACACTTCACCTCCATTGCCCACGTGGGGGCACGGTGATATTGTGTACTGAGGCGTAGTGCACATCGATGGTGCACTGTCTTCAACCAATCCTAACCCTGCTTGTGTGGAGTTAGTATGTTGAGGAGCTGACAGTTGCTTGCCGTTGCTCAGTGGTTCTCTCTGGGTACTTCGGCTTCCTCCACCTGAAAAACTGTCGAGGTCATGATTAGTCATTGTGCAAAAATATGTGACCTTAAACACCAATAAATAAATAAATATGTAAAGCTGCTATAGTGGCTTTCAGCACTTTTCAGTAGAGCCGTGAGAGTGGCTTCCAGCACTCAACCAGTTAACTGCTTGCTAAATTAAAATAGGGACAATTTCCAACCTTAACAAATGTTCAGTACAGGTCACTTCAGTACAGCCCTTGGGAAATGGAAATTCTTAAATATTGTCCATGACTTAAGTTTCATAATTATCTTGTTCCTCTAAAGTCCACTTCAAAGCAATCATTTTATTCTTGAAGTACACAAATTGATACTTTGGTATGGGATTAGTATATCATTAGAAATCTTCTTAGTGTTCTGTTCATGTCTTTTCCATGGAGTTGTATTGTGTATTATACTTTTTTTCCTGCTCAGTTTTAAGTGAATAATAGTCCTATTTATATAGTTTTTTTTTTTTCATTTGTTAGAACCAGTGACTTGTGTAAATTTTACGAAAGATGGTCAGTGTACCCTTGCTTCAACACTTGACAGCAAACTGATGTTGTTAGATAAAGAAACTGGAGAACTATTGAATGAGTAAGTATCTCTCTAAGCTGTCTTATTTTTAGTACAAAGGAATCCCGTTAATTCAATATCCATAAAATACAGGCCTAAAGCTTGTGACATTGTCTGTCGAAAAGTTGTTAGTTGCTCCAGTGCTGACATTTTCTTTGAAAGCCACTAATTTGAAAAATACCCAAATTTATTTATGCAAAAATAACCTTCTGTTTCAAATATCCTTTGTATAAAAGCACTCGTTAGAAGCATATAGCAATCAAGCAGTCATGTACAAGAAAAACAAATTGTGCATTCTTATTACTTTCGTTAAATTATCCCTTAAAAGCCTATTTCCAACCTTAGAACAGGTGCCCTTAACATGCCATCATGAGGAGGTCCTGATGACAATAGACAATTACCTAAGCAGTGGTTTCTAGTTAAGTCTTGGCTGCCTTAACTGGCCTTAACAGGCAGCCACAACTTAACTAGAAATCACTGCTTAGCCAGTAGACGTATAGAAACTGTGGAGTGGTGGGAATTCAAGACACTTGTTCAGGCCCTTAAGGGTTAAAGTCATTCTTTAGAATAATAACAATAAATGAACATTCCCGACCTGTTATGTTTATATTGTTTCAAAGAAGTGTATTGAGCTAGATTTCAAGTCTATACTGATGGTTAACCACTCGGGAATACTGGCATTTCTCTAAGTGTTTTATTTTTGGAATACTGTCATCTCTCTAAGCTGTCTTATTTTTAGTACAAAGGAATCCTGTTAATTCAATATCCATCAAATACAGGCCCAAAGCTTGTGACATTGTCTGTTGAAAAGTTGTTAGTTGATCCAGTGCTGACATTTTCTTTGAAAGCCGCTAATTTGAAAAAGACACAATTTTCATTGTGCAAAAATAACCTTTTGTTTCAAATATCCTTTGTATGAAAGCACTCATTAGAAGTATATAGCAATCAAGTAGTCATGTACAAGAAAATAAAATTGTATATTATTATTATTACTTTCATTAAATTCAAGTAATTCTTTAAAATAATACCAACTAGAGGCTCTACAGAGCCTGTAATCGCTCACCTGGAACTACATATAAAAATGTGATTTCCCATAGTCTTTCCATTGTAACTATGAGCTGCAATTGTGGCCATGTTCGCAACATTACATCAACATTACATGAGGATCATTGGTAGAAGGTGTCCCAGGCTTCAATGACGTGAAGTTTCAAAACATTTGAATCCACCAAACAGAATCAAAGAATGTCTCTGGTGGCCATATTTTTTTCCAACCAACAGGAACAAAAAAGAGGATCATTTGTAGAGGGCCTCCCATAGACCATTCTTGCCAAGTTTGGGTTCACGACAACTCAATAGTTCCAGAGAGAAGATGAAAATGTGATTTCCAATAGGGTTTTTCTATAGTAACTATAAACTGCAATTGTGGCCATGTTTGCAAAACCATCAACATTAAATGAGGATCGTTGGTAGAGGGTGTCCCAGTCATCAACCATGCAAAATTTCAAAACATTTGGCCCTGTGGTTTCAGAGGAGAAGAGTTTTTCAAAATTGACCAATCAGAATCAAAGAATGCTTCTGGTGGCCACGTTTTTTCACTCAACAGGAATAAAATGAGTAATAGTTGTAGAGAACCTCTCATAGACCATGCCTGCCAAGTCTGCTTCACATTGGCTCAGTACTTTCAGTGAAGATGATGAAAATCTGATTTCCAATAGAGTTTCTATAGTAACTACAAGCCACAATTGCAGTCACAATTGCACCCCGATGAAGATTGAAATGAGGATCATTGGTAGAGGGGTTACAGTCATAAGTCACACTAAGTTTTCAAACCACTTGGCCTTGTAGTTTCAAAGAAGATTTTCTTGAAAATGCACACACATTTTTGAATTCTGTGTCAAAAAAAAAAAAAATCAGTAAAAGAAGGTTAAATATTTTGAAAATTACAATTTTCTCAGACAGTATTCTCTATCAAAATAGCTTTGGTTAGGTAAAGGGTTACAGGAAACACATTTTACTCCAATTTTGTCAGATCTTAAAAGATATATATAATTACTTCCATCTGAGCTGACATGATATCAACAAAAAACTTTCTTGGTTTTCCAAACACCTGTCATCACTCAGTATTTTCTGATAAGTAACTTGACACTAATAATCAACATATACAGTTGCAATTGTTTACAGAAGTATAAGTCAAAATAAGTTGTGTAGGATAATCCTATAAGCTATGTATCTTTCTCTTCCTACACTGACAAGACCAGAAGCTGACATCATTTTTCTGGAAAGCTCTCACTGATAGTTTTCCAGAAAATGTCAGATTCTGATCTTGTCAGGGCAGGAGCAGCAGTTTACTTAGTTTATTGCAGTTATGCTAAAGCTTATTTTGTACTTGTACTGTTTATACAATATTTTTTTCCCCCCAGTTCTCAGTGGAGAAAACTGGAACCAACCCTTACCAGATTCTCAAAAAACAAGTATTTTGCTGACAGTACTGATCTTTGTGCAGACAGGAGAGGCATTGGGTTAAGCATTAGAATATAGCCTCTGGTGGCCACATATTTCCATCCTGTCATAGACCATTCCTGCGAAGTTTGGTTCACGTCGGCTCAGTAGTTCAAGAGAAGAAGATGAAAATGTGATTTCCAAGAGGGTTTCTATAGTAACTATAAGCCGCAATTGTGGCCATGTTTACAACCTGATCAACATTAAATGAGCATCGTTGGTAGAGGGGGTCCCAGTCATCATTTATGTGAATTATCAAAACATTTGGCCTGGCAGTTTCAGAGGAGAAGATTTTTGAAAATCTACCAATCAGAATCTAAGAATGCCTCTGGTGGCCATGTTTTTCAACCCATGGGAACAAAATGAGGATCGTTTGTAGAGGACCTCCCATAGACTATCCCTGCCAGGTTTGTTTTCACGTCGCCTCGGTTTTTCCAGAGAAGAAGAGGAAAATGTGATTTCCCATAGGGTTTCTACAGTAACTATAAGCTGCAATTGCGGACATGTTTGTGATCCAATCAACATAAAAAGAGGATCGTTGGTAGAGGGGGTCCCAGTCATCATTTATGTGAAGTTTCAAAACATTTGGCCTGGCAGTTTCAGAGGAGAAGATTTTTGAAAATCCACCAACCAGAATCAAAGAATGCCTTTGGAAGCCATATTTTTCATCCGACGGGAACAAAATGAGGATCATTTGTAGAGGACCTCCCATAGACCATTCCTGCCAAGTTTGGTTCACACCAGCTCAGCAGTTACAAAGAAGAAGATGAAAATGTGAAAAGTTTAGGGACGCCGGATGCCAATTGATGAGAAAAGCTCACATGGCCTTTTAGGCCAGGTGAGCTAATAAATGAACATTTTCCACCTGTTATGTTTATATTGTTTTAAAGAAGTGTATTGAGTTAGATTTCAAGCCCATACTGACAGACAACCACCCAGGAATACTGTCCTAAATCTTAACATCCCCCCCCCCCTCCCCCCCCCCCCCACATGGCATGTTGGAAAATGTTAAGAACCTAGCTTTGGACCTAATTAAAATGTGTAGTATACTAGGTTTTTTGGAGACAAAGAGTGAACATTTTTAGTTCAAGAATGCTTTGGAGCAAGTGTCATCTGGTATTCCCACAAAGTGGATCTTGTTTCTCAGGCCATTTTTTGTAAAATTGCATGTTGGTGAGCGAGCATTTTTTTATTTTTTTTTTTGTAATTATTTTTTTGCCATCAAAAATCCATGTTCTTGGTTTGTTTCATGTTTTAGGCCTCATAATCAACAGAATACCATTGGTGGTGGTGTATTTCATCACTTGAGTGCGGTAAGGCTTTGCAATGCTAAAGCATTTCAAATCCTTGTTGCACTCAGGGGACAAATTTATCAATTTTATTAACTTGGGTAAAATATCAGACATAAACCATTTAATTTTTGTTTTTAAGCTTGCATTGGTTATAAAAAGAGAGTATGTGGCAGCCAAAAGGACCATGTGGGATGGCCTGAGAAACAGATTTTTAACTTTTTTAGGCCTAACATGACTGGTTAATTTTATCCTGATAAAGGAAACAAAAAATATTTACTGTTCAACAGAGCTCAGTAAGCTTTAGGAAACAACATATGCCATAACAAAAGAATGGAATAATTTGTCCACCAATGGGGGCGTGGTGACTCAGTAGGTAGAGGTGCAAGCTGCGAGCCTAAGGGTCCTCAGTTTGAATTCTGCCTGCGGCAACCGTGTTGTGTCCTTGGGCAAGGTACTTCACCCCCATTGCCCACGTGGGGGGCACGGTTACATTGTGTACTAAGGCGTACTGCATGTCGATGGTGCACTTATCTTCAACCAATGCTAACCCTGCTTGTGTCGAGTTAGTATGTTGGAGAGCTGACAGTTGTTCGCCATTGCTCGGTGGTTCTCTCCGGGTACTCCGGCTTCCTCCACCCGTAAAACTGTTGAGGTCATAATTGGACATTGTGCAGAAATATATGACCTTAAGCACCAATAAATAATTAAATGAATTGTCCACCAATAAGAGCTGCAGCACAATTATATATCTACCAAATGCACGAAAACTACACAAATCACTTCCCATCAGTCACCCTTCAGCATACTGTGGGTGTCAAGCAAATGGGATACTCACAAGTAGAAATTGTCAGAGTAAGGTACCAAAGTCTCTCAAACTTCTAAAATTATCTGCCTACTTATACCAATCAGACCACCGCCTGCAAGGCTAAAGCTATTAGGCATGCTTTCAACACTAAAAATACCTGCTTAGATGTGCATGCCTTTACTTGCAGTTGGTCACCAAAAGTACTACACTTCCCTCTCTTCATCCCATCCACTTCATGTGTTTTGGATCTGTTACAGACCAAAATATTCAAATTATTTTCTATTTTTGTCAAACTGGATGTATGACTCATATATTTCACTGTTTTAATTTTGAGAAAACAAGTGAAGCATATTGTTCAGCATCTTGAGTGATTCCAGTTATCTGAAACTGCACTGGTTTATAAAATTATTGTTTGCAGGATTAACCCTTTACCCAACGCAGACGATATCAAAATTTATTATTTTAAATATTATTTTTTCAAATTTTTCAAAAAATTTCAACAAAACCATATCATGTGACCCCCTCGTTGGAACGAGCTTGATGAGCTCGTTCCAATGAGGGGTCACATGATATGGTTTTGTTGAAATTTTTTGAAAAATAATATTTTTTCAACTGCTGAATTTGCATATTATGTGGGCGGATGCGGCTTATTCGTTGGGTAAAGGGTTAAATAGTCATGAATATGTGGGTGCAAAAACAGTAAGGTCATAGCAGATACCATAAAATGACTTGAAACATTTGATGTCACTCCACAGGATCATATATGCTGATTTCAAGTGTGAAGTGTGCGTAAGAAGAAAATACAGTTGTACCCTCAACCCTGTTAACCCTTTACCCAATGCAAACGATTTCAAAATTTATTATTTTAAATATAATTTTTTTCATTTTTTCTAAAAATGTCAACAAAACCATATCATGTGACCCCTCTTTGGAACGAGCTCGACGAGCCCATTCCAAAGAGGGGACACATGATAAGATTTTGTTTAAATTTTTCGAAAAATAATATTTTTTCAGCTGCTGAATTTGCATATTACACGGACGGATGCCGGCGATTTGTTGGGTAAGGGGTTAACCCTTTACATACATAGGCCCACATAATTTACAAATTTAGTTGAAAAAACAAAGATTTTCAAAAGATTTCCACAATATCATGTGGCTTCTCACTGGAATGAGCTCGATGAGCTTGTTCCAATGAGGGGTCACATAATTTGAAAAAAATAATAATTAAATTAATCAATTTTGATATTCTGTGCATTGAGTAAAGTGTAAATTGAATAGCTACAGTACGAGGAGAGTGGATTGTAACTAAATCACCCACGGAGTGAAGTTATCACCCAAGCTATAACTTTCAAATTTTGTATATATCGACTAAAAACACAAGGCATGTTTCAGCCACTGGACCTCCGGGTTTAACCCAGAGGTCCATTGGCTGAAACTTTGCTTGTGCTTGTTATGCTTTGCAACAAATTTGCAATTATTGTTTGGGTGGAATATCCACTCTGTGGGTGATTTAGTGATAATACACTCTCCACTTACTGTACTTTGCCAGTAAAAATTATTCGATTAACAGGCGTATTAACTGAGCCATTATTCTTTATATCTCATTTGACAGAGCTCCATGAGCTCTGTCATACAGGATATAATAGAATAAGTGCCTGTATTGGATGCATTGAGACCAAAATAAACAATAAATCAACATATTACAAGATTTTCTAATCAGTTAACCCTTTTACTGAGGCAAAACAATAAAATCGGTTTCCTAGTAGACCGTGGCAACCTGATTCTATTGGTTGCTGGAGAGTCACATGTGTCAGGGCAGTTGATTTTTGTCTCAATTTATCTTGAATGACTAATGAGATCAGTTGTTTTATAAATGTATTAACTTCCAGTCGGCAAATGGGGGAATCTTTGCAATAATGTAACTATATTGGAAGAATAAGTGATGTCATCAAGAGATATCATACAGGTGAGTAATGATTTTTATTTCCAAATGAAACAAAATACTTCATTTTGATTGGCTGAGAGGTACGGTGTAACTTGCAATCCACAGTAGCTTTTTTTACACCGTGGTTAAGTAAAAACAAGAATACACAATAGCAGGGTGTATGGCTAAAAAAGTACCCATTTTTAGTTATTAATTCATACCTTCTGCTCGGTTATGTTAGAACAAAAATTCAGGAAATTTAATATTTAAGTGCAATAAAATATTACAGATATGGATGTCATTGTATGTTTTTATTAAGAAACTTACAAAGTACAAATTTTCGGTCAGTTTTTCTCACAATTTAGGTTAAAGTATTAAGTACACCAAAATTCTTGGAAATAAATCTGTTATCTTTGTGTTTTCCAGGGTGTATGGGAATTTACACTGGTCTGGGAACTCGTACACCCTTCGGCTTTGCCTCAGGGTGTATGAGTTCCCAAACTGGTGTAAATTCCCATACACCCTGGAAAGCACAAGGATAACTAATAATATCAAAGTATGGTGCAGGCTTGGCAATTTCAGGAGAGCGATTTTTAGCTCTCCTTACTGCCCTCCTGAAAGAATTAAGGAGAGCAAAAAATTGCCCTCCTAAATATTTTGGTCTGGGATGATTGAGATTACATGTATTATGCTCACATTAAATTTTTGTTGTAAAGCAAAAATGTAATTTAACTTCGAAGTCACATAACATCACGTAATTTCATTTTGAAAGTGGTTTAGTGGTAAAAGGTAATGGCTGCAACCATACCCAAACACAGTTGCAATCATTTGAAGCAAAATGGGTCACAGCAATATTTTTTTTCTGTCAGTTTCAAGTTCAACAACTGACATCACAGTTTGAGGAGTAATTATTCAAGGAATATTGACACTATAATATACTACCATTACTACTATCCTGTCACTTGAAGCACTTGCACCAGGATGTGACTGTAGATTCAAGCAGACCTGTTGTCCAAGAAAGTCATACGCCTACCACTAGCATCTTCAACCCCCCCCCCCCCCCCAGGTAACAGGACAAAACCCCCTCAGGACAAAACCCCATCAGACAAAACCCCCTCATTTTTTGCATCGTAGGACAAAAACCCCTCAGGGAAAAAACTCCTCAGGACAAAACCCCCTCAGACATTATATATATACTAACTTGTGTCTTGTGTTTCAGTAACACCATTGTTTTGTCCTATATTCCCCCCCAAGGGGGGTTGAAGGTGGTAGTGGTAGGCGTATGACTTTCTTGGACAACAGGTCTGGGTACACACACAAGTCTTGTCAAGTGTGTGTTCGGTTGTTGAGTGAGACATCTAGATGTCTAAGAGATTTCGCTTTACCTTAATAAAGTTAATAAAATCACTGATGTAGTCTGTTGGTTTCAGTTTCAATGAGTTCGTTCAGTTGGATACTTAAAATGCTGTGTAAAGCTAATTGCTCTCCTAAGCTGATTGAGGAGAGCGATTTTTTGCCCTCCTGCATTTTTCAGAATGCCAGGCCTGATGGTGAATGATGTGATCAACCTTGTAAACAAATGATGGTGGAAAACTCACAATTTTTAAGTAATGATTTCACTGAAAGTTCTGATAGCAGTCCATTTATGATTGAATTCATCTGAATTGTGGAATTGCTCAGGACCTTCCCAGTCATCCAAAGGGTACAGTTCTGACTGAAAATAAGGTCCCACAGGTGACAATTTAAGGTGTGGCACGATGTTATAACCTCATCACCAGAAACATAGTATGCAGGCACTTTGGGGTTTTGGGGGGTTTATTGGGGTTTAACAACACTTTTGACAGCCAGGATCACCTTGGGCAGTTTGATGGGTGGAGGAAGCAGAGTACCTGGATGGAATCACTGAGCAGCAGCAGCGAGCCCCCCCCCCCCCCCTCCACACGTACTAACTTTGCACATGCAGGGTTAGCATTGATTGAAGGCAAATGGACTGTCAGTGAGTATGTATGCCTTAGTACAAAGCACTACCAAGACCCCATGTGGGCAATCGGGATTAAGTGCCTTGCTTAAGAACACAACATAGCAACCCATTGTCAGAATTGAACCTTGGACCTCTCGTTTTGAGGTCTGATATTCTAACCACTGAGTCACTGCGCTTACCATGCATGTATTGGTTTCTTGTTATAAACTATAATATACTGACAGAGTTCGGATGCTGTACTGGAAAAATGGTTTTGCATTTTTCAGTCCTGGAAAAATACTGGAGAAATGACCTCAAGTTGGTAAATACTGGAAGTATACTTGAATTGTAATAATCGCTTCCCAACACGAATTTACCACCCCAAACTCTTGCCAATGTGAAAAATTGAAGATGTTTGGAATAGATAATGCTTGGTACTAACCTTTGCACAGATGGCTTCAATTTCTCAGTGAATTTTGAAGACCAGTTCATCACTTCTGCATCTTCTGAAATATGGTCTATGCCTTTGTAATCACAAGTTTAAGTAGTAATAAAAGGCCAGAACCTTTGAATATAGTACTGGAAAATTCTCAACAGATACTGGAAATATACTGGAAAAGTACTGGAATTTCGGGTTCCGGACATTTTCCCCTAGGACATTTTCCCCTAAAAAACATGTCACCCAGGGCATTTTCCCCTAATTTCAAATGAGAGGGTGGACATTTTCCCCTAGTTAGGAAGAAAAGAGTGGACATTTTCCCCAAACTAAAAAAAATTGAATTTCAAGATTTTATTACAGGAAAAAGAAAGAATTTGTTCCATTTAATGTCACACTATTTTCAAAGTTTTAAATAAAAATAAAATAGGCATAGATAATTCATACAATATCAAGTTGAATTACTGTATAAACAGTAAGCTAGTCGATCTGTCACACACAGTGTGCTGTATGGCATAACAATATCAAGTTGTATTGCTGTATAAACAGTAAGCTGGATGATATGTGCTTTGATATATTGTGAGATGAAGACTTTAATGGTACTATAAGCATGATTTATCATAGTTTTATTTGTGCAACTTGGGTTTAGTGCTAATTGGTTGGGCAACAAGTACCATGGTGAAGAAACACAGAGGGGTGGGAGAAACAGAGAAGGGTGGGGCACAATGATAATATATGGATGCAACTCGTAATATAATTTTATGGGTTTGTGCATAAAATTATATTACAGACTTGCACCAAGGGTGTTCTCATCCAAGTCATCTTGTAGATTTATTCTTAGCTGTATTATCGTTGTTTGATTTATCATAGTTTTATTTGTGCTACTTGCTACATGTATATTATTATCTTGTGCTAGCTATTTTAAAAAGAATAAACTATTACATGAACCCTTAATTACATTTTTATTTTTATTCTTCCAATTTTTTTTCTATTTTATTCCATGAGAAATTAAAAAAAAATCTATGGGAACATGTCCTGGGTGGAAAATCTAGGAGTAATCAGTCTAGGGGAAAAAGTCCAGGGATGAATAATTAGGGGAAAATGTCCTAGGGGAAAATTCCCCAGGGGATAATGTCCTAGTGGGAAATGTCCTAAGGGAAAATGTCCTGGACCTGGAATTTCAACCAAGTTTGAGTGTACGAACCCTGCACTGATGTATAGATATAGAAATATATTCACCGGAAAAGGATGTGTCCCTATATTTATTCAGTAGTAAGAGGGTTAACAGGAGTTTTCTCCATAACCTTTTTGCAATTAACTGGTAGAGTGCTAAATTAAGTTTGGTCATCAAAATTTGTTCACATTTCTTTGCCTTGTTACAGTTTATGGGAGAGTGCCTTCATAGGCACTCTTCCATAAATTGTAACAAGGCAAATTCTTACAGACTAATTAACTACACTTCAAAGATAATACGAAGCACTTTCACTGAATATGAATCCATTACGTTGTAGTTCTTGCGCTTCAGAATAAAGCCCAAATATGAGCTTCCAGCTCTCTACCAGTTAATAGATCAAAAATTGTAGTGAATGTATGGTAAATGGTTTTGTGTTTGGAAGTTATATTCAGTTGACAGAGTTATTCAGTTAACCCTTTACCTAACATAAAAAGCAGACGACACTTGCAAACAAAAATCTTGAATAACTAATTTTTTTCATTTTTTGTCTCAAAAACATAGGTTATGACCCCTCATTGGAACGAGCTCAACGAGACAAAAAATGAAAAAAATAATGAAAATTAATTGGCGACTTTTGTGAATAGCGCTGGCCGGTTTTGGCCGTTATGTTGGGTAAAGGGTTAAGAGATGGCCAATTAAGATGACTCTACTGTATTTATATTTAGATATACAGGACACAAGAATGATAATTACAAGATTGACAGTTGTTTGAATAACAAAGACACCCATATACTTTCTGGCTCAGAAGATGGAGTTGTATATATATGGGATCTTGTTGAGGTAAGTTTTTATCATCTTTTATTTCAATCTAGCTTAGTAATTGTATCTTCAACTGTTCCAGTGTTGGAAGCTAGTGTGAGTTGCTGAACTGGAAAGTGCCGAAATCCACATTGGAGGTTTTCACTCTTTCCACATTACTCATATTATTTGTGCAATTGGGGTGCGGTGGCATTGCGGTAGCCTTTTTAGATCACCGAAGTTAAGCAACATTGAGTCCGGTTAATCAATGGATGGGTGGTGACCATCTGAGCGATCAATTCGGACTCCCACGTTGTGTCCTTGGGCAAGGCACTTAACCCTGATTGTCCACATGGGGGTACGATGACGCTGTGTACTAAGGGTACTGCATGTTGATGGTACGCATGTCTTCAACCAATATAACCCTGCCTGTGCTGCAGTGCAGAGTTATGATGTTGGGGAGCTGGCAGTTGCTCGTCGTTGCTCGGTGGTTCTCTCCGGGTACTCCTGCTTCCTCCACCCGTAAAACTGTCACAGTCATGATTAGCCATTGTGCATAAGTATATGACCTTAAACACCAATAAATAAATAAATAAATAAATAAATAAATAAATAAATAAATAAATAAATAAATAAATAATTCGTGCAATTGAAAAATATCTAGAGGAATTGTTATTCTGGAATTCATTAAAGAGTGCCTCATATACATCCCAGTAGATAGCAGAAAGCATATTTCTCTAACAAAATTTACCCCTAACAAGACAAGAATATTCTGTTTGAGTGAAGACATCCATCAGCACCAACTATTCCACATTTTGAAAAACTGTTACACTTGGCACTGTAAAGCCTCTTAGACACGCAATGTGTATGATATGATTAACATTTGTTCTATCTGATTAATGGGCAACACCTTTCTTTGTTTTGTCCAGTTTTCCATATTGCCACAATGCATTCTGTGAAACTCTGAACCAAACTTGAATATTGATTAAACTAAGTCCAGCTATGTGTGACCCTGATTGTCATTAAGCCCCAATAAATGAACACTCTAGACTGAAACCAATGTGTAACATAAAATTATTGATTATAATTTTGATGTAATAATTCAGAATTATAATCATTATGTTTCCCTTGCCAATTGATTATTTATACCATGATTACCTATTCTACTAAAAACGAAAAGCCTATGACATAAATTTTAGTTTTAAACACCAACCGTGGTGAACACGCCAGCAATGGGATTTCAGTAGTTAAAATTTACACCTACAGTGGAACTACATCCAAGTTAACCTTTGGTGTCATAAACCTGAATGCAAACTTGTCTTAATTTATTGCACTTCGCCTCACAAAGAGTGAAATGAAAGTGGCAATTATTTATTACGTTTTTAAATTTTAAATTATGTTTTTTATCCCATAAAACACCAAAAATTTGCAAACATGCATTGTCTTTTGTCAATAAAGCATCCATAACATGAAATAGTATGTTATTAAAATGAAAAAGGTTCTGTTTCTTTTCTACTTCGATTCAGTGATAAAATTGACAGCGGAAGTACTGCCCACAGATGCTCATGTAAACAAAAACAAATTTGCACGTATGTACGGCTGCTGCTCAGTAAAATCGCAAAAAAATTATAGCGACTCTTAATAATCTGACAATCATGGTATAAATAAAATATACCCAAAGTAGCTTGCTGTACCAAATGTTCACCACTCGTGGTGAAGTGGTGTTAATCGTGCGCCGAAGGCTCATGGTTAACACCACCCGTGGTGAACATTTGGTATACCACGCTACTATGGGTATATTCTATATTTTCCCCTTGCCAAGGTAATGGTTTGCACCAAAGTTCACATGGTGATATTGGGACAGTTTAGCCCCTTTTGACTTTACAATTATGATTTGATTAAAAATGGGAAAATGTCTGAACGAGGGAGAGAAGGGCAAACAGAAGGGCCAGGCTCCTAAATTACTGGAAAGGACTCTTTTTCTTCTTGGCTTTGGTGTTATTAGCTACTGTGGTGGCGGTAGTTGAGCCCGGGGTAGCAGAGTTGTTATCCTTTTTGGTGTATCGAGCAATGAGTTTGTCGGTCTTGATACTCAGGTATCTTGACTCTTCTAATATCCTGCCATGGCTTTCATTTTTTTGTTAGTATATTATTTCCAGATCCTCCCACTCCTCAGGGTCAAGCTTTTCGTGGTTTCAAGGCACTTCTTGGCCTTCACACTCGAGTCATAGGTGCAAATAATGTTTCCCCTTAAAAAATAATTTCATTAATTAAATATTGTCAACAACATGATGAAATTGAAAACATCATGCTGTGTTGATATTTCAGATGAGGAAAAATCTGTTAATTTTTTACTTCATAACAGTCTGTAAAACTTTTTATTACCCGCCCATTCTATGTAATCCTCATCTACAGCAACACGAAACCGTGCAGAAAATAAAAATCTGGTCTGCACATATGTGCGGAATGGAAATCGTTGACGGACTACTTTTAAATAAAAGCAAAATTTCACTGCAGTTTTCTACAAATCGTGCAACGCTATTACAATTTGAATCGCTAGCGATAACTGAAAATCGTCCCCTGAGTTCCAATGTGTTCTTTGTGCCAGTAGGCACATAGAACACAATGGAACTCATGGGATGAAACAGTAACACCAATTTGGTTGACGATAAAATGTATTCTTTTTGTTGATAGTTGTCAAATGAATTGCTAAGTGACCTTCTAATAATTATTTTTATAGACGTGAAGGTGTGTAATAAACACAGAGCGACATGCGTGTGTGAATGGGTTAATCGATATGGCACTTGTGCATTGTGGAAGGATAAAACTTGAGGCCTGCAGCCTCTCGTTCTCTCCTTCCACGCTGGCATCTCGTGCCATATCGATTAACCCATTCACACGCGTGTGTCATTCTGTGTATGAACCATGAACTTGCATTTCCTATTATATTTTCCTGTATTTGTAATAACCCTTCACCCTTCTTTAACCAACATTTGCTATATCAAGATTTATTACTTTAATTACACGTTTTTCAAATTTTTCAAAAAACTTTTAACAAAACCATATCTTGTTACTCCTCATTGGAACAAACTAGATAAACTCATTCCAATGAGGGGAGTAACATGATATGGTTTGATTAAAATATTTGTTGAAAAAATACTGGTTTTCAACTTCTCAATTTGTTAATTACACGGGTGTATACAGCAGATCCGTTAGGTAAAAGGCTCAATCAAGGCCCAGAGATTTTTATTAATTTTTTTCAACTTCTAAATTTGTAAATAGCACAGGTGTATATGGCCAATTCATTACGTAAAAGGCAAAAGGCCTGGAGAATTTTTTGCTACACTCTGACAGTTTACATGCTTTGCAGTTGTTTCTAGGCAAGTATTGGCTGCCTTTAAAGGTAACCAGGACTTGCCTAGAAACAGGTGCCAAGGTACTTTGAATGTAACTTGTAGGTTTATCCAGACATGACATGTTCGTGCTCCTGTTCTGTTGAGGTATAAAGTGATCAAAGTTGGAACTAGGCCGTTATGGGTTAAACTTTGGAATTCCCACTTTTTTGCTTTTAAACTTTTTAACCTTTTACCTAATGAATGAGATTCAATTTGAAGTAAAAATGGGTGATTCGCAGGGCCCTATTTAACTTACTTAACAAGGGCTTATAACTGAGAAATATTTGGCAATGTGCTGATGCAAGAGAACAATTTCAGTTAAAGAATGAACTATTGCAGACTCCCCGGGAAGTGAAGCAGTGCTTGTTCACTGTGGTAAACAAGCTCTGTTTCACTGGTAAAATAGGACCCAGTCACTAATGCTTGGGGTGCAAGTCCTCTAAAATAGGCAACATAGGGTATAAATAATTGACTGACCTTGACTTTATCTCCATGTTGTGGTCATGATTAGCCATTGTGCAGAAGTATGTGACCTTAAACAACAATAAATAAATAAATAAATAACTATTGCAGATTCTCTAGTCAAGGCATTGCTGTCTGTTTTGGCATCCAAGGCTTGACTAGTAAATACATTTCAAGACCCCCCCCCCCCCCCCCCCCCCAGGTCAAATAGTACATTAAATAGAGCCCAGAAACGAGGTGGTGAATGACACATGCAAGTCAAATGAATGACTCGGGCCTTCCCAGTTCCAATTCCTATGGGAGCCATTACCACTGGCATGAACTCCAGGGGTGCCACAGATAGCCATCCAAATTTACCCCAGGGGATCAATAATTTGTTTCAGGGGAGCTCTTTCCCAGAACGGCGAGCCCCAAAGTAAGGATCAGCTTTTTCGGACATGGGTGAGGCGAGAGTTAAAACTTTCCAACAGGGTTCCTGGGGCATAGATCGCAATATGAATTTGAAACTAAATTCAATATACTTCTGTAAAACAATGATAAAAGAAATACTTTCATTTAACGAAGTAATTCTTTACAAAAATGATACCTGAAAAATGTTTCATTCACATGCCTACCTGACTGTCATATAGAGTAGAACCTGTCTTGAGAGACCACCCATTTTGCCAGGCAAAAGTGGTCTTTCAAAACAGGTGGTCTCTCATGCCAGTGGTAATGGCTCCCAATAACAAGTGCATTCATACAAAAGAGATTCAAAACAGAAGGGTATTTTCACATAAAGAAAATTGTGGTTTCATCAAATGGTCAATTTTGTTTTCAGATTAGTGACTTTGAGAGGAAATGTTGGCATTCAAGTGAGCAACAATTTTTTGCCAGACAACAAAAAGTTTAGACAGGATCATGGGGGTGGGGGGCAAACTTGAGACAACTCGGCTAAAAATGATCTTGACTGAGTCATCCAAACTCTATTTTGCTTTTGTGCTATCAAAACCTTGGACTGCCCCGGACTGGGTGTTCTCAAAACAAGGTGCATGTAGCTGTGTACCAAACTTTATAGATCCACTGAAACAGTGCACACATCATACTGAACTATATTGAACAGACTTTGCTTTTTTACTTTATGAAACATTCTTTTTCAGGCAAAGATATTGCATAAACTGCAACATGAAAATGAAAAAGTGGTTCATTCTTTATCCTTCCATCCTTCAGAAGTTGGCTTACTGACTGCATGTGGTGAAAAGATTTTTGTATGGAAATCACAACAGGAGCAGTCTGTTATCTGATTGCGAAATGGTATCCATGTGACAATATTAACTGAATAATTCTGGATGGAGTTGTTTCTAAATAAACTTCACTTCATCAGTGATTTTGAGTCACACTTGTGTAGATGGAAAGTTGGAAGAATATCAACCTCATAACTCTGATATTGGTGGCCAAAACTGTAATAATAAATTTATTTGAAAACCTTGTTCACAAACATTATGGAAATGTTTACTGCAAGTGTTTTAACCCTCTGCACTCTGATGCCAAAATGGCAAAGTTATCAGCAGCAAATATTTCCCAAAATGCAGTTTAATATTTAACCAAATATACCTTGTTTGACAGAGCTCAGTGATATAATTGGTTAAATTTGTATATAAACTAGAGAAAACACGAGTGATTGGAGACAAATCCTTTGAACTTCCAGTGTGCTAGGGGTTAAAATGTTATTGACCTTCATGTGTCAACAATGTCTGCATTTTCAGTTTGTCAATAATCAACTTCATTTTTTCACAAATACATAAATGATTATTTTTATAGAGATAGGAAAATAAACATAATTCACATTTTGAATCCAACCGTTTGTTTTTCTTCAGGGTTCCCACTCAAATGAAAAATCCTTGAATTTTTGGCCCCTTCCTTGAAAAGTGCTTGAAATTGTTTCTAGCCTTAAAAGTACTTGATTTTCCATCACTCACCTTGAAAAGTACTTAAATTCAGTTTACCTATAACCTCAGAGAAAATATGTCTCAGGGTAACCTTCCTCACATACATGCGATGTCACAAAATCGATCAGGAATCACATTTATTTGACCTCTATATTGTCTTTTGAGTGCAACAAGGCATAATCGGCAATTCTTTAGCATTGCAGATGGCTTCTTATTGACCTCAAGGAATGATATTTATCTTGCTTGTTGGGTTTTCCTAATCACTACACTGCATGTAACATCTGCACACCTTCCAGTGCGCAACCAGCTTTGATGTGTTGCAATCACCAGTTTGGACTATTGTGTAAACAAGTTTGACAGGAGATATAGAAATGGATCACATCATCTGTGCATGCATTCATCTACAAATTTTAAACACAATAACTTGAACAATAATTGGATTTTGATCAAACTACCAACATGCATGCACTGTAGGAAGATCTCCCTCTGATTGGATATTGAGCCAGTTTCTGTGAAAACTGTAGGAGTTACAGGGAGTTATGCCCATTTTTGTTGAAAGTTGAGTGTTTGTATAATAATGACTTTGTGAATCTGACAACTTGAACAAACGTAATTAGATTTTTAATTAAACTTGGTATAGACATACATTATAGGAGGATTTCACTCTGGACATTCAACCAATTTTTTTTTCTTTTTTATAAACATTTTGTTCTTCTCTCTGCGAGGTGGGTGATTTTGCCATATTGTGGTACATGCTTGTGTGAATTTTAGGTCACTTTAGCATTTAGGACCATATCACAACACAAATATTTAAATTCACTTTTAGGCCAAAAAAGTTAAACATCTGTTTCTCAGACCCTCCCACATGGTCCTTTTGGATGCCCCATGCTCTCTTTTTATAACCAATGCAAACTTAAAACAAGAGGCCCCAGGGGGCCTGAGGGCGCTCACCTGACATGGTAGCCTAAATATCAACCCAGAGAATTGATTTCAACAATTTGCATCTGCTCCTCCTAAGAAAAGCTTATACCAAATATCCAAAGATTCTGACCAGTGGATCTAAAAAAAAATATTTTTAAAGAATATTCCTCATATTGAACTAAGTTATAATTCGGGCACCCACAGGGAGCCCATATATGAACCCAGGAACTTGGCTTTAACAAACTTGAATCTCACCCCCATAAGGATGCTGCACACCAATTATCAAAACATTCCGACTGCTGGATCTGAAGAAGAAGATTTTTTATGAAAATTCCTCATTTTGAACTAAGTTATAATTCGGGCTACCACAGTGAGCCCAAATATGAACCCAGGGACTTGGCTTGAACAAACTTGAATCTCACCCCCCTAAGCATGGTGCATATACCCAATATCAAAAGATGCAGCCTGCTGGATCTTGAGAAGAAGATTTTCAAAAGAAATTTGCCTGAAATGCACTAAGTTCAAATTTGGGCTCCTATACTGAGCCCAAATATAAACCCATGGGTCTGATTTAAACAAACTTGAATCAGATCCACCCCATAATGTTGCATACCAAATTTCAAAAGATTCTGCCTGCTGGATCTGGAGAAGAAGATTTTTTAAGAAATTTGCCTGTAATGCACTAAGTTCGAATTTGGGCTTCTGTAGTGAGCCCAAATATGAATCCAGGGGGCCGATTTGAACAAACTGAATCAGATCCACCTCACAATGTTGCATACCAAATATCAAAAGATTCTGCCTGCTGTATCTGGAGAAGAAGATTTTTGAAGAAATTTGCCTGAAATGCACTAAGTTCGAATTTGAGCTTCTATAGTGAGCCCAAATATGAATCTAGTGAGCCGATTTGAAGAAACTTGAATCAGATCCACCCAATAATGAATGTTGCATACCAAATATCAAAAGATTCTGCCTGCTGGATCTGGAGAAGAAGATTTTTTAAGAAATTTGCATGTAATGCACAAAGTTCGAAATCGGGCTCCTATACTGAGCCCAAATATGAACCCAGGGGGCCGATTTGAACAAACTTGAATCAGATCCACCTTACAATGTTGCATACCAAATATCAAAAGATTCTGCCTGCTGGATCTGGAGAAGATTTTTTAATGTTTTTCCCATTGCCTACAGTGTTAAAAAGTGCTGACTCGCCACTTTTTCAAAGTCCTGAAAAAAGTACCTTGTGTTCAAACTGATAGGGATTTTTTTTAACCATTCTATTCTACTGGATAAAAGTAAGCTTTATACAAAATAAGAATTCTCTGCGCCGTATAGTTTTGGAGATATGGCAGTTTTAAGGTTTTTTCTATTTTTAGCTCCCAAGGTTCCCACAGGGCAATGAGAAAAAATTTTTTTGCATCAATCAACTACTTATGACCCATTATCATCTCATATCAAATTTGGTTCAATCGACCTCACGGTTCTGAAAATAGAAATTTTAGGTATGGCCAAAATTTTTGCCCCCCCTCCCATAACGAAGACAAATAATGCCCGACAAACTTCTCTTGAACAAACTTGATTCTAAACCTCAAAAGGACTCTGTATACCATATATCAAGTCTCTGCTACTGGTGGTTCATTAGAAGAAGATTTTCAAAAAATTTGGCCATTTTTTCCACACCCCTCTGCTCAATACGAGCCGAATCCTAATTTGCATAAAAATCATAAAGCCCCTATATAACAACTACTTACATGAAATTTAATTAAAATGTGGCCAGTGGTTTAGGAGAAAGAGGCTCAAACACCACCTTCACGCAGGACGACAGATGACAGATGGACGGATGAAGAGTGATAAGAAAAGCTCACCCTAACTTTCAGTCAGGTGAGCTAAAAATAAAAATTAAATGGTTTGTGTGTGATATTTTACCCACATTATTAAAATTGATAAATTTGTCCCTTGGCCAAACTTTTCTCATTCAACTCAGGGGACGAAATACACCACCACCCATGCTATTCTGCAGATTATGAGGCCTAAAACAAACCAAGAACATAAACTTTTGATTGCAAAGAAATAATTACAAAAATAAACAAGAGGCCCCATGGGGCATGAAGCACTCATCTTGAACAGAACACAATTTAAACGAGTCCAAGAATGAGTCTACATTAAGCAAGCCATCTCCATAGGCTAATCTGTCAATCCTTGAGTCCCTCAGGAGTGACAAAAATAATCTGGGCATCATGCCTTTTCTTCAGTTGATCATAAAGTAAAATGTAGAGCTCCCCTATGAAGCCCCTTGATACAACCTATGTGGATTAATCTTAGTTACACACCTCAAGAGGGTACTGAATACAAAATTTTTAATTCTTCAGCAAAATGGCCAATTCCGGCTCCCTTAGAGAGCCCAAATATTAACTCAGGCTCTTGATTTGAACACAGTTGAATCTAACTTCCCTAGAGATGTTGTGTACCGAATATGAAAGCATTCTGACTATTGGATCTCAAGAAGAGAAATTGTAAAGAAATTTTTTCGAATTGCACTAAGTTCAAATTTGGGCTACAGTAGCGAGCCCAAATATTAACCTATGGATCCGATTTGAACAAACTTGAATCTGACCCCCCTAGAGATGTTGTATACCAAATGTGAAAGCATTCTGACGAGTGGATCTGAAGAAGAAGATTTTTGAAGAAATTCCCTCATATTGTACTAAGTTAAATTTCATGTTCCCATATGGAGCTTAAATATTAACCTAGGCACTCGAATTGAACAACCTGGAATCTGACCCCCCTAGAGATGTTGTATACCAAATATGAAAGCATTCGACTGGTGGATCTGAAGAGGAAGATTTTTAAAGAAATTTCCTCATATTGCACTAAGTAAACATTTGGGCTACCATAGTGAGCTAAAAATATATACCTAGGGATCTGATTTGAACAAACTTGAATCTGCCCCCCTTAGAGATGTTGCATACCAAATATCAAAGCATTCTGACTGGTGGATCTGAAGAAGAAGATTTTTTTAAATTACCCTCCATATTGAACAAAGATAAAATTTTGGCTTCCGTAGGAAGCCCAAATATTAACCGAGGGACATGGTTTGAACAATCTTGAATGTGACCCTCATAACAATGATGTATACCAAACATTAAAAGATTCTGACTGGTGGTTCTAATGAAGAAGATTTTTAGAGAATATTCTCCATATTACCCTATTTTAAAACTTCGGGCTCCTGTAGATAGCCCAAATATGAACCAATGTGCTTTATTTCAACAAACTTTTATCTGTCCCCCCCTATGAATGCTGCATACCAAATATCAAAAGATTTTGATGATTGGTTCTGGAGCAAAGATTTTTTTTTAATTTTTGCAAATATGCTGACTCAGCATTTTTTTTTTACCATTCAATTCTACTGGTCCTAAGGATACTTCATACCAAATAACAGCTCTGTGTTCCGTGTGGTCTGGGAAATATGGGCGTTTGAAAATATTTCTATTTTTAGCTCCCAGGGTTCCCATGGGGATGCAGGATTTTTCTTTTTTGCATGGGTCAAGTACTTATGACCCAATAATACCACAAACCAAATTTGGTTCATACCGGACCATCGGTTCAGAAAATAGAAATTTTGTGCGGGGCCAAAAATCTTATCCTTCCTATTACAAAGCCAAATATTACTTCACGAACTTCGTTTGAACAAACTTGATTCTACACCTCATATGGAAGCTCCATAGCAAATATCAAGTCATTGTACAGTTCCCGAAATTAGGGAACATGAACTAATTTTTATAAATATTATAAAATTACAGCCCTGAACGTTTCAAACCACCATTTCTTCCTTCCTTCATCCAGTTGTGTCCTTGGATCCACCAATTAACCATTGATTTGTGTCTGGCATCACAATTAATTGAGATTTAAAAAGCACAAATGTCAGTTTGTTGTTATCTGACAAGGGCCAAACAAAGAATGATGTTTGCGCCAGATTCGGTAACTTCCTGGCGTCTGCGCATGCACGAAGGGTAAATGTACGGAGGGTAAATGTATGGAGGGCCAGATGTGACTTCTAATTTTCGGTTTTGCATGCAAATTTTGAGGATTGGGGGGCTCGTTCCAAAGAGGGGTCACATGATATGGTTTTCTTAAAATGTTTCGAAAAATAATAATTTTTCAACTGTTGAATCTGCATATTATGCGGGCGGGTGCGGGCGATTCGTTGGGTAAAGGGTTAAGAGATATCCAATTAAGTGGGCTCCACTGTATTCAACTACTGAGGTATAGCTATAAAAATGGTATTGGAAAGAACAATCAGTCAACTTCGACTAGACTTTTGGGGGTCAACTGATCAACTCCCAAATTTCCAAGTTGTTTCAACACTGATGATAGTTGGTAACGTAAGCTCTGAGTTGATCTTCTTAGCACTGATAATAAATGACAATTTATTCCTTATTTATTCATTTATTTACAATGAAAACGGTCAATGCTTTCTTCATCAATATCTACATACAATACTATGTAACTTTTATTTTGTCGTATGCTTGACCAAGCCTGAAAATAAGCAATCTGTCATTTGCAGAATGAGTCTCCAGAGGGTGAATTTGCTGACCCTAACCCATGTGGTGGACTAAAATCCCCCAATTTATCCTCTGGGTACCTCTTTCTGGTTAGGCTTGAGACCTTGATTCAGACCTGATTCACTCTGCAGATGACAGTCTGCTTATTTTCAGGCTTGCACTGGACTCAATTTACATCAATGTTAACAGCAGTACATGTAGGTTTTTCTCCATCTGAGTGGAAGCATTCAGTGTAATATCACTGCATTTAACATGTTCTAAAACGTAATTATGAAATGAGAATTAAATCTGAAGATCCTGGCCTGTCGCTTTGAGGCGAATGGACGATTGGGTCGTGTGGAGATTACGTAAAATGAAAAACATGTGAACGAAAAATGGGCCGTGCCAAATTGTCGTCGGGTCAAATGAATGATCCAGTATGAATGAATGGTGGAATGATGTTGAGCATCAACCAATCATCATCTGCTCAGGTGGTTGCATCTGAGTAAGTATAGCTGCTCTGTGGGCCAATTACTGGCCAACAGAGCAGCTATACTTCAGGCAAATGCAAATACCTATGCTGATGACTGGTTGATGCTCAATATTCTTTTAAACTGTTGATCATCTTAAGATGTAGCACATGTACAAAATCAAGAAATGACAATAATTCATGTCTCTGCCACAAATAGTGATTATGGATTCCATACTCGTCTCCAGCATGCTAGCCCATGCCAAGATTAGGCTATAATTGCAACAAATTTGTTATCTGAATTGCTGCAACACAGCCTCATTATTATTCCTAAGGATTCATCATTTTTCATCTGGATATTGACCAAATCAGCAAGAACTTGGCCACTATTTTACAGTTCATATATAGAGGATATGGAATGAGTGTTTTTCTCATATAATATTTATGAAACGAGTCTAAGAATTTTCGAAAATTCGGAAGAGTTTCATAAATATTATATGAGAAAAACACTCATTTCATATTCTATTTATCATATGAAACACACACGCACAAATTAGCCACTTAGTATGACTTTTTAACCCATCACCTAACTAAGTTGCAGATGGCACTTGGAAGAAACATCCTCGTATAACTAAAATTTTTCATTTTTTGCTTCCAAAACATAGGTTATGACCCCTCACTGGAACAATGAGGGGTCATAACTTATGTTTTGGAAGCAAAAAGTGAAAATATAAAAAATGAAAGTGTCAATGACACTGTAGCTCAACTTGTTTAAGACATGTACATGTATAGTATATGACACAGCAATGACAAACATCTATGTAATGACCTGATAACAAAGGTACATGTAAAGTATTGTAACGTCTGTACATAAATGCTGATTGTAGCCTGTAACAAATATATAGGTAAAGTATTGTAAAGGTGGGGGTGACAGTTAGATGCTAAACCAGAAAAGAAATCTTTGAGTCCCAGAGTAGGTCTGACTGAACCCAAAAATATAGCACAGTGATAACAAAGGCACCCTAAAACACTCGTTCCTGTCACAAAGTGATAACAAAGGTACCCCAAGAAGTTTCGTGAAGATCAGTTCATAAATACAGACTCTAGCCTGAGCCGTATTGACATGTGCACTTACTGTGTATAAGTGGCACTGAATAAATCAAAGTTCATCTAATTTGCATAATTTCTGCACAAGAAAAAACCTGTATTATATGTGATGTATTCCATGTTACTAAACATTCCTACAAAAATTTATTCAAATCAGAACTTTCATACATAAGTTCTGTACAAAAAATCGCGACATCGACGCCGTAGCTGCGACGGGTGGTGCAATCTCACAAAATTCTAAGTTTATCAAGGGCCATAACTCCAAGAAAAATATTTGGAACAACACATGCATTGAACAGTGGCTAGACATTAATAAGATACACTTACGTGCCAAATATAAAGTTATTCCATCAAGTATTTCAAAAGTTATTGAGTTTTGAAACTCAATGGTCACAGACAGACCGACCGACAGACAGACCGACATTGCCACTTATTGAGCTGCTAGTCGCAGCTAAAAAATGATTGCACTAATTTTTGTACAAAATGGCTGCTGGCAGCCATCTTGAATTTTGGACCGCTCCCAAAAACACTTGTTCTCGTCTCACGGTGATAACAAAGGTATCCAAGAAGTTTCGTAAAGATCGGTTCATAAATACAGTCTCTAGCCTGAGCCATATAGAAGTTGTGTACAAGAAACTGATTGGACATAATTTCGGTACAAAATGGCCACTGGCAGCCATCTTGAATTTTGGACTGCACCCAGAAACACTCGTTCTTGTCCCAAGGTGATAACAAAGGTACCCAAGAAGTTTCGTGAAGATCAGTTCAAGAATACAGCCTCCAACCCTAGCCGTATTGACATGTGCACTTACAGTGTATAAGTAGCTCTGAATAAATCAAAGTTCATCTAATTTGCATAATTTCTGCACGAGAAAAATACCTGTATTATATGTGATGTATTCCATGTTAAACATTCATGCAAAAATGTATTCAAATCAGGACTTTCATACGGACGTTCTGTACAAAAACTGATTGCACTAATTTTGGTACAAAATGGCTCCTGGTGGCCATCTTGAATTTTGGACTGCATCCAAAAACACTCGTTCTCATCCCATGGTGATAACAACAAAGGTACCCAAGAAGTTTTGTAAAGATCGGTTCATAAATACAGCCTCTAGCCTGAGCCGTATAGAAGTTGTGTACAAAAAACTGATTGGATCTAATTTCGGTACAAAATGGCCACTGGCAGCCATCTTGAATTTTGGACCACACCCAGAAACACTCATTCTTGTCCCAAGGTGATAACAAAGGTACCCAAAAAGTTTCGTGAAGATTGGTTTATAAATACAGACTCTAGCTCGAGCCGTATTGACATGTGCACTTACTGTGTATTAGTAGCACTGAATAAATCAAAGTTCATCTAATTTGCATAATTTCTGCACAAGAAAAAAAAAATGTATTATATGTGATGTATTCCATGTTACTAAACATTCATACAAAAATTTATTCAAATCAGAACTTTCATACAGAAGTTCTATACAAAAAACTGATTGCACTGACTAAAGTACAAAATGGCTGCTGACGGCCATCTTGAATTTCGGACCGTACCCAAAACCATTCGTTCTCGTCCCACGGTGATAACAAAGGTACTCAAGAAGTTTCGTAAAGATCGGTTCATAAATACGGCCTCTAGCTCGAGCCGTATTGGCATTTGCAGTTACAGTGCTGAAAGTAACATAAATAGATCAAAGTTAGTCTAATTGGCATAATTTATGCACGAGAAAAACACCCGTATTATATGTGATATATCCCATGGTACTAAACATTCATACAAAATATTATTCAAATCAGAGCTTTCATATGGAAGTTCTGCGCAAAAATCTAATTGCACCTAATTTTGTACAAAATGGCTGCCAGCGGCCATCTTGAATTTCAGACCGGACCCAAAAACACTCGTTCTCGTCCCACGGTGATAACAAAGGTACCCAAGAAGTTTCGAAAAGATTGGTTCATAAATACGGCCTCTAGCCTGAGCCGTGTTGAAGCCGCAACGGATGAACAGACAGACGATGGGCCATGACAATACCTCAAATTTGGCTTCGCCAAAGTTGAGCTAAAAATGAAGGGCATTTTTCTTGTATTGCGCGAAACAGTTTTTGCCGTTACGTTAGGTAAAAGATTAATACAATATAACCCACCCTAAATAGGACAGATAATGTAAATTCTCCCTACTGAAATTATGCAAATGTGACCTAGTTGTATTTTGTTTAGCCAATCAAATTGTTCAGTTTTGAAATTGACCAATGAAAGCTCCCAACTCTAATTATGCAAATTATGAAAATGTGGCCCAGTTGTATTTTGTTTAGCCAATCAAATTGTCTAGTTTTGAAATTGACCAATGAAACTGATGGAAGGCTTTATTTATCACTGATTAATATGAAAACAAAATATCAAATGTTTTAAAGTGAACAAAACGGAGAAGTCATATGATAAATCAGAACAGTTGCAATACAATATATATTCAGGTTACCTAATGGACTACCTGAATCAAGTACAGGGGAATGAACGATATGTTACCAACAGGGATGTGGTGACATGGGGGGAGTGGGTCTCACTCCCCAGCTAGGAGTATTTTTTTTTCAATAGTTGGAAATTTCGAGGTCAAAAATCAAATAGTTGAAAATTCAATAAATTAACATTGTTCATGAAAAATATTAAAATTCCAACTAATGATGAGAAATTTTGATATTTTATTTCCAACTGGAAACTTGAGTTTCAAATTTCCTACTCTAAAATTGACATGGCCTCAAAATTTCGGCTCTGACATCAATCCGGTAAATTTTCTGACCCAGACACATTATAAATGATGCTTTTTCCGTTTCAGGACTAGTGAAAATATTCAGAAGGGTTCATAACCCTTTACCCAACGCAGACGATTTCAAAATTCATTATTTCAAATATCATTTTTTTAAATTAAAAAAAAAAATTCAACAAAACCATATCATGTGACCCCTCTTTGGAACGAGCTCAATGAGCTCGTTGCAAAGAGGGGTCACATGATATGGTTTTGTTGAAATTTTTTGAAATATATTTTTTCAGCAGTTGTATTTGCATATTACGTGGGCAGATGCGGGCAATTCGTTGGGTGAAGGGTTAAAAGATATCACCCAGTGCTGCAGTGTAACCACCTATCGAAACCACTCACAGTTGGAATTTACACCGGTGGCACCCCCCCTCCCCCCCCCCCAGCTGAAACCCTCTAGCCACATCCCTGGTTACCAAGGCTCAGACCAGGTGAACTATAAATGGGTTGCACAAAATTTTTAAAACAGCAGGCCTGAGATCTGAGCTTAAATGCCTTATTATATGCACTCTCTAAATAGCAAGTCACTGTTGAAGGAAAACTCACAAGACAAAACTATTAAAATTTTGAAAGCTAACAATTTAGTCCAACCATAAAGATATGATAAAAAATGCAATGTTTTTTACCACAATGAACAAGTACTTCACTACTTCCAAGAATTACCATAGGGAGAATTACCAAATTTCATTTCAGTAAAACCACTCCAAAAGTTAATGTGCACAAACTTCATTTCTGAAACTCTAATAAACACGACAGAAAAAATTAATAACTCTTTGTTGGAAAATATACAAAAATATTTGCTTTGATCTGTATTTTTACCACTTGTACAGCAGTTTCAATTATCAACTTGTTAGTCTGCACCCTATAACACCAGCCTAGGGGAATTTTACCCAATAAATAACCCTTGAATTCTATCAAATAAACATAAGAACAAACAAGGTTTCAACCAATGACTTTCCAGGTTCAACCTGGAGGTACATTTACTGAGACTTGGCATGTGCTTCACATGTTTCCTCAATGAATCTGAGTTTTGTTTTGGTAGTAGGGTTTGATTTGATGCACAGAACCTGCTTTGTCATTCCAAATTTCAACAAAATGACTTGGTCAAGATTTCTTTGGATTGCCAGTGAAAGCACTTTTCAATTTCAGTAGAGTTAGCTGTTTTTGATTGATAAACTGCAACAAAATAATGATAATAACCTTTGGGGAATTTTCCCCTCCAGTTTTTTATTTGTAAGGAACTTTTCATTTCCATTCAAATTCACACCAAGTAAACAACAAATGATTTGTTTTTTTTTAATCTCTTGTATTTTTGTTTTAACCCTCTACCTAATGTAATGTCATATCCAAGCCAGAAAATAAGCAGACTGACATCTGCAAAATGAGGTCCCCAGAGGGTGAATTTAGTGATGCTACCCTGCACAGCAGGGTAGCATCACTAAATTTACCCTCTGTGAACCTCAATCTGAATCAGGCTTTCATAACTAAACAGAAAGAGGTACTCAGAGGAAAACTTGGCCCACTGTATGGGATAGCATCATCAAATTCACCCTCTGGGGACCTCATTCTGCAAATGTCAGACTGCTTATTTTCAGGCCTGGTCATATCCAGCTAGTACTATAAACAAGAATCATAAAGCAAATTGCGCTCTTTTTTCACTTTTCTACCTCCGAAAGATAGCTTATGAACCTCTCACTGGAATGAGCTTATTCCAATGTTATGAGGAGTCATAATCTAGTCGTAATCTATGATTTTGAGACAAGAAATAAAAAGTTTTAGTCAATGGAGAATTTTTGTGCAGGGGCCAATACTATAAAACGTTACAATTGTATTTTCTAGAATTGTATATTCTAGTTATGAGTTTAAATGGGTTGAAATGAACCATTAACATTTTCAAAGATGTGGCAATTTGCCAGCTGCCAAATTGCCACATCTTTTAACATGTTAATGATTCATTTTAGTCAGTTATATTAATTGGTAGCAATTACAATTCTAGAAAATACAATTGTAAAAGTTTTATAATATTGGCTCCTGGTCTCATATGTTATCCATGTTACATAATGGGTTCAACATGTGATACTGAACTGGATTTTTTTTTACGTCAGTTGACTTGAGTTTCAAGACACCTGGGCCAGATTAATTTAAACCTGACACATTTATAGATGTTGCTTAAAACCGAAAGTTGATCCCAGATTATGAAACATGAGGGGTGAAGTAAACTCAGATTCTGAATCCAGAGGCAAAACCCTGTTTGGAAGAAACATGACTCGGAATGCTTATAATTCATTCTATTTGTATTGTAGCTATTGCTTTCACTGCAATAAGCTCAACCAAAAATGTTTTAACCCTTTACCCAATAAAGACGATTTCAAGATTTATTATTTTAAATACCTTTTTTTTTAATTTTTTCAAAAAATTTCAACAAAACCATATCATGTGACCCCTCTTTGGAACGAGCTCGGCGAGCTCGTTCCAAAGAGGGGTCACATGATATGGTTTTGTTGAAATTTTTAGAAAAATATTATTTTTTCAGCAAATCAAATTGCATATTACGTGGGCGGATGAGGGCGATTCGTTGGGTAAAGGGTTAAATTGGTGCTTAATTTCCGAGGTACTACACATACTGCACTCCTTATTTGTTACTGAGGTACACTTTTCAAGCACTGAAACTTAAGAAGGATAGGCACTATATAATAATTTCTACCAGAGGGGAAACTGTGGGCTGTGGGAAGAAGGGTAGAGGGTTCCACCCCCCCCCCCCCCACCCCTCCCAATATAATTTTTCAGGTGGGATATTTCTGTCTGGTTTGGAGTCTTAGATATCGGTTTGCTCTTGCTCTAATAATCACATGCTTTCTTACAAGGCTAGGTTTTCTGCTTTGACTTCTGTCACACACACATTGCCGATCTCATGCAAATGGAGGTCTGCTGTCGCTTTAATCACAGGATGACCAATTTTGAATCCTGCATGAGCTAATTAACATATAATTGCATCACTTAATTCTACATACTGTTAGTGCTCAAACGACTAGTAAATTCCAAAGTCGACTAGTCAATACCCAAAAGTCAAGTCGACTTCGACTAGTCATTGGTGATAACTTGTCTCCTTATCACAGAGTTGGTGTTACGGTAGAGTGCTGAAGGTCCAAATTTGGCTTCACTTGGGCATTCATATACAGCAACTTACTGGAACATTATTCTGTTAATGTGCTTCTAATTATGCTAAGAGTGAAATTATATAGTCTTATTTAATTTGCCTTGTTGCGATTTATAGGCACTCTCCCATAAATTGCAACAAGGCAAATTAATAACATATCCTGATAGCCCAAAATAATTCAGCACTCTACTAGTACCAGTTAAAACAAACTACTGTCACTACTATTAGATGGCAATAGATGTATACACTGATTGCCCAATATTGTTGTTCAAACTGTCTGACAGTGGCACAGAAGGGATACTATTTACCTAAAAGCTTGAACTCCTCCGCCTAGTCGACTGCACAATTGAGAGTCGACTACTGGTTTGCCCAGAGTCGACATCGACTAGTTGACTAATCATTTGAGTACTACATACTGAACCCCATGGAAATTAGTTAGAATGTCTCTTTTTCAAATTTCATGTGTGCCATAGAATCAAGAAAGGACGCTGGCTTTATTTCCATGAGGTGCAGTATGTAGAATTAAATGATGCAATTATATGATAAATAGAATTGATAAATTGAGTATTCCGTGTGTTCTGTACTGGTCTCATATATCCTTGGTAAACTAGCATTCCCTTTTAGGGTCTGTCTGTTGCCAAGTGGTGTGCATGGTTCAGTATAGTTTCCAGCCCTCGAAATTCACTTCGGCAATCGGCAATGCCATAGCCATTTGCTGAAGCAAAATTGTTGGACTTTGGCAACTAAATGCTGTAGCACATTAATGAGATTATCGGCTTGGTGTCGGATTGACTTTTGGAATGTCATTAACAATAAACAGCTGCTTGCACGATTATGAAATCAGCTTCGACCAACTTCATCTTGCAAACAGCAAAATATTACCATGTCATACAGGTCGAGCACACCCATGATAAATGGTGTCTCTTTGATTTTCGACGTAATGAGAAAAGTTCTGTCTGGTGTTGCACTGGAGTCAGAGCACACCCATGATAAACGGTGTCTCTTTATTTTTCGACGTAATGAGAAAAGTTCTGTCTGGTGTTGCACTGGAGGCATTCCATGTATATACTGCCATATATTTACCAGATATTACTTTGATTAGGAATTTGTTTCTAAGAAGCAAAACACTACAGATTCTTAGTCTCTGAAAACACATACTTAATGACTTGTCAGCCGGTCCTTCGGAAAAGGATCTTTGGGTGCCGGAAATGAAGGAAATCACATCTTTCGGTGCCTAAATTTGCAAAAAATTCCTCCTGGAGCCCTCCAAAAATGAGAGGGGGATACCCCCCTCACGTGCTCCCCCCCCCCCCCCCCCCCCCCCCCCAGCTAAGCGTTGGGTCATCGATGCAAGCTGACATTGCCAAAACCATTGACGTAGTAAATCGTCTGGGATAGGGCAAATTAATACTGTAGCAGATTTCTTCTAATTTTAAGGGATGAGTTTCACTAGGCGGTTGTCACAGACTAAATAATATCACATCAAAGATAATTAGAAACACATCCACTGAAAAAGAATCCTTCAAGTTGCAGTACCTTCACCTCAGAATAAAGCCCAAATATGAGCTTCCAGTCCTCTACTACCAGTTAAGGCTTACTATGTAATAAAAACAGTATTCCAATGCACAAAATTGTACTGGAATACTTTTACTTTGGATGAATGAGGATGGTTTGTCAACCATATCAGAATACCAACATTAAGAATATCCTGGGTGTGGTCCTGTCAGTGAACGATAGCAGAATAATGCACGAGTTATTTGACAAATCTATGTACGGAGGAAACTGAACAACTTAAATCAGGCCAGTTCTTTGAACAGATTTCCTCAGATCAGTGCTACCTCCTTCTTTTTGTTGGTGGAGTTTCTGTTGCTGGACTTGCATTGTGTGAAGTGTTCCTTGTCCTTTTACGTTTTGGAGAATTTTCTGATGTATTTGCTGAACACAAGTCTATCATGATTTTATTTATTGTCTTTTTGTCGGCTTTTTTAGCTGCAAATAGAAAAATAACAGCTATTAAAGAAGGACAGAACCAATCTAAAACACTCTCCATAGATATGTAAATTGACAAACAAGGTCCGACAAAGTTCATATTCTATTTCTCTAAAACTGCATGTGGGCAGGCATTTTGTTTTATTTTTATAATTATATTTTGCAATGAAAAGTTCATGTTCTTGGTTTTTTTTATGTTTTAGGCCTCATAATCTACAAAATAGCATGGGCGGTGGTGTGTTCCACCCCTTGATTGCAAGAAGGCTTTGCAATGCTAAAGCATTGCAAAGCCTTGTTGCACTCAAGGGACAAATTTATCAATTTTATTAACTTGGGTAAAATATCAGACAAAAACCATTTAATTTTGATTTTTTAAGTTTGCGTTGGTTATGAAAAGAGAGGCCAAAAGGTCCATGTGGGTGGGCCTGAGAAACAGATTTTCAACTTTTTTAGGCCTAAATTAAAAAAAATGAAATAAGATTTATTCATTTATAACATAAATGGATGCTAAAGTTGTTCACAGATGGTCAGCAAAAGAAAACAACTGATAGAAGACAAATCTGAGGCATATTTGTTACATGTACCCATTGCAGAATACCCATGTGAGGAAGTTTTAACCCTTTACCCAACACAGACGACATCAAAATCTATTATTTTAAATTTCATTTCTTAAAAATTTTTCAACAAATTTCAACAAAACCATATCATGTGACCCCCTCATTGGAACAAGCTCGACGAGCATGTTCCAAAAAGGAGTCACATGATATGGTTTGTTGAATTTTTTTGAAAAATAGTATTTTTTCAGCTGCTGAATTTACATATTACACAGGTAGAAGTGGCAGATTCATTGGGTAAAGGGTTAAATGAATAAATGGGTTACGTAGATAGTTTCTGTAATTCAAACCTCTTTAATCCTTCTCCTTATATAATGGCAAAACCTACTAAGCACCATTCACAGAAACTGTCATTCAAATTTAATTATTTTTTCAATTTTAAACTTAAATGCATGGATTATGACCCCTTACTAGAAAGTGCTCATTGAGCTATGTTTTTGAGGCAAAAAATGAAAACATCAAACTTTTTAAAGAAATGTTTTTCGTGTTGTTTGTTATTCATGTTTGGTAAAAGGTTCAAAGAAAAGCCAAAACATGTGTGAGGTTTTTATCATTTGAACATGTGTATCATAAACTGTCAAATGCATTTTGTGATAAGTGGACATATATCAGTTAGGCACATGTATTGGTAATTGACCATTAGAATTTGCAACACTTGGATGCACTTTGCCTTTCTCTTCTTTAAAAAAAAGCAGAAAACAGTTGACTGAAAAAGGTTAAGGTAAGCCCTATTTGAGTGGCCTAAAAAGGTTATGGCAATCTTTCTATCAGGTTGTCTGAAAAAGTTATGGTAAGGCCCCACAAAGTAGATCTTCTGTTTCTCAGGACATTTTTCATAAAATTGCACGTGGGTGAGCGTTTTTTTATTTTATTTTTTATTTTTGTAATTATTTCTT